>JAUPFN010000019.1:2447500-3067500 GCA_036924255.1 Apodemia mormo
TTGGTACCTGGACAGCCATACAAGTGTCAGTTCTCACTGCGCTCACCTCAGCACCCATTTATAACAGTACTAGAGAAAAATAAGGATGTTGAAAATGATGTCCTTGCCCAAATGCATGCTCTTTGTACTCACTCGGAGTATACGTAAGTATAATCATTTAAGCGAATATTATTAAATGCTGACAGTAGACAAGTAAAAATAATAGCTATAAATAGGGATACATATTTTTCTTATTTACGAAATAGTTGCGAATAAAAGCGAATCTGCTATAAATGCGATTTTCAATTTTTAATACATTTCAATAAAATCTCAAATACCATTTTTTAAAGTGAAATATACTACTAACTTATCAACATATGCACTGTTAATACCACATTTATGAATGACCTTGAGCAGTAGCCGGATGTACATCATGCCTAAATACTAATTTGAATGTAGGAAGCTTACATCTGAAATACCAATTTCCAAATACATACCATAGGATAAACTCGTGGATTTATATATATTATACACTTTTTATAGATTATAGACATATAGTGATTGACCAAGAAAGTACTGTAGGTTTCTTACAGATTTTAGTAGAAACAAAATGCTTTGCAAAGGCAACCATTCACAGGCTCCTTAGTCCAATAAATAGTGTAAAAGCAGAGAGATATTTTAGTATTTAAATCATTAAAAGTGAGAGAAGGCAAAGGCTAAGGGAAGAAAATATAGACAAAACTTCTACGATCTTAGCTTTTAATTAAATATTATGAATACTGTATTTTATAATTGATCTTTTTTGTAAATTATTGCAGATAAATGTGAAATTTTGCTTTTGTATTTTTTAAAAGCAAATTTTTAATATTTAATTTGCAAAAATTACGTATCTCTACCTGTAAAGCGTTTAATATTCTAAGAGAGCTGGAAATGACTTTCTCTTATACATATATTACTTAAAGCCTAAATTTTATTTGTCATTTAAAATAATACTATTTTTCAGTGTGTCGTCAAACAGTCTTGAGTTACTCCGTCCAGTGTTCTTGTGGTTGACCTGTAATCCTCAGTACAGCAATCGCAGTGTCAGGCCATGGCAAATGCTACTCAGTCTACCTCAAAGCCCTGCTCAGTCTTCACTGCTTTTAACATGTTTAAGCTGTCAACAGGTAATATAATTCACACATAAATATGACAGTGACAAGCGCAAACACTATTGCGGCAGGAATAGATAAGGTGCTGGAACCAGACTCATGTGAGATGTTTCAGAACTCTGCCACATAGTAGTCATGATGGTAGTGACTCTTATAGTAAATTGTTTACTTTTACAAACTGTGTGGTGAAATGGCTGGTGGTCTATTTTTCATGAATGGCAGATGGCTTTGACAAATGCGACAGGCAAGGGTTATCATAACATTATTGTAACATTAGATAACAGAAGTTAATCATTTTGTGTGCATCGTGCAAGCACTACAAGATAAATTTTCATTATTTTTTTGATTTTACTCCTTAGGTATGCATTTAGTCAAACTAAAAAAAAATATGCAAATATTAATAAATCGAATCAATTTAATAAAATAACAGCATCATAACAGCTATTTGTTTGAATCTAAGAAATAATCTAAGAAATAAAAAAATATTTAGAATATATTATATATAACTAGCTGACCCAGCAAACGTTGTTCTATCTTTTTAACTACTCTTATTTTTTTCTATATTTTCTCACTTTTTAAACCTTCCCTGGACTTCAACAATTAATTCAAAACTAAAATTAGCCAAACGGGTTCAGCCGTTCTCGAGTTTTAGTGAGAGTAACGAACAGCAATTGATTTATATATATATATATATATATATATATATATATATATATATATATATATATATATATATATATATATATATATGTAATATATATATATATATATATATATATACATACATATATATATATATATATATATATATATATATATATATATATATATATATGTGTGTGTGTATATGTATATGTATGTATAGGATTATAAATAGGATCTTTGATTGAGATTCAAAACACAACCATCGCCTAGAGAAGTTGACAGTGTACCATTACTAAAGATGTAATGGTACGTTTGTCAACTTACCAACTGGAACACAATAGTGAAGAGCATTAATGCTATTGATATTGAGACAGGAAAATATAATATATTACCAAATCTGTAACATTTCAGTACTCTACTGCTTAGTATTTACTATGTTAATGACACATTAAACCTTTTTTCGCCCTTTATAAACGGTCTGGCAGGAAATTAGATGATTAATTTTTAGTAAAGGGGTCTTGATTCTTGACCAGTGCAGGAAAATAACATATTAAATGAAATAGTTGTTTCATTTATTAAGTGATTCAAATCTTGGAAATCTGGGAATTGTCATGGGTTTGAGATAAAAAAGGATAAAATGTGTAGAAATATGTTTTCGAAAAATAGTGATGTGAATGATTCTTATTTGAATTGTATGTCTGTATGTAATTTCAAAGATACCCAATAGAAACTCTAGTGTAGAAACTCTAAGAAATTTAGAAAATAAGAAAGACACTTGGGATCGGCGATGTGATGAGCTGGTAGTTTAGCTAGCTGGGTGACTTGGCAAACAGAAACGGGGTTTGCGACTTGCCTTCAGTAGTTGGTCAGGCTGCAGCGCGATTCAAAACCTTCGTGGCCCACGTGAGGAGCAATACCCGCCGCTCGTAAAATCCACTGCTTGCTCACTTTGGACCGTGCTTGTTCGAACAAAGGAAAAGGCCATGGTGACCGCGTGCAGGTCTTTTAAGGCCCTAGTCGGGGAGCAGAACTATAAGATTGTATGATCTCCCCACTAGGCTATTGGCCTAATAAGAGGCCGCTACCTTCTGTGATGTATCTTGACATTATGTTTCAGACAATACTAAGAATTAATTCAGAACTAATGTCAAGTGATATATTGTAGTATTAAAAAAAAAATTAAAAAATATTAATAATACTACCACGGTGTCCAATGTAGTATTTGGGAAAAACAAACTGAACGTCCCAAATGTAATATTAAAATGAAATATACTTTTAATTTTAATAAGAGTTAGTAATGATATGTATGATTCCTTAAGATAGGGAAATATTAAATATAGTGAGGTTATACTTACAATAAAAGTCTGATGAGCCGTGGGGTGGACCACCAGGGAATGGGTTGTTTAGGCTAGATATTTTACTTAACGGACATCTCTCGCCTAATCTAATCAGCTTATAGTTGCACACAGGAGAGCCAAACGGCAAGTATTGAAGCTATTAATCTCAAGGGAGGGCGAGGTATCACTTACCAGATAAGGAGAGGGGAAAAAAGTAGCTAGTCAGATGTGTGGCATGTGTATTCTTCTTTTTACAACCTCAGTGACAACATAGCAACTTATAAAACGGCAATAGGAACCTAACCTTTATGTCTAGTAATCGATACCCATTCATATTGACTTCAGGGGTTACACAAATTAATACTTAAATAAGAAGAAGGTTTTATTTAAGCTGAATCTTCATATTAATTTAAATATTTTAATAACAAAAATTATCTTACGTCCTCTGGACATTAATGTGAAATTTATATGATGGCATTGATTGCACTTCTGCTGTTACAACACTGTTGATGCAAAGATTTGTTAAACCACCACTTATAAGTTCACAGGTATATGCAAAATATCTTGGTGTGCACTCTAAGTACTGTTGACTGTTAGAGAAGTTTATGAGAAACGAAAAGCATTAACTTGCAATACATAAACCCCCTCGTAATTTGTTCGGAGATTATTAATTTACTTCTTGTGAATGCAAATCCAATGTGCTCAAATTACAGATAAATCCACCTCCTTGTTATCACTACCATTTATGGTTTGTTCTCATGCGTAATTAATAATTTCTGAATGAAGTGAGTCAAATACAAAATCATCGCCATCAGGATAAAAAATATGCAGATGTGAACCCAATACTTCAGTAATTGGTTTGTAATATAATTCATTTTATAAGTCAACTTGCAAGATTTATGTTTTATGTTGAAATAGACCGCTAGAACATAACACCATTTTGAGATGTTTATTAGGTATTCGCGGCAATTTTATTGTTTTTACGACATTTGGGCCATCATGACCCCGCTATAACTTTTGTTTATGTTAAACAAAAAAAAGTTATAGCGGGGTCATGATTTACTCATTTTTTGAGTTTTTTAATGGATAGCGTCGCTTTCCGTGTCGCAACCATTTTTGAAAAGCCACAGACAAGAGACCAGATTCCATAGATAAACAAAGTGACACAGACATTAGTTAATACATGAGCACATCAATATTTTTTCCTCTGGCAACAAATATAAGGCAAACAAAAGTACATTCAGCCTACTGTGTTTCGTTTCACATTTATTTGTTATTTTTGAGAATCTAAGTTAAGAAAAAAAATTCATTTACAAAAGAAGTCCATGTATGAACTATCGATGTAATTTTCGGGAGAATAAATTGACCATTTGATTGTAGAGAAGCGAAATATACGCGTTACAATATGTGATAGTATGGCTAGACCAATGAGATGACAAATCCAAAAAAATATGTATTTAAAATTTACATCAATTTATTTTTCCAGATCTGTGACCCCAAATCAATAGAGTGCGCGTTTGCGGCATATTCAGCGGTAGTTGAGGCAGCAATATACCAGCAGCGTAAAGAAAATATCACAGCTTTCCTACCAATGCTTGCTAGAATTTGTGGGGAACTGATTAAAAATGGGTACGATATTACATAACATCTTTAGATAAATAAATATTACAACTATCTGATCCTGTTAATCCCATCATAACCTACAATTCACAATTTCATTCACTCACGTACACTGGTTGTCGAGTCCTTGGTCAAGAGTTATCGAGTCAAGATAGTAATGCCACTTATTCTCTCATTTATCATTAAATTATTGCCTTAACCTATAGGGTGGACTTACCTTAAATGTGATAGCACTGCTTGCCCAGAAGGTTATGTATTATTAGACATTGATTGCCGTCTCAGGATTGCTAATAATTAAATATAAATAGTCTAAAAAGGAAAAGTAAGACATAAATTGTTATAAAATTTACTAGAAAGGAAAAGAAGAAGTGAGGAATATATTCGTAAGCATTTTGTGTCTAAAAATGAAAATAGATAAGGGTGTTGGCATGCCTTTTTTATGGGACAGAGATTAACGCCTTGACCACGGCGAGGTGTCATTACAATGCCATAACAGTCCAGAGTGTTTTCGCAGTAAATTTTAATCTTATTATAAAAAAATAATAGTTTTGTTGTTCATAAACATTACGCAGTAAAGTATTACACAGAATTTAAAATTTAGTCAAGCAGCCTATTATTATTTACTATGCGTTCCAACTGAGAATAGGACTGTCAGGATGACATGTTATTACTCCGCATTTCGCAAAAACTTCATAAGTGATGAGTAAGGTGTGCAAAAAACAAAGAAATACTTAAAAAAATATATTTTCATTCTAATTGGTATGTTTTTTATTTAGATTCCCATCAGATCATGTTACCATGTATTAAAATAAGGTGTAAACTAACTAACACGACTTATATATATATATATATATATATATATATATATATATATATATATATATATATATATATATATATATATATATATATACATACATATATATATATATATATATATATATATATATATATATATATATATATATATATATATATATATATATATGTATATATATTTATTTATTTATTATTAGCCTATTCTGGATAAATACAACCCAAACCCACAAAAATCGCAACAACATTCCCCCGTCGTTTTTGACTTTAAGTGGTGTAACTAACACAACTTTTTTCCATTTATATAGATGAACAGCCAGACATGTTTTTTAATAATTTTTATTGATTGTAATAACATTATTAAAACGTTATTTGTTATTCAATAAATCAGCAATATTTTTTGAACAAATATATTTATGCTGACATTACTAATTTCACACTTGTGTTATGAAGTTGATAACAAGCGCGATCCCATTCTTAGTTGGAATGCATAGTATATTACTATGTGAAGGAAAAATTTTAGACCCCTTTTTAAGACAATTGCGCAAACAGTGGAGTGTGAAATTTGCCACAGTCAAAGTTTACATTGTGGAAGACTGTAAAAAGCTAATATTTTTAAATAATATGCACAAGAAATACATGATATTAATAAAAATAAACATTACACACTAAATTCATGTCACATACATGATATTCATAACATTTTCTTTACGGTTAAAGCCAACTGTCAAATTTAAAAAGGATTTTATTGTTTAGTCTGTAATCGAATTTCGGCTATAGGCGATCGCTATTTATAATATTTATGATATTTTGATCCATTTAATTTAATAATGAACTCTTTAAGATTTTACAATCTATACTAATAATATAGATACTAAAGTTACTCTGTCTTTCTGTCTCTTCTTCATGCCTAAACTACTAAACCGATGTGAATGAAATTTGGTACAAAGATATTTTGAGACCTGAGAAAGTGCATACAATAGTTTTTATCCTGGAAATTCCACGGGAACGAGAACTGTGCGGGTAAAACCTGGGACTTTCTATCTTTTAAACTATAGTAATAAAGAGTAACTTAGGCTACTTTTATTTTACAAAATTTCCCACGCGGACAAAGTCGCTGGTAAAGCTAGTAATAGTATTTAATGAACATTAAAAATTTGTTAAATAAGATGTAAATCGAAGAATGAAGAAAATTATTCGGCATCCGAAATAGAGCTAGATTTTTACTATTTAAATTTTGAATATAGTAGTAAAATATTACGAAAAATGATTTTTACCCTCCATATTGTTACGAGCGTGAGTTCGTATTGTGCAATAAAATACCACTTTTATTAAAACCATGTATTTACAACACAAATGTACAATACACACCGATGAACACTAATAACACGGTCACTATATTCCACTAGAACTAACTCATTAAACCAAATCACTAAATCAAAACACTTTCCAAATAGCTCTATCACTTTTATCGCACTTAATATATCGCTTCACACTGATCGTTCGAACTATCGCTTCCGAATCGCTTTATAAGACTGGCTGGCTATTCGCCAACACGTTATTATCTATACACAAGGTAAAGTTCGACCATGTTCTTGAAAGTTCCGAAAACGACTCGTAAACAACTTAGGTGTGTAAACAAGTCATAGTACATGCTATTTTCACCATCATGGGCCTCGGTGATCACTTTCCATCAGGTGCACCCTCTGCTCGTTTGCCCCTCTACTATAAAAAAAAATGCTCTATATGAGAAGATTAATAATTTATGGCATAGCTATCTGGGTAACGGCAGCTGTTGTTTATCGATAGAAGCAGCTATTTCTTTCTTTTCTTTCTAGATTTTTCCAGTGTTCTCACTCTTCACTTTTCTAGATTATTCGCAACAATATATTAAACTATATTAAACAATATATAAATTTAATGAATGGCCTCTTAGGCGTAAAACTAACCATAATACTATTAATAATAAATTACGATTTCAGTCGCGACCCCCGCTCCTGTTACAACCTCATTGAACGTTGCTTCGCTATCGACGCCCCGGAGTTGAGAAACGTCGCTGGATTAACACTTATGTTGTTGGCCAAAAACCTCACGTACACGTCCGCTCTCTATCTACATGAATTGTTTAATCTCTGTAAGTTTATCATTTTAAAATTTTAATGTAGAATTAATTATGTAATTATGGTAACTACCAGTAGCGGATTTACCCTTAATGCCGCTCTAGGCCCCGAATTATATGAGCTTTTTTTTGTTTTATGAGGATAATTTTTTATTACATTATATACTAGCTGTTGCCTGCGACTTCGTCCGCGTGGACTTCGTTTACTCCGCACTGCTCCTCCCCCGTAGGTGATAGTGTGATAATATGTAGCCTATATGTTGACCCGACCTGTTAGTAATATTCATGCAAAATTTGAAGTAAATCCATGCAGTACTTTTTGAGTTTACCCCGGACATACATACAGACAAACAGACATACACACAAACAGACAAAAATTCTAAAAACTATATTTTTGGCTTCGATATCCATTGTAGATCACGCTCCAAGTATACTTTTCAAAAAATATTTAATGTGCAGTTTAGACTTTCCTACGATTTTATTATATGTATAGATAACTTATTGTTGGTTGATTTATAGTGTCCTTAATACTAGCTGTGGCCCGTGACTTTGTTCGCGTGACCCGAAAACAACTCTATTTTTTTTTGTCTGAAAAAAGTAGCCTATGATATGATACCCCGGAATAATATAGTTTTCCGCTAGTTTGTTTAAACAATTTTTCATATCTTCAATTTTTGAATTCGTATCGCCCTTGACTTCTTTCTCTTTTCCCTAAATTTTGACGTCTCGAATATTTTATCACCCCTAGAATTGTGCCGCTCTAGGTCTGGGTCTCCTGGGCCCATGGGTAAATCCACTACTGATAGTTACGCTCTAACAATGAAATTGTATGTATACTTATATACTAATATCGTAAGGGTGTAAAGTTTGTTTGTGTGTAGGAAGTTTTCCTGTATTATTTTTGTGTTACAGCACTTACCCTGTACTTGGGAATTTGGAAAAACCTTAATTAAAAACAACAAAGAAAAATATCGACACGCGGGATTTGAACCTGCGACCATTTCCCTAAAGCCGGGACGCTCTTCCGCTGAGTTAGTGTCGACAGGCTCGAGGCGGCGAAATTCTTCTTTGCTATATGATCGATTACGTCGATTGTACTGATCGCTAGCTATACATACGTTAGTTAAATGAGTTCATCGTTACAGATAAAATTCACATTTATAATTTTGATCAGTACTTTCGTATTTCTAATTATTTCTGTGTTAAAGCACTCACCCCGTGCTTGGGAATCTGGAAAAACCTTAAAAACAACAAAGAAAAATATCGACACGCGGGATTTGAACCTGAGACCATTTCCCTGAAGCCGGGACGCTCTTCCGCTGAGCTAGTGTCGACAGGTTCGAGGCGGCGAAATTATTCTTTGCTATATGATCGATAATCGATATCGATAGAAATACGAAAGTACTGATCAAAATTATAAATGTGAATTTCATCTGTAACGATGAACTCATTTAACTAGTTATACGTATGTATAGCTAGCGATCACTACAATCGAAGTAATCGATTTTATAGCAAAGAAGAATTTCGCCGCCTCGAGCCTGTCGACACTAGCTCAGCGGAAGAGCGTCCCGGCTTTAGGGAAATGGTCGCAGGTTCAAATCCCGCGTGTCGATATTTTTCTTTGTTATTTTAAAGTTTTCCTGTATGTTAGTCAGGGCTCCCATTGAGAAGTGGATCATTTGGCGTTCTGACAGCCAATTCGTAAGAGACGAAAGATTGTCTATACGAGTCACTGCCATCGTGGTTACTATGTGGAAATTTTCTGTATTGTCTCGCCTGGGTCTGGTACCACCGCCTTACCTATTCTTGCCGCAATCGCGTCAAGACTTCTCACTGCCGTGTTCTTGTTTGGCGAGTAACATATCTGGTAAACTTATGCATGTGGCATAAGACCTCGCCACAAGATAGGAACACACCATTAACATCTTTGTCTGTCCTTTACCTATTCATGTGAATATTGCACCTATTCTTATCGTTGTTGCACTCTGGTTTGAAGGGTAAGTTAGCCGGTGAACTACCTTGGCTATCCAATGATAGACCGCCCCGTTGGTCGAGTGGTTAGTGACCCTGACTATGCAATTGACGGGGCTTGGATACGATTCCCGACGGGGACAAACATTTACGTGATGAGCATACATGTTTGTATTTCCGGGTTTGGATGTTTATTAAATATATTCTATTATTAATGTAATATGTATTTCTATGTATTAGTATCGTTGACTAACACCAATAACACAAGCAAATAATTTGCTTACTTTCGAGTTATCAGAAATACTTTATTCAATAAAACTTTTTACAAGTTATTTTGACACGTCAACATATTTTTTTAAAAACTACTACCGGATCGGAAACGCGGCCACACACTGAGAAGATCCGGCGGAAGAAACTCAGCGGGCTTGTCTTTGTTTTTCATATCATTGATTTTTTTTTACAATATCACAATATTACAAAAAATATATATGAGATCGGTATGAGGAGAAAGAAAGAAAGAAAGAAATTATTTATTTGCCAGAATATGGGAGTTACAAGTTATTAAAATTTGATTAAGTTACCAACATATTCTACCATGATATGGTGTGCAAATATTTTAATTAATTAATCCCAGGCTTTTTTAGATCAGTAAGTGTAATTTGTCCCGTGAATATTTATTATTATTAATTTATTTTATTGTTATGATATAAATAAACTAATGTAATGCATGTAAATACAAATTCAATTTTATATTTTTAGGTTTAAATATTATAAGCAAGTACGAATACACACCATTATGCCTCAACACTTTTGTCGGCTTGTCGTTGCAATGGCTTCATCTACCTTCATATTTAACGAATAACGCTTTAAAGGTTGCCTCAAAGATCATAGACATGCAGACTGACCAAAAACAAAGTGGTCTCTTCATTGCCAACCTTAAAACAAATAAAACTTTCCAAACGTTAGTCCACACGGATGGACTTCTGTATTACTATTTCAAATTATTAGAAACATACGAAAGGGTTCATGATGATTCAGAGAAGTTGAAGAATTGGTTTGATGTTCTAGTGAATCTCAATGATTCCTTGAAGTCGGAGCTTTTACCTTTTTTCATTGGTGTTGTGATGGATAAAGACGCCAATGAAGATCTTGTCGTAATGGTTTTAAAGACTATAATTGCATTGAGCAGTGCAAAGAAGGAAGTCTCAGTAATAATTTTACCGGTGCTCCTGTATAAGATTGCTAATGATTCAAGACCGAGTGTTAAATTGGAATGTTTGCGGGGACTCCCCGTGATGGCGTCGACGAAGGTAATGTACATTATACTTCTAATATATTTAAGTATTAATTAATATATTTAATAATTATTTTTTATAATCATAATCTAATATATTTAATATATTTCTTTACCTAATATGTTTTGTTCAATCAAATATAGTATTCTTAAAATGTCCGGCCTTTTTTAAAGAATGTATCAACTACCTTACTGCTAGTCATCTCGAAAAAGCGAGAAAAGGCTGAAACGTGTCGTTAATAATGTAAATACTAACAAGGAGGAAGAGACTAGAGGACTGCAAGGATTTTATCATAAAATAACAAACAAGTAGATGTCTCTTCTGCTTGTTTGATATCTCATAAAATAAAATATTTTGCCAAAACTAAAACTTGACACTAATAAACACTAATATTTTGGTAGTGTGTTTTATTTGAGCCTTTATTATAATAATAATATTTTTTTTAATATTCGATTTTTAATAAGATAGCAAACAAGCAGATGGCTCTCTTGACGGAAACAGCTAACCATCGCCTATAACACCTAAGATGTTAATGGTGCGTTGCTATCCTTGTGGCGGGCTATTAATGTCATGCATTATCACCTCCACCAAACACATACTATCTACAGTCAATTTCTTTTTACGTGTCTTTTTAGGTAAACAAATTCCACTTGTTGTAAAAACACCAAAGTTTCACATCAATCATACATTGAATTAAATATGATTAGATTATCGTATTCTTTCATTGTAAACGATTTGTTTGGCGCTAAAAACTGTTTCTAATATATTATTTTATCATATGTAATTTATCGCCTCTGTGGTGTAGTGGTCCGGTGTCGGAGTTGATCACAGAGGTCCCGGGTTCGATTCCTGGGTCGGGCAAATCAGAAACGTGTTTTTTCAGTTTTCTGATAAAAACAACATTGCCCGGGATTGGAAAGGGCCCGGTTGGCGATAGGCTTGCCACCTATCACAAAGTGGGACCAAGTATCTTCGGCTAATCGTGGGTGCACTTGTTGTACCTCTGCCTACCCTTCCGGGGATACGGGCGTGAAGATACTTATATGTAATTTACGAAAACTTATTAGAATACAAAATTTATTTCCACAGTTGAAAAATATCATGTGAACTTGACATGTCGAATATCCGATTGTCTATGAAATTGATAGACACGTGCATTAATGAACGAATTTGAATAGCTAATTGAATGATTCTTTATCAAAGATAAATATTCCTAAACTACGACAAATAGGTTATAATAATATATAGAAAAATATACAAACTGTCTATGTTAAATACTGACTTTTAGAACTTAAAATATCCCTTTTAGTGAATCATTATTTTTCAAAGATTAACACTTTTAAAGTAATAATATAGTTTTTCAATTTCTTAAACAAGGATTTAAATATATAATCCTTGTTTAAGAGATTATTAATATAGGTATTTTGTGGTAACGTTATTGCTTGTAGCATGACTAGTAGTAAGGCGTATTTATCGTAACAGATACAAATCTCAGGTATTCGTAAATACTAGATAACAATTGTTCCTATAATATCAAATATCTGTTGAAAAATATCAGTCACAATACTGAATCACAGTCTGCACTACGTTCTTCAGTCACAGTAGGTACTAGGTACCTACTCAATAACAGATATTCGTGTTACCTGTTCTTCGTATGTATTAGTCTCTCTCGCTCACACCCGCTTAATTGAATCTTGCTAAAACGAGAAGCACCTAGTATTTATTATCCGAAAATTCAAATAGTAATCTTTTATAACAAAATATCTTCCTAGAATAGTGACAACTATTTCTAGTCGTATAATCTGTTACCTGTTCCTGTTCCTAATTTTCAATTCGGAAACACTGCAAGAATACTTCTAACGATATGTTGAAATATTACGTCCTTTTGTAGGTATGTAAAACAAAAAGGTCGATCTCAATTATTTGCATAAAATTATCAATATATGTACTCGTATAAAATCTAAATAACGGTAAAATATTTTTTTCTTCGCAGTAAAATTACAACAGAAATTATTTGAAAGTTCGCAACGTTTATATTATAATAGCGCGTTTACGAACGTCTTTGTTAGCATTGACGCCATTGGCCACAAAATGTTCAACGTAACTACGACTTTATGACTTATCTATAAAGGTGATATTAATTAGACACCCAGGTCATAACGTTTCTTTGGTAATTTGTTTTCTATCTCGTTTTCCGGATTATGTTCTTTCGATTTCGTTTTGAATTTACTTAGCGAAAACAAAAAATTGTTTTGTAAAAAAAAGGTTTACTAGTGCGAATAACAATACTTAGTAGGTATTCATATTCTTTTTGTATATATAGGTAATAAATTAAGCAGTTCTGATAGGATATATTTAGCTATTAAATTTAAATAATTTAGGTTTAAGTTGTATAAAAGTTTTTATAATATTAGTTTAGCAAAATGGCAAATGGACATAAGAGAAGACAGTGTTGTGTGTGTGTGTGTGTGGGACCATTTAGTAGATGTAGGTGGGCACTATGCGAGCTGCAATATATCTATCTAAGGCTTAATTACCTTTTGATCATCCGTATTTGCAAAAACATATGATTAAAAAGCATCCCACCGTTCGGGTGATTAGCAGAACTGGTACCTAGTTATATTTATTATAATGTTTTTTTTTTAAATATTGCTTCGACATTTTTCAACCTATCGGCTATCAATTATGTAGCTAAAATAGAACTTTAGATCACAAAAATTAAATTGAATGCCATTTGAAAAATCAAAATTGATCATCGTTTCCAAAATACCTACACGGGTTTTAAAAAATCAATATAGCCTACTGGGATTTTTAACTAACTATCTATGTAGATGTTTGAACTAAAAAATATATTATTATACTTATAGTTTTTACTCATTTTAGCTTAAAATACCTCATATTTGCGAGAAGTTTCGGGTATGGCCTGCAAGGTTAACCGTTTACACATTTTTTAAGATTATATCAAACAATAATCAACTAAATAGGGCTAATTTAAAAGGTCATATTTGTCAGATCTTAAATCTAGGAATGTGAAATGGGATCTAAAACGCAGAAGCTCCATATAAACTTGTACGTGTCTGGCATCTGCCAAATGTCGTCTACTAAAATGGCCTTAGTACTCAATACTCTCTAATTGTAATATGCTACTCACATATTTTGTATTTGTACTGTACGTGAATTATTTACTGAGACCGTGCTTGGAAAAATACCAGGCTGTTCTTTAATAACAGATAATGACATCTGTTATTTTTCAGTAACAGTAACAGGATCAACAGATATCTGATTCGACCTGTTATAACCCAAGACTAAGCATGACAAAACATTATTTTCAAGTATAAAATTAACCAAAAATTATACAGAATTTATTACTGTTTAATAACGTTATTCATTACACTCTGTTTATACACTACGAATTAACATTACGTTATATGGTATTATGACGTTGCCTTCTAGAGCTAGTTGACACATCAATCACGAAACAGCATGAAACGCGGTGAACCAATCACAAAACAGCATCGGTATCATAACATTATTTAGCGTTAACAATTTCGTTCTATTATATGAGTAGCGATACATATTATAGTGTTTAAAAATAATTTTGTAACTGAGGTATCGCTATAGTAATAACGTTAAGTATCGTTAAATAAGTTCTTTTATCTGATAATGTTTTAAATCCTTGCTCTTGTATCTAAATAATTTTGTAATAGTAATGTAACCTGCTGTTAATAAAATAAAATCTTATTTTTGTTAAAGGCAGGTTATTTAATCATTGTATACTACAATAATTCGATGATCTTGTAATGCAAAAAAGGTAAGTATTGTTTTTTGTTAATTTTATAATATTATAGGACAAGTGAAATTAAAGTTATATTTAAATTCACTTGTCCTATAATATTATAAAATTAATTAAATTATTTAGGATGTATGTATCTAATGATACTCCTCCCATCCTGCGAAGATTCCTAGTTTTTTATACTTATTTTTCTAAACTATTTTAGTAATAAATGAAAAACGATTATTGATTACGTGTCTTTATTTTCTAGAAAAAGTGATTGTTGTTTTTTTTTTAAATTGTTTTTCTCTATTTAAATTCATCTGTCTTATAATATTAAAAAAATAATTAAATTATTTAGAATTATATACAAATCCACCATTTTGCTAGTAGTAACAATGACACTTACGATAACAGTAAAAATGACGCAACATTAACGAAGTTTGCACAATTTAAAATTTTATGACACTTTAAATTAAGGTCTAAAAAGTGAAAGTAAAATTTACTCATTCCGTTTCCTTCTTTGTTGCGAGAATGTGGTTTCTGTGTTTTCGGCTGTTTTTTGGGGGTTTTGGTGACTTTGGACTGTTTTTAGGACTTCGATCTCATTCTCAACTGTTTTACTTGGCTTGGGTTTAGTGGATTTTGATTTCTCTTGAGTGTACTGACGTTGGCACAAAAATTTGAAATCGCAGAAAGTTCTAGTAATAAGGAAAAATTCTGTGGTATCTACCAGCAGAAGTATTTTAGTTTTTTACAACATAGTAACAAGTTTAACTTAACTAAAAGAAAGACAAACAAACAAACACACTTTCGCATAACATACTAACTGCAGCCCGTAGCTCTCTGCGTTATAAAAAAATTTGATAAATCACGTAGGAACTCGGTTTTCCGGGATAAAAAAGTTTAATGCTATTCCAGATCATCATCTGTGTGCCGAATTTCATTTAAATCCGTTCAGAAATTATTTCGTGATTGAGTAATAAACATCCATCCAAACTTTTGTATTTATAATATAACTAGCTGCAAACTGCAGCTGCTGCATTATAATAGTTTTTGGTGAATCCCGCAGAGCAACCAATTTTTCCGGAATAAAAAGTGCTAATTCAGGTTATCATCTATATGTGTGCCAAAGAACACGGGCCGTTTTAGTTTTGAACATCTCTTGTGTGTCTTTTGGAGTGACAAATATTAAATTAAGTGGAATAATTTTATACGTTTTTTAAATCAATAAAACAAAATATATATCTAGGAATAGTTATATAAAAAATATAAAGACTTTGATTGACTTCTGCTATCTTAAATGTTACCATTGTACAAATACAAAATATTTTATTTCATGTACTTTAAATATAAATAAGTTATTATACAATCATCTTTATTACATATTATAACCAAATTAAAATGCTCACTGTTTTATACAAAGGAAAAGTTTAAAGCAAACAGCTTTCTTTATTATTTTACAGCAATTACTATCGACGTTCGTGTCTGAGAGTTCCTCTGACAACAGTATGTATAATCTATGGTAAATGGTTATTGGGTATGTCAATCAGTGTCTACACGTCTTTTCGTCACTCGTCGCTTATTTTGCAACGGACAAGTGACAACTTATCATTTTGTCAATAAGAATCGTAATTCGTAACCACAGAGTATTAAGGAGAGAACTAGATGTTTACGTTAATTTAACCTAAATTCCAACTTTTGCCAATTATTCCAATTATTCCCCAAGCATAAAAAGTATATAATAAATGTGGATAAGTTGAGGAGCTAATGTCGAATCTTAAGGAATATATGAAACTTTAAGATGATTAGTAAAAATAACTATGTATGGAGTCTTGCCCGTGTTCTTTCATTCAAATCTGTTCAGTAGTTTTTGCGTGATTAAGTAACAAACATCCATTCAAACTTTCGCATGTGTAATATTATAAATTATAATATGGAATATGGATAACATTAATATAGATAGATTAATATAGATTATAAAAATTACAATATTTTGTAATAATATAACAAAATGGATGGATAGTTGTTACAATAAATATCATTCATTCAATTTAGTTTGTCATACTTGTTCAATAGACCTTTTGATTTTTTACAACCATATTAATTGTCTATGACTAATTTAAGTCACTGGTCCGCCATTATTGTTTACTAAAATGGACACGTAAAAAGAAATAGACTGTAAACCAATTAAATTTTCGTGGACATCCGCCTTCGAAGCGTGAACTCCTATTTATTGGCACGCTAACTTAGATCCTGTTGATTCTCGCGTGGACCCCAGAGGTCAACCTGAACCACTTTGGGAATCAATGCTCTAAGCCATCTATATGGCTAATGGTTATATCTAATGGTTTATTTATGATCGCAAGACAGAAAACCTATATAAAGCATTTTGTTATAATATTTTCTAGGAAATCGAATTAAAAAAGTAATGTAATTGGTATTTTCACCAATATAGCTTTGTATTTGTTATTGCAGGAAAACGTGCCGACGCTAGTGTCTATATTGAATAAATTTAAGGCGAATAGAGGCGTGCCGACATCACTTCTTATTATGTTGTATACAAGCTTGGCGGAGACTCAGGTAATTCATCACTTGTACGTATTTAGACATAACTCTAGCTAGACTGGTAACTGAACAATTACATGTCTGCATAAACACAAATCAAAATGTCTAATGGCGGCTCCACGTTAGTGCCGTAAAGCTGCGTGAACAGGTGTGAACGTGAATGTGGACGGTTTTCGCGTTGTTCACGCGCGTCCGCGCCTGTTCCCCGACCGGAGTCGGTATTTTGTCCCGCGAGAAAGGATTCGCGCCCCCTTCGCGCGGCGTTCACACGTACAGTGTACACCTTCACTTACGCGCCTCCTTCGCGCGGCGTTCACACGTACAGTGTACACCTTCACATTCGCGCGGCGTTCACACGTACAGTGTACACCTTCACATTCGCGCGGCGTTCACACGTACAGTGTACACCTTCACATTCGCGCGGCGTTCACACGTACAGTGTACACCTTCACATTCGCGCGGCGTTCACACGTACAGTGTACATCTTCACACACACGGACTACAAAGGCGTACGGATGTCGCTGCGCGCGTGCTAATAAAATGGAGTAGTGTTATGACTAAACGAATTTTTGCTTGTATTGCAGGTCTAAATTGGGTTTCTGTTTTGAAAATAATTAGAGAAACTTTCTGAAGCAAACACTCAAAAATCCATTGTTGACATACGAGTAAATTTCTTAAATTCGCCACTGGGTTCAGAATGTAATTCTGATAACTGATTCTCCATAGAAAGTCTGCAAATTAATGTTATATACATAACCTTTTTACCGTCTGAGTCGGATTTATCCGACAAAAAATTCGGGCTTAATCCGCCTGAGTCGGATTTATCCAACACAAAACCCTGTGTATTATTTATTCAATCTCTAAACTTATTACGATGTTTTAGCCTAAAATACATTATTTTTTCGAAAGTTTACATATTCAACCTTTTATTTAGTCTTATAATTCAAATTTACTGTACCAAGAAACAAAATAAAGACTATTTCAATAATGGTTAATTTACAAATATTATCCCAGAGAATATATATTGACTTAAAACGCCTATGTCGTGTTTATCTGACAGTAGTGATGAGACATAATGTTAGAATTTCTAAGATATGGAATATAGCATAAACAAAAATATTAATACTAAGTTACAAAATTAAAAAAGTACATTAAGTAATCGTTATTTAATAACATGCTCTTTTTGCTCTGTGTAAATCTTTTGTAAGAAATTGGCGATTTCATTATTTTTGTACGGACAACTGTAAATGTAAATTCTCATCCCTAGATTGTGTGTATATTCAGCGCCTACGTCGGATAAACACGACCGTTCATGACGTCATATCGAGTTAAGCTGTATGGAATTTTCCATTAGTGTTGCGCGTGTTTTTGTGATGTAAGTTAGTAAGTTTTACGTTTGTGTTTTAAACATTGATATTTATCATGACGACTGCTGAAGAATTGATACAAATTCTAGTAGGTGATGATCCTGATGGTAAGAGACAACCGCCGCCTATAGACACCAAAGATCTTACTGGTGCGCTGCTTACCTCGAGGCAGGGATGTTATGCCTCATGCGCAAGTTTACCGGCTACCTTACCCTGCAACCAAAACACGACAGCGGCTAACACTGGTTTTAACGGAAGGAATAGGAAAGGCGGTACCGTAACATATTTACACCAGGCGAATCGTCCCAATTAAAAAATGAAAAGGCGAGGTTCATTCGGTATAATTATAGTTCAGTATAAGAATACTTAATTTAATTAAATACCTACTAATAAATCTATCGATGTTTTATTTGCTTATAAAATTTACAACCCTATTTGTTGTGGGTATTTATTGTTTGATTCAATGTGCATGAAGGCTGGGGCACGTCAACTGATGAAAAGACGGGCGGTTAAAAGATAATGGCAGTTCTAATCATGCTAAGTCAATTCAAAAATTCACTACAATAGCAATCATACCTTGATTGGTTACGATGTATTTTATTTATCGGCCACCGCCTTACCTATTCCTGCCGCAATAGCTTCTGTGCTTGTCACTGTCGTGTTCCGGTTTGGAGGACAAGGTAGTCGGTAAACTCATGCATGTGGCATTAGACCTGGCCACAAGATAGCAACGCACCATTAACATCGGTGTCTATAGGCGATGGTTGACTCTCCATCAGGAGACCCATCTGCTTGTTTGCTATCTTGTGATATAAAAAATCCATCATGGTTTTTCCAACGCTTTCTAATAACTCTCTTGTTTTGTACGTGTAAACAGTGATACGTTGCCACAGCAAACGTAGTTATTGTGGCAGCAGCTTCTACGTCCATTTCGCGGCAGGCTTCATGAAAGATTGCGAGCATCCCATGAATGTGGAAGGCACGACATATGCCGTGAATTGGCGGCGTGAATTCGCGCGTGAATTCATGGCACTAATGTGGAGCCGCCATAATAATGGTATTATCTAATTCAAGCACAAGGAAGTTATATTCTAGGAATGTTCACACGCGCTTCAAAATCGTTCCGAAGAGTACCACGACATGGGTGGAGTGTGTCTCTTTCTACTAAATAAAACGCCAATCACCATATATAAGTGCGGCCATGCGTTGTTTGCAAATTACTACTAAGTAATTCTACTAATTTGAGAAACAGTTTTTGTATTGCATAATTAATTACGTAATAATTAAGATAAGCACATTTTAGAACTCACTATGTTAATTACAATACATTTTATGCTAATTTATTTATCAACGTGTATGAATAAAAAGGATTTAACGATTACCGAATGTGTAAAAATCTACCATCTAGATAGTTTTATTTACACTGGCAATTGCAAGAAAGGGACAACATCCACTCTTGTCGTTGTCTTGCTCAGAACGTTTTTCCACTCTGTTATGTAAGAAACAAATGTCAACTTTATTTGTTACGAAATAAAGTACATTTTTATTTTTCAAATATTGCTTCGTAACAATTCCAGTTATCGTATATAAGTTCCTTGTTCAAGCATTCTATACATACTGAACTAGATACTAATGTGATCATTTTTTTATTTGAAGCTGTTTTAAAAAGCTTACTTTTTGTAGTTAGGCGTGAAGATATATATTTATGTTTGTCACAAAGTAGGCTGAATTCCTACCGCAATAGCGTCGATGCTTTTCACTATCGTGTTCCGGTTTGGTGGTAACTTATGCTTGTGGCATTACCATCTTGCCACATGCCATGTTGCCATGGATAGCAACGCACCATTAATATCTTTGGTGTCTACAGACTATGGTTATTTCATTCCATCAAGAGAGTCATGTGATTTTTTTTTGCTATCTTACGATATAAAAAAAGGTTCAATATTAATCGTTTTGATTCTCAGAGTTCATTAAAGTTAATAATAATAATAATCATCACGGACAAATTACACATGCTGATCTAACCCCAAAGTAAGCAAATTATTTGCTTGTGTAACGGGTGTTAGTCAACGATACTAATACATAGAAATACATATATAAATACTAGAATATATTTGATAAACACGCCCAAAACCCAGAAATACAAACATCTATGCTCATCACACAAATGCTTGTCCTCGTCGGGAATCGAACCCAAGTCCATCGATTGTGTAGACAGAATGTGGTTATTTCAGGTGCGGTGCTTCCCGTACTTACAAGAGATGTTGGGTGATTCTGGTGGGGCCAGGCCGGACGAGCTGCGCTGGGAGATTGACATCGCCAAGGCAATAGCTGTCAAACGGATCTGCGAGATAAGGTTTGCTTACTTATACCGAATGTAAGTAATGTAAGGGACGGTCTACCGAAAATACACCAAAGTAAGCAATGTATTATGCTATGATAAATGCTGGTTCGAGAGTCCTGAGGGCGCAACGAGTCAGAGCAATGTATGCTTTAAATTGCGGGACGTGAAAATATGAAAAAACCATAACACGCAAATATTGCATTTCCCACAAAATAGTTGTCTTTAAACTTTTCGGTACACCGTTCCTTATACGCTATACAGGGATCAAGCTAAATTTTAAAATTAATAACTAAATATTGAATTGAAAGTGTGTTTAATTATTTATTATTGTAAAATTATTTCAAGATAATATAAAAATATTCATTTAAAATTTATCCCACTAAATTCATGAATTCGATGCATCGCATTCGTCTTGTGAATGAACTTTGTAATATTGGCAGTGTATCATTTTACATTTATCTATATTTACGATAGTAACTTATATGTAGTCTGTCACTGTAAGTAAATTTTTCCTGATTTTTTTAAATTTGATTGAAGGCACTAAAATAAATTTGTTTCGAATATTGCGTAATTGAAATTATATCCATGCGTTTTGTTTTTGTTATATAAACAAGTAATGTTATTAATTATATAATTTTATAAAGAACATTTAAAATTTTATAAAGAATATTTTATAAAAAAATATTTTTATACAATTACTGAATTTATTATAAAAGAACTGATACAAAAATGTAATATTTAGATGTCCGAGCCTTTGCTTGACCCACCTTAAGATTACGATCGGCCTTTTCCCAAGTAAATCGTGCTACATGCTCCCTGTACCCTACTTTCCGGCCATATTTACTGGCAACACTGGTGTGACATCACTTCCACATAAGCACCATTAGGAGCCGGCTAGTTGCTTGAACAATACGCTTTGACTTTTTCCCAAGTAACGACGTGTGTTCGTTGGCAAAGAAAGTTTATCTCGAACCAACCAAAGGTTTGTCCTACAAATGGAGCGAATAAGGTAATCTATTTTTCGTTCTTTAGGAACCCTACGAAATAACTTATTTCTTTTCGGGATCGAGCCTGGGGAACAAACAACATTACGTTATTTAAACGTATTCAAACAGCGTGCATCACATCTGTGTGGAATTTTAGCGCAAACGTACGTTATGCTGGCACAAAAGCAAACGGTGCTAGTTACAGAGTGAAACCCGAAACTAAACGGATCATAGATCCGTGTTCGGTCCGACGGATCAATCGACCCGTCGGCTTCTAATTGTTTTTGTGTGGCCCGTCCGACAATCGGTCCAGTGGGTCCGAAAGCCTTTAGCATACCCGCCACCAGTCTGATCAATGGCCTAGCGTCCTATGCAGCCACTAGTTTCAAAACTTAGTCATTTCGAAGGCTCAAACGGACCGACTATACTATACTCCCTTCTGCTTCCAACAGCATCAGTCAGCTGCACAAGCTACGCCTCATCTGCTTTCCGGAATCCACTGCGAACCGCTAACGTTCACTAGATCTCCATGCAGCAACTCCGGAATCCACTTCGAACTGCCAAAATTCACTGGAACTCCATGCAGCAACTCTATTCGGCTCGTTCCGATTCATTGCGAAACACAGCGGAGCGCACTCGTCCCGAAGGGACCTTAACACCTTTTTCGAAGGGAGGAGTGATGTAACGAGGGCGCGATAAAACACGCTCTCAATTATCGCGCACAGATACCATCGGTATCTTATCGTAACATCGTTATCAGATTTTATCACGCAGCTAACAGGTGAATCTCTACTATATAAGCTTAATGTAAAACCCAGTTTAATTACTGTTTAATAAACACATTTATTAACCGATGTGTGACTGTCATTTAGCCGACGTAATAACAAGCTACACGATGCCGCCTTGCTGTTCATGCCGTCTAACTGGAAGGATTGGCAAATAAATGAAATCGAATACGAGAATTCATAGGGAATTCCCCAGATCCAAAGATAGTCAACAAACTGAACTACGCTATCCCAACGACAGAAATAGCAACGGCCTTCAATCTAAAAGAGCTATCAGAAAAAACTTGCAAAAACATAATGCTGAAGATGGTTTACTGGCCGTTTACCAGAGCCTTGATTTATGCACCTTACTCGTTAGTGGCCGAAATACATGGTGGCAACCTGGAAAATATTTTGAATGCCGTCAGAACAATGAAACCACATCTCCATAGCAGGGAAGAAACCGAAAGGTTACTGAGAGGGCCCTCTTCATCACGAACCTCAAAAAGATCGCCAAATTCCCCAGGTCATACTCCAGCCAAAACAAATAGACTCAAGACTCCAGTCGCCAAAGGAATGCTCCACCTGGCTCTAACCGTGCAGCGGTTGCAAATGACAACTTCACCCTCTGCGGTCTAGATATCGAAGATGTCTTGACTAAAGGAAACTGACGATTAAAAAACACATTCTTAACGCACTACTACAGGCAAATCAGCCGAGCACAACTGTTTAGTACCGACAGACCTGGCTATTTTAACCCGGTCTAGTCCATTTCATTAAATTCAATAACATAGTTGATTCAAAATTGTTGATTATTATAAAACAAAATACAAATAAAAGTTGTATTATGTTGCACTATGTATTATCAACCTATCGCTCAGCACACCTACCATTCACAGTACACAAATCGTTAAATGCCGGCAGAAACCAAACACGTATCAAGGTTGGTCAATTGAAGGCTTGAACCTCTTAATACTACCCTTTTTCCCCCGAAGGGATAAAAACGAATATTTCGAGTTCAGCCGAAGTTTGACCCACCTAAATTTTAATGCCTTGCCGGCATATAAAGGTACTGAACAAGCAACTAGCTGGGACGCATCGGTGTTTGTGTTGTGGTGACGTCTCACCAGTATAGGGAGCTTGTAGGAGGAGCTTACTTGGGAAAAGGCCGATCGTAATCTGAAGGTAGGTCAAGCTTCAGCTGGACTCGAAATATTCGTTTTTATCCGTTCGGAGAAAAAACGGTTATTAAAATGAGCGCTTTATTTGAAGTGCCATAAAGTAAAGGGGTGTTTCCGAATGGATACGACTTAGGGACCTTCAAGAAACGAGCTTATTCATTCTTAAAAGGCCGGCAACGCAGCTGCAATACCCCCGGTATTGCGGATGTCCATGGGCGGCGGTGATCACTTACCATCAGGTGCACCATCTGCTCGTTTGCCCCCTCTACTATAAAAAAAGTTGCTGTGACGTTGTCAATAATAGATTTTATATTTTTAATTTTGATAATCTTTTCATTCAAATGTATAATGAGTTAAGTTTATTCATTGAAATGCGTAATGCTACATGCATATGTTTACCGCTTACCTAACCCTCCCTATTCTAGTACGTTCATAAATCTGATAAAGTTAAGATGGTGGCACTAAAACCCAGAATAGACGTTCCGGAACTATATCACCTAATATTCTCGATAGTAGTGATACATTTGGCCAATTTATTCCCTTTTACGAACTGCCTGGTAGAATGACAGATGAGGAAGACAGGAAAGGAGGCCCGAACCAATTCCAGTATTGGTTCGGGCCTCCAGTAGTTGGAAGCTGGTGGTTGGAAGTGGTTGGTAGAGCCCTTTCTAGGGCGTACCTTAGTAGAGATCTCCGTGTTGGTCCCTGGCTACTTTGAATAATTGGCCAACTGCCGTTTCGCCAGATAAGTCGTAAAAGGCGACCGATTACCTATGCGAGTCACTATTATCATGGCTACTGGGTGGTCTGGTACCATTGCCTTACCTATTCTTGCCGCAATGGCACCAGTCATTTTGTGTTCCGGTCTGGAGGAGAGTAAGGTAGCCGGTAAACTTATGCTTGTCTCATTAGACCTGGCCACAAGATAGCAACGCACCATTAACATTTTTTGTGCGTATAGGCGATGGTTGACACTTTCTATTAGGAGACCTATCTGATTTTTGCTGTCTTATGTTGTAAAAAAAAAGCTATGGGTTGGTGGGTGAGTGGTGCGTCCTTCGCGCTATCTAGTAGGTAGTTGAGCCAGTTGTGTGGTCCCAGGCCGTCGAGTCACGGGCTGGAGTTGGTGCCGGTTATATCTGGGCTGCTAAACCGCTGCACGGACCGAAGCAGCGCTGCGGCCGCTGCGTTAGCGTTGTCAGCGCTGCGGGCGCTATGGCGCGGTGGGGCCGTGGCCCCCGCGGGCGCTTGGCGCGCGCTGCAGCCCAAACTGGCCAAGGACACACGCCCTGCTGTGCTACTCAGGTCAGTCTTAACTGCGGTTATTGTAGGTACTCTAATAGACGATTTTTCCAAATTCAACAATAAAAGTCAATCGCATACGTGGACTAGTCGTCTGGTGACATATTAACCACATGAGGTCCTGGGTTCGATTTCCGGGTCAGACAATTCAAATAATGTGTTTTTTCAGTTCTTTGACAACAACGTTGTTGACAACAACAACAACAACAAAAAAAACAACGTTGCGTAGGATTGGATATGTGCCCGGTTGGTGAAAAGCTTGCTACCTATGACAGCGTAGGACATAGTATCTTTGGTCAATCGTGGGTGTACTGGTTGTACCTTTGCCTACCTCTTCAGGGATACGGGCGTGAAGTTACTTTTTTTAATGAAAGTAAAAATGTGATTTTCATATTTACACTGCACATAATATACATTTTGCTCATTGCAATTTCTGCTAGTCCAGCAACAAAAATGCACCTGTGATAATAGCAAACACGTTAGATAATATTACGTTATATTATTTAGCTTTATGTTTCAATTTGTTATCACATCGTGTATTCGTATACCGTTGATATATATAATTTCTGTCGTGCAACGTTATAAAATTATAATTTAATATAATAAATAAAAAATAATTTCTGAGTTTCTCCCGCTGAAACTTCTCAGTATATAATCGAGTTTCCGATTCGATACTAATTATAAAAATTTTGTCTCGTCAAAAGTGCTTGTCAGCGTTTAATTGAACAAAATACTTTTGGATCGGTTATACCTTTAATAAAATCTAGATTTAATATTCTCATAATAATATTATTAATATTATTATGAGTAAATATCATATTGTGATCATCACAATATGATATTTACTCATAATAATATTAATATAATATATACGATACTAAAGTTTACTTTGAACCCAATTTTTTGCAAATTCGAGCATATAATCGATAGTGTACTTCCTGTCAGTTTATGTGAGCTAGTGTCGGAGCTGGCCGGGCTGCGAGTGGCGGGTCCGGAGTACGAGGCGGTGGTGCGCGAGGCGGCGCGGAGGATGTGGGCGCTCGTGGCCGAGGCCAGCGCCGCTGTGGCCCGCGCCGCTTGCCAAGCCCTAGCCGGATTCAAGCTGGACGACTACAAGCTCAAGGATGTGCCGGAGGTACACAAGTTTAAAAATTTTTTTGTTGGGCATTCCCTTCGGCCGCACCTGCGTGTATCGTCCCGAAGATATTAGCGTTCTAAAACCCTTTGACGTACTGCCAACTGCACGATAAGGCATACGCAGTCCAAGCTTTTGCGACTATAGCCGATAATGGCCGGTCACATCTGCCTGTATCGTGTCTTGCGCGATTGTCACAAAACAATAGACGCAAGTGCGACTGCAGCATTAGGTATTTTTATTATTTATTTTTATTTTATTTTATTCTATTCGGAAAGCATACAGTGATGAAATACTATAATTACTTACATAGAAAATATTGAAACGCCATTTAATTGCTTTTGCAGTCAGTATACTGATTACTTAGTGTACGCCTGACGGCTGTGCGGCTGACGCCATGACACCACTTATATTTCAGTTCGGAAAATAAATCATACCATCATTCTCACGTCTCTAATTTTGACGGGCGTTGTCTCTTGTGAGGAGCGCAGCCTTTTGTTTTTTGGGCCGTTTTAGTTCATTATGATTTACCGACAAGATCAGTGGTAATTCTTATCTCTCATTCGTTTGAACGGTTACTAAGAGTCCTATTTAAGAAAAAAACCCCGGAAACCCCTTATTTATACTTTTGTCCCATGTTGGGATCAATCCCAAAGCCTCATGACCTGAGCGGAATCATTATTATTATCAAAATTGGCAAACGGCCACGTAGCCCGGTGCGTAATCATCTTTTATTGTAAATTCAACAAGAGCAATGCACTTTACAGAATAAAAAGTAAATTATTGTTTATTTTATTATAGGCAGGAGACTAACGTGATGGTAAGTGGTCATCGCAGTTGAATAAGTTATTTTCTTGAAAGCCGTAACGTTTTCGAAAATCGTATAATTTCGGAAACACATCCACTAGCCATTGCAAAACAAGGAAGTTCATTCCTGACATCAAGATTCTGAGCGTAGAATTTTAACACAGGGTCGAAAGCAGTTTAATGGCATGACGTATTGTTACCCGCCTTATTCACAACACCTAGTTTCTTAAATCAGCTTAGCCTTACCTTCAGAATTACCCCCAAATTAAACATTGCTCAATATGTCGATAGAAAGAATTCCGATGCTGCCTAAGGTAGTTAGTGATTAAATGTGAGTTTATCGGTAAATGCAAATACTCGGAGCAATACAAGTATTACATAAGAACTAATGGGGGGTGAAGTCTGCTTTACTTATTTTTGATGACATGGGCTGGATAGTGGCATGAGATATTACATCAGCCATATTCATGTTTTACTTTTTCAGGTTTTATACCTAATGTTGTGATCACGGTCTCTCAATATAGCAAACATCTAGTATTACCGAAGACTTTAAAGTCCAGGATGTATCTGTCATGGTCTGTTTGACTTTATATACCAAAATTTTAATGAACAAAATAAATGAACGTGTTGAGGTTGAACTACATCTGTCAACGCGGTATCGCCTTTAGGACTTGCTATTAATTGGTGCTGCAGAGAATGAAAAAGTTCTCATATCTCGCGGACTCATCTTAGCGACAGTGTAAGAACGACACTTTGGTCATCCAGCGAGAAGCTCGTCTTGGCTAATAAATTACAAGCGATGGCACCTTGCTAATTGAGACCAGAAGCTGGCCCTACGAACCAAGCGGGATTTTGAAAAATATTTGGTAGTCAAACGGATTGGAGGTCAGCTGAATATTCAACAGTGATGGCGTATAGTCTTCCGAATTTGAAATCCGCACAGATAAAAATGATAGATTTAAAAAGCTGCCGTCACCTTATTCAGACGAGTCGTTGCAGAATTCGGCCACCATAACAACGATATTCTTCGCTCTCTACGTTAAGTTATCTGGGAAGAAGAGAAATGGTTTATTCTTCATGAAATATCTGGTTCACATGCCGTGCAGACATCACCAATATTAAAATATCACTGACGCGTAGTCATCTTCAACTTTGGGATGCTAAGCCCTTTTTTTATAAAAGAGGGGGCAAATGGACAGGAGGATCACTTGATGGTAAGTGATTACCGCTGCCCATAGACAACTACACTACCAGAGGTCTTGTAATTGCGTTGCCGGCGAGAATGAGTAAGCTCTTTTTTTGAAGGTACCTAAGTCGTATCCGTTTGGAAATTTTTTTGCCGATAGCTGGTTCCACATAGGAGTAGTGCGGGGCAAAAAATGCCTCGAGAATCGCACGGTTGTGGATTTCCAGACATCGAGATGGTAGGGATGGAACTTCGAATTTTGTTGCGATGTCTGATGGTGAAATTCGGCGGCAGGAATTAATCCAAACAGTTCCTCTGAACATTCCCCATGATAGAGCCGATAAAAGATGCAGAGTTATGCCACATCTCTACGTAACACCGAAGAATCAAGCTGATTTCAAATAGTCCCGTTATCGACGATTCGTGCCGCTCTACGTTGAATGCGATCAAAAGGAAAGAGCTGGTAGTGTGGAAATATTGAGTTTTTCTTTCCCTTTTTGCCTAAGCATCACAAATTACTTGTTGTTATCATAATTATTTTCTAAACAGATATACAGACGCACGGTGAAGTTGCCCGCCTCGTATTGCAAGACTCCCGCAGATGCCGCTAGGAATCCTGAAGACGTACTGGATTATATACCGTGTAAGCACCTTCTCTTACCATTTCCTACTGCAAAATTTTCTTCCAACGCTGTTCAGACAAGTTTTTAAACTCATTAAATTGTTTCCTTGGCTGTATACCAAGACGCCTACTTAATGCTACTTAAAACGAGCCATTCAAATCCATTTTAGCTTGGACTTACTTTTTACAGTTGACATTTTGGTGTCTCTTTCCACTTAATGCCTAGAATGAAGGCATCTCTCACTCTATCCCAAGGCCAGTGCTACCTGACGCCATTATGGCAGGAAAACATGAGGCGGTAGCACCAAGCGATGCAGAACTTTTGTAAAAGTCACGACTGTAGTGACAAGTTTAGCCTTCATTCATATTTTACAATCTGCCAAGCAGGAAGGGAGATGATTTACTCTTCAATAGGGGCCTGGATCAATGCAGGGAACTATATAATGAGGACGATCTTGAATCTAATCTGTTATAATGTTCCATTACGCTTGTTCCACAAACAGGACCTTGACAGGCATTGACGCTATTGCAGCGGTTAGTCGTAGATCTCTACCATTTAATAATCACGATGCTAGTGATTGTTAATCTGTCTTCCACGATCTGCCTGGCAAACATGTAGATGAACTATTCTTCAACAGAAATCTTAACAAACACATGAAATTTATCTTAAAAAGCAAGAGTTCTAAAGTTCGATATAACGTTGTACATAAATACGTATCTTTTCGCCAAATCCCTTACGGATGGATCGCCAAATCCCTCACAATTGCCATATATTACCATCTAGACAGACTTATCTTGCTTTCTCATTCACAACTCTCTTTAACCAAACACGCCGGTTACGGAGACTCTTGATATTATTATTTTCGGGCAGCACCCGACCAATTTGATCATGGTAGGTCAACGTTGGTTTTCTCCGGTACCTACATCCATCCACATTGGCATTATATATCTCTTTTGTTAATCATTCATCTGTCTATTTCACCGTGTTCAAACTAACTGACCATTTTATGTTTTATTTATTTTTATAGAAGAGGAGGCAAACGGACACGAGGCTCGCCTGATGGTAAATGTTTACCGCCACCCATAGACAACTACACTACCGGGGAACTTGCAGTTGTGTTACCGGCCTTAATGGTATAATAGTAACAAAAAAAAGGATTGAATAGACTCTTTTCTTGAAGGTCCCTACGTCGTAGCCGTTTAGGAAAATCCCTGCCGACAATTGATACAACAAAGGTGTAGTGCGGGGCAAAACGTGCCTCGGAAATCGCACGGCTGATTTGCAGACATATTGAGATGGTTACGATGAAACTTTGAATTTTGTCGCGATGTCCGATGGTTTAATTCGGCGGCAATAATTCGATTTATTTGTATGACAGGTGAAATCTGGCCCGAATTATTTAAGCATACAAACGTGGACGCCTTACCTGGTATCCAGAACCTGGTAAGCAAGTTGATGGAGCGCGAGATCAGAGGCTACCGCAGCGGGGTCTACCAGGTGCAGGGTCGGGAGTTGCAGACCCTGGATAGTCTGCCTCCCTTCAGTGTCGTGCGCGGGATGATGGACTGCTTCCGGAAACAGGTGTCCTGCTCTCTGTCAAATAGTAGGATATACCAAGTTTGTGTTTGGGTATTGAGGAACCGGGGAAAATGTTTAACAAAATTATGATTTTATACTCCTAAACAGTCTTGTAGTGGCCGGCACGTTTCTTGAACGCTGTCTTTGACTAATGCGGAAGTAAATAGAATAACGTGTAAATATTTATTTTGCTGTGCGCAAAGTGATGTCCACTCCGCCTAGCGCTTAAGATCGTGCTGGGAACTCTTTTAAAGAAAAAAAATAAAAAACTATTCACGGGACAAATTACACTTACTGATCTAACCCCAAAGTAAGTAAATTATTTGCTTGTGTTATGTATGTTAGTCAACGATACTAATACATAGAAATACATATATAAATACTTTTACATACATAATAAACACCCAAACCCGGAAATACAAACATTTATGCTTATCACACAAATGCTTGTCCCCGTCGGGGATCGAACCCGAGTCCCGTCGTTTGCGTAGTCAGGGTCGCTCACCACTCGACCAACGGGGCGGTCAAGTGCGTATCCGTTTTATCCGTATTATCCGTTAACAGTACGATTTCATCCTCATTTCCTATGTAATCAGTTAGGTCAATTATTTATATGATAAACAGAAGCGGTCTAAGACGACTGTAGGACGCCTATGTTTTCCGCACGACAATTAGATCTTTTTTCATTAATATGAAGCTAAAATTTTCAAACCGAAATACTATGACTCAGGCGAGCATCAACGCTATTGCGGCAGGAAAAGGTAAAATGACATATCGAGCGAGACATTGCATAATTCTGTATTGCTTACTTATGTCATTATTTTAAATTTCCTAATTAAGTGATTACCAATTGGTCTAGATATATTTGACGTCCTCAGGTGACTTCTCCGTCGTACGAGTACCCAGAGGCAGTTCTCCTGTCGATGCTGGAGTGCATATCCTCGGAGTTCCCCAAACCACTGCCGCCTTTGGACCTGTGCTTCTTACATGAAGTCTTCCATAGAGGTATTTATAAACTAAAAGTTTATCTATTCAAGAGGTTAACCTATTCCAACGATTATATTGGAGTACACACTTAGAAAAAGATTACAAAGAAGCTTATGTAATTGGGCGTGCATTATCCATACACCAAATTTTATTCGAATCCATCGAGCTGTTTCCATGCACCCATACGCGCTCACACACATATAAACATACATACACAGTTTCACATTTATATTATAAGAGGATGTCGCGTAATACATTTCCAACTCGCTGTAATCTATTATGTTAATTTCTAAATCGTTGTATTTCATTTTGTTTATTTTTAAACCGCTGTAATCCGTTATGATATTTTCTGAATCGTTAGAAACTATTCCTAAATTGCTGTAATTGATCATGATCATTCCTAAATCACTGTAAACCATTCCTAAATCGCTGTAATTGATCATGATCATTCCTAATTCAGTGTAAACCATTCCTAAATCGCTGTAATTGATCATGATCATTCCTAATTCAGTGTAAACCATTCCTAAATCGCTGTAATTGATCATGATCATTCCTAAATCAGTGTAAACCATTCCTAAATCCCTGTAATTTATCATGATCATTTCTAAATTACTGTGAACCAATCTTAAATCGCTGTAATTGATCACGATCATTCCTGAATCACTGTAAACCATTCCTAAATCGCTGTAATTGATCATGATCATTCCTAAATCACTGTAAACCATTCCTAAATCGTTGTAATTGATCATGATCATTCCGTAATCACTGTAAACCATTCCTAAATCGCTGTAATTGATCATGATCATTCCTAATTCAGTGTAAACCATTCCTAAATCGCTGTAATTGATCATGATCATTCCTAAATCAGTGTAAACCATTCCTAAATCCCTGTAATTTATCATGATTATTTTTAAATTACTGTAAACCATTCTTAAATCGCTGTAATTGATCACGATCATTCCTGAATCCCTGTAAACCATTCCTAAATCGCTGTAATTGATCATGATCATTCCTAAATCACTGTAAACCATTCCTAAATCGCTATAATTGATCATGATCATTCCTAAATCACTGTAAACCATTCCTAAATCGCTGTAATTGATCATGATCATTCATAAATCAGTATAAACCATTCCTAAATCCCTGTAATTTATGATGATCATTTCTAAATTACTGTAAACCATTCTTAAATCGCTGTAATTGATCACGATCATTCTTGAATCATTGTAAACCATTCCTAAATCGCTGTAATTGATCATGATCATTCCTAAATCACTGTAAACCATTCCTAAATCGCTGTAATTGATCATGATCATTCCTAAATCACAGTAAACCAGGCGCGTGCGCTCCTTATAGGCAGAAAAGCAGTGCTTTACCTTTATTTTAATAAAACGTTCATACGTTTTAGATGACTTATAAATAAATGAATAAACAAAATATAATAACTTTAAAACGCCTAATATTTTTAAATAGCACCTATTTGCAAGCACAGCACTCAAACATGTTTGCCAGGCGTTTATTAAACGATAAATAATATTGAAGTAAGGCCGCTAGCAATCTGCTTCACATTGTAAATGTGTGCGAGATATAATTACCTATCCGCACGTAATTGGCTCACTCACACAATGATGCTATTTTATAAAGCAGGTAATGCGGGCTTGTTCTATAATCCGGGTAAAGATAATAGACGAAATATTATTGACAAAAAGTATGCTCACATTATGCATTTTTGTTTAGTAAGGTTTTATTTGTTTAAATAGCAGAAATGTTTTGTGTTTCGCGGGGGCCATTTGCTTTTTCGTGTGATAGCTGTTAAGCATTGTTTATTATTTTTTTGTGCCAGTATATTATATAAAGTTTTCATTTTAATATTTGAAAGTGTGTAGGTACATTTAATAGGTTATTACTGAGTTTCTATAATAATTGTAGTGATTTGCTTTTACTAGTGAATTTGTTGATTTTTTAAATGTTATTTGATTGTGAAGTTTGCGTTGAAAATATGTGTTTATTAAAAATTAAAAATAACAAGTTTTTTTCTATTTTGTCATTCAGTGAAAAGATTCAAATCGTGTCTAAATGTAGGTGTGTACCCGAGTTACAATTAAACCAGCAAGGCCAGCAAAACGTATACACACATATTTAAAAAACACACAAAATCAGCGACTCACAGAGCTTTCCATGATTTCTATAGAAACGACATTAATGATAGAATTAAAACGCAATCCAACTTTCTATGACGATATCCTAAAATCATATTTAAAAAAGGATAGGCGCATAGATTTCACTACATAGTATAAAACAAAGTAGCTTTCTCTGTCTTTCCCTATGTCCATATGCATGCTTAAATCTTTAAAACTACGCAACGGATTTTGATACGGTTTTTTTAATAGATAGATTGATTCTTGAGGAAGGTTTCAGTATATAAACCTTTCAGATATTCCTACGAGAACAAAAGCTACGCGGGTGAAACCGCGGGCAGGTCGCTAGTAATCTATAAATGAATGAGAAGTTTGTTTTTTTACTAACCCGTAATTTTATTATTAAGTTTATATTATATAAGGCCATATCGGATATCTCGCAAGGGATGTGTTCTGTAACTATCACTCACTTGGATAATATATTTGAGGTGGTCAAAATCTTGCGTTTATTTATATCGGTGTATAGTAATCTCAAGTAATCAGAACTTTCAGTGAAAATTGAAGCTGACTAGGTGAGTAGTTAGATATTAATTTAGCTTATTATTTTACTTATTTTATTACAATTTCATTCGCCGCGACGATCGATTGCTGTTTTGTTTGCGTTGCCGTAGAAGATGTACATGAATAGTAGTACATCTAAGACTTATTCTGTTGGCATGATTTCCGACTTAGAGATCCGTCGCATGGCTGTAGCTATGCTACAAATCTATAAGAAAAATTTTTGTGATCGAGTACACAGCTGTATACCCAGTGTCATAATTCTGTGCACGCCGCTGCAGTAAACCATTCCTAAATCGCTGTTATTGATCATGATCATTCCTAAATCACTGTAAACCATTCCTAAATCCATTATCATTCTAATATTTAACTAAATCGAGTTCCCGTAATGACGTGATAATCCCTTGTAGGGCAGCAATGGAAATCCGGCTGCATCAAGTTGGCGGCCCGACAGGCCAGTACCTCAGGCTCGGCTAAACGGTTACTGGAGAATTTCCTTCAATCAATTGTGCCTGGCACCACTGATGTAAGTTAAAACAACCGTCCTGATTTTAAGTTTTAAAATTAAATTCAGAACTCTGATTCGATCAAAGCAAAGCAAATTTTTGCGCACTAAAGCGACGTGTAGCTCAGTTGGGTTAAAGCATCGTCTGTGCTGAAGGAAAATTTGGACTGTGCGGTTTTGTAGCTGGTTTAAAATCAAGCTGCGTCGAAATTCTATTAAAAAGGTTGTAGCATTCATCGGAAAAATCATCATTTCATTTCTTTTATTTCTAGATCTTTAGTAAAATGTTGATTTAAATGGTATCATTATTTTGTTATTATTTTTATTTGAGATTTCATTAGATTTGATTTGAAATTTGTATGTTACAAATTTTTTATAACATACAAATAAATATCCACGTGCATCCTAATTTTTAATTGATTGGTTGAGAACGGATTTCAAATTATCCATAGTACACCAAATGGTGTAGAAATGAACTAATGAACAGTATCTTCGTTCGAGTGATGCCGAAAGTTTATCTTTTGGTTCGACAACGTATATAATGCGCACGGGTTGTTAGTTTAAAGGAAATATTTTGTAGGGGGGTGATGGTTACCGAGATATCACGACACGGAAAGAGCCTTAGGACCAAAGTCCATCTAAGAAGCATTGAAACTTATGTAGTACAAGACTAATAATAACAATTATTAGTCTTGTACTACACAAGTTTCAATAAAGCGTGATAAAGGATTTGCTTAAACTTTATATATTTTAGCGTTGGATATTGCTTGACCGCTACAACTTATTTAATGTGATGTAATACATGCTAATATTATTAACTCATATCTGTAGACTCAGTTTTGAAACCGCTGGGGATAGTTAGTATCTAGATTTGAAAGTCAGATAGCTGATAAACCTGTGTATTAGGAATTATAGCCTCGATGCCAACGCACAATTAACATTTTCGGTGTCTATTCGCTCTATCTGTTTTTATCAATAGACTGCAGATCCATCGGCTGATTCCCTATTTTATGATGATTTTTTTCTAACATTTAAAAAATCCTTCACGGCACAGATCTGGTATTTTAATTATTGATTATTTTTATAGGAATCTGATATAATGATGGTGTTTGACTACCTCCCAATACTCTGCCGTACCATGCCTCCCAATAACTTGAGACCTCCATTAGAGAGATGTCTTGCGGACTCGTTCTCTAAAATCCCGAAGACGAGGGTCAAGGGCCAAGATCCCGAGGAACTAGTCTTCGTCAAGCAAATCACGAGGATCAAAGAATGTTTGGAGAGTGAGAAGATACATGATGCAAATAGAACCTTGCTGTCGAAATTCTTGGAGGATTACTTCTCATTGATAAACGATGATAATGTGGTAAGTGTTAATAAGTGGATTGTTAAAGAACACTATTTTTCAATTGCTAAGAGAGTATTTATAAATTTCGTCACGTATTTTGTAAGGGGAAAGCGTCGAGCTAAATCGTACGTAGAGGAGAAGGATCAAATTAAGGTTCCTATAGCTCTGAAATCTTCTGAAAGTTATGAACTTTAAGCCGTATTCGTTTCCCAAGATTCTATATGAAATTAACGACCTTCTCACTGTACAGTCAGAATTATTTAATATTAAGAACATGCAATTACCGTAGTATGTTCTCAATATGATTCCGAAAAATCAAGAATACTATAATATTCTAGGGACCAAGTCTAAAGCCGACTTATGAAAGTTTAAGAATGAGTTGACTAAACACACACACATACAGTGTACACAGCCTTGTGCGTTTACCGTTAAAATTACCCTTTGTCATGTCACCTCGTTTTGAGAATACTCTTTTGACAGCCTCATCCGGTGTTGTAATCCTTGGAGTCGACATATCAAAAAAAAAAGTTTAGTTCCGTGATCATTTGGAAGAAATGGCTAAACTAGCCTCTTAAAATCTCGAAGGAACTTTATAAGTTTATTAGCCTGGAACTAAACAAGGCGTGAATTTAGACTCACATGAAGTAGTAGAGTTCTCATATTAGGACTATATGTACCTCCTTAGTACCAACTTCTTCCTCTTGATTGCATTCAATGTGAAGTGATTCAAATCATTGCAGACCAGGCTATTTTTAATCGGCTTGATTCTTTAGCATTGTGGAGATGTAGGTTCGTTCTGCATCTTCTATCACGTATATGTCATGGAGGTATTCTAAGCAATTGTTCGGATTAATAATTAATTCGAAATATAACGGCAAGAGCTATTTTTGCCATTATATTTCGCGCGTGCAAATTCCACATTAACTACATCGATGTGTAGAAATCCTGAACTGGATGATTTACTACGCAATTTTTGCTTCGTACTGCTCTTGTATAGGATCATTTACCGGCGGGTATGTTTCGAAAACATACGTAATCAAAAGACTGCACTAATTCATAAAGGCAATACACACACAATAACAATTTTAACCGGGCAGCGACATGATCGCTTACCATCCAGTGAGTTCCCTGTTTGCTTGTCTCCTCGTCTATTAAAAAATATAACTTTCAGTTGTTAAGTAGAAACACACACATTTGAGAATTTCATGACAATGTAGTTGATAAAACGAGTAAACTGCTTTTTTGACACCGCGAGCGTCTAAGTTTGGTTCTTGCCCCAGTAAGGTAAAAGAAACAATATTCATCCAATAACTAAAAAATGGTAAATTATATTTAAATGGATCAAGACTGGCCTATCATGGTTAAATTGTCGAATCTCCGGAATCGGTCTGTTTGTCAAGGACTCATTCTCTGACCATTCATGGACACCGAATTCTCTCTCCGAAAGGGCTTTGGTGTGTAGATCTGTATGTATGGATATGCGATATATTTCAGGTGTGGCCGATGTACGTGGTGGCGTGTAGTACGCTGGCGGGCAAGTACCTGGAGCGGATGACGTCCCCGGACAGCTGGTGGGAGGTGTCGGGCGAGCTCATCCGCAAGGCCAGCGCGCTCAGGGCCAGGGTCGCCACCTCACAGGACCTGGATCAGCCGCTGCTGTGGCTCAACGAGGCCATCGACGCGCACGTGGCTAACCATATGTGAGCATACCTTAACATATTTGATAGATCCAGGAGTTATTTTGCTAAATCCATAACTCAGAAGAAACTAAGGTATTTAATTTCCGAAATTTCCGCGAAACCTTATATATAACTTATATATAACCTTATTTTTTTATTAGCTACTTAACAGATCGGACACAATGTGTTAAAATTGATGAATGGATAAGTAACGAACTGCCAGTTACTCACGGTGTCCCCCGAGGCAGTATTTTAGGTCCTACCTTATTTTTAATTTTTATTGATGGTCTTTGCCGGACTAAATTTTCAAATGGTAAGAGTGTTACTTACGCCGATGATACTGCCTTGTTATTCTATGGTGACACATGGAACGAAACATTTCATTATGCGCAACAAGGTTTTAATCTTGCTAGTAGGTGGTTATCACACAACAAATTAGCACTAAACACTTCTAAAACAAAATACATAACATTCACCATAAACAATAATAATTTGCCTTGTAATTCAGCCTATCGTTTAGTAGGACACAATTGTCTTACCTATTCCAACTGTGTCTGTCCTGAATTACAAAAAACTAACGAAATAAGATATCTTGGTGTCATTCTGGATAGTAATTTGAACTTTTATCCCCACATTAATCTTTTAACTTCTCGAATTCGCAAGTTAATATATATATTTAAAAACCTTCGTCACATTGCAGACAGTAAAACACTAAAAACTACTTACTTTGCCCTATGTCAATCACTCTTAACATATTGTATAACCATCTGGGGAGGTGCTTCTAAAACCACATTGCTTAGACTGGAACGAGCACAAAGATCTGTTCTTAAAGTCATGAATTTTCTCCCTTTCTTCTATTCAACAAAAGATCTTTATAAAAATTGCAAGGTACTTACAGTGCGTCAGCTTTTTGTATTACATACCATACTAAAAAAACATTCTACTTTAACTTATGTACCCTACCTAATAAGCAAACGTAAGAAAAGTAGAATTTTGTCTTTACCCTCCTACAGTACTTTCTTTTCCCACAAATTCTTTTGTTTTCTCGGCACTTATCTGTATAATAAAATTAATTCTAAAATTTCTATTTATAATCTTACCAAATATAAGTGCAAGCAAATTGTGTCACTTTGGCTCCTTGATTTATCTTATGATGAAACGGAAGAATTGATAAAAGTGATAAAATAATATGATCCTATATCTGGTACCATCTTACACAATTATATCCTAAATTACTTAGTAACATTTATAATGTGTGGAATGTAAATTATATATTATGTATTGTATAAGTGTACATGTATGTGTATGTATGTATATTAATGTGTTAGATAGATTTATATATAATACATGAACACTCACATTAACAAAGTTTTCACTGTGTATATTACACGCACACCCCTTTTCATTGATCTATTCACTTAATCTATTCCAAAAGTATTTGATTGATATGTTCCGAAAGCACATTTCATTGTATGTACCTCTTGATATATAATTCCATCTCGAGGTGAGGGCCTGGTGATCTGTTATCACAGGGCATCCTAGTGCAGACACCAGTCTCTCACAATTCATTGTTTTAGTCTATTTATTATACTAGTAAAATTAAACTTATTGTACCTAACGATTGTGAGAGAAATAAATAAATATAAATAAATATAAAAAAAACCTTATATACCGCGAAACTGCTGTGATGCAACTGAAATGAAAGGTTGTGTAAGGAATGGGGAAAACTTGTCCAAGGTCTGAAAATAAGAAGAGACCACGGCGGCACAATAGTCCACCCACTTCCACCACACTTTCTTACACGTCAGAAGCAAAGGCAGTATGCTGGGAAATTGTTTTTGTTATCAACCAAATTGTCATTGTGTTTGATATCGTTTCGCTACGAAGCGATGTTACTAAGTCCCCAGATCTGTCGCTGGGCTCTTCTCTTATTTCTACTATGTATTTTTTGTCATAGAGGGGAGTCTTTAATGTTCTATTATATGATGTTAGAACAAATGGGGCTTGTTTTAAAATTGTCTTTAGTATGGCCATGTGTGGTGATTTTTAATTTGATTTCAAACTTGACAGCTTTAGTCCTGTGCCTGCCATTGCTGATTCTTGTTGGATAAACAAGTGGAGTGGGACTATTTCAAATATTATTTCTAATGCTGCTGTTAGTATTGTGCTCATGCTACCGGTTATCGCAAGGCAGAATATCCTTTGGGAAATCTATTTGTTTCTAAACTGCGTTTAATTTGGTCCTAAGCCACCAACTTATAACTGCATAAGGGACTGTACTCTTGCTGGTAAATTTATGTATGTGATATTACAACTCCGCCTCATTGATAGTATTAGGCAACAGTTCTCTTTCCTTAAGGAGTTCTATCTGCTTGCTTGCTGTCTTATGAAATTAAAAAAAACATAGTATTGTTACGTACTTCGGGTTCGTAATTGTAAGAAAACACACAAATAAACACAATATAACACAACGTAATATTTAAATACTCTGAATAATACTAGTCACTCACTGTACTAACGCTAAACTTAACCGACTACACAATAAAACACTTCTCGCTTCGCACGGGTTGCTTCAAGTATCGCTCTCGATCGCTTTATAAAAACTGCCCTGTATTTGTCAACACATCTCTATTTATACCCAGGGTAAAGTTCTACCTGGATCCAGAAATATCTAAATGTATCGGGTAAACAATGAATCACTTCTTTATGTAAACAACTTATGATAAGACACGCTATTTTCACCCTCATGCCATATACCACAAAGTCCATTATGGTATAGCTATTCGGATAACGGCCAACTATTTGTTTATTAATAGGAGTAGCTATCTCTTTCTAAATCCCTCCAGCGTTCCCACTCTTCACGATTCTAGATTATTCATAACAGTATGTATGATTTAGATAAGTTTGCTACTTTAACTGACTTAGACTGTGCGCCTTATCCAATAGAATATACGTATAAATTCCAGTGAGCACGAGTTTTCCCTCCAGTGCATGTTGCCGGCTTTGCAAGCCGCGCGGGCCAGCGACAAGGCCACCAGGGAGTGGTTCTCTCAGCTGATGGCGAGGACTCAAGTGGTCTTCAACGAGTGAGTCCTACTTCATTATGTTATTAGCTAATACCTGCAAATACGCTTGCGTCTCAATGTCTATCTACCATCTCCTTTATTACAACATTCTATTTAGGGTGAAAATTTGACTTAAGTATATTTTTTGAAGATTTTCATCAACAGTACTTTTTTGTTGTTTTGAAATGAAAAAAATCAAATTGTCAGCAATAGCCCTGATCCATACAAACCTGCACTTTCATGGTTGAACCGATTGGTGAAAATTGAACAAGGACGTAGTTAAAGACCCAGTGTCAAACAAATGTTACAAAAATTAACCCCTAAGGGGCTGAAATAGGTGATGGTGTTCGTGTGAAAGATTAATTGACGACAGGCTACTCTACTCGTGGGCGAAACTACGCGGGTCAACCAGCGAATTTTCATATCAAAAAACTACTTAAACTACCTACCTACTGAAACTTTCATTTTTACTTCTGAGTGCTAAGTGTGAGTTTTTCTTTTCGCATTCGATCGTGAGCGCGTTTCGAGTTTACTTGGAATTTGTTAGTGATTTGTACAGCGCCACCTAGTGGTAAACGTGAGAAACCAGTTTACCACTAGGTGGCGCTGTACAAATCACATACAAATTCCTAGTAAACTCGAAACGCGCTCACGATCGAATGCAAAAAGAAAAACTCACACTTGGTACTCTGTTCGTAGTCTGCAAACTACATTTTTTAGAATTTGGATCATTGGATGTTTTTATAAGGCAATGGGCCCATTTTTTCGCACCCACCACTGTTACTTCTATTAACCAGAATCATCAGCGGTAACCTCCTGATGACAATTGAGTTGCGAAATCTGGGTGCCCTAGGAAAAGCTTACTTAGTTAAGCTAGAGTTAGAGAGTTAGACCATTGAATAATCGTGGGTTTGTTAATTGTCCCTTTGACTAGTGAAAAGAGTGATGTTATTAATTATTATGTATATTGTTGCAGGAGCGAAGAGCTGTCCCCCAAGTTGTACCTGTGCGATGTGTTCTTCTTGAGTGTGATAGTACTGAGCGGGCGCTGGTCCCTCGAGCCGGCGGCGAGTGCGCTGGTGTCCAGCCGGAATGTGAGACGCGCGTTGTTGCCCGCCGCCGCGGCCGCGCTAGCCGCCACTGACGGTTGGGCGGACCTAGTCGCGCCGGTCAGTATACACATGTCTGCGTTTGATTTTTTAACAGGCTACATGCCTTCAGAGTAATTCTTTAAACTCCAAAAAAAGTTGTCGGGTTCTAAATTGGTTGAAAAATCTCGAAGTGGTGACGTAAAAACACTTTTTCATATTTGTCGTCGTATCATCGGAACGAGTCCACCGATTTTGATACGATATACGGCTTTCGAAGCAAATTTTCAAGGAAAAAGCTGATTTAATTTTCGAAGCAATCGGTATGTTAGTCTTTAATTTATTTTAAAATCTTGAAGTAAGAGTTTTGAAAATAAAGCTGCTTTGATATTGAATTAGCTGTAACTTTTGAATACCGGATTTTATTTTGATCTTTCAAGCTGTAAGTTTAATACAGTGATGCCACATAACGATTTTTTTCAACCAATTGATTTTGTATTGAAAACATATTTTAGAGTAAAAAATGCGATAAATATCGTTCAGAAATACACAATCAAACAAAAGTATTATACATTCATGTATAAAAGTTACAACTTTTCAAAATCTGAAATAATGTTTTCAACGAACTAGATTTTATTAACTCTTCGAACTCCCAAATCTATGTTTAAGTATATTTTGGACAGTTTTGAGCTTAACGTACCTTGAATTAGCAGAATAATTCAGGATGTCCTTTAGGGTCAATTTTACACATATTTTTTTAAATTTCTCAAAATCTACTGGGCCGAATCGGTTCAAATTTTAAGGAAATCTTATTTGGGTGGAGCCCAGCTGCCAGTGTCGATCTACTAAGCCGTTCAAAGTTGTGAGGCTTACACACACACTCACGCACACACACTCACGCACACACACTCACGCACACACACACACACACACACACACACACACACAAACATGAATATACACAGACAATGTCATTGTAATACTACTCGTAAAAACTTCCTTCGACCTTAAAATGTAGAGATCTGATGAAAACTCGAAAACTGATTAGAAAGAAAGCTAATGAACTGTCTTAGAAGAAAGTTAAAAACGGCAGCCAAATCTCCTGCATAGTAGATTATTACAGCAGCGGTAATATTGAGACTGTAAACATTGACTCAGATTGCGTATACGGTAATTATTTTGAATGTGGGTTATTTTAAATATATGTTTATTTTTTAAATATGTTGTAACAGTATCTCTGGATTAACATCCAATCATTTATTTATTTTACAGATATAACATATCTGTAAAATAAATGAATGATTTGATTTGATAATTCACGCTATGTAATGGTCTCCTCAGATGCTAGAATGGTTTTGTCACACCCGAGACTCCATCGGCGACCCTGACACCGCGCGGTGCTGCCAGCACGCCGTGCTTGCCTTGAGACACACCGACCAGTTCAAAACACACAAGATCTTTACCAAGTTGTAAGTACACATTATTCTTGTCTGGTTTAGTAATTACGTGTATGAATACCAATAATTGTAAGATTTATGTGAAGTTGCTGCACGAAATTGAAAAAACCAAAGCAACAAAAATAGCAAAGGTCCTTCGAGCCGGATAGGTGTACTACTGAAATCTATTTTATTTTTTATTTACTTTTATTTATTTATTTAATATGATGCACAAACAGTTAGTGACAAAACATTACAAATATTATTACATCAGTGTATATGTCACAGTGAAATTGTCAGTACCGTTAGATTATAATCTACCTAAGTGATATTATAATTTAACTGCTAACCTAACCTAACCAAATTATAATATCCCTACGTAGATTATAATCTAACGACTATTGACAATTTCACTGCGACATATGTATATAAACCAATCACTTAACCAAAGTATGGCATACAATTTAGGATAGTAATGCTCCTCTTTAATTATACTAATTTTTATACTATGAAGTTAAAGAAATAAAATAAAATAAAAAAGTAGATGAAGTAATAAAAGAAATGTAAGCAAAAACAAAACTTGGTTAATTATTCTATGCCATTAGAAACAAAACATTTCTTCACTTGCCTCAAAAAAGTACTTTTATTAAAATTGAAAATGTCTAGGGGTTTAAAAAGTGCGCTTTTATCGTTATATAATCTACACATCCTGATAAGAGGATTGTAGAATAATGTGTTGTTTTTATAAGAAAATTTTGAATTTCATATGTAAAGACGTCTTTTATGATTTTCTTGCATATCAGAATTAGTGAATAAATATATATTTAGATGCAGCTTCGAATAAAGACTTGTAAACACGCTGTAAGCTATGTACGTCTAGTGTCCTTGTTGCGATGAACGTCTATATGAATAAATATCAACTGTCGATGATATGAATGGTACATCACTAAAGACCGATTTAGCTGATATTTTTTTACTTCCCGCTACGTATGTAGATAAGGAAGTTACTGATTTTGCCCCGATTTTCTAAAATCGAGTTTTCACCAGATCTTCACGTTTTGAGGTCCTAGGAACCTTTTCCGACTATTTTCACGATGACGTCACTATGTCTGTATGTATGTATGTGTGTGTATGTAAACATCGTATAACTTTTGAACCTTGCCTTTCTTTTTGCTTACTTTTCAGGCAGTCCGTAAAAGTCAGGCGATTAGTTAAACGTGTCGTCACCATTGTGACTACTAGATAAGAGGTGTGCAATATTTCGTCCGGACTTGGCACCACCTTAAGACCCCTAACAACAGTTTTCCTAAAATATTTTTCTTGTACAGACACATACTAATTATTCAATATGTAACTAACGATCGCCCTGTGCTCAAAATTCGACCATAGACTGTTACAATAAGATCTTTTTGAAGTTTGACAGCAGCCTTTAGCCGTAATGACAATAGTATACGTCATGTATGTGTATTATGTATGACATATGAATGTAGTGTGTGTAATGTTTATTTACAACTAGCTGTTGCCAGGGACTTCGTCCGCGCGGACTTCGTTTATTCCGCACAGCACCTCCCCCTTAGGTGATAGTAGTTAGTAATATTCATGCAAAATATTTATTTATTTGAAGTAAATCCATGCAGTACTTTTTCAGTTTACCCCGGACATACATATAGACAAACAGACAAAAATTCTAAAAACTACATTTTTTGCTTCGATATCGATTGTAGATCACGTCCCAAGTATTCTTTTAAAATAATATTCAATGTACAGTTTTGAGTTTCCTACGATTTTATTATATGTATAGATAATACACGTATGATAGGAGTACACTTTAACTGTGCCAAATTTCATGCTTCTCCGTTCGCGTTATTGTCGAACAAATGGGTACAAAGTATTTGCTTCACGTATTAGTATGAAGATATGTATAAATTATAATAAAAATCTTTTTGTTTCTTGCCGCTTCTCAAGGAGGAATTTCGAGGACGTGTGACATGTAAGTGGTGGTTGAAAGAAAAATTGTGCTAATATTTAATGTTTTATTTAACTGTAACTGTACCACAAAAAGTAACAGCAATGATTCACCGCAAAGTGATTATTTTTGTATTTTTATGCCAATAATAAGACATTTGCTTGAATAGGCCGTTGTTTTTTTTTTTAGTTTTTCCCAGGAGGGTAAATCCGTTCCGGGGGTAATATATTGTCAAGTTCTGCAATATCTCTTAAATCTAGTTCCTTTGAAAAATACACTTTATTTAGAGCCGTTTATTTTCTTAATATTAATACAATTTATATTTTTAATATATTTCTATTATTTATCTATATTTTTACAATTCCAATATGATTTCGTAGTTTGTTATATTTATTTCTACATATAAAATCTATTCTTAATTTTTGTTCATTTATTTTTATTTCTTTACATCTATATTTCTTATTGATTTTATTTATCTAATTTTTTAATATTTTTCCCATATATGTAGCTAACATTGTCCCTCTTTCCACTCTTTAACATTTTTCTCATTAATATTCAGTGTTAATTATTTTCTGTAAGTTTATAAACGTAGGAAGATTTATTTAGGACTCTGATGGAACGTGTGCGTGCCATTGAGATGTTTACCATTTGTATCTTATGTCGTCAAAAAAAATGTACTCTTGAAACTAATACTGCTTACATTGATTCACTATAGTAACGACCTAATTATTGGAAATAGATGTCATCGTTACACCTCAAGCTAGTGTTACAAGTGGAAATTTTAACGAATAAAAGCAATAATGAGTAGTTCCAAAAAATTTCGAAATCAGTGTGGTGCTGTCGCCGAATCCAATAATTGAATATAGTTGTTCAGAATACGAAATACTTCAAAATTCATTAAATATTCATTTAAAATTGAAATCGGTTTTCAAGAGTAGCCCTACAGCTCTTATCTGTATGTACATAGGTATATAATATACTCAAACGATTTCAATGAAAATCATTTACTAGCAGTTTGAACTGGTGAGTTCAAGTTTGAATGGTGAGTCCATCTGTTTGCGATTAATAATATTTTAACATACAATTAATTATAAACTAGTTTTTATTTAATCATATATGGGCAACAACCGGCCCGCTGTAAGATATGATCCGGCCCGCGAGACATTTTGAAAAACCCCAATTTAAAAAATATTACATTAGCTACTTATATTCACGGGAATGACAGTGAGGCTGCAAACATTTCCTTTGATGTTTACCGTCTCACTCTTTAATAATCGCCGCCACTCGGTTTGCTCGATCAAATTGTTTGAGGTTTGCCGCCTCACGGGCGACAAAAGATTTATTGCTTTTAAATTATTCTAAACTGGTTTATTCTAGATTATTCCTTTTTTTGCCTATACATTAAAATGCACTAAGTGCTTTTTAACGCGGCCCGCGAACGTCTTTGCACGCTAAAGTTTAGCCCTCAACATGTCAAAGGTTGCCCATACCTGATCTAGATCATAAACATGCTGTGGTTGCCATCTATACATTCAATTTCTTATTATTTCGTCAGCTGATACCGTCATCTATTGATGCGTAGATAAAGTATAAACACTAAACGAATCTTGACCGCTTTGTTTATAACTATGTTTGCGGACGAGTTGCCAAAAATATCGATTTATCTTTTTGTGTTACTGTTACTTATACAAAATAAAACGAATTAACACATTTACTAATAATTGCAAAATAAAAAGCACAAAATTCAACAATCAATCAATAATATTGATAACGTTCTTCTGATTTTGCACATGCTAAGTACGCCACATCTTTAACCAGAGACAATACAGTCCACAATAATTCTGCATTCATTACTTTACACTCGATTAACGTTACACGCTTGCTTTGAACATAATTTACAAGACTGACTTAATTTACAAGATTGATAGGGACACAGGTCTTGTTTGATTTGACACTCAAACAAGACCTGTGTCCCCATTCTCGTAACCAAACTTTATCGAATCGTTTAGATCTCTTAAACACATAAAAACAATATAACGTCGCGTCTTGTTGCATTACGTTTAAGAGCCTTAAACGCTACAATTCAATTGAAGCTTTGTTACGTGAACAGAGCCCGATTTGATACGCCCTCGAACAAAACTTGATACACCTCAAAGTAGACTTAATTAATTAATTTAATGTTTTATTGTACACCTTAATTAACATTTACAGAACACTCTTAAATGCACTAATGGCGGTCTTATCGCTAAAGAGCGATTTCTTTCAGACTACCAGTGGTAATAGGATTTATTGCTTGTAAAAATTCGGTGCACAAATTACAATACAGATTTAATATACATACATACATATAAAGAAATGAGTTCCATCATATCTATATATTTAATTTGACACACCCTTGAACAAAACTCGACACAACTCAGGACAAGATTCGACTTGACACAGCCTCGGACAATACCCGAATAATTTGATCGTAACGCAGTCTTGGTCTTGATGCCTCCACCCTATGCATTTACATTCGCATTGTATGTGTTTTAATCATTTTCACTACTCTAGCTAGGATATATACCCTAATGTGAGAAAATCGACAACGAGAAAATCTTGTCATTGAAGCAATTATCTACCTCTTCTGACATTGTTTGCAAACATGACTTAATACATCAAAGGTGATGGTTATAAATAATAATATGTACTTGTAATTGGTTTTTTGTCTAACGAAGACGCGTTTCTATTGACCATATTAGACAGCATTTTCTTTCGTGTGTGATATATCTCACGTTTCATATCCTAAGCGAGCTGCTTTCTTTCTACATACTTCTATCAATTCTTAACATGTATATAGCATTTCACTTACAGTATTAAGCCGTGTTGATCCGAATCCCTTTAGGCTGGTTTTATTGTCACGCTGACTGCCCGTTCAGCGCTGACGGCCGTGGGCTACAGACATCAGCGCTGCCCGCTCAGCGCTGATGGCCGTGGGCTACACACATCAGCGCTGTCCGCTCAGCGCTGACGGCCGTGGGCTACACACATCAGCGCTGCCCGCTCAGCGCTGACGGCCGTGGGCTACACACATCAGCGCTGTCCGCTCAGCGCTGACGGCCGTGGGCTACACACATCAGCGCTGACGGCCGTGGGCTACACACATCAGCGCTGCCCGCTCAGCGCTGACGGCCGTGGGCTACACACATCAGCGCTGACGGCCGTGGGCTACACACATCAGCGCTGCCCGCTCAGCGCTGACGGCCGTGGGCTACACACATCAGCGCTGTGCGCTCAGCGCTGACGGCCGTGGGCTACACACATCAGCGCTGCCCGCTCAGCGCTGATGGCCGTGGGCTACACACATCAGCGCTGTCCGCTCAGCGCTGACGGCCGTGGGCTACACACATCAGCGCTGCCCGCTCAGCGCTGACGGCCGTGGGCTACACACATCAGCGCTGTCCGCTCAGCGCTGACGGCCGTGGGCTACACACATCAGCGCTGACGGCCGTGGGCTACACACATCAGCGCTGCGCGCTCAGCGCTGACGGCCGTGGGCTACACACATCAGCGCTGCCCGCTCAGCGCTTACGGCCGTGGGCTACACACATCAGCGCTGACGGCCGTGGGCTACACACATCAGCGCTGTCCGCTCAGCGCTGACGGCCGTGGGCTACACACATCAGCGCTGACGGCCGTGGGCTACACACATCAGCGCTGTCCGCTCAGCGCTGACGGCCGTGGGCTACACACATCAGCGCTGACGGCCGTGGGCTACACACATCAGCGCTGTCCGCTCAGCGCTGACGGCCGTGGGCTACACACATCAGCGCTGACGGCTGTGGGCTACACACATCAGCGCTGCTCGCTCAGCGCTGACGGCCGTGGGCTACACACATCAGCGCTGTCCGCTCAGCGCTGACGGCCGTGGGCTACACACATCAGCGCTGACGGCTGTGGGCTACACACATCAGCGCTGCTCGCTCAGCGCTTACGGCCGTGGGCTACACACATCAGCGCTGACGGCCGTGGGCTACACACATCAGCGCTGTCCGCTCAGCGCTGACGGCCGTGGGCTACACACATCAGCGCTGACGGCCGTGGGCTACACACATCAGCGCTGTCCGCTCAGCGCTGACGGCCGTGGGCTACACACATCAGCGCTGCCCGCTCAGCGCTGAGGGCCGTGGGTTACACACATCAGCGCTGGCGGCCGTGGGCTACACACATCAGCGCTGCCCGCTCAGCGCTGAAGGCCGTGGGCTACACACATCAGCGCTGCCCGCTCAGCGCTGACGGCCGTGGGCTACACACATCAGCGCTGACGGCTGTGGGCTACACACATCAGCGCTGCCCGCTCAGCGCTGACGGCCGTGGGCTATACACATCAGCGCTGCCCGCTCAGCGCTGACGGCCGTGGGCTACACATATCAGCGCTGCCCGCTCAGCGCTGACGGCCGTGGGCTACACACATCAGCGCTGCCCGCTCAGCGCTGACGGCCGTGGGCTACACATATCAGCGCTGCCCGCTCAGCGCTGAGGGCCGTGGGTTACACACATCAGCGCTGACGGCCGTGGGCTACACACATCAGCGCTGACGGCCGTGGGCTACACACATCAGCGCTGACGGCCGTGGGCTACACATATCAGCGCTGACCGTCAGCATGACAGTAAAACCAGCCTTAAAGAATAGGCCAACCACTGTTCTGCCAGACTGCTCGTAAAAGGCGATCGAGTGGCTATGCGAATAACTACCATCTTGGCTAGTAGGTGGTACTGGTACTAGCCACGGTGGTCTCGATAATCACAGTGGATGGTGGTCTCGTACCACCGGCTTACCTATCTAGTAAGGTAGTCGGTAAACTTGTGTTTGTGGTATTAGACCTTGCCACAAGATAGCGACTCACCATTAACATCTTTGACGTCTATAGGCGGTGTTTGACTCTTTCCATCAGGAGACCCATCTGCTTGTTTGCTATCGTATGATATAAAAAAATATATTCTACATACAGTACCCGGCGATAAATATTGCACATCGACCTTTGGAAAGAGACAATCGGCTAATTTCGGCTTCGTAGAGCGTTATCTCTGTCGCACAAAATACAAACAGTCCGGTACCTATTAGGAGCTGTTAAAACAAGTATGATTTGCTTCTTTTGATATTTTTATTCTTTGTATAAAATACACTAATTTTTCTATAAGTGATGGCTTTAGGTTGGGGTAAAATAAAATAAAAAAACATTTTTACATTATGTTTACGTATTTAATTATTTTGGAACATTATAGCTTTAGTGTACATAATAAACACCATTATACCTATTGCTAAAATGAGACATTGCAATAAAAATAATAATAATTCTAATTCTCAATTACTTCCATTTCACTATCTGTGCTCTCAAAGAGGTCAATATCACTGTCACTATCAGCCGTATTTATTACTAATCTATCAGTGTAATTGTCTAAACTGTGTTGAATGCTTCTATATTCATTCTCACATTTGATTGCATGATCGCAAACCTTTTTCCACTCTTCAGCGCCGATCATGTTTACTTTTTCAGTCAATAATGTTTTTACTGTAGTTAAGTTCATACCCACATTTCTAGAGGCTACATAGCCTTTCAGTTGAGACCATATATTTTCAATTGGATTAAAATCCGGATGATATGGTGGCAATCGCAACACAGTGTGCCCATGTTCGGCAAGTATTTTGTCCACAGAAAACTCTGTATACCTCTCCTTGTGCTGACATATAATAGCGTAAATCTGGGTTTTTGTTAATTTTGGATCAACTGGAATTTCATGTCTGTTTAACCAGTTGATCATTTCCCGTTTAATGGTGTTTGAGTTGGGGGGTCTCTCAACATACTTGTTGTGATAGGGTGCGTTGTCGATAACTAGAACAGAATCACTGGGTATATTTGGGATTAATTGGTTAACCAGCCATTTCTCATAGTTATCGTTATTCATTTCATTGTGATAGTCACCTGTAGTGTCCGTGGATTTATACGTTAAAAAAGCACCGGGTACAAAGCCTTTTTCATTTCCCGCATGAACTATTATCAAACGTTGACCTTTTGAAATTGGCTTTTTTACTCCTTTTTTCTTATCGTCACTCCAAGATTTCCCTTTAGTGTGGGATGCATGTATATATGACTCATCCATGTAGACGATATTTTTTCCTGTTTCGCGAAATTTGCGTATTTTATCAAGGTATTCCATTCGTTTGAGACTAACGTCGTGCTTTTCCATTAGAATTTTTCGATTATCTTCCATTTTAGTGAACTGAAATCCCATGTCATGAAGTATTTTTCTCAACGTTTTTTCAGACCCATTGTAATTAATAGCTTCAGATAACTTAGCTTTTAATGATTTTATTGTTGGCAGTTCATTAAATCGTAAGTGAAAATCATACACCATTCTTCGAACAACATCGTAATCAAAATCGTCCATATCCAAACGAAATTGCTTTTTTGGTCTTCCTTTTTTTGGAGTGCTGAACTTAATTTCAGTCGAATGTGTTTCAGTACTGACTTCGTTTAATATATTGTTCAAAGTTCTTCTTGAAATTCCAGTGGCATTTGCAACTCGCTCTTGAATCTTCTTAAAATAACAACTTACATTTTCATCTACTTTTTTTTTAAATCTATCAGCTTCGCTTACAAAGTATTTATAAACATTGTAGATAATTTCACGTGACTGACCTCGTAAAGGTTTCCCTCTTTTTCCGAAAGATGCCATATTACAACTTTAAATTATTTAAATTTGTGGGTGTTATCAACTCTAAATAGATATTTTTTTCGGGACGCGACTGCACTCTATCGTACTTGAACAACGACTGACTAAACGTCACATAGGTAGTGTGGGACAGAGATAACGCTTTACGAAGCCGAAATTATCCGATTGTCTCTTTCCAAAGTTCGATGTGCAATATTTATCGCCGGGTACTGTATAATTTTTTACTTTTTATAAAGTTAACATTTTCATTTTTTGTTATTCTTGTTTTGTTTATTACAGGGTAACTAACTACGCCGTCGAATGTGAAGATTCAATGGACTTCCTAGCTTTTAGATGACATGGATATTTATGAATATTTCAAATATAAAGTCTGAAGAATTTTGTTACTTTTTATGGAAAATTAATTTTAAAGAGTTAATAAAATTTTATTATACCGAATTATATTATTGAACCTTTTTGAAGAATAATAAAGCAACATTTCTTTCTCGTTGATCCGGGCGGGGCAACCTTTTGAAGAATAAATCAATTCCAGGCGTCTCGTGAAAGACGAGACGGATGATAGGTACGTGTGACTAAAATCCTGACTAGGTATTATTTTGGTGGTGGAGTTCTGAAACGGGATTGGATAAGTGCCTGGTTGGCGACAGGCTTGCCATCTATCACATTGTTAAGAGTAACGGCCAGTTTCCGTAACCTAAATTAATTTTAACAAGCGATTAATCTGTGCTTAACCACATAAAATTATGTTAACCACATATTGATTTACAGCAATTAATCTGTGTTTAACCACATAAAATTATGTTAACCACATAAAATTATGTTAACCACACAAAATTATGTTAACCCCATAAAATTATGTTAACCACAGATTGATTTACAGTAATTAATCTGTGTTTAAACACATAAAATTATGTTAACCACAGATTGCTTGTTAAAATTAATTTGCGTTTCAGGAACCGGCCGTAAATATCTTCGGCTAATCGCAGGTGCTCTGGTTGTATATTACTGCCTACTTCTTCGGTGATACGGGTGTGAAGATACTTTTTTACTAACACGGCAAGTTAAATAAAAACTTGTAATAAATATTAGAAAAAAAGTTGACTGAAAAAAAGCTCCATCCCTAAAATTAATCGCTATTTTCGAGCTCATAACACTCCGAAATATCCCTGTTAATAATATTTTAAGTTCAAAATTTAACGGATTCATATTTGACCCTTAACGGGTCCATATTTGACTAAAAATACAAAGATTATTAAAGAATGTATACGTTACGAAAATGTTATTGCTTTACTTCTTGAAACACGATAGTTTCCTTCTAAGAATAAAATATACTAATTCTTTATTACAAAAAATTCAATCAATATCAGAATTTAAACACATTCACAAACTAACAAGCACACATACGCACTTATTTTAAAAAAAACGAACCAGTCCTCTCTGTGTTAATCTGGCCCACTTTGGATAATTATAGACAATCTGTCATCCTACCAAGCATGTTTGTAAACGAACCATTAGATACATTTTGACGAAGATGATAAAGTTCTGCAATATTTCGCCCGGGTTTTGTATAACCGTCTTCGAATATTTCGCCCGGGTTTTGTAAGACTGTCTTACCAATTTCTGTCGCAATACCGTCAGTGGATGTCACTATTTTGTTTCGGCGTGGAGGTCAGGTAGTTGGTAAACTTATGCATGTGGCATTAACACCCCGCTATACGGATAGCAACGCATAATTAACGTCTTTGGTGTCTCTAGGCGATGATTGTCTCTGAGAGCCATCTTTTTGTATGCTAATAAAAAACTGATTCAGTTGACGAGGTTGCCTTTTACGTAAGATGGAGATATACGAGATACTTCTAGTTAAGGAGTAGGTATGTTGTTCGGAAAAACAGGATTTTTACAAGAAAATACGATTGCGCCTAAGTCCAAGAAAATAAAAGTATCTTCACGCCCATATCCCCGAAGGGGTTGGCTGAGGTACAACAAGTGCACCCACGATTAGCCGAAGATACTTGGTCCCACAAATGTGATAGGTGGCAAGCCTATCGCCAACCCTTTGTGTGGCAACTTTGTGTTTCTCAGAAAACTTAAAAAACACTTTTCTTATGCACCCGACCCGGGAATCGAACCCGAGACCTCATGTGGTCAACGCCAACGCTGGACCACTAGACCACAGAGGCGATAGTAAATAAAAGTCAATATAAAATGTAATTTTATTTTAATTCTAATATAAATGCACTAAATCTTGATTATTTACATAAATATTTACATCACATTACATTATATACAGCAGCCAATATACAATAACTTTATATACTATCTACAATACCAATCAGGCTTAATGACTTTTACCGTGAGTTCAAACTTAGTCGATTAACAATGTTAAATTAATAGTCTTATGACGATTAAAATTTGCAACGATTCCGATGTCAATCATCATCATTAACATCTTTACATCGCACCATTAACATCTGTCAGTAGGCGATCTCTTTCCATCAGGAGTGTGCTTGTTTTTTTATCTAATTATGTATCTAAAAAATCTACGTAGTTTGCAACAATTTAATCATTTTTGGAATGATCTTACTTTATGAGTAGAATTTAAAGTTACTATTGAAGGTAGCCTTAAAGTTTGACTTTAAAAGTCAATTCTTAGCCAAGCCTAACCCTCATTTAAATTTTATACCATCAGCATGGACTAGTTCACCATAATCTAGATGCTTCAGTCCTGTTGTGTAATGGTTAAGGGAAAAACATGTTTACTTATTATTTTACCTTTCTGCAAAGCGGATAGCGGAACATTAACATCTTTGGTGTCTGGGTTATGGTTGGGTTTATACTATAAGTCCTTGTGTCTTGTATATGTTATTTAAAAAACCGGCCAAGTGCAAGTCGGACTGGCGCACGAAGGGGTCCGTACAATAATCTTTAAAAAATACGAAAAAACACGTTTATTGTATGGGAACCCCCCTTAATATTAATTTTTTTATTTTTATATTTGTTATTAAAGCGGTAACGGAAATACATAACTTGTGAAAAACTCATTTTCTAGCTATCACGGTTTATGAGATACAGCCTGGTGACAGACAGACAGCGGAAGCTTAGTAATAGGGTCCCATTTTACCATTTAGGTACGGAACCCTAAGAAAGGAAAAAAGCATGTCATTACTTCTTAATGATGTCACGTCTTGTACAACCAATGTTTCATTTTACAACTGATACAAAATGTATATTATTATTTTTGGGAATCAATCAGTAAACTATTAAGACTATTTGTCAAGTTATGGACACATGATTCAGTTGGATTATATTTACTTAACCTCAAAAGTTTACTTAAACCTAACTCCTGACTGCTTAAAAACTGGATTTTATTTTTGGTATCCTTCTCAAAATTTATTCCTACGTTCTTGAGTTCTTTTCTCCTCTCTATCGTGCATAGCTCTGGGTTTTTACCAAATTGTTTCGCAGTTAAGGCAAACTGCTTAAGGAATGTAATATCAGAGTCCGTAGGTCACTCAAGCAGATTAGAGATGTTCGAAATTTAAAAATAGGCCACAATGGTGTTATATGTTTATTAAAAAATTCAACATAATATTATGTTATCAGAGACTAGCACAATTTGATTTAGTTAAGTTAGTCCTAATCAATCAGTCAGCCAATTATACTTTTTTGTTAAAGTTTGAAGCATTGCCAGTTAAAAACTTTAGAATTTGACCAAAAAAGCCATTGGGCTTGTTCTACAAACAGGAATTTAGAAAAATATAAGTTACTCAGAAATTTGAAGTAAGTTTTCTTACAAAACAGTTCTGATATTTAGAAACTTTTCAATGCCACTATTTTAGGTAGTTTGTCACGGTGTCATTACATAATTCTGACAATTATTCTATAGGTTTTGACAGTTGTAAGTAGCAAAAGATAGAGTGTTGAGGTTAAGTTGAACCAAATGTTTTCTGATACTCAGGAAAAATTATTTACTCTGAGTATCTAACTTAAATTTATAACATCATAGTTCTGCTGGACATATCCACTGTCACATTACGTTCTCTATTATTAGATTGCCGACACATGCACCAGAGCACTTTCTTTTGCTTTTTTACACGTTGTTGAAGTCTTCAAGGAATGGTGTACCATCATTACGGTGGTAGGTGGTGAGCCGTGACCGTCGGTGCGGTAAGCGTGGGATCTGGCGCGGGGGCTTACACGGCGGTCTCATCGGCCGGGGACTCCGCCCCGCCACTCACGGGAACGCGGATTATTTCATCCTCGATTTTCGAGTCTACTGGCAAGTTCTGGAACATCAAACAATTTAACTATACAGTGTGTAAAGAAAACCCTGTCCGATCCGAATAGGTTGGTTAAAGGCATTACTGAAGAAAATATTAAAATGACTTTATTTCTGAAAACAAAAGATATCGCTTTTTTAATATTCATATTTTTACTTATATCTCCCTAGAGTCAGGCAAATATTTTAAAAATGACAACACCTTGTCGCTGTTTGTTTCATTGTTTCGCTTTGGCGGCTTTTGCACAAACACCGTGCGAAGGCGCAGTGTTCGTTTTTCGGCGTTTTACAAACGAACTTTAAACACGCCGTGTATCCCTCAGTAGCATTCGACTTGCGCGGCATTCTTTGATAATAGAATTTACTTATTTGTAGGTGTTGTTATACTTAATGTATGAAAAAACCATTTAAGATTACTTTTTTTTATTGGAAAAACTAATTAATATCCATAAAATAATTACATATATGTAACCGTATTACGGTACCAATAAAACAACTTAAGTCACCGGTGGGAGGGATGCGCTGTGCCGCCTGCCGCATGGGTACCACCATCTTGCTTATTTCTTCCGTGAAACAGCTTTGCTGTGTTTCGGAGAGAAGAGCAAGACAGGCAGTGTAATTACTGGCACCGAGACTTAACATCTTATGTCTCAGGATAGGCAACACACGAACGGAATACCTGGGCTAGTTCCAGCCCAAGTATCCCATTTTTGTTCATTGGCGACGTCGACCACTTACCATCAGGTGGCACGTCTGCCAGTTTGCCTATCTCAACATAAAAAAAACCTTTAATTATCCGGCAGGGTTTTCTTTACACACCGTATAAGGTCCTTCCAAAATAGATGATCATATTTTAACCCAACATTCAGTACGTCTAGCCAAAAAAGAATGTATTTCACGGGACTATAACTTTTGATTTTTTACGAATAAAATTATTTTGTCTCATATTGCTTTACGCCTTTCTGCATAAAATAATCCACTTTTAACGTAAGAGTGAGTAGTGAGGTAAATAACCTCGCGCCATATCCGTGGAGTGATAATTGCATTCAACGTTTAGTTTACATTTTATGGGTATGCGTCAGAGCCGGTGCAAAGGTGCTTAGTCATATAAATAATGCGCGCGTGCGAGAGACCTTGAACAACAACTTGAACATTGGAAGGTGAGAGACGTCAGCAAGCGGTTAAGATCTTTTACGTCGCGTGATGTTTATTACAACATACCTACGTTTATTATTTGTTGTACGTAGTCCATATCTCATTTCAGTGCTTGAGAACATGTCTTAAACTTTTGAAAATAAATTTCAACATAATAACTGAAAACTCCACAAAAGTTATTAGCTACAAAATATTTTAACAGGTATTTTGGGTCCAAGCTGCAGTTGTCATTATTACACTTTATGGTATACCCGTAGGATGCGGTAGAGAATACTGCAAGGCGACAGATCAATAGATTTTACAAATACCTATTTTTTTATCTCTCGCCCTTAATGTTCTTTCTTTAATAGTCATTAGTAAATAATAACTATTATGGCTGTTAGCTTGTAGTGAATTGCACAAGCCAGTTCTACCAGATGCTAAGCGAGCGCGGTATTTATATGACGTAAGTACCTACCCACTGGCACTGACACACACCCACAGATATGGCGCGAGGTTATTTACTTTACTACTCACTCTTACGTTAAAAGAGGTCTTTTTTAAGCAGAAAGGCGAAAAGCGTTATGAGACAAAATTATTTTATTCCTTCATTTTCGGCTGATTGCAATTATCACTCCACGGATATGGCGCGAGGTTATTTACCTCACTACTCACTCTTACGTTAAAAGTGGACTTTTTTATACAGAAAGGTAACGCGCTGAGACAAAATTATTTTATTCGTCCTTTGGATGGATATCTTTGGTAAACGAACTGAACGCTGTGTTGAAATATAATCAACTATTTTGAAAGGACCTTACATATGTATTTTAGTCCCGATTCCGTTAGGGAAAATTTAAACACTTCATAAAGAAAAAGACTAGATCTGCTCGTTTTCTATCTAATGATATATAAACGACTATTGCGGATAGGCATTTTATTTGAATTATTCATACTAATATAAATGGGAAAGTGTATGTGTGTGTTTGTTTGTCTGTCTTTCACGGCAAAACGGAGCAATGAATTGTCGTGATTTTTTAAGTGCAGATAGTTGAAGGGATGGACAGTGACATAGACTACTTTTGTCTCTTTCTAACCTCCCACTTCCCTAAAATGGGGGGTGGAAGTTTGTATGGAGCATTCCGCAATTTTCAAGGTATGGTATGCGGGCTATTTGAGACAAACAAAAATCGTGCGTCATTTTTTTTGAAAGTCTACCCACAATTTAACGCGAGCGAAGCCACGGGCAAAAGCTAGTATTATTCTAATTTTATTGTGATATGAAATAAATACCTAGACTTGTAAGTTTTATTTGCTTATGACAATTATTGTACTTATTGTATGACTTACATATATATATTATAAAAGGCACTGCCATTTGTTCATTACGTATTATATAAAATCAAGGCTGGGTACTTTCTGTTGGCAGTCCAAATAGAATAACTAAAAATCAGAAGGTGTGCGAATGGTTTACTATTTCTTGGCCTAGTGGACCAAGAGTGTTGTTTCCCGTGCAGGGTGCAGCACGGCAGGTACACAGTAGGTGTGTGGTGGCGCACCTCGAGCGGCGTGTACCGGTGGTGCCGCGGGGGCCGCAGCCGCGCCGCCCGCTGCGGGGACCCGCGCGACACGCACCCCACGCTCTTCAGCAGCCGGGCCCTGCCACACCACACTTATACATGGGGAGCCCAACACGGGATTTTTGTATTTACTCGAACGCGTCAAATTAACATAGGGGGCGCATATTGTTGAGGCTCTCCACCAAATGAGGCGGATAATTTGAGCAGAAAAAAAAAATTCCAATAACTATAAGAACTTGTCAGATTATATTTTTTTCATTATTTTTACATCATTTTCTATATGATAAAAGAAAATTCAGACACGCTCGAGAATGTTAAAACAACATTTTCTTTGCTTCTTTAAACATTTTTTTATCTGTAGATTTTTTCCCACTATTGAAATGAAAAACATATAATAACCTTTTATTTTTCCTATAATTAAATCTACAAAATCCAATAGGTCCCTACAACGCTTGAGTAACTATCCATTTAGCATTTTGGGCTCCCCTACTATTACACATTTATATCATACAACAGCTATAAGCTAATGGCTTTCCTGATGGAACACAACAAGGGAACATACCCATACTATGGTGACACATTTTTAAACACCTATAGTAATATGCCAAAATCGCCTCTCCCTCCTTCTCCCTTAACTCTTTTCAACGTAATAACTTTAGCAAACAGAAAGTTAAAATAACATTTCCCACTAAACAGCCATTTAGTAAGAGTTCTTCGCCCAAACATCGCTTTTAAACAACAAAGAAGTCATTGATATGGAGGGTTCTTTATGCCACGTGCATTAGTTTACTGGCTGACTTACCCTCCAAATCTAAATAACTCTCTACCATCAAGTAGAACCGTATAGCCAATTATTCGCCTTTTACAAACTGCCTTGCAGAATGGCAAACAGACTATTCTTCAATGGAGACCCAACATTATGAAATATTACAACATTTCTACACAGATGGATGAAATCATTAACATCTTTGGTATCTATATGCGATAGTTAACTCGCTCAAGAGAGCCACCTACATATTGGCTATCCTATGGCTTAAGAAATCCATAACATGACAAATAGCAAGGTAGTAGATACATCAAATACTCATTCATACTTAAACTGGGATTTAAGGAAGTCTTCACACAAACAGAGATTTAAAAATTTAGAGAAAAACAACAATAAATGCCCCAATCTGGAATTTAAATCCTGGGCTTTGTAGACAGTAAATTCTAAAAAGCATCCGTTAAGACGGAACAAATTTAACCTTTTAAAGCATTTCTACTATCAGTTTTAAAAAAGTAAACAGGTCAAAAATATGTACATACATAGAACTTACTTGTAAAGCTCAATGTTTTAGCCGACTTACATTGTTGAGCATGATCACAATTGGACTTTTATTTTTAAAAACAATAAATTTAGCATAAAATTTTGAAAACTCACGCATCTAAAAGCTTAAGCAGGAGTCTGCTATATGCCCGGTATTCATCTTCACCAAATTCAGCGGGATGATGTCTTGCTGACTCATATGCATCACAGAACTGGTGCACGAGTTTTTGACCTCGTCCGTCCAGTGGCGCCGCAAGGGAGGACAACAGGAAAGCCCGGAGGGACTCTCTAGGATGGCGCTGTAACCCAGGGTCTTGACGCGCTATTTCGTCCTCTACAAATAAATTTAATAGTCAGTATTAATATAAGCTACTAGCTGACCCAGAAAACGTTGTTTTGTCATATAAATTATTGAATTAAAAATAGGGGGTGATGGTCGAAGGGTGAAAATTTAAGGTTGTATGTATTTTTCAATGCTGAATCATAAAAAAAAACAAAAAAAAATTGTGAAAATAATATAGGGGTGGACCGCCCTTAACATTTAGGAGTATGAAAAATAGATGTTGACCGATTCACAGACCTACCCAATGTTTGTGCAGAAACCAATAGTAAGTTCCTTCCATCTCTTTTCTTCCTGCACCCGTCTCTACATTCCTCTCACTTGGAAGGAAGTTTGTCCGAAGTCCTAAACGATACCGCTTACGCACCTCGTGTCACCCGCGCTCGCATAGGCACAAGCTGGTCATGCCACTCGCTCGTCTCAAGACACAGCTAGAGCCCAATAAGCCTTAGTGTGTACTTAGTAAAACCTCTCGTTGTAGCCAGAGAAACATTAAGAGAAGTCTAGTGAAGAACATAGCAAGGTGAGTCCTTCCATCCTTTACATATTTTCTACCGCATTCAACATACAAACCCACCCGTTCCCAGGATTTGGCATTCCTGCCTCCTTATCCGGTGAGACCATCTGATATGCACACAAAATTTCATAAGAAACAGTAATCATTCTAATGCTACTGATTCTCTGTGTAACTAAAAATATGCACTCTGTCATATGTAAACGGTATCCTCTTAATTGATGTAGTGTCTTGGGAATAATTTATGTAAAAAATTAATCCAAGAAACCACTGACAACCTACACGAGACTAATAATGTTTGATTTCTTGCACCAAATTTATTCTATCATTAAATTCCGGTGCAATGAATAGGAACTCAGTATTCCAATTGGCTATATCAAAACGGGTAATTTATCGTGCAGGTTTCCAGCAACCAAAATTAGTACCAACCAATCTAGCGAGGATTGGTCGGTACTAATTTGACCGCCCTGTGGTTGAGCGGTTAGCGAACGTAATTACGTAATTACACGATGAGGCTCAAGTTCGATTTCCTACAGGGACAAACATTTATGTGATGATCATAGATGTTTTATGAGTTTTGAGTTTGGGTGTTTATTAAATTTGTTAGAGTATTTATACATGTATTTCCAAGTATTAGTATTAAACAATACTAAAAGCCATCTTACAAGCAAATAAATTGCTTACTTTGGGGTTAGATCTATTTGTGGAAATTGTCCAGTGATACTAAAAAAAAAACTTTCCGATTATTATAAGATCTGTTGGCATCATGTGTTGACAGGACAATTTGTCTGTAATTAGGTCTCTAGTCTGTTTTTTCAAAGCAAAAAAACTCAATCTTTCAGACACAGGACATTTTTTTATAATTTTTACATAAGATTTGGTTGAACTTAAAATTCACATAATTTATAGTTAAATGCTTCACATAATTTATGGTTTCCTCCAAAGTATTGACTAATCAAGATTTGGTTGACAGATATTTGATCTTAATCAAGAAGAGTAAAATATCCTGTTATTTGAACCTGAACAAAATTCCTTTGTTCAGTTTTCAATGTTAACTATCTCTAGTATAGGGTGAATGCTACAACACATATATAGTATGACTAGCTGTGCCCGCGACTTCGTTCGCGTGGAAAAATGTCTAAAATAAAAACCCGCATAGTTCCCGTTCCCGTGGGATTTCCGGGATAAAAACTATCCTATGTCCTTTCTCGGGTCTCAAACTATATTTGTACCAAATTTTATCCAAATCGGTTCAGTGGTTTGGCCGTGAAAGCGTAACAGACAGACAGACAGACAGAGTTACTTTCGCATTTATAATATTAGTATGGATTACAATATTTTTGATAAAAATTAAAATTAGAAGGATGATTTAATTATTTTCTTAAAATTTAATTTATTATTGTATTTTTTAAGGAATATATATGTGGTGTCTTTTACTTGATACAAAAGCCACAATACGCCAACCGTATTTTTTATGAACAATTTATATAGCATTAAATAAAACGGAAATAACAAATAATCTGAGTTATCAATGGACTTAGTTGTATCAATGATGTCTCAAATGTAAGGTCACCCTATGCGTAAATGAACCGGACTGATCGCCCGCACCCGGTAGGTATTATTAAACATATGATAATATACAGATAAAGAGAAATGATTATTACATAAGACACATTAATAATAATCTTAACAATACTAAAAAAGTTTATCAAATCGTAAATCAAATGCTCGGACGCCTAAACTTATCTATAGATACCGCAATTATTAAAGCATTTGATTCCCAAGGACTTACTACTAAAGTAATAGCTGATAACTTTGCAGCGGAGTTTGACAGGACAATCAAAGGCATAATACCTAATTGCAGTATAAAACTTCTAGACCCAAATACTTACAACAAACCTATCAACTCTAGTATATTATTTAAGAAAGCTTCAAGTAAAAACATTAATAAAATAATACATAACTTAAACTCAACCAAATCTCTGGGGCCTGACAACATTTGTATATCTGACATTAAAGTTGGTAGCAATGAATTGTCACCTGCTATAGCGAACTTAATTAACTGTAGCATGAAATCTGGAATTTATCCAGACGAACTAAAAGTCGGATGTGTTAGACCCATTTTTAAAAAGGGTAGGCGTGATGACTACAATAATTATCGCCCTATTACTCTGCTATCGTCTATAGATAAAATCGTAGAAAAATATGTATGTGAACAAATACGTACATTCTACGACAAACAGCAAGTAATATACCGAAATCAATTTGGCTTTCAATCAGGGAAAGGAACAACTGACCTTCTGTCATGTTTCACTGACGAAGTGAATACTTACCTAAATAGTAAAAAACACGTACTCGCCTTATTTATTGATTTCTCACGTGCCTTTGATACCTTAGAACATAAGCAACTAATAACTAGTTTAGATAACTGTGGAGTGCAAGGCCCTATGCTCAAATGGTGTAAAAATTATTTAAAAAACAGGAAAACCACTGTTAAAGTTGGCAATTCATACAGTGAACTTATAACATCAAATGAAGGCACAGCGCAGGGATCTGTCATAGGTCCTCTCTTTTTTCTCTCTTACGTTAATAACATGAATAACTGCATTAAGAACTCTACTTGTTATCAGTTTGCGGATGATACTTGCTTATTATCGAGCCACAAGGACCCACAGAAGGCTCGTGACCTTCTGCAGTCTGACCTTAACGCTCTGATCCAATGGTGTCATGATTCAGGTATGGTAGTAAATCCAAATAAAACAAAGTTATTAATAATAAAATCCCCCTACATTAAACATAGTCCAGTCCAAAAGTTAATAGCCCATAATCATGGCTGTCTGCACGCACCGAATATGAATAGATGCTCTTGCCCACTTATAGACATAGTAACAGTTCAAAATTACCTCGGTTTATCGATTGACTCGAAAATTAACTGGTCGAATCACATCGAATATGTTTGTAGAAAACTGAGACAATTTTTGGCAAATTTAGTCATTCTCAAAGATCGTATTCCATACAAAGTCAAAATAATGTTATATAACTCGCTAGCTGAATCTCATATTCGGTATGGGCTTAGCAGCTATGGGCGAACGTATTCCTCCTATTTTAATCAAATTTATAGATTGCAGTTAAAAATATTAAAGAATGTAGTGTCCCCAAAAATCAGACTTCAATTTAAATATGACGATTTAGGCCTTTTCAGACATTGTAAAATACTACCCGTACAAGCACAGTTTATGTATAATTTGATTAAGGAAAACTTCTTTAACGAATCTCTAAAGAAATTAATTAAACATCCTGTATGTACAAGAGCTGTATCTACGAACCGGTTTTGTATGCCGCGCGCAAAAAATGTATACGGGGAAAGAACAACTAGCTGGTTGATTCCCCGTTTGCTAAATAAACTGCCATTTGAGTTTATAAATACCTTTACACGAAAAAATATTAAAGCTAAACTCAAATCATACTTCTTGAATAACTTGGAAAGTTTTCAAGAAGTTTGATTTGAGTTTGAATCTAGGAGACTTAATATCCGTGTCTATTTTATTTTACATATTAAGTTAATTTAAAAATAATGTGTAGTATTGTACATAAACCTTTGTGGTTTTTTTCTAATGCTACTATAGTCAAATGTACCTATTGTTCTTTTATTCAATAATAAATTAAAAAAAAAAAAACGTTTCCCATCATACTAACAGGCTTTTGACTATCAGAAGGGATCAGTGGTAATAATATAGGTGATTCAAGTAAAGAATTGTTAGGTAAATAAACAAAATTTTATTAACAAACTAGTGTATCTACATAAATAACTATTTTAGAGATTTTTGGAATAAAATATATTACACTGTACAATTTAAAAAAAAATTATATTAATCAATAAATACTATTAATATTAATACGGTGTCAAATGTAGTATAGGAAAAAAATATATTATTGATTTTAAAATGAATTAATAATTGTATGCATGATTCCTTAAGATAGGGAAATATATGCTTAATTTAAATATAGTAAGGTTATACTTACAAAAAAAATCTAAAGAGCAGTGGGGTGAAACATCACGGAGCGGGTTGCTTAGGCAAGATATTTTATTAACGGACACCTCTCCCCTAATCTCATCAGCTTATGGATGCACACAGGATAGCCAAATGGCAAGTATTGAAATTGATTAATCGCAAGGGAGGGCGAGGTATAACTTACTAGATAAGGAGAAGGAAAAAATAACCGGTCGAATGGATTGCATGTGTGTTTTTCTTTTTACATCAGTGAGAATATAGCAACTTATAAAGCGGCAATAGGAACCTAAATTTTATGATTAGTAATCAATACCTATTAATTTATTAATCTATACATATAATAACATCGTAGGAAAGTCAAAGTATGTCCTTGGTAAACTCAAAAAGTACTGCATGGATTTACTTCAAATTTTGCATGAATATTACCAACAGGTGGGGTCAACATATAGGCTACATATTATCACACTGTCACCTACGGGGGAATAGCTGTGCGGAGTAAACGAAGTCCGCGTGAACGAAGTCGCGCGCAACAGCTAGTACTTAAATAAGAAGAATGTTATAACATCTTTACACTGTAAACTCTTAACTAAGACTTTTAAATATTAGATTTTAACAATACCTAAAGTTTTGACGTCATCAACAGCTCGGAATCTATAATGATAGGGCTGTTGAGGCTCCAAGATATAGTGAGAAGGTTCCACACACAACAATCTTGGCTCATACATTATTCTTGGTACTGCTTCTATCCTCCGCTCTATTTCTTTTTTCAAACACTGGAAAATAATTGTGAATTTTTTCATAAAATTAAAAAATGTAACATACATCTTACATCGACTTCAAATATCTTACAGTTACCAAGTATGTTGATTATAATTCAAGCAAATTCACCTTGCTTGACCTTCATTATACATGATACCACAGATAACACAAAAATATTGAAAATGGTCCCCTTAATACAAATATCTCTTTACGATTTTCCTATGATTTATTTATTTATTTATTTATTATAAATATCTCTCTACAATTGCATTAGCTATTTATCTTCTTATGTCAATCTTTCATATCCCAAGTTCTCAATTTAAAACAAGAGCAATTCTTTTTGGTTTTAATTAAGTATTCTGCCATAAAAATCTCAGGTCATCATCTTTCTGTGTGCCAAATTTCATCTAAATCCATTCAGTAGTTTTTGGGTGCTTGAGTAACAAACATACATCCAAACAACCAAACTTTCGCATTTATAATATTAATTCAATAGATTATTAGCCTAGGTTTGTTTATTAAATTAAATTCTTAAATAGTGGTCATAACACAAAATCAAAAATTAAGAAACCCCTCAACACTTGCCATTATGGTCATATCACCTCCCTGCATCATTTGCAGACCAGTTTCAGCAGAATTGTTCAGACTGAAAAGCAGTACTTCAACTTTCCACTAATTATCTACATCGAGGCTTTGATTAAAATCCGAACTGAAATCGGACCATACTCCATCCATCTTTTGGAAGTTACGATAGACACACAGAAAAACAAATGTTAAACTTAATAGCCCTGAAGATGCCGTAAAAGGCGAAACCGGTTGGTGATATTAAATAAATTTTAAAGTGATTTGTGAAACAGTACTAGAGTATTAATAAAACTACAAATGGAGTTCCACCAAGTGCCGACGATAAATAGTGTAAAATATAAGTGTAAAGTGAAGGAGCATAAAGAACCCTCCAAGAGTTGTTACCTTTTTTGCATCTGCGCCAATCGGTACATGAGGACCTCGTCGCGATCGAAGAGCAAACCTTGTTATTTGTCTCTTGGCGAAAATAAACAGAATAACGAATGTCAATACACCACCACTTATTATAAATATTATATTTAATATGCTTGTGAAATCTTGCATACTTTATATAAGATATATGCTAAGAAATCAAGTTAAATTTATACACTCTCTAATCTTGCTAAATTAGTTAGACTATTTTTAGTTAAATCAAAGATCAATTTAAAACAAACTAAACGTAGTGAATTATTTTATGGATAAAACAACGATATTTGTTAGAAATTCATAAATAATATGCTATTCATTTAAATACTTTAAAAATAATCACAAAATTTGTTGTGACTAATGATAATGAAGGTATTAATTGACAGTTGACGATTGACATTTATCAAGTGACAATTTGACAATAGATGTATTCAGCGGAATTGTCTATCTTAGAAATCCGAGTTAGTATGAATTCTGTAATAATTTAATAGTAAGAAATTTATATTACCTAAAATGTCTATGAAGTAATATTACAAATGCAATATATACTTTAACATGATAGATATTTGATTAATATATTTGTTTTTATATTTGTTATCGTAACATATGGCACTCTGTCCTTTCTGCCTAGCGTAACCATACGTTTTTTAATAATTAGATAGCTAACAAGCAGATAGCTTTTTCGATGGAAAGAGAAACCACCGTCTATGTATAAACACCAAAGGTGTTAATAGTGCGTTGCTGCCCCGTATGACAGATGTATAATTCTACCGGCTAAATTAATTTCCAAACGAACACGATAATCACAAGCATCGATGCTATTGCGGTAGGAATAGATAAGGCAATGGTACCAAACACCCCGAGACATTGGTGAATTGCACAATTCAGTAGTCACGATGGTAGTGACATTTATTTAGTCAATCGTTTGCCTTTTAATATCTGCCTGTCACAATGGCAGATGGTCTATTCTTCTGCCATAATAGACCAACTGCCGTTCTGCCAGGCAGGTCGTAAAAGCCAACCGATTGGCTACACGTGTCACTATTATCGTGACTACTAGGTGGTAGAGTTCCGCAACTGCCGCAATAGCGTCAATTCTTGTCACTGTCGTGTTTCGGTTTGGTGGGTAATGTAGCCGGCAGACTTATGCATGTGGTATATTTTACAACTTTGGTGTCAAAAATTGTTTTCACAAACCTACAATATTTTTTAAAAACCTTTAGCTACACGAGAAAAAAATAACAACTCCACTTGAAATGCAAAGGAGCTACTCTAAAAAATATTTTTCAAGGTGTTATGTTACCACTTTGTTGTCGTGGCCAATATGTACATTCATGCCGAATTACAGAATTCTAGCCTACTACGCATCTTTGAACTAGGTATATACACTTCGGGCGGACGGACGCGACCAGCAGACATAGCGAAACTATAAGTTCCTAGGTTCCTAGTTTACTTTCGATCCGGTAGTAGTTTTTAAAAAAATATGTTGACGTGTCAAAATAACCTGTAAAAAGTTTTATTGAATTAAGTATTTCTGATTTCTGATTACTTTAGAACTCTAAAAACAAAGGAAGGATTCATTAAAATTATGCGCATCGAAACGTATATGTTTATATCAATTTGTATTCTGCTTACAATAAACACAAAAAATTTCAAGTTTTATAAAAATACAGTAGTTCTGTAAGAGATACATTCTCAAAACTATTTTTCTCTCCCTGGTAATAGACGTAGTCCTTTCTAAACCTTTCTTTTCCAGCAATTTCATACTTTTCCGGCTCTGTCAACTTTTCATACTTTTTTAAAACTTTTAATCGGACTAAATTTCTGCAACCTATAACCTGCTGAATTATAATATTTTTTCGTGAATGCCAAGTGTAAGAGATACATTCTCAAAACTATTTTTCTCTCCCTGGTAATAGACGTAGTCCTTTCTAAACCTTTCTTTTCCAGCAATTTCATACTTTTCCGGCTCTGTCAACTTTTCATACTTTTTTAAAACTTTTAATCGGACTAAATTTCTGCAACCTATAACCTGCTGAATTATAATATTTTTTCGTGAATGCCAAGAGAACAACTTATTTTTTCAGGATAAAAAATATCCTTTGTGCTCTTCAAAGTCATCTTCTACTTGTGTGCCAAATTTCATCCAAATCGGTTAAGCTGTTTTTTGTGCGATTGAATAACCTCCAAACTTTCGTACTTATAGTATTAATATAGACCAGTTGCACTGTGCAAGCTACATTATACAAGTTTTTGGTGAATGCCACTAATTTTTCCATGATAAAAAGTATCCGATGGCTGTGATGGGACACATGTAAATAATGACCTGGAATAGGTCATTATTACATTTTCATCCTGATCGGTTCAGCCGTTTTTGTGTTATAGAGTAACAAACATCCATCCATCCATGCGAACAAACATCCAACCTTTCGCATTTATAATCTACTAGCTGTGCCCGCAACTTCGTTCGCGTGAAAAAAATTCTAAAATAAAAACCCGCATAGTTCCCGTTCCCGTGGGATTTCCGGGATAAGAACTACCCTATGTCCTTTCTTGGGTCTCAAACTATATTTGTACCAAATTTTATCCAAATCGGTTCAGTGGTTTAGCCGTGAAAGCGTAACAGACAGACAGAGTTACTTTCACATTTATAATATTAGTATGGATAGTATGGATACATATAATAAAATCGTAAGAAAATCAAAACTGTACATTGAATATTTTTTTAAAAGAATAGTTAGGCGTGATCTACAATCGATATCGAATCCAAAATATAATTTTTAGAATTTTTGTCTGTTTTTCTGTATGTATATCCGGGGTAAACTCTAAAAGTACTGCATGGATTTACATCAAATTTTGCATGAATATTACTTACAGGTCGGGTCAACATATAGGCTACATATTATCACGCTTAGGCTACATATTATCAGGCTACATATTATCATCACCTACGGGGGTGGAGCAGTGCGGAGTAAACGAAGTCCGCGCGAACAAAGTGGCTGGCAACAGCTAGTACTATATAACATAGAATAATATAGACGCTCCACCCTGCAGTCCGCCGTGTTATAAAAGTGTTTTGTTAATCCTACGGAAACTACTGATTTTTCCCGGATAAAAAGTAGCCTATGTGCTATTCCAGGTCAACATTTAAGGCGCGGTGTTACCTCAACATTCACAAAACTGGGTTGCCTTGAGGCTCAGTAGGAGGAAACCCAAGGAAAATATCCCACGCAAAAAATATAAAGCATAGAAAAGGTTTAAAAGAAAATGTTAACCAAATGGAATATTAAATATTTGTTTAATATTTTCACTAAAAAATCGTTATTTGCTTCACAAAAATAAACTTTGGCGTCGAATTTCTCTGTATTTTCAGCGGTAACAACATTTTTTGAAAGAATATAATAGGAGTATGGTTTTATTAAGACATTAACCAGTCAAATATTGAATTTAATGCGTATATTGTAAGTTATCTAAAGAAATCCCGCAAATTAAATTTTTATTTGCAGCCTAGTTACATCTTTACCAAAAATATGCTTTGCGATTTTCAACCTTATGCAACGTCTCGTAAATGTAATATTACATTACACGGTAATATGCAGTTGTGTTAGTAAAATCTATGCTTTTAAATCATAGTCATTCGACGCCTTAAGTGTGTGTCAAATTTTATCCAAATCGTTTCAATCGTTTCTTTGTGACTGAATAACAATTGCCCATCCGTACATCTAAACTTTCGCATTTATAATTTTAATATAGATTAATATAATAATATTTATAGGAAACATGACGAGCCGCAAGCAAGGTTCGTCGTTATATAAAACCATTGCCGTATGTATTAATTTACTTTTTGTATAAAACCGCTTTTTTTCAATGGTACACCGGCGAACATAATGACGCGTGGTTTTACTCGCCAGTTGATCAGGGAACTTAGAGTTGGCGCAGGAGGCGATGGACAACTTGCCACCGTAAAAACGTATCCCCATAACGTGAAAATATACTTACTGAGAAATCACTTTGAAATAACTTGCACAGTTTTTTTAACTTGCCGCTACGTATAGATAAGGAAGTTACTGATTTTGCCCCTTTTTTTGGAAATTCAGTTTTCACCAGATCTCTACGTTTTGAGGTCCTATGAACCTTTTCCGACTATTTTACGATGACGTCAGTATGTCTATATATATATATATATATGTGTGTGTGTGTGTGTTGTGTGTGTGTGTGTGCGTGCGTGTGTAATATATATGTAAATTGTAAACATCTCATAACCTTTAAACGGCTTGACCGATCAAAACGCGGTTGATAGCATTCGTTGAGACTCCGCTCAACTTAGACTTCCTGAAAATTTGCACCAATTCAGTTCACATTTCGAGAAATTTTGAACAAACCTCAAAAATTGTTTTGTCCGTTCAGGAGCAGGTAATCGTTGACTAAATATTTTGAAAAGTGTTTTTTCGACAAACTTCGAAATTTTTGAACATATAATTTTTTGATCTTATCTATTATATTTTAGTACTCAAAAAAATATGTCGAATTCTGTTTCAAAATTAAAATCGATTCTAATTTTCAAAATAATAATAATAAATAATAAATATTCACGGGACAAATTACACTTACTGATCTAACCCCAAAGTAAGCAAATTATTTGCTTGTGTTATGGGTGTTAGTCAACGATACTAATACATAGAAAATACACATATAAATACTAGAATATATATATATATATATATATATATATATATATATATATATATATATATATATATAATAAACACCCAAACCCGGAAATACAAACATTTATGCTCATCACACAAATGCTTGTCCCCGTCGGGGATCGAACTCGAGCCTCGTCGATCGCGTAGTCAGGGTCGCTAACCACTCGACCAACGAGGCGGTCTTTCTCTTTCTATCTAAAAGACATTTTCACCTGCGTACGCGCTTATCGCTTGCCTACTCTATCTATCTCTATGCTATTTGCCCGATTTAACCTCGGTATATTATTATTTTGTTTTTTAGTTGTTTATAACGAGCACGTTACGGACAAAAGAAATTTTAAGTTTTTAAGTAGCCAACTCTCACCGATATGCAGCCAACGTATATTTAAAAACATTTTTATTCCTAGAAACATTAAATATTCATAGTATATCATACACGCCGAACATAAAATTCCATCGCCATGATTCTCTCTATTCAGCGTTGGGCGAGGCGTCTTTGGCGGGAAACGCGACTAGAATATTTATTTTCCAATATGGACGACGTGCGGACCAATACTTTTCAAAATGGTTTCCAATGGCTGATTGTTCATTGGTGTGTAAGACAAATTTGGTTTGTAATGTGGTTGTAATAAAAATATAATATGAAATTATTATTCTATCGGCTAACGCAACCTTAAATAACAGTGTCCTCATTGTTAGGACATAATGCTTCTATTACACCGATAGATACCTACCATAGTACCTACCTACATTTTTTTTATTTTAAACACAGTCTAAGCTATAAGATAATATTTGAGAAGTTTATACGTCCACGTTTTGACGTTTCACGTCCAGAGATCCACGTTTTGAGGTCCTATGCACCTTTTCGACAATTTTACTATGACGTGTATGTATGTGTGTATGTAAAACTCTCATATATATTGAAAGGTTTGACCGATTGAAATAACATTACATCAGGTCCCGCCAAACTTGGACTTACCTACCAAAAATTTTAATCAATTCGGCCCAGGAGATCTAGAGATATTAAAAAAGAAACAAAATAATCTCGGTAAATAAATAATATATTCGACATAGCTTCGAAAATTTTCGACTAATTATTTTTTAATCTTCTATAATAATTTAGTGCATAAAAACTACGTCGAATGTCGTTTGAAAATCAAAATCAAAATCAGCGGTAGATTTACACTAGGGGCAGTTGGGGCAAGTGCCCAGGGCGGCAAATGTTTTAGGGCGGCAAAATTTTGAAAGTGATAATTTTTTTTTTGTCTTATCGAGATTCCCCAATATAATTAATTAATTCTATTAATTTATAATTTTTTGTTCAATTGATAATTCAAGAAATTCATTATTTATGAACTATAATTTTGGCACTTTTTTAGTAAAAATTAATAATCAAAATGATTTAATCAATTTGTTTCCTTGGAGATTTCAAATAATAATCGATTTTTCTATTTTCTGGAATTAAAGAAATTTAAATAGTATTTATTTTTGAAAAATTGAAAAAAATTCGGAATTATTTTTTTCATTTCTTAAAACTTCAACTTTAACAATCAATCAATTAAAAAAATGTTATAATTTATCGATTTCACCAATTAATTTTAATTTAAACGAAAAATCGTATATTTTTTACACGCTTTTTATTAGCTTCACTTGTATGTATGTTTGTATGTTTGTAACCGACTTCTTTGGGCGCGATTTTGTACCCACTTTAAACGGCCAGATTTCGTTCAAACTTTGTAAATGTATCGAGGACCGATGACAATACACTAATTTGATAAAATTATTCCATTTTCATCTATAGTCGATAAGGTAAAAAACTTAATTTTAATTTTTTATAATTTTTCTCTACAGTCGATAAGACAGGACTTGATGTTAATTTTAATTTCCAATCATCTTTAGCCGATTTCTCTAATATTGACAAATTTTCAAATACTAAAGAGAATTTTAACTCTACAAAACAAATAATAGTTTAAAAAAAACTAAAAAATCACGCTTTAATAAATAAACTAAAGTAAAAAGTAAAAAATATATAATAGTTTAAAAAAACTCGAAACACGCTTTTTTATAGAAAATCAAACAAAAAATAGAAAATAAATTTTAATATATTTAAATTAAAAATAGTGTTAAAAATTTCAATAAATATAAATTAATAATAAAGTGATTAAAAAAAATATTTTATTTAAAAAAAGCGTGGGGTGCTTTTTAAGATATTATCAAAATGATAAAATATGTAAATATATGTATGAAATAACCTGATAGTTTCAATATATAATATTAGTTTTCATAAAAAAATTAAAAAAAATTAATGAAAAATCAGCATGAAAACGTCTTTCTACACGTATTTCCTCTCTGCCTAACCCGTAAGGGATTTGGGGTGAAGATATGTATGAATGTATCAAGACTAACACCATATATCAAGTAAATCGTGTAGATAAATATATTAGTCGCAAATACAAATTGAATAGCCGATTTAGTGTGCTTACCTAGTACAAAAATGGTCGTAGAAGTTTTTTTAAAGTTATGTAATACCGCTCACTTACTCCCCTATATTTTCAATAACAAACTTATGATGTAATTCATTTTGTTAGATTAAATAAATCGTTTGCGTGACATTGTGTTTAGCGCCACTTCGTTGTGTGACGTGGTACGCCATTTTTATCATATTCCTGCTAAATTTTGTAACCTCGCGCAGCATGGTACAAGATATATTAAAATTGTGCTGTTAAAACAATTAATTTACTCGTACCAAAACCAAGGAATATATTCACTGATATCGTGATTATAATAGAAATTCATAGCGTATTCTCTATCCTAATTCATTTTATTCATGTCTCCGATAGAATAGGCAATGGGCATGGACTATGGTAATATGTATATTATACTCTTAAACAGGCAGACTGGTAACAGCTAACAGACTGTATATATTAAAGGTCATAACTCATAAATAAACAACAAAAAATATAATACAATGAGAATATTGTTTAACTAAATAGTAAACCTCATTGAAATTAATGTAGTAATATTCAAAAAGCATGGTCACCACACGTTGCACCAACGAGTTTTGTTGCGAGTTCAGTAAATCGCTGTTTGTAAACAATGAACTTATCTGCCCCATCAATAGCCTCGTTAGGCTGCTAACCACTCGACCAACGCGGCTTTTGAATGTTATAATATTGGTTCGTTTTCACAAGTACATGCAAGCAGTGGCCCCGTAACGATATTCATACTGCGTACAAGCCCACGGTGGCACGCGAAAATATGCGCACGCGTCTCGTAACTCGTACCACATCGAATATTGCAAAATACAGAATGACACAGCATTTAAGTCACAATATTTAAATTTAAAGTATCATCACGCTAGTTCTATTGTGGTGTGGGAAGAGTAACCACTAAGCAGAATAACCAACACCAGCCCTGGCGCTTGATTGTTTTGGTGCAAAATTTTTATATATTCAATAATATAATGTACGAGGGTCAAACTAAAGTTTTTATAACTAATCACTTGTAAACAGTACAAAAAATCTGTAAATGGTTGACCCTGCAGGCCATCGCTGAAACTTCCTGCTAAATTAAGGTATTTTAAGCCCAAAAAGTAAAAACTATAAGCATAGATTTTTTCAGTTCAAGCATCTATTTTGTTAAAAATGAGAGTATATTGATTTTTAAAAAGCTGTATATTTTGGAAACGATTTTTGATTTTGATCTTTTGAATGGCATTCAACTCAATTTTTGAAATCTAAAATATTGCTTTAGCTAAATAATCGACAGGTTGAAAAATCTCAAACAAATTGACCGATTTTGATCCAATCAACGGTATTTGCCGTAGTTTTTAAAGGAGAAAAGCTGATAAATTTTTTAAGTCAATCAGTATTAGCCTGAAAGTTATTTCAAAAATATTAGGTAAGTAAGTTTGCTAAAACAACGTAATTTTAATATTTGAAAGTTAGATTCTTTTTTTTTTATTTTTTTTTGATTAAATTTGACTTTTGAAACAGGATTGTTTATGTAGTTTTTTTAGTAGGTACCAATACCAATACCAATACCAATCATTTTTTGTACGATATTTAATATCGTACAAAAAATGATTGGTTGTAAAAATTTCGAAGTTATGTTGAAAAAATACTTTTTTTTCAAAATTTTTCGTCAACTATTACTCTTAAACGGATAAACCGATTTTGATACATTTTATGCATTAGACGTAGTTTTTTGAGGAATAGAGCTGATTAGTTTTTGTAATCAATCAGTACATAAATCTGGAAGTTATATAAAAAATAATGTTTCTCCAAAATTCTTTTTTTAAAAATTTCTCAAAATCTCCTGGGCCGACTTGGTTCAAATTTTCAAGAAGTTTAAGTTAAGTGGAATCCAAACAGATGCCATCAACCGCGTTGCGATCGGTCCAGCCTTTCAAAAGTTATGAGATGCTTACATATTTATTATTATTATTATTATTATAAACATACACACACATACAGACATACTGACGTCATCGTGAAAATTGTTGGAAAAGGTTTCTAGGACCTCAAAACGCGGAGATCTTTTGAAAATTCGATTTTCGAAAATCGGGGCAAAATTAGTAACTCGCTGATCTACATACGTAGCGGGAAGTTAAAATATAGGTTTAAATTTTGAAAATAGAGCTCTTTGTCAATATTAAAATAAAAGACAAACTTGAGGAAAACGTTTTATGGTCGCGCTTCTGTAAAGACGCTATCAATATTTTATTATTCGCTTTAATAAAAATATATCATCAAATATACACAAATCGATCTAACCCCAAAGCACGGTAATATTATCTATACAGTATTCCAACTTCATACAAACGGACGAAGCGCAAGCTATGACTAAGCGCCTCGATCTCGGCATTGCGCTCGGCACGCAGACAGTCGCGACTGTGCCATCGTGGAAAACGGACGGTGTGTTGTTTTTTAACAATAACTGTTAGAGGATTCGATCCCGGTCGATTTTATGCCAGCATTATGGGATAATATCTACAGTTAATCTCGGGATCCCGGGATTGTGTTGATAATGCAAAATGATAACAAAAAGATCAAAAAACATGGCAAAATCAATTTTTCATTTTACTTTTAGTTTTGTGAGGACATAGTATATTTAAGTTTTAATTTTTGAAAAGGCGGTTAAAAAAATTATACTTTTTTCTTATAAAATAAACAAACTAGGCACTTCTGTAAATCATTTACGAAACTAACAATTAACTTAAAAAAAAACTTCTTTAGACTTATTTAGATAAACTATAAAAAGAATACATATTATAATGCTAAAGAGATCAATGTTTATAGACACTTATATTTTTAAATTAAATTAACCAGAAATTTTATAGATTATTTATTTAAACGACGAAAATAAAATCTAAGAATTACAACGCATCCAACGACTGACTTGCAAGCATACTTCTCAATTTGTATTTTGTCGCACAAATATGAAGAATCTGAAAATAAGATGGCTGCTAAATGTAAATTCAAAGTAAGTGCGTTTCGTTTCACGCACATTTTATTGACTTATTTAAAAATGTATCAATCCCGAAAATCCCGGGATTCCGAAAATTTCGGGACTAAAATATGAGCCCGACCCCCGGTGAAATAGGACCCCGGTATCCCGGGATCTAATCCTCTAATAACTGCGCAATTTTTTTACTAAAATAAGTTCATATTTAATATGACGAGTGTAATCTACCAATATGTAAATCTACCAATCAAAAAATAACACGCATTTTAATTGAACACTTCCTATTCAATTCACAAAATATTTTATCTGTTTATATAAAAAAAAATATTTACAATCACAAAACTAAGTGGAAACACAATGTAGGCAAATGTAAATAAAATGCATTTGCCTACTTTGAGGCGTGCAGCCCTATTGCATGTTTACTTTACGTACCGCGCGGCTGTAGGTATTTATTTCAAAGATACGGCCGAGTTACAATACTGTATATATTATATTAGTTAACGATACCAATACATAGAAATACATATATTAATACTGTTACACAATAAACACCCAAACCCAGAAATACAAACATCTATGCTCATCACACAAATGTTGAAATCGGGAATCGAACCCGAGCCCCATCGAATCGTATTTAGGTTCGCTAACAACTCGACCAACGGGGCGGTCAAAATTGTTTTTTGGATTTGGGAATTTGCACCCTTTGCCATCTGGCGTTTGGAGCGGCCGTTCCTCTTCTACCTCAGGGCTGGCGCGCTACCCCGTGTCTTTTTTACATCATTAGATAGCAAACAAACTGGCGGGGCTCCTGATGGAAAGAGAAATCAACGACTATAAACATCAGAGATGTTAATTTTTTTTTCAAAACTTTCCATTGTAGCGACACATTTAGCCAAATATTCGTCTTTTATAAATTGCCTGGCAAAAAATTAGATGACCTATTGTTATTCGTCTCGAATAACATAATAAATCGTTATATATATAATAACGAATATATAAAAGAAAGGATCGAAATGGTACATGCTTAAGTCCACCGGTAACTTTTATACTAAAAATAATAAATTACATTTGTGTTTTAGCGCTTACCCCGTGCTTGGGAAAACTTGAAAAACTTTAAAAACAGAAAAGAATAGTCAAAATTTTTCTTTGTTATGTTTAAAGTTTGTAAATTACAATCAAACATTAAATAAAATTGGTAAAAAGCTTGGCGGGCCACACGCAATGTAGGGTTCCGATATTGCCTGTCACAATAATACAGGCCGCATTGAAAAATCTAAATGAAAAAATCAAGAGAGCTATCTGCTTTTACAACCGGCTTCCCAAAAAGGAGGAGGCTTCAATTATTCGGAATCTTTTTTATACATGTTTACCGATTACTCGAAGACGCCTGATCCGATTTGGAAAATTCGTTTTTATTTCAAAGGGTTATAATACTTCTTATATGGTCATATCTTAATTTGGTGAAGATCTGACGCAGGATTCCAGAAATACAGGAAATGGGAAGTCGGTGTTACAGTATCACTGCGGTTAAATTATTGCGATTATATGACAGAATAAATTGGAAAAAAGGCATGTAGGGTCACGCGCAATGTAGGGTTCCAAAGTTGCCCATCATAATAATGCGAACTAAGAAGAGGGCTTTTATTGTTTCATACTATGAACATTTAACCTATTTAACGTCAATGACAGATATATCTACAGGTATACCGCCTATAAAAACTTCTCCAAGTACATTTTATTAGTTGGCCGACTATTATCTACTAAACTCATAAAGTCTTCTAAGCCGTGATAGTTTTCCTTTTAACTTCATTATTATATTTACTACTACTGTAATATTTTCCCACTCCCAAAACCAACCTATAGCTGGCAAAGGCAAGTCTGACACTTGACTCTAACAAAAATTAGCACTTATAGCTTAATATTTCATAAACGAGGTCCTTAACCGAAAAATTATTTCCACAAACTTACAACACGAGGAAAAAATTAACATCAACAAATAAAAATATTTTTCAATATTTTGTGTGAATTTTTTGCCGTGACTAATATTTATATTCATGCTTAGAATAAAAACGCATTATCATGCCAAATTACAGCTTAATAGTGTACTAAATATCTCTAAGCTAAACTGCGGACGGATTTCATAGTTACTTCGGAACCCTAACGGCCGCGTTTCCGATCCGGTAGTAGTAAAAAAATGTTGACGCATAATTAACGTGACCTTACGTCCCGTTTTGAACGGGACTGACCCGTTTTCAAGTACTCTGCTCCGGTATATTTCAGGGACGTGAAAATGTCCCGTTTTCCGAAAAATATACATAATAAAGAAGTTTTAAATTGTATACCAATTCGTCGGAAATCCTTTTTAATTGGACAGATATTTGCTTTGGTTGTGTTTGGTTTGGTTTTGGCTTTTGCTTTGGACAAGATAGGTATGAGCAAAACTCAAAAATCGCGCTTAAAATGTTTAATTTTCTTTTTTATCATTTTTTTTATATATTTAATTTGAATAAAAAAATTATTTATTTCAAAATATTCAAAAATTTTGGTAGATGTAACTGAACATCGATATTCAATTTATTTCTTCTTATGAAAGTAGAAGAAATAAATTGATTATAGACATTACTTCTATCATTTATTTATTTTTTATTGTTTGCGTAGTTAAAATAAACGTTAGTGTCCCGTTTTAAGATAAAAACTATATGGTCAGTTTACGCATAATAAACTTGTAAAAAAGTTTTATTAGATAAAGTACTTCTGATTTCTGATTTCTAAATAATATTATAATATTACCTATAAATGTTTCAACTTAGAAATAAAGTTTTAAAGAAAAAGGACAATTGTTAACAAATTCAACAATTTCTCAACAACGCACGTTACTGAAGAGGGCGTAATTACACAATTATAATGGATGATTCACAGCTTACATCATGCAATGTACACCCGGTCTAATCCCAAGATTACTCCCACGAAAATGTGCACAGATGTTTGATTGAAGCCCTTTGTAATCATATTGGGAGTTAGGCTTAAGATATATGACTGAGAGCCAATAATATTATGTACACTAACACAGCATACGGCCTTTATTCACGATTTCTGTTCACTCTATATTGTAGTTTTTAAAAAATTTTGTACGAGAATAACTTAGTGAAACTGATGAGAAACTTTTGCTTAAGTTAGTAGTGTACCTACATAAAGTCAACTTAAAATATTAACAGTTTTCCAAAATGTTTAATTGAAAATTGTTTTTATTATTATTTTGTTAAACTAAAACTTGTTTAACAAAATAATAATAATAGCGTCAGTGCTTGTCGCTGTCATGTTCTGGTTTGGAGGGTAAGGTAGCCGGTAAACTATGCACGTGGCATTAGCCTCACCACAAGATAGCAATGCACCATTTACATCTTTGGTGCCTATAGACGATGGTTGACTCTTTCCATCAGGAGACCCATCTGCTTGTTTGCTATATTATAAAATGCTCTGAATATATATTAGAATATATATTATAAAATGCGCTTTATATTATAAAATGCTCTGAATGGCTTAAATCTTTGTCTTATCAAGAAACGGAAGACCTCTTAGTACAGTATAAATAATAGTTAATACATTAAATCATACATGGGGCACACTAAAAGTTTTGCACTTCTAGCTAATGATTTGTTAATTGTTTTTTTATCACACATCGAAGTGTATGCAACGAAAATGGAATTAAGTCGAAAAGATTTTAGAGCGATGATTTTTTATGATTTTAAAAGTTCTCTTTCTCCGCAAGACTGTGCCGCTCGTCTTCAAAATGCTTTTGGAAGAGAAGCACCTTGTTTGAGCACCGTGAGGCGATGGTTTGCTGAATTTGAGAGAGTTGCTGTTAAATGAGTTCATCGTTACAGATGAAATTCACATTTACAATTTTTTTATCAGTACTTTCGTATTTTTTATTACTTTTGTGTTATAGCACTCATCCCGTGCTTATTATACGTATGTATACCTAACGATCAGTACAATCGACGTAATTGATCATATAGCAAAGAAGAAATTCGCCACGTCAAACCTGTCGACACTAGCTCAGTGGACGAGCGTCCCGGCTTTAGGGAGACGGTCGCAGGTTCAATCCCTGCGTGTCGATATTTTTCTTTGTTGTTATTAAAGTTTTTCCAGTTTTCCCAAGCACGGGATGAGTGCTATAACACAAAAATAATAGCATATATGTGTGTACATTATTATAGTCAAATGAATGTATTTTGCGTGTAGTAGGTAGGGGAGTGCAACAGAGGATTTTGGTATTTACTCGAGCGCGACAGATTGTCTAACATAGGAGGGGGCGCCTCGCATTCTGTTAAGGCTCTTCACCAAATAGAGGTATAATAATCCCTTTCTATAGAGGGGGTAACCATGGCAAAATAAACAAAATTAAGATAACTTCGGCTTGTGGAAATTCTCAGATTATACTTTTTTCGTAATTCTTACATAATTTCCCCCATAATAAAAGAAAATTCAGACGCGCTCGAGAATGTCAAAACAACATTTTCTTAGCAACTTTGTGACCCTCCCACTCCCTTACGCTACATTTGAATCGTCAGATTTTCTAAATTTTAGCTGCACTTAACCCACCATACAGGCCTAATCTAACGCGCTTCAGTGTTTCCATGTCACTTTTTCAAAACATTTTTTTATCTGTAGATTTTTTGCCCACCATTGAAATGAAAAACATTATATAACCTTTTATTTTCCTATAATTTAATCTACAAAATCCAAACGTGTAATTCTTGTGATAAGGGGTACAAAGTTTTCCCTCACGTACTAATGTTATATAGATTAGACAAGATTTTGAGCTACTGATATTTGATAATTATTCAAACACCTTTAGTTGATTTCCTTAGCTTCGTTTCAAGATTTTTTAACCAATTAATATTCGGGTCAGATACATCCCCACGATAACAATAGGTTGGTAGCGCTCCTTTCGACGCAGGAAACGTTGTACGCGCTCGCCGTAATAATGGACTAGTAACGCCATATTTTAAAATACACCCGTAAGCAAAGCTGGATGTCTTGGAGACAGTTACTATAAAAGGCACATCCTGAATCGTTTCCGCTCGTCACTTTAGGTCCAGGAAGTGCGTGACTCACATGTAACTTGGTATATAACCTCTATGATAGGAACTTTTTCGTTTGAATATAGGTGGAGTTCACAAAATAAGTAATTCCGTAATGTAGTCTATGTTACTACATATTAAATTTTTACTCTACAAAAGAATCCTCCGTGTCGCCAACTTTCCGTATTAGTCCGGGCTCTTTTGAAGAATAGGCCAACTGCCGTTCTGCCAGACAAGTTCTAAAAGGCTACCGATTGGCTATGCGAGTGACAACCATCGCCGCTACTAGGAGGAAAAGTTCTGCATTGTCTCGCCTGGGTCTAATAACACCGCCTTACATATTTCTGCCGCAATAGCGTCAGTGTTTGTCACTGTCGTGTTTCGGTTTTGAGGGTAAGGTATCCGGGAAACTTATGCATGTGACATATGACTTCTCCACAATGTAGCAACGCACTATTAATCATGAAGCTGTATTATATCTGGAGGTAACACTTCTAATACCTACTTGAAACAAAACTTTCAACATTGCTGTCATCTTGTGAGGTCTTACCCTCTCTTTCTAACACAGCTCTATAAAAAGAGACGGTGAGACCTCATAGGCAGAGGTAAAACGTAAGTATTTGTTTAAGGTGATTAATCCGAGTGCTAGCTCCATCTTTACCTAATACTTCAGGCTATTGACATCTTTGGTGTCTATAAGTGATGACTGACCTTTCCATCAAGAGATCCATGTGCTTGTTTGCTATATTATGAATAGGACTATGAGCAGTCTAAATGATAAGCTTTGGCTTTAAACAGGTTTAAATAGTATTAAATAAATATATAAATAGTTGGCAAATATGCCAATACCATTCCACCACATGGATAACAACGCACCATTAACATCTTGGTTATCTATAGATATATCGCCTATAGGGGATTGTTGCTAATTTTCAGAACCGTATGATTGAAGTATCTTCACGGCCATATCTCAGAAGAGGTAGGGAGAGGTACAAATAGTGCACTCACGATTAGCCAACATACCTAGTCCCACAATGTGATAGAAAGCCAGTCTATAATCAACCGGAGACTTATCCAATCCCGGGCAACGTTGTTTTTTATATTTTTATCAGAAACTGAAAGACACGTTTTTGATTTGCCCGAAATCGAAGCCAGGGCTTCGTGAGGTCCACACCGACATCGTGTTACTAGACCACAGAGACGACTTGACAAAGACTTAATATGTATAGACGATGGTTGCCGCATCATCAGAGTGCTAAGTGTGAGTTTTTCTTTTCGCATTCGATCGTGAGCGTGTTTGGAGTTTACTAGGAATTTGTATGTGATTTGTACAACGCCACCTAGTGGTAAACGTGAGAAACCAGTTTACCACTAGGTGGCGCTGTACAAATCACATACAAATTCCTAGTAAACTCGAAACGCGCTCACGATCGAATGCGAAAAGAAAAACTCACACTTAGCACTCAGGACGGGTTATTCCGATCTATTACCCTAGAGAATTCACCCTAGGGTGAATTCTGGGAAACGTATGCCTGAGAATTTACCTTAAACTGGGTGAATAATAGGATTTTTCATCTGTACTCACTTCCTATTTATCACCTCGATAATGTACACTTGACTAAAGACTTTCTAATACATTTGATATAGAGCACACAAAAACAATAATTATCGTGCACCTGATGAATTTATTAATGTTGTTAGTGATGATTGCTTATGTCCAAGGCACCAACTTATGTCAAAGGCACTACGTAAATTGTTAATAGGATTAACTGTATAAAATTTTGGTCAATTTTGGGTTGAAATTGTAAATGTATTAGAAAAATATATGTAGCGAAAAAAATCTGTTCTTTTGTTTGCTTTATTTGCTCTCACGGTTGGTGCTACTCCGCACCGTTTAACCGGGTTCAAAATATAACAACAACTATCAATTTATGTTATAAAAATCATAAAGATATTATAAATAGACACGCTGGCTGTACCTAAGGTGAAAAATCGCAATAAGAATCCAAAGTAAATTCCATATTTTAACCTAGCATAGGGTAAATTTTAGGCCATATGTTTCCCGGAATTTACCCTAGGTTGAATTGCTAGGTAACAGATCGGAATAACCGATCAGGACAGCCATCTGCTTGTTTGCTAAGCCATGATATAAATAATATCTTTTTTTATCATACAATAGTTAGAAAAATTATAAACATATTTTTAAATTCTTGCTACGTACCTACGTATGTAGATAAGGAAGTTACTGATTTTCCCCCTGATTTCTGATAGTCGAGTTTTCACCAGATCTCCAAGTTTTGAGGTCTTAGGAACCTTTTTCGACTATTTTCACGATGACGTCAGTATGTCTGTATGTATGTATATGTGTGTATATAAACATCTCATAACTTTTAAACAGCTGGACCGAACGATTCCACTCAACATAGACTTCCTGAAAATTTGAACCAAGTCGGCCCAAGAGATATTGAGTAATTTTGAAAAAATCCCAAAAAAATTTTTAGCGAAACAGTATTTCTTAAATATAACTTCCAGATTAATGTACCGATTGAGTACAAAAACTGATTAGCTCTATTTCTCAAAAAACTACGTCCAATGCGTAAATTACATCAATATCGGCTTACGCGTTTGGAAGTAATCGTTGACGAAAAAAATTTGAAAAAGGTGTTATTTTGACATAACTTCGAAACTTTGCAACCAATAATTTTTAATTATTCTACTTTATTTTAGTACTTAAAAAACTACGTCTAATGCCGTTTCAAAAATCAAAATTGAATCTAATTTTACTAATACACCGATTGACTTAAAAATCTTATAAATTTTTCTTCTTGAAAACCTGCATCAAATACTGTTAATTGGATCAAAATCGGTTATTTTTTTTGGATTTATCAATGATGATAATTTTTGGAAAAAAAGTAATTTTGGAATTTCTTCGAAAATTTTCAACCTATCGATTATTTAGCTAAAGCAATTTTTTAGATCTCAAAAATTGAGTTGAATGCCATTCGAAATATCGAGATTGATCATCGTTTCCAAAATACATACTGCCATTTTTAACAGAACACATGTTTGAACTGAAAAAATCTATGCTTATAATTTTTACTCTTTTGAGCTTAAAATACCTTAATTTAACGGAAAGTTTCAGGGATGGCCTGCAGGGTCAACCGTTTACATATTTTTTGTATTATGAGATAGCAAACAAGCAGATGACAGCCCGAATGGGAAGAGATAATCATCACACATAAACTAGGGTATCGAACCCGAACGAGACATTGAATGTATGTATGTTCATTAAATTAGCACACTCTACACTCCAAACCAAAAAGGTATTTTTAAATCATTAGAAAGCAAACAAGGAGAAGACTCTCCTGACGAAAAGAGAAACCGTGGCTTGTAGATTCAAAAGACGTTAATAGTGCGTTGCTGTCCTTGTAGCGGGATGGCAATGCCACATGCATGAAACCGGTTACCTTACCCTCCAAACCGGACCACGAAAATGACAAGCATTGTCGCTATTGCGTCGGGAATAGGTAAAGCGATGGTATCACATACACGAGCGACACTTTGCAGAACTCTACCACTCAGTAATCTCAATGATAGTGACTTGAGTGACACCAAGGATGTTATATTCTACCCGGAATGCTTACACGCGCTTCAAAATCGTTCCGAAGAGTACCACGACATGAGTGGAGTGTGTCTCTTTCTACTAAATAAAGCGCCAATCGCCATATATAAGTGCAGCAATGCGTAGTTTGCAAATTACTACTAAGTAATTCTACTAATTTGAGAAACAGTTTTTGCATTGCATAAGTAATTACGTAATAATTAAAATAAAGCACATTTTAGAACTCACTGTGTTAATGACAATACATTTTATGCTAATTTATTTATCAACGTGTATGAATAAAAAGGATTTAATGATTACTGAATATGTAAAAATCTACCATCTAGATAGTTTTATTTATACTGGCAATTGCAAGAAAGGGACAACATCCACTCATGTCGTTGTCTTGCTCAGAACGTTTTCCCCCTCTGTTAAGTAAGAAACAAATGTCAACTTTATGAGTAACGAAATAAAGTACATTTTTATTTTTCAAATATTGCTTTGTAACAATTCCAGTTATAGTATATAAGTTCCTTGAGTGACACATATAAAAGGATTTAAAACGTTATAATATCGACATGTTTGCTGTTTCGTGATTGGTTCGCTAACTAGCGCTAGAAGACAACGTCATAATATCATATATCATAACCAATCACGACGATGCAAACATATCAATATTATAACGTTATAAATAACGTTTAAAAACGTCATAAATCCTTGCATATAACCAATCCAATGACGTGTATAATGTGGTAATATTATACACGTCATTGATCGTTTCCCTTTTACGTACTGTCTGACACATTAAAGATGGTCTATTTTTCAAATGAGATCCAGACCAACACGGGTTATTTGATTTCAATTTATGAATTATCCTTGAATTTTCAGAATCGGAGAGGCATGAAAATACAGTTTTCAGTATGACGTTTGCAAATGTATGAAACACTACAGGTTAGTCTATTCGGGTCAGATTATAAGGTTCCGTTTTTGATTTCCTGGCCAGGAAAAGTCTTATTAAGATTTTTTCGAGGTTTTTCTCGAAAATTCAAAATCTCAATAGCAGTTGTTGATCTCGGTTGTTGAAAAAAACTTGAGAGGTGTCAAGGGACACCCGGATGGAACGAAGTTCCTTTCGATTAATTATTCGCGAAATAGAAATGAAAATATCTGGCTTGCTTTCTATAAGAGACAGAGAGAGAGAAAGAGAGAGAGAGAAAGAGAGAGAGAGAAAGACAGACAGAGAAACATGCGCACGCCGCATAGCTTACAATAGCTTACTATAACAAAAAGTGTCGTGACAACTTTTCATAAGAATTTTTTCCGTCTAGCCCCCTTTCACAACGGCGATAAGGAACTTCGTTCCAATAACCGAATACCAATACAAGTTCGGTAACGGGTATCAGGCAGCTTTGGGGAGCACCATTCATCTGTCAGCCGACAAAACGGTGAATCGTGGTGAATGGAAAAGTCCTGGAGGTTCGGTTCACTCCATTTACTCCACAAGGGTTTTGTTGGGATAAAGAAATAGATAGAACTAGATGACACACTCAGCTTCGCTCGTGTTTTCGATTTCGATCATTCAAAATTTTCAAATTCAAATGTTTCATCTAAATAAACCCTTTTGACGAGTCGATATTTTAAAAATTCGGATCGGGACCGAGCCACACACTGAGAAGATCCGGTGGACGAACCTCAACGGGCTTGTCTTTTTTTCTATAATTTGTTTTTTATAATAAAGGCCTTACAATTTTGCAAGAATTATTTTATAAAAGTAAAAAAAATATTTCATATTACAAAAAATGTGTAAGTGGTTGACTACAGGCCATCCCTGAAACTTTCCGCTAAATTAAAGTATTTTAAGTTCAAAAGAGTAAAAACTACAAGCACAGATTTTTCAGTCCAAACATCTATTTTGTTAAAATTAGTAGATTGATTTTTGAAAAGCTGTACATTTTGGAAACGCTGATTTAATTTGATCTCAATTTTTGAAATCTAAAATATTGCTTTACCTAAATAATTGGTAAGTTGAAAAATTTCGTAGCAATGTTAAAAAACATTTTTTCAAATATATTCATCATTAATAAATCCCAAACAAATTGACCGATTTTGATCCAAATAACAGTATTTGACGTAGTTTTTAAAAGCTGATATGATTTTTAAGTCAATCTGTGTATTAGCCCGAAAGTTATTTCAAAAATATAAAGTATTTTTGCTAAAATGACGTAATTTTAACATGTGAAAAGCTGTAACTTTTGAACTTTAGATTCGATTTTGATTCTTGGAATGCCATATGACGTAATTGTTAGTACTAAAATATCGTAGAATACCAAAAAATAATTGATTGAAAAATTACGAAGTTATGTCGAAAAAACACTTTTTTCAAAATTTTTCGTCAACGTTTTCTCCCTAACGGATAAACCGATTTTGATGCAATTTATACTTTAGATGTCATTTTTTGAGGAATAGAGCTAATTAGTTTTTGTTCTCATTCGGTACATTAATCTGGAAATTATATTAAAAAAATACCGTTTCGTCAAAATTTTATTTTCATGTTTTTTGAAAATTTCTCAAAATCTCCTGGACCGATTTGGTTCAAATTTTCAGAAAATCTAAGTTGAGCCGAATTTAATCGAATGCTATCAACCGCGTTTCGATCGGTTCAGCCGTTCAAAAGTTATGAGATGTTACATACATACACCCACATAAATATATACAGACATACTGACGTCATTGTGAAAATAGTCGGAAACGATTCCTGGGACCTCAAAACGTGGATATCTGGTGAAAACTCGATTTTCGAAAATCGGGGCAAAATCAAAAAAATACATAAATAGTGGGAAGTTAAAAATATAAGAGATTGGTATGAGGAGCAATTAATCTAAAAAATGTGAGATTTTATAAAACCTTTTTTTTCACAGTTTTGTTTTAATGCGTTTTTTAAATTTGCTTATTGGTAAATCTCTTAAATCATCGAGAAGTTTATTGTCAAAGAAAAGTATATACATTGCCCCATAAAAAAGGAACCTACCTACTTATTCTGTGGAGACGAGATGCATGCATAACATGATTGTTTTTCTTCCTTATTTTTGTTAGTGTACGTCACCATTTTTCTTAAACGAGCAAATATTTATATGAATATACGAGACAAGATAAGGTATATTATGTAGTCTATGGTATATAGTACATATTTAGTTTTCAAATATATATTGGGATTCTTTGATTTGTTGCTCATTTAAGATTGTAAATTGATCTATAGCTCTTTTCTGCAGTACAAATATAGAATATACTAGCTACAGTGTACGCTGGATTATAAAAGTTTTTGGCGAATCCCACGGGATAACCTTATTTTCCGGGATAAAAAGCAGCCTATATTATATTATTCTAGGTCATATTCTATCTGTTTGCCAAATTTCATTTAAATCTGTTCAGTACTTTTTGCGTGATTGAGTAATAAACATCCATCCATCCAAACATCCAAACTTTCGCATTTATAATATTAATTAAGTAATGTAGATTTTCCCCAGAAATATTTTAATTTCATTTCTCCCTATTTTTGAAAAAACTAAGTTTCTGTTTGGGCCCGCATTTTAAACTACCTCTATGACAAATTTTATCAAAAAATAAAATCTCTTTAAAAATCCAATCTGCCTGGCAGACTAACTGCTGAAACAGGCAAGTCGTAAAAAGCGACTAATTGGCTATTCGATTCATTGCCTTGATTTTTTTTATATTATAAGATCGGCTGACAGGTTTGCTGATGGAAAGAGTCAACCATCGCCTATAGACACCAAAGGTGTTGCTATCTTGTGACGAGGTTTAAGCCGCATGAATATGTATACCGGCTACCTTACCCTCCAAACCGGAATACGACAGCGACAAGCACTGACGCTATTATTATTATTTTGTTAAACTAGTTTTATTTTAACAAAATAATAATAAAAACAACGCAGAACTCTACCACCTAGTAGCCACGATGGTAGTACTCGCGTAGCCAATCGGTCGCTTTTTACGACATGCCTGGCAGAACAGAAGTTGGTCTATTCTTCAAAGGATCCCGGGACCAACACGGGTATAACTACGTATGTAATAGAGTTCTGCCTCCTCTCGCACGGGACTGGTACCACCGCCTCGCATATTACTGCAGCGATGGCGTCAATGCTTGAGATTGTCGTGTTCAGATTTAAAGAGTAAGGTAACCGGTAGACTCGTGCATATGGCATTACTATCCCTCTACACGAATAGCAACGTACTATTAACATCTTTAGTACCTAAGTTCTTTTTCCATCAGGAGATCCATCTGATAGTTGGCTCTCTAATGATATAAAAAACAATAGTATGGGTAAATGACTTGTTGTTCTAATTTGTAACATTCACTGCATATGGACAGCAAAGATGTTATTCGTCCGTGTGACGAAGTTGAAAAGCCGCATGCTTGGAGGCCACATTGGAAGTTTACCGGCTACTTTGACTTGCAAACGTAAATCGGCGGTCTCAACCCTAGGAACACGATACAGGACTCATCTACCTGGTAATACGATGGTTACACGTTTGGTTAAACTCATAAACTGCCTGATAGCAAGATGCCTATACTTCGAGAGTAGGTCAGCACAACTCCAGTAAGGACAGTCGCAGTCCTGTTCGCTATCATAGAAAAGCAAACAAGGTGATGGTTTGGAAAAAAATATGAGTAAAATTTTAACAATGCCCGCGCAAACCACAAGCCAAAAAGTAACATGATGAAGTTAGGTGATAACTGTTTCTCAAGATTTTTTATTACTTTATCATATAAATATGCTACCTGAGTCTGTGTTCCCCGACGGGTGGGGATCTTCAAGGGAAGAGTGAACAGGTACCTTCTAGGGAAGCGCGTTCCATCTTAGGCCGCATCTTAGCTTACCAACAGGCGAGATAGTGGTCAAGCTTTTCCCTATCGACAGTAAAAAAAAACCTTTATCATTTCATTTTTTATAGAAGAGGGGGCAAAGGAACAGGAGGTGCACCTAGGTATATGATCACCACCGCCAATGAACATCTGCAATACCAGAGAGGTCTTGCAATTGCGTTGCCGGCCTTTTCAGAATGAGTAAGACCTTTTCTTGAACGTCCTCAAGGCGTATCCGTTCGGAAAAACCTCTGCCGGTAATTTATTTCACAACAGAGTAGTGCGAGGCAATCGAGAGAGTGAGAAAATCGAGAGAAACGTATGGTTGTGCGCGCATCTCGATGTGTGTATTTCCAGACATCGAGGTGAGGAGAGCAGAATTTCAATAATGACGCAATGTCTGATGACATTCAGCATCAGGAATTAGGTAATCCGAACAACTCGTCAGAACACTCTTCCTGATAAATACGATAGAAGACGCAGAACTAACCTATATATCTCCGCAATAACAAAGCGTCAAGCCGTTTCGAAGTGATCTTCAACGATTCGAACCGCTCTACGCTGAATGCGATTATTAGGAAGAAGCTAGTATTAGGTAACCCTGGCCGCGAGTTGAGAACAGAACTCCATGTAAGGCCGAATTTGTGCCTTATAAAGTTGAAGGCGATGAAAGAAGTACTGTTTTGCTCTGCTGAGTACACCGTGTTTTTGTAGGCTAGTTTAGCTTGTTCCTCCAAATGACCGTGTAACTGAACGTAATTCGATAAGTCGATTCCAAGAATTCTGACACTAGCTGAAGCTGTCATCACAGACCAAGCTGTCATGAAAGAATCCCCAATCGAGGTGATACAATAAAGGGTGTATTTTTAGCGGTGAAGGCGCAAAATTATGTCTTCTTGGGGTTAAATGTGACCAAGGATTTAAAAACAAAGATTTGTGATATACGGGATGAAATCTTTAGCTATTTGTGTTCTGATACAAAGGAATATAATTTCTTTCGTACCTACTTAAGTGCAAATACACGCACACACACACACGTTTTTTTACACGGGATAGCAGACACGCACTATCACAGAACACGTAAATAATTTCGTGTTCTCTACGGAAAGATAACAATCGGGTATAGACATCCAAAATTTTAAAGGTGCGCTTCTTTTGACATAAAAATAGATTTACCACCTATTTGACACAACTTAAAATTTCAACTCAAAATGGAGTTTGTGTGAAATATCCCTTTTTAACCGACTTTTAAAAAAAGGATATTCTCAATTTGCTTTTAATTTTTTTATGTTGTTTATTTTCTTAAACAGAATAGCTGACCCGCGATGCTTCACGTGCTGCCACGTGCATAAGTTTATCGGCTAACTTAACCTCGTAATCGGAACAAAACACATGAACAGGATTAAGTAGCTTATGAACTTTTACATGGGGTTTCACTGATTAAATCATTGTCACGTGATTAGTAACTTCCTATAAATAACTTTTGTTTCTAGCCGATGGTTATTTTTTGCCCATAAGAGAGCGATCTATTTATTTGCTGTCCTATGATATCCATATTAATATAATATTTGCGAAAGTATGTCTTTCTTTGTTTTACGCTTATACTGCTAAACTAGTGAACCAATTTGACGAAATTAGGCATGAAAGTAGTTGAAGATCCGGGGTTGACAATAGGCTACTTTTTTAAATCAACCCATAAGCGTAGAACTATGGTATGAAAGTTTGTATGAAAGATTATGTCGTGATTCTTTACTACCTACTCGAGGGCGAATCTGCGCGGGACAGCGAGTAAAAATATTTCCATTTTCCATATAAGTATATGGTCGGTAAAATTATATCGTACCGAATTGATGTTTAGCGACCTTACAAGTCTTTTTACGTCATACCGCGTGATACATCAAAATCATGTAGTTTGCTATTCGGTAGCTGTAGACTGTTGGAAAAATCGAGCTCATGGAAAAGTACCTACCTACAGTAAAGGTACAGGAGTACCTTATTCTTTACGCTCTATCTAATGACAAATGCCTACACACAATGTCTAATTGGTATTCATCAGAGCGCGTGTAGACCATGCCGCGGTGGGGAAGGGTTAATAGCCGGCGCCGCCTCCACACCCAGGCATATTGTTTCGAGGTCTGTCCGCGAGCGCCGTTCGCTTGCCCGCCAAACGCTAATTCATAATGTCAATATTTGAACTAATGCAGTGTCCGTCCGATGATTTCACTTCAACTTAAGCCGGTGGCTGGGAAGGCAAGATGTCGGCATAGCTGATTGACTATTATATACGGCTGTGTCACATCGAGCCAGCTCAATCCACCGGCGATCTACAAAAGGAGAATTTGAAGATGGATCGTGAATGTTCCTGTAAAGAAGACTCCGGAACGTAATCGCTCCCGTGAATCGGGACGGGGAATATTTGAGTTTGACAGCTGTCATTGCGCACTTTCGTCTTTCATGTAGTAGGTGGAATGAAAATCTTTAATTTATTTTTATCACACATGACGATGTTCCCGTAGAGTGTGACTGGCTCTGTGCGTGAATAACGATACGAAAACACGACTACAGAATGGCGAACGACGAGGTGCTAGGGCCGCGAAAGACAATGTTCGTTTTAGTGATTGTTGTGGGGTGTTTTGCAGTCCTATGGCCCAGGATTCTATCTCCGGTGATAATGGGCAACTCTCGAGAGCAGCTCAAACCCAACCAGTTTGACCGGGAGGCAGGTAAATAGGTTGTTTTAATTTTAGCTCAATGTCAATATCGCTGGATTCATAAAAAGATTCGTAGGTTCTTAAAAAATAAAACTGCTTTTTAAAATGAGAAGAGTATAAAATACTTTGGATATTTAATATCTAATTTACAATGTTCAGTTTATATCGCAACTTTAAAGATATGAAAATATCTGTTTGCTTTGCTCAAGAACAAGATATTGCTATGTAAATATGGCTTGGTCCAGTTGTTTACAAAAGATCAGATTGGAATGCGGTTAAACGTTAAGCATATCATATTATACCAGTGCAAAATTCTATTATAATAAGTAATACCTATATAATATTGGTATCTGCAAGAGTAAAATATTCATAATTTTGATATATATTAATGTGCCAATGTCAATTTTAATAACTATGTAGGTATGTTTTAAGTAAAATGCTTAAAAATACCTTATTTGATATATATTTTTGCATAAGAATAGAATATAGTTTTATTCTATGCCAATTTCTGTAGGAAAATGTCATTTTTTGATAACAAGACACTCGGTTAATGTTTCATTAATTTTCATTGAAATAGGCATATTTGCTTATTATGTATATAAGTTAACTAGATATAGCTATAGATCTGTTAGGAACAAAGTAATCCATTCAGGCACAATTGTTGGATGTTTCTGGTTATTTAGTAATTTTTCTAATTAATCTAGCAGTAGCAATACCTTTTGGAAAAAAAACACTTCTTTGCATAATTGTCAAAACTTGATTTCGGAGAACATTTATTATAAGAAATACAATTGATTAAAAAATCTGTTTCATATAGGCAATATTTAAAAGATTAAACTATCTAATTGTACCATTTATAATTAAATAAAAGTACCTTATAATATGAAAAATTAGGAGTTGGAAAATTTTGATTTCTCCTAAAAAGTTGGTCTAAAGTGTAAACTGCCTCTTAAATATGCTTTTATTTTTTGTGTTATAATTTTATCCTTATTTAAATTTTATACTATAAGGATAAGTGTTATACAGAATTTGAGAATATATTAAATATTAATAACTAATGGTAGACTCTAAGTATCTTCTTATGGAAATTCTGACATCATTTTCAACAAAAAAAAAAATTGTCCTACAATTTTTCGACAATAATAGTTTAAGTTATGTTACTAGCTGATAGTTATACAAATCCTTAAGATTAAAGAAGAGCAGCTAAAGAAGTTTGCATTTCATTATAGCAAAGGCAACAAAAGTTAAAGCTCAACTGTCTTTGTAATAATAAGAAAAAATTGTTATATTTTTAAACTTTGGCTTAGCATTATACTGTCACAATTGGACATAGTTACACAAAAAGGATCCAATCCAAACAAAATCACTTTAGAAATATTGAAGTTTGAAGTTGGATATTTTTTAATTTTTTAACGTGTAATACATGGGGACTAGTTCTGACGTTGAATAAAGTAATAGAGAGCTATTTTTGCTTAAATGTTTTTTACTGGCTGAAAGTGTTGATGTTTAGCATCAGTTTGGTGCGCTTAACTCATTTTTGACCATATTGTGGATTGCACCTTTTCGTTTAACTACATCCAATTGTCTTGCATGACACATCACGTGGAAATCTGTAAGATTATGAGAAGAAGAAATAACATTTAATAGGAACTCTTAACATGTGAATTAGACTCACCATATTTTATTTACGTGCAAAATCGAGGGAAAACATAATACAGGAATGAAACCTAGAGAGAAAGATGCATTATTTTTCAGGGATCATTTCTTTATAATTAAGTCGATTTTGACAAAATCACAACTTACTGTTCTCTTTCTTAGGACAGCATTATACACACATGTCAGAATGTATGCATAGATACTATTTTATTTACGGATGTCAGTTATCTTAAAATAGATTTTACGTATAGTCTATGATCGAATTTCAGCCACAGGCGATCGCTAGTTTTTTGAAATTTGAATATCCTAAAAAAAATACGATGGAAGGTCTGAATTTTTTTTCACTTTTCGACTCATGTTTCTATGGGAAAGTTGTTTACTTTCATGGTCTGAATCACCTATTTAAATTTGGCAGGTGATAAAAAATAACCCTGTATAAAAAAATATAAACTTCAACTATGCCATATTTCATACTCCACCGTTGGCTAAATTGTCTTAAAAAGGGGTCCAAAGTTTTCCCTTTACATGCTAATATGTAGATATAAACCTATTTAATTAAGTTTAATTTGTTTCACTAGCAATAATTGATCTATTTCAGCTTTGTATACAAATGTAACCAATGTCTTCGCAACCGGTGTGTGTGTATGAAGAGAGTGATGAATGTGGAGGAAGCGAGACAAGCCTGCAAGGATCGTGATGTATGGCACTCGGTTCTCTCTGCCTACCCTGTAAGGGATGGCGTGAAGATATGTATGTATGTAACCATTTAAAAAAAATCATAATGTAACTATGTAAATGCTACTTGATATTGGTGGAGATAGCTTACACCTTATAAAGCAAAGATGTTGATTGTATGTTACAAACTGTTTGCAGAGATGTAAAAATATGACAGAACAGAACAAACAGTGTTGACCACTGATCATATATCATAAGTGTCCAAAAATAAGGTGTAGATATATATATATATATTTCTATGTATTTTTTTATGAGTTACTGTGTACATAATAGGTGATTAAAGTAAATTTCCTTCCAAAAAATCCAAAGTTAATGGATATTTGAGTATATTTTCCAAGACTTCCAGCTAATAGGTATATGATATAGGATACAATGTGATAAATAATAGACGTATGTAATTTAATTGCCTTTAAAGAAAATCCATTCATACTCAACTGACCATCTAAATAATGATCTCATCATGGAATCCATAAAACATGCATTACTTTACAAGTTACTATGTGTGTGGACATGTTTGAAATATGAATAAGGTTTTATGTAGTCTTTGTAATACATATTATCTTAAATATTTTTGTTACTTTGTTATTTTTGTATACATTTTTTAACATTACTGACTTGTTACCAAGAGACCAGATCTTACATTTAATTACTTATGCTAATTTTATTATTTAATAATAACTATATATTAATGTATATATATTAATATGTAAAGCAAAACTTTGTATACCTTTTTAAGATGAATATGTGTATGAAATTTGACATATTTAATGTTTAGGTTGTGAAGAATTGTAGAAATCTAATAATTTTTAAATAATATGCATTAGGAATACATTAATTTATAAAAAAAAATACTAAAAAACAGTTAACACACTATAATCATGCAACATACATGATAATATACACACATGTATATTATGTATTTTATGGCTAAAGTCTGTTGTCAAATTTAAAAGAGATTTTATTGTTTAGTTAAGGTTTTACACGGTGATCCCTAGTACCTATTATTATAAAAAAAAACATAATATGTGAGGTATATATCTACAATACCATTATCTTGACATAGTATCTCACATTGCACATACTAACAGAGTTGGCTATTCTATGCACACTTTAAAGTGAAATTGCTTTTGCCCAAATAAAGGCTACTTGCTACTGAGGCATTATGAAAATATGAAACATCAGTAATTTACAATTCAAAACCATAGACCTTGAAACTGCTATTGATTAATAGTATAAATCAGATAAAATTATTATTTTTAATGCAGTTAAATTTAAATGTATTTAAACAAACAGACACACATTTATTCTCATGTATAATATTGTTGAAAATGACATTTACAAAGTACTTATATATAGTATCATCACTGTTGGTTCGATTGCAGGGTAGGCAGAGTAAACCGAATTAGACAACAATTCACCATGATTCACAACTTTGTCAGTTGGCAAAATAACTGGTGATCCCCATCACTACATTTCATCGACTTGATAACGACTATCCACTATTTCTTGCGATAACCAGGATCGACTGCTTAACCTGCTTGCCCAAAGCAAGGGACTGGTAAGAAACCACCCCTCAGACTCCTTGTCTGAGAAATTGGTGAGAAATATCTACCATTCATAAGGGCCCCCAAACAAATTTTTATATGAGGCCCCCCTAAGGCACGCTACGCCGCTGCTTCTACTGTATACCTTGTTACATCTAGAGTATTATGTTTTGGCTTGTTAAATAGATTTTGTTAACTCTACTTATCATAATAAATAGAAAAATAAACTATCGATAGAATAATGAGTGGGGGAATGTTTATTGTAAGAGTTTTAATGAATGGTATATTTATGTATATAATTTAATGTTATAGTATCTGAGTGCTAAGTGTGAGTTTTTCTTTTCGCATTCGATCGTGAGCGCGTTTGGAGTTTACTAGGAATTTGTATGTGATTTGTACAGCGCCACCTAGTGGTAAACGTGAGAAACCAGTTTACCACTAGGTGCCGCTGTACAAATCACATACACATTCCTAGTAAACTCGAAACGCGCTCACGATCGAACGCGAAAAGAAAAACTCACACTTAGCACTCTGGATGACCGAGCTTTGCTCACTATTTTTTAGTGAAAGCAACATTTTCTAAAAATGAAACCTAGTTATATCGATTTATCGCCCACAAAACGTTTCTGAAATTCAGATTATATTGGACTAGCTGTTGCCAGCGACTTCTTCCGCGCGGACTTCGTTTACTCCGCACTGCTCCTCACCCGTAGGTGATAGCGTGATAATATGTAGCCTATATGTTGACCCGACCTGTTAGTAATATTCATGCAAAATTTGAAGTAAATCCATGCAGTACTTTTTGAGTTTACTCCGGACATACATACAGACAAACAGACAAAAATTGTAAAAACTATATTTTTGGCTTCGATATCGATTGTAGATCACGCCCCAAGTATTCTTTTAAAAAATATTCAATGTACAGTTTTGACTTTCCTACGATTTTATTATATGTATATAGATTTTAAGAATTGCTTGTTTAAAGGTGTTAGATTAAAAACCAGATGTTATTGAAAATATATAATGTGTTATTATTAAGCTTAGATGTAATAATAAGGCATATGTTAGTGATAAGCACAGGAAAAAATGTTTTAATTAAATAACATTGTTGGAGGTTGGTTTTATATGCATTTTTATCTGTAAATGCTACTGGTAAACTTATTAGTGAAGTTAATTAAGATTGTGAATAACAATGGCTTGATAATTATTAATAACAGTCAAGTGCATTTCGGGCTTTCAAATATAGGGTTCTGTACAATCAAGCCATATTAACTCTAATTATTTTAACTTAGGGATTTAACTTATTTATTACTGAAGTAACAGGAATACTCATTCTTTTAGAATTTCCGTTCAAGAGATAGAGCCCTGTGACATACAGATTATACAAAGCAGATTGATTGACCCAATGACTCACGATTTAGCGAAGTGGTTGGTCATACTCATTGTGCAAGGCGAATATTCGCCATAGGGCGATAATGTAGCCACAGCATTAGTAAATGTATGCAATGAAATTAGAAAGTTCGGTGTTACGGTTGCAACTCGTAGGGCTAACTGTAAAATAGACATATCAAAAAAAAAAGAAATCAGGAAAGTGTTTAAAAAGAAACATATGGAGTAGGGAAATGTACGTGAAATTAAGGCTTACATAGCAATAAAATACTTCGTTTTTAGGGTTCTGTACTCAAAGGGTTAAAACTAGAACCATATTAATATGAAAATAATAGATGACCTCACCTACTGATCCTGATTACCCCATCACAGCCTACACTTCACAATTTACACACACGCCGCGGACTGCTGTAAGCCAAGGTTCGGTCTCACAGACGACAACCCTAGGCGGGCTCTAAACACACTTAACTTAAAGTCTGGGTGACCACCATGCTCGCCCAAAAAACCTATTTCATACACTGTTTTTTTTTTCTTTAAATAAATTAAATTGATCACTTCTTTAAGTTATAGATAGTAACGCTTGAATATATAAAATATCGTATTAATATGCCTCCGTTGTCTGTCTGTGTCTGTCACATGGCACTTTTTCAATCTCTTGAATGGAAATAGGCAGACAACAAAAATTTCGACGTAGTGGTATTTACTGTGTCCGCTATTAGAACAAATCATAGAAAGGTAAAAAAAAGGAGTTCCCACAACAAGTAAAGTAACCCTAAAAGAGTTAATATCACTCGGTGGTGCGGAACCCGGCGTGATTAGACTCATACTTGACTGCTTTTTAATAAATAGATGTTTTGAATAAATGTTACTATAAGTATCTTCACGCCCGTATCCCCGAAGGGGTAGGCAGAGGTACAACAAGTGCACCCACGATTAGCCGAAGGTACTTGGTCCCACAAATGTGATAGGTGGCAAGCCTATCGCCAACCGGGCACTTTCCAATCCCGGGCAACTATCTGTTTCTCAGAAAATTGAAAAAACACTTTTTTTATGTGCTCGACTCCGGAATCGAACCCAGGACCTCATGTAGTAACGCCAACGCTGGACCACTAGACCACAGAGGCGATTAATGTTACTATACAATAGGTCTGAATCTGTAAATGTTTATCAACAAGATAACCTCTGTTATCTAGTGGTCTGACGTTAACCACATGAAGTCCCGGGTTCGATTCCTGGGTCGGGCAATTTAAAAAAAATATATTCAGTTTTCTGATAAAAACAATGTTGCCCGAGATTGGAAAGTGCCTGGTTGACTATATGTTTGCCATCTATCACATTTGTGGGACCAAGTATCTTCGACTAATCGTGGGTGCACTGGTTGTACCTCTGCACCTACCCCTTCGGGGATACGAGCGTGAATATATATTTTTAAGATAACTCATTTAGTTAGATAAAAATGACATTAATAATATTAAGGTGTCACAGGTTGTTGTGAAGTGATATTCGATACTGAAGTGGCAGTATTGGAACTGGTAAACGAAGTATGCAATTCCGCACTGGGCATCACTAAGCTCTCTCCACACGCTGCAGCAGACTGTCGGAAGGCAGTCAACGAGACCTGTGGAGTAGACATTGCAGCGTTCCTCAAACGGAACGAGAATGTAGGCAAAAGTACGAAGATGCTGGTGGATATCATGAAGAATAGTAACAGTTCGTGCTTGAGGGAACATTTCGGTGTGCCGATTTATCTGAACACGCATTTCTCGACCAGCTCCTGGACTCTGCCAGACAGTTAGTGGATTTTGAATTTAGCACGGACACTAACACCTTAAATACTAACTTAGAATTAGGCTTGATAACCCATGTTCTGTTGCGTTTGTGATAATTTAAAATTTGTTTAGTGTTACTGCTATATTGTTTGTCTAACTTGGTGTAAGGTTACAACCACACCAACGTATTTGTGGGCAAGCGTTTGACCCTTGAAGCTTGTTCGCTTCGGAGACGTATTGCGCGGTGGATTTGCGTCGGTGTAGCATAACATTAAACTTTTTTTATAATTAACTGTGTTCCTAATGTTACTGTGTTGACATCACTAATTTGGTTGCGTGAATATTTTTTAATATACTAATCTTATATAGGATAGGTTATAGTCAAGAACTTCCTCAAAATATTCATTTTGTGCTTTAACTTGCAACTTATGAAACTCCATTTATCAACTGGCTTCCTAAAAAGAGGAGGTTATAAATTCGGCTGTTTTTTATGTTTATTTATTACTAGCTGTTGCCCGCGACTTCGTCCGCGTGGACTTCGTTTGCTCCGCACAGCACCTCCCCCGTAGGAGATAGCGTGATAATATGTAGCCTATATGTTGACCCGATCTGTTAGTAATATTCATGCAAAATTTGAAGTAAATCTATGTAGTACTTTTTGAGTTTACCCCGGACATACATGACTTTCCTACGATTTTATTATATGTATATAGATGTATGATAGTAGTCTCGCCGTGTTAGTCCCGGCCTCCTTTGGAGAATAGGCCAACTGCCGTTCTGCCAGACAGGCGACAGATTGGCTATTGAGTCACTAACATCGTGGCTACTAGGTGGTAGAGTTCTGCATTGTCTCGCCCGGGTCTGGTACCACCGCCTTACCTATCCCTGCCGCAACAACATCAGTGCTTGTCGCTGTCGTGTTCCGGTTTGGAAGGTAATGTAGCCGGTAAACTTATGCATGTGGCATTAGACCTCGCCACAAGATAGCAACGCACCATTAACATCTTTGGTGTCTATAGGCGATGGTTGACTCTTTCCATCAGGAGACCCATCTGCTTGTTTGCTAACTTATGATATAAAAAAATGATGTGGTGTCGCGGGACACCAGGTAGGAACGAACTTCCTTCGGCTAAACGGCACTACTCGCTTGTGTACGCGACTGTCGCGCCTGCGCACGTCTCATTTAACGCTTTTATTCCACGCATTTTTCTTACGGTTTTACTATCACATTTTTTTCAGTTCGGTCGCGCAGCAAAATCCCTATCCCCTCCAAGCCTGCCGTAAGGAACTTCGTTCCAAAAAGAACGCGATAGTTTTAAAGTTCATAAGAACTCCTTTTTTTCATTTATTTTATTTTTGGAACGAAGTTCCTTACGGCAGGCTTGGAGGGGATAGGGATTTTGCTGCGCGACCGAACTGAAAAAAATGTGATAGTAAAACCGTAAGAAAAATGCGTGGAATAAAAGCGTTAAATGAGACGTGCGCAGGCGCGACAGTCGCGTACACAAGCGAGTAGTGCCGTTTAGCCGAAGGAAGTTCGTTCCTACCTGGTGTCCCGCGACACCACATCATTTTTATGATTTTAGCGGCAATACTTCTTATAAAAGTCGTTTTTTCCGATACAGTACCGACATTAGTCTAGTGATAGCTTATGCATGCGGCATTAGACATCGGCATTAGATAGCAACGCACCATTAACATCTTTGGTGTCTATAGGCGATGCTTGACTCCATTTGGAGACCCATCTTCTTGTTTGCTGTCTTATGATATAATAAAAAGAGAGACGAGCAGACTAGTAATGGGATTCCTGCGGATAGTGAGTACGGAATCCTAAAATGCGTGACAGTTTTGTGTGTTGTGATGTTGACGAGATAAAAATAAGACATGACTAACTTGGATGTCATTCGGATGATACAGTTGCGCTCGTGTGAATTATTCAAAGATTACTGCGTCTAAATTCTCAATTTCCCCTTTGTTGGAAAGACTTCTATGTACTAACGTACTAGACAAGAAATAAGTAACGCCACTTGTGTTCCATTAAAACCTACGTCAGAGCTCGTTGAATGAAATTCAGTGCGGTTGCGACCGTTTGCCGCAAATATATATGTTATTGTAATATCTGCGGGCACACTTGCGTCTATCGTCACAAAGCCTCGCGCAATGACACGACACATGCAGATGTGACCAGCTATTATCGGTTATTGTCGCAAACATTTGGACTGCGTGTGCGTTATTGCGCGGTTGGCGGTACGTCAAAGGTTTTAAGCGCGCTAATATCTTTGGGACGATACACGCAGGTACAGCTAAAGGTTTTTTTTATTATCGATAGGGAAGCGCTTGATCACGATCTCGCCTGATGGTAAGCTAAGATGCGGCCTAAGGTGGAACGCGCGTTCACTCTTCTCTTGAAGATCCCCAAATTGTACTCATAGGGGAACACAGACAGGGTTACAGTAAGCCAAAGGCCTCTGCACTATTCTCTATAATACGCTGTAGTGTTCTTTAATTTTACTTTGGTTAGACGATTTATTATTATTTCAGCGCTCTAGGGAGTGTTAACAAAACGAAACGCAACTTCTACTTTTACATAGATTCTCTAGTGCGTAAGTAGTACTGTAACTCTCTTCTTGATGGTTACTTTGAGGTTAGAAATTAAATGAAAACATTTTTTATACCTATTGTAGGATAGCAAACTTTAAAAATATTAAAATCTCAAAAGCAGCTCGGAATCTGGCGGGTGGAGTGTTACCGCTTCGGATGAGCACCTAAAACCGTCCGCCCCAGTTATATTTAGAAATAGTCGATAATTGTCATCAGGTCGGTGAATTAGGCGATGTGGATTGCCTGTCGTCTCGCCAACCGACAAACTGGTGAACCGTGGTGCACCCAAAAGTATAAAGACATTTTGTTTGTAACAAAGTATAAAGACATGGCCGCCCCGTTCGTGTGAGTGGTTAGCGACCCTGACTACGCAATCGACGGGGCTCGGGTTCGATTCCCGACGGGGACGAGCATTTATGAGATGAACATAAATGTTTCTATTTCTGGGTTTGGGTGTTTATTAAATATATTCTAGTATTTATATATTTATTTCTATGTATTAGTATCGTTGACTAACACCCATAACACAAGCAAATGATTTGCTTACTTTGGAGTTAGATAAATAAGTGTAATTTGTCCCATAAATATTTATTTATTTATTTGTTTAGTCTGCCTACCGCACAAGGAATTCGGGCGTAATGTTACTTTAGATAGTAAACAAGCAGAGTGCTAAGTGTGAGTTTTTCTTTTCGCATTCGATCGTGAGCGCGTTTCGAGTTTACTAGGAATTTGTACAGCGCCACCTAGTGGTAAACGTGAGAAACCAGTTTATCACTAGGTGGCGCTGTACAAATCACATACAAATTCTTAGTAAACTCGAAACGCGCTCACGATCGAATGCGAAAAGAAAAACTCACACTTAGCACTCAGATGACTACCCTGATGGCAAGAGACAATCATCTTCTAATTTCTATAGACACAATAATGTAAATGGTGTTTTGTAGATTCAGGCGTTACGTTGCAGAAATCCATAATTCAAAGATGAAATTGAGATGTATAATTTGCAAAATTTCCACGAAACCTTATATGGAAGTGCTGTGAACGAAAGGTAGTGTAAGGAACGGAGCAAACTTATCTAAGACCTGAAAACTACAGGAGACCACAGCGGCACAATAGTAAACCCACTTCCACCACACTTTCTTACACGTCAGTAGTAAGGGCAGTAACACACAAATTATGTACTCAACACACGTGTCACTTCGTAACTGAAGCATCTTCAGGAGAGTCGAATAACAATTCACTCTATGAAGGGTAAGCATTAATATAAGGTTTCGGGGAAATTTTGCGAATTAAATATCTCAATTTCATCTATGTAAATGATGTGTTGCTATCCGGGTGGCGAGGTGCCATGAACGTTTATCGGCTACCTTATTCTAAATCGGAATAAACCAATGATGAGCATTGACGCTATTGCGGCAGGAATAGGTAAGACGGTGGTACCGAATCCGTGCGAGACGTTGCAGAAATGTATCACCTAGTAGTCACGATGATAGTGACACCTATAGCCAATTGGTCGCCTTTTAACACCTGCCTGACAGAATGGCAGATGGTCAATTCTTCATAGAGGGCTCCGACCAACGCGAGACAAACATGTTATTCAAACGCTAACATCGCTAAATACCATCCGCCAGATGCCGAGCAATTACTGAGATTTTTGGATTTACGAGAATAATTTCGAAAAAAATCAATAACATATGTGCCCGACCCGTAAATCGAACCCAGGACCTCATGATCTGAGCGGAATAGGCTAACGCCTAGACCATGGAATAGACAGTAGTATAGCAGTAGGAAGTTTATATCCATACTAATATTATAAATGCGAATGTGACTGTCAGTCTATCTCTTTCTTCTTCACGCCTAAACTACGGAACCGATTTGGATGAAAATTGGTACGAAGATAGTTTGAGACCCGAGAAAGAACATACTGTAGTTTTTATTCCGGAAATCTCCCGAGGACGGGAATTTTGCGGGTGCAACCCCGGGACTTTTAGAAATTTTTCCACTCGGACGAAGTCGCGGGCACAGCTAGTTTTTTTAATATCATAAGATAGCAAACAAGCAGATCGGTTTCCTGATGGAAAGAGTCAACCATCACCTATAGACACCTATTATGTTAATGGTGCGTTGCTATCTTGTGGCGAGGTCTAATGCCACATGCATAAGTTTACCGCCTACCTTACCGTCTAAAACGGAACACGACAGTGACTACCACTGACGCTTTTGCGGCGAGAGTAGGTAAGAAGGTGGTACCAGACCGGGGCGAGTCAATGCAAGAACTCTAGGTACCACCTGCCTAGCGGAACGGCAGTTGGCTTAATCTTCAAAGAAGCCTGGGACCAACACAGGGAGAAGATTATATATACAATTCGAATGTGGATGGATGTAGGTACCCGGGGAAACCAAGACTGACGTTCCATGATCAAATTGGTCAGGCGCTGTCGGTGGTGGTGGAGTTTTCAAAACCGGAGTGTTTGCATGAAGAGAGTTATGAATGTGCAGGAAGCAAGGCAAGTCTGTCTGAACTGTGACACATGGCACTCAATTCTCTTTGCTCAATCCGTAAGGGACTTGGTGTGAGATATGTGTGTAATGTGTATGTATGTACGTTTATGTACTTTCAACATTGCGACTTGTTTGACAAAAAGGAAAAGTCATCTAGAACTACAAATTGTTTTCCTAAGAGCGTCTGCAATATTCGTAATTGGTTTCTGTGTGCGTACTGTTGACGGCACAGCGATTACGTGCATAGCAATATTCACATAACAGCGATGTAACTGCGCAAACACGCGCTGTACTCGTGCGCCTACATTTATTTTGGAACACGATTTCACAGAGTATATCCGACGGTTGATAAAAACTTTTTAGAATTTCCATTTTTCTAATTTTCCGCCGCGTTAGTAGTATAAGGAAGGTATTTATATCGCCTCGATTTTCTAAAATGGAATCAGTATTTCTTTGCGTATGGTAGACATCGAATAACTTTTGTATTACGAAACCATAGAATAATAACGCATAGAAACCTAGTCGACCCGCGCTATATTAAGCCATTTCAAAGAAGCCTGAAAAGGCCTCTTACGCTCGCCGGCCGCTCAGACATGTGACACGTGCCACACAGAGTACAGCTCTCACAATTTCAAAAAATGTGAGTTACTGTGTGGAGAAAGTATGTCACCGTGCTTCACAATAGCGTATTTAGGGCTTGAAGATCACATTTCACACATAAAAACTACTTGGCATCGGATATTTTTGTATAAATTCCAAACAAATAAATCGTAAATATCTAAGTTGAACGATATTCAAAATGTTGCCAGCCAAAGAGGAAAATATTCTACCACGTATTTGTTTTTACCTATTTTGATTATAATTAATAACGTGTGTATTACTATTTTATGTGCGATATTACATAGCTTGGACTTCGCTCTTGCATAAAAAATATTTTTTAAGTGTTGGGACTTACCATTATACTGGCACAAATATTACAAAACCGTTTGTCAAACCAATATTACAAAGCTTATATTCGTGTATAATGAGGACTTTTAGAAGGCAAAAAAAAATGTTCCAACTAGCATTCTAGATGCCACGGTGATACCAGAAAAATACTGTTACTGCTAAAAAGACATTTTTTTAAATTTTTCTTATGAAATAATATGCCATGGTACAGCATTATTTCATGTTTTCCTAAGTGTCAAGTAGTTTTATTGGCGATATTTTCGAGTTTTATCGACGAAATAATGTAGAATAACGTGCCCTAAAATCGGTCTGCGCCAAATGTTGGCCTCCTAATATGTTTATGCTGATAATTAAGTTTTAATTCTACATAGCTTGAAATTTATATTGCGAATGACGATATTGCTCATACACGACTTAATTAATTTGTGCCGTATACTCCAATGCATATAGTATAGCACGTAGAAGCCAAAGAGTCGCCATAAAGAGCTGCATTGTTTCCGATTCAGCTAAAAACGTTAGAGGAGATTACGCACAGGGATTACGTTTTTCTATATTCTAAGATCTGAATCAAAACAGTTGCCCACGATAGGTGGTGCTCAAGTAGTGCACAGAGCCAATAGTAGCTTGACTCAATATAGTAGTCAGAAATATTATGTTTAGCTTAAAACATTTTAATTTTTTAAACTGATTTAAATAAATAATTTGATTAATAAGCATACCTATGCTATTACTTTTTACCTCAAAGTGCTTGTAAATATTGTTCCGCTTGCCCACCCATCTGCTGACGTTCAAGCTAGTTTAGCTTTCACTAAATATATACATATACACACATACACGCACACAGACGTACACATAAAGACACACAAGCATTCGCCAAGCAATGTACAAATTTGTAATAACATTTGACCGCCCCGTTGGTCGAGTGCTTAGCGGCCCTGACTACGCAATCGACGGGGCTCGGGTTCGATCCTCGACGGGGACAAGCATTTGCGTGATGAGCATAAATGTTTGTATTTCCGGGTTTGGGTGTTTATTAAATATATTCCAGTATTTATATATGTATTTCTATGTATTAGTATCGTTGACTAACACCCATTACACAAGCAAATAATTTGCTTACTTTGGAGTTTGATCAGTAAGTGTAATTTGTCCCGTGAATATTATATTATTATTATTGTACACTTATATTTTAGAAGATATATTTCAATAATTTTATTAAAATTTTTTTGTAAAGAATTACTTCAATAAATGTTTTTATAACTTCAATAATGTAAACTTGTATTGGCCATATTTTTATTTACGGTTGGTGCTGGTTGGTTACCGCTGTTTGATTACTGATGTATACAAAAAAAATATCTTGACTCTTTAACATTTCCCTGTAATTCTACTCATTTTACCTCACCGGGATAAAAAATGTAAGTTTTAAGTTTTTTATATGTCTAATAATACTATTGGAAAGAAAGACAATCTTTATTTTAATGTAGTGAAAATATTTTAAATTACAAATGAAAGCACAAAAACTAAAAAAAAAATATAAGGTTAAATAGCTTTGGAATATCATCTTGAGAACATCTAGAATATTTCTTGACATTTAAAATATTATACGTAACCGAATAAAAGTATAAGTTTCAAGTTTATACTAAATGACTATTAATGTTATAATATGAAAGACTATTTATAAGGTAGACCTAATTTAAATACCGTTTTGGGAAAATATTTATTTGCTTGCAACATTATTCACGCAATAATGTGTCTTTGTGTGCGTGTCAACGCAAGTAATTACACTAAGGGTGACGAAGGTTATGCACACATCGATACGGTTTTGGCTTAAAATATGAACGAAACGTTGAATGCAATTATCGCTCTAAGCGTTATTACTCTATGTACGAAACATTTTGAAATAACCTCAAAAAATGTTTCGGCAAAATAATATTTTCTAAAATAACTTCTACTGATTATTTACAACATTTAAACCAGCCATTTTGCTTAAAATCTGCATCCAATACTGCAAAATGCATCAAAGTCAATTTATCCGTTTAAAGAGTTATCGTTGATAAAAAATTTGGCGTGTGACATTAGACCACGCCACAAGATAGCAACGCACCATAACATCATTGGTGTCTATAGGCGATGGTTGGCTCTTTCCATCAGGAGACACGTCAGCTTGTTTGCTATCTTATGATATAAAAAATCTCTCCCCTTTAGAAGGGTCCCCCAAACAAATTTTTATACGGAGGCCCGCCAAGGCACGCTACGTCACTGACGTGCTTAGATGTCTAAATAGATGATCGTAGTCAAATATTGTCCGATTCCAACAATATTACATTAAAAGGTAAAACTTGATTGTTAGTTTGAACGGACACACAAAAGCTACTAAACTGATTTTAAAAATTCCTTCACTAATATAAAGTTTCGTTATCACGTAGTAGCATAAGCTTGCTTCTTAGTAGGTGGTAAAGTTCTGCATTGTCTCGCTCGGGACTGGTACCACCGCCTTACCTATTCCTGCCGCAATAGCGTCAGTGCTTGTCGCTGTCGTGTTCCGGTTTGGAGGGTAACGTAGCTGGTAAATTTATGCATGTGGCATTAGACCTCGCCATAAGATAGCAACGCACCATTAACATCTTTGGTGTCTATAGGCGTTGGTTGTCTCTTTCCATCAGAAGACCTATCTACTTGTTTGTTATTTTATGATATTATATTAAAAAGCTACTTTTTGACCCGATTGAGTAAAAGGAAGTTATTTCTTAGTCACACAAACGAAGTCATGAGGAACAGCAAGTCTGTAAAAATACAGTTAAATTAGCTGACCCGCGCAGCTGCACCCGCGAGTAATATGTATCTTCAATGTGAGATATTTCATACAATATTTAACCCCTTTTTTCACCATATTAGGAGACGAATTTCGAAAATCCTTTCTTATTTCGTGTTTAAATCGTAAGAGCAACCACTGTAAAAATTTCATCCTTGGTCCAAGGATTTAGGCTGAGCGTTGATATGTCAGTCAGTGCAGGGCTTTTCTTGTTATACGAATATATACAGATTTATTTCGGCTAACAGTGAATGAAAGTACAGTTGTGGTCAGTGAAACTCGGTGTTTGTCAACGGTGCGACGGATGATGTAAATGCAAATACTGCTTTCACAATGACGTGCCGTCACCGCACTGCCATACCCGAGACACGCTTTAAAGTGGCCTCTACTTGTATTACAAGAACAAAGGTATTAACGCCCCTTTGTTGCATACTAAGGTCAGTGTTTAGCGTTGTACTGTTTAATTATCAGGCATACGCGATTTGATGTTTCTGAATTTTCGTGATTTTGTACGCGGATTATTAGAGTGGGTACGACTAAATATAAATATACGATTAAAATACTAGTATAGATAGCCAAGTGTGAAAGACACCTATTGGCTGCCTTAGTCGATTTGACTTTAATCCTGTCAGCCAAAATATTAGCTTACTAGTAGTTTTGTTTTTATTTTCTCATCAGGCTTAATTTGTTATTAACAGAAAAAACAGTATTTTGTGCTAGTTAAGCGCTTACTATACAAGACGCAAATCAGGTTTAAAGCTTTACTATTCTCATTGTAAATGAAGGCATAGGCGTGCCGTCATACAAACTCCTTCCTCATCATTCCGTTCAACATAGAGCAAATCATAAAATCATAATCATTTATTAATCCGAATTAAATTTATTATTCACCAAGCTCCTCTTGGTTGGCTTCACTCTTTGCCGTCGCGGAGCTAAATTAGTCTATATCTATCTGCAACTTCTATCACATCACACGAAGAATATTCCAAATAATATTTATTTCTGTTACTGAATTACATCTTTTCTATGTGTAGTAAATAGTTTGCCGTCGTGATCGCGCTTTTGTTTAGCTAACTTTTTAGATGTTAGTTTTTAAAAATATCACTACATTTTTTAATATCGGGTTATTAAAGTTTAAAAAAATTACAATTTTATAAGCATGGAAATGAATAGATTAGTAAACACGACAAGACGTCTGGACAAAGACTTCGCGCTGCATATGAAAAACAGGTTTTTTTTTAATATCATAAGTTAGCAAACAAGCAGATAGGTCTCCTGATGGAAAGAGTCAACCATCGCCTATAGACACCAAAGATGTTAATGGTGCGTTGCTATCTTGTGGCGAGGTCTAATGCCACATGCATAAGTTTACCGGCTACCCTACCCTCCAAACCGGAACACGACAGCGGCAAGCACTGACGCTATTGCGGCAGGAATAGGTAAGGCGGTGGTACCAGACCCGGGCGAGACAATGCAGAACTCTACCACTACAACATTTCATATATAATGGTTATGCCAATTTGAGTGTTTTGGGTTATTTTTATATCTAGGCTCTAAAAATATTATTCCCAAGATGTTATATCAATTAATTGGTTGGTCGTTCTGATTTGAAATTAATATCTACTTCGGTAGGATGCGTACCGTGATATATTTGGTCAGCGCTATGAAAAATAAACTTAATTTGTAAATAGTAAAGTCATATAAAGAAAAAATTAAGTGTTATCTATACATACAATAAAATCGTAGAAAAGTCAAAAGTGTACATTGAATATTTTTTAAAAAAATACTTGGGGCGTGATCTACAATCGATATCGAAGCAAAAAATATAGTTTTTAGAATTTTTGTCTGTTTGTCTGTATGTATGTCCGGGGTAAACTCAAAAAGTACTGCATGGATTTACTTCAAATTTTGCATGAATATTACTAACAGGTCGGGTCAACTTATAGGCTACATATTATCACGTTATCACCTACGGGGTAAGTCCGCGCGGACGAAGTCGCAGGCAACAGCTAGTAGAATAATACGAATCTTATTTCCATTTAAATTAAAATGAAAGTTTTTCCATGACGCTTACCAATGTCATGGTATCCATACTGCGCGAAAATTTAGGAAGTTCTTTTTACTCGCTGTTCTCTCGTCACTTGAACCGTTACATCGTCCTTATAACTAAACCAAGTAAAACATGTCCTTAGTTTTTTCCATTCACTGCGTGTGCGCGCTAACGACGCCTAAATATTCTAATAGAAATGTCACTTAGCGTCTTCGCTGTTGAAAGGTGTAGGTAATAGAATGCGCCTAGAAAGGCGATTGGATGTTTTTGCACTCAGTGCACTTTGCGTCTTTATTTTTGTAATAAATAAATAAACTCACTTACCGTATTATTTTCGACGCCTAGACGATTCTCGAAACAATTTTTGCCCTAACCTCTCTATGGAATCAACTGTCGGCGGGGTTTTTCCAAATATGATTTTAAAGTTAGAGTGACCTTCAAGAAAAGAGCTCATTTATTCTTAAACTGCCAGCAATGCAACTGCACCACCTCTGGTAGTGTAGTTGTCCGATTACTTACAATCACGTGAGCAGCTTGTCCATTCGCCCCTCTTCAAAAAAAGGTAACATCACTGAAGGTTTAAGTGTTACTAGCTATGTCTCACAACTTCGTTTGCTTAGAATTTCGTGTCTTTAAATGGGGATAACTTTATTTTCTAATATCCAATTGAAAGAAATCAAGGTGCACTATGGTACTCCCATTCAAGATTGATTTTCCTTGAAAAACTTTAAAAACAACAAAGAAAAATATCGACACGCGGGATTTGAACCTGCGACCGCCTCCCTAAAGCCGGGACGCTCTACCACTGAGCTAGTGTCCTTTCCTGTCGAATACCATATACATTGTTTTAAGTTCTACTAACTTTTGCCCGCGACTCCGCTTGCGTTATAATTTATTATCACCATGTTTCCCTGGGCCCCTTAATCTGCTATTCTGCGAAAGAGTTCGTAAACGGAAATGTGTCACAATCATCATGATTACAAGGTCGTAATGTTGTGCAACGTCTCGGTCGGGTTTTGGTACTAACGCCTTCTCTATTCCTGCTGCAATAGCGTCAATGCTTGTCACTGTCGTGTTCCGGTTCGGAGAGTAAGGTTGCCGGTAAACTTATGCATGTGGCATTGCCATCCCGGCACCGGATATCAACGCACAATTAACATCTTTGGTGTTGGAGGAGAGCTGTCTGGTTGTTTGCTATGATATTTTTTCTTTAGTCTGAGATGTAAAGTGTCTGCTGTTCTGTAACTCTGACGACTTATATGCAAAAAACATGGTAATTCTCTTTCCTTCAGAAAAGTTCTTGTTTGACATGATATAAAAATTGGGTTGCTAATAAATTAGTTGTAATTTATGAAAATTTAAACTTGTTATGTGATGACGTCATGAAATAGGCAGAATAGTCTTATGTTTTTGTCAAATGCAGAAAAAGAAGTACATTTATGTTTGGACAGTTTAGTGGATGGCGAAATAAGTCATAACTGGGACATTATTTTTTTAAACTTTAGAACGCAATGTAACTGGTATATATGGAACACGTATACACATTAATAATGCGTCTCAGACCAAAAACTTTTTTGTTGGTCAGAGATTATAGCATTATATTTTTTTTTGCGCTGTTGTTTATTATTCTATTTAAAAAATGGAAAATAATAATATAGTACAGTAGTTTTTCTTGGACCGCTTCGTTGGTCGAGTTAGTGGCGAACTTAACTACGAATCGTTGGGGCTCGGGTTTGTTTCCCGACAGGGACAAACATTTGTGAAATCAGCGTAGATGTTTATATTTGCGTTTTGGATGTTTATTGTGTATGTTACAGTATTTATTTATTTATTTCTATGTATTAGTATCGTTGACTAATATATACTGGGATAAATTGCTCTTCATACCAATTTCATTTGTAATTGTAATATTGATTATGAAAAAATATATAAAAGATGAGCTTGCTGAGTTTCTCCCGCCGGATCTTCTCAGTGTGTGGCTGCGTTCCGATTCGGTAGTAATTCTAAAAATGTCAACTCGTCAAAAGTGCTTCTTAAGGTATATTTGAATAGAGCATTTTTTAAGTTTGAGTTTGACTAACACCCATAACCACTGAGATATATCAATGGCCATAACACAAGCAATTAATCTATGTGTTATTTTTCCAGAGATATTATAATTATTATTGTCTGTTTGAACCCTTAAGTGTAACGAATACACATACATACGTTAGGTAACCTACGCTTGTAATTAACTATTAAAATACTCATAAAATATTATCTCCTATTCGAGAAAAAATCTCGTCTTGCGACCATATTCCTCGGTCTCACATCTGCTTGGCCTTACATAAAAAACATGTTTGTTTGTCTAAACGTGCTTGAACGTTTACTTTGGCGCTGAACCTTGAATTCCCATACGGGCGTATACACAAATTAGGTAATACTAAATGACAAACTGGGTCAAATTGTGTGATATGACGGTGCAAGTTATGAGCGGACACGATTTTTGATTTTTATACGATAGGTAAGATTGTATCTATTTAATTGGTATGAGAAATTTTTGTACGGGGGGTTCATTACGTTTTATTCTCGTATTAATCTGTGTCTCTTCAAAAGTGAATATACGGCCTTACTGCTAGGCATCTCTTAAAAGGTAGGAGAAGGATAATATGTCAATAATACCATGATTACTAACTGGGTGACAGAATTATGTATTTTGCCAGGATTGGTACCCACGCCTTTCTTATTGCCAAATTTTATGAAAAGCGATTCAGGGAGTCAGTGTATGGGAGGCCACTTATGGGAAGTTGGAACCATCAAATTCAGCAATTAAAACCAAACCAGTAAAATCGCTTCTGCTTATAACTTGGCGTGTTCTTAAATATAGTAACTTATAGTGCTTCTCTTTCTGCATAATTATTATAGACGAAGATAGATATAACATATGTTTTCAATTTTATTATGAGTCAGGGTGGCGTAAATTAGACTAAACGTTACTTCCCGCGTGCGTTAATAAATTGGCGGCAAAATGTTTCCAACGTTAAATATTATTGTTTGTTGAAGAAAATTATATAGTATTTTTTCACGTAGATTGAGTATCATCATGTAGTTTCCCTTGTGGGTTAGGTAGAGTGAAGTTAACATCAATAGAATTTCCTATTTACCTCTCAGATTAATTTACCCTAATCTTTCGTGGGCCGTTGGTTGACGAGATAGCTGATGAGTGATGACTCAGATTAACAAAAGGTTTGTTTAATCAGAGGGTGATGATTGGCGATTCACCGATTTGGTAACGATTATCTTTTTTTCTTGCGATAAGCCATAGCTGCTGCTTTAGAATAGGGCTACATCTGTCAGTACGGAATCGTCTTTTTCCGTCGACCTATCCTTTTCTGTCGCTCAGTACTGCCATTTGCTAGAGCGAGAAAGATAGTGGAAATGCCATAGCACACGGCGGAATCTTTGAGGCGATAGCATTCCCACTATCTTTCTCGCTTTAGCAAATGGCAGTACTGAGCGGCAGAAAAGGATAGATCGACGGAAAAAGAAGATTCCGTACTGACAAATGTAGCCCCATTCTAAAGCAGCAGCTATCGCTTATCACAAGAAAAAAGATAATCGTTACCAAATCGGTGAAACACCAATCATCACCCTCAGATTAAACAAACCTTTTGTTCGCAGTTCTGAGTAAGAGTTTCTGTTACTCAGAACTGCCATTTGCAAGAGCGAGAAAGGTCGATAACTGGTAGAGTTCCTGTTACTCGGAACTGCCATTTGCAAGAGCGAGAAAGGTCGATTACAGTGTAGAGTTCCTGTTACTCGGAACGGCCATTTGCAAGAGCGACAAAGGTCGATAACTGGTAGAGTTCCTGTTATCGTCTAATGTTTAAGAGGGCAGTGACAATTTGGCCAACCGTTTGCTTTTTACGAACAGCCTGACATAATAGTCTGTTTTTCAAGAAGCCCAGACCGACAATAGATGTAGTGGAATAGTTTCAATATATGTTTTTTTTCAGCTGTGAAGCAAGAACGTCCATCAATCCGCATGGGCCCCCACCCGGCGTTACGCGAGAGAGGCCGTGCCATTCCCCCCGGCACCCCCGTGCCTTCCAAGCCGGTGGCCCTCCCACCACATCTCAGGGTACGGTCCCCACTCTCTGTGTACTACGATTTGGAAATTAAGGTCAGTGATGGAGTGTTTGTTGGTGTGGCGTTCGCAGTAACAAGGTAGGGAGTTCCCAAAAAGTTGACGATTGTAGTATTTTCACGCGGTTCACAAAATTCAAGTGTGCTCTATCTACATGTAAAAAACCCCAACAAAATCCGTTTACGTTATGTAACGTAAACGTAATACCGTTTTGTGTAACGTCTTTCCTCTCGCTTTCCTATCGATGCGTGTGATTGCGTGAAATGCAACGGTAGTGTGTAACAGTAAGCCAGGGATGCGCGCTATTTGAATTAACAAATGAGCGCGCACGTTGTTAAAATTGACATTCAGGATTGTACCAATTTAATCACTTAGATATCAAGTGTTCTATGTCATAAACAATTACTGTAACTAGATGTGGCCGTTTGTAATAAAGCGTTGCTCGCCAACGATGTCTATGTTGGTGACGTCCGATAACGAAATGTTCAACAACGGATGGGAATAACACCCAAACTCGACGCGATGCTAGGTATCCATAACCAAACGTAACTGACAACAACCGATGTCAATCATAACACGACGACGCGACGCCCGATGGCCCATACAAACGAATGAATCCAATTGTGACTAAACAACGGACGCGCGCAGCGGTACCAATCACAAGTGCCAACTAAACGGCGTGTTTAAATAAATAATTTTTAGCTAACTAAAGAAAAATCCTTATATTTCAATATTTTGTCTATTTATTTACATTAACTCTTATTTATTATCATAAATGTTTTACCTTGAACTACAGTGGTATCATAACGTTTATGAAAAGGCCAAACTATTAATTTGTTTGATGTTCCCCAGGCCGGTGCTAGTTGGATCTCTAACACCGTTGTCGGAAACACCGATGTTGGCAACGGGTGACGCTAACGAAACAACGATGTTCATTGATGATGAAAAATAACAAAAACGCCCATGTAACTGTAACTATACTTTTTTTATATCATAGGCAGTAACAAGAAGATTTCTCTCCTGATTGAAAGGAACCAACGCCTACACACGCATTACAGATGCTAAGATGTTAATGGTGCGTATAGCGTAGTCTTTTAAATAAGGAAAACAATCTACTTGTTATCTATATTAGTACGTTATACAGATTTTTAAATCATCTAATCAATTTGCCCCAAAGCGGGTTTATTTGAAAAGCAATAATTTGAAAATGGTTTTAGAACACTGAACTGAACTGGATGAACAAAATGTAGTAAGTAATGTTTTTGTATCATGCGAACAAAGTCGCAAGTAAACGCTAGAAGTATATAAAAATAATACGTAAAATTTGTGTAACTTTTTTTTAATTTTTTTAAATATGGCGTGATGTCTGTACGCGAGTTCAGCACCGTATTTCCATCAAGCGAGTTTTACAACTAATTATTTGGCCACACCCTAACATAGAGATAATATGCCTTTGTCATGTGTTTGCCTCTATGACACATGAGGTGCCCGGGCTCGATTCCCGGGTCAGCCTATTCAAAAATGTGTATTTTCAGTTTTCTGATAAAAATAACTGCAAATGCAAATGGTTGGCGGTAGGCTTGCCACCTATGACATTGTGGGACTAAGTATCTTCGTCTGATCGTGGGTGCACAGGTCGTACCATCTGCCTACCTTTTCGGGGATACGGGCGTGAAGATACTTTACTAGAAGTAACTTCAGTCCTGTCCCTATAAAAAAAGCATACACAAATATGAAACAGGGATACATTGGTATATTCCAGTCCCTATAATCGGGGCCTTTCGCACGAATGCTAGTACAGAAACAGATAAAGCCGTCTCAATGACTTCTGACGTATTTATCATTTTTGTATGGCTTTAACCACTACAGGTCAACCACAATAAACCAAGGGATGTTATTCCCGCTTTTCGTCGTATAGGTATGTCAATGTAATTATGAAAAAAAAAATTTTTAACACAAGAAAAATACCGTAGTTTAAAGTGCTTTATTTTAGCACTAAAATTGAAAAACTTACATTTAAATCAAGCAGATATTTTGGAAATGTATGTATCAATATCCATAAAATAATGACACAGATATGTTTGTATTAAGCTACCAAATAATGCCTTTGAGGATCGAACAGGGTTTTTTTACACACTGTAGATAGTGCGGTCGGAAACTTTTTTCGTGTAACTCCCATCCACTAAACGCGTTCACTTGTGTATAAAACAATAATTAAGAACGAATGTTTTTTTAAGATAACAAAACCATAAACTACTATCAGTTACTCGCGATTTCGTTCGCGTGATCAAAAATCATTAATTGCCTTTGCTCAGTTGGGTAAAAATTAGTCTATTAGTCTCAGAACCCACTATAAAATTACCATCGCCGACCTGGTTAATGGATGAAAAGTATTTTATATACAATTAAATATGTCAATAAATATATTGCAAATGTGTTGACTAAAAATTTTTTTAGAATTTTTTTAAACGTTTCACTGGTTTGGTTGCGTCGAGGAAAAACTTTCTAAGTTATCTTTTTTTTCGGATTATCTGAATTACTGATGGCCTTAAGGGTCTGCACAGTTTCACCAGTCGCGAAGGCAAGCAGAGTGCTTACCCAGAGTTTAAAGGTGTGAGCTGTACACCCTCCGCCCTAAGGGTGTCTCCTATGAGACCGAACCTCGGCTTAGGGTGAAATCGTGATTTACGATAAGAGGATTAGTGGCATTGTTTTGTCCGTCAGCTGATCCTTGCAATTGGGCTCGGCCGATGCACGAAACAGGGGTTTCGTCGCCACCGACGGCGACGGTGTCGCGTATGCAGGTGTGTAGTTGTGTGTGTTTTCGTGTCTTCCGTTGGCCAGAGTTATCGGGTTGTCGGGTCTAAATTATCTAGGAGTGTCATTGTTTGATCGAAGCTCATTGTCAAGTCCAGAGACCATAATGTTCTGTGGACTAGTCTGACCACACATTCATCAGGATGTATTTTCCTACTCCTCCTATATACTTCTGATTAATTTCGTTGCGGGATCCAAGACAGCTTAGCTTTTCCCCAGGGCACCCTGAGCTCGCAACTCAGAGGTTATCAGGACGGTTGCCGCTGTTGATTCTGGTTTACAGAAGTTACAGTGGTGGGAACGAGAGGTGGGCCCATTGCCCTTATAACATTCATCACTTTTTGGGAACTCAATCTTTAACATTAACATTCTCAAGCTTAGCCGATTGGAGCTGTCAGCACTTAATATCTAATGGCAGTAAGTGTTTGTGGTGTTGTGATTTATTAATTATGCAATTGTGTTGTAATTTATTGTATGCTTCGCAAATAACACCATACTATGTGATATATAAAGTCAAGAGGCGTTTTTTATTTTATGAGATAGCAAACAAGCAGATGGCTCTCCAGATAGAGAGAGAAAAACCATTGCCTATACAGGTTGACTGATAAGACTGTATATTATATTGAAGGATGTGATAGTCAATGGTCATATGTAACCAATACAAATATATTAAAAAAAGAATATTGGTCAATTACATAGTAAATCTCAACGAAATTAGTGTATTATTCACAAATCATGGTCACCGCACGGGCCGCTTACGAATTTAAACAAATAACTTTGATACCAATGATTAGTAGTGCCTCGATATTTTTATTGGATATTTAGTTAAAAATTTAAGTTGCTAATTTTTCACATATTCGGTATCAGAATTGAGTACTGGACCATCCCTTCAGTATGTCTTTCACCAGTCAACCTGTAGACACTAAAGATGTTAATAGTGCACTGATAATTAAGGCGGTGGTACAAACCCGGGTGCCATTGCGGGACTCTACCACCTAGTAGTATTGAGGGAAACGACTAAGGGGTTCAAAACTGAGTCCGCCAATGATATGGCTCATTTGAGTTCCATAGATTTCACATTTAATTTCTTAGTTAGAACATTCATTTCGATGTAATTCAATTCAATACTTGCTTATTCTAAACTGAAGTTTGAGGTCTATTGCCTACTATTATGTTATTGTATACTGTATTTTTTGTTTGCTTTGCAAGTAACGAAGATTTTTGTGATATTTAAATTCAGATCGCCTCTGTGGTCTAGCGGTCCATCTTTGGAGTTGACCACATGAGGTCCCAGGTTCGTTTCCGGGGTCGGGCACTTAAAAAAAGTGTTTTTCCAGTTTTCTGATAAACACAAAGTTGCCCGGGATTGGAAAGTGCCCGGTCGGCGATAGGCTTGCCACCTATCACATTTGTGGGACCAAGTATGTTTGGCTAATCGTGGGTGCACTTGTTGTACCTCTGCCTACCCCTTCGGGGATACGGGCGTGAAGATACTTAAATTCAAGGAGCTCTTAAACCCTTTAAATGAAAACCAGTGACAGGTCTCAAATTTTCTTCCCTAATTATGTAGTTAAATTTTCATGACGAAACTAAACTTTTGAAGTTTGGGTTGTAAATAAATTGTTTCAGGACTGGAGATCGGTTTAAAAAATACAAAATTGTTAATAGATGTATTTAGCGGTTTTTTATAAAAGATTTCACTTGGAGCATATCTGAGAGCGCTTCATAAAATACTACTAGGTGTAATCATCATACATACACACGTATGTACATCAAAGAAATATTAAAAAAAAAACCTCTATAAACCGGTTTATAGATTCAAAACCCTCATAATTTTGCTCCACGAGGAAACCGGTATTGTTGAGGTAAAGGTAGAGCAAAACCTTTTCAAAACGCTTTTTATCTATTTGCGCTGATTTAGGTTTGAAAATTAACCGGTAAACAAGCCCTGGATTGCTTACTATGGTATTAATTTAAGATAGTAGTTTTTTAGAAGAAAATGTAACATTTTTTTACATCATAGAACAGCAATCAAGCAGACAGGTAGCTTTCCGACTGGAAAGAGATGCACGTCTCTTACGGCTGGTTTCCGAAACGCAATTTAATTTTAATAACCAATTATTCTGTGTTTAACATTTTACAAGCAAATGATCTGGTAAACACAGACTAAATGCTTGGTAAAATTAATTTGCGTTTCGTAAACCGGCCGGTACAGACTGTAATGAGTTAATAACGCTCTGCTGCCACTCATACCATTAACAAAAATTGAACACTCTTCATGGATCGTATGGACCTTTGCGAGATGCGCAAAAAAGAGTTTCAATATCTTAAAGTAAAGAATCAGTATTTAATAGATTTATGCGTTCCTTTGCGGATATCCATAATTCAAAGAAGAAATTGAGGTATTTAATTTGGTAAATTTCTGCAATACCTTAAATGGAACTGTTGTTATGCAGCTGAAATAAAAGGTAGTAAAAGGAAATGGGGCAAACTTATCCAAGGCTTAAAAATTAGTGGAGAACACAGCGACACAATAGTTCACCCATTTCAGGGTCGCTATCCACTCGATCAACGGGGTGGTCAAATCAAACTAACACACGTCATATTCTTGCAAATAAATCGACACGTCCCAAGAACAAAATCGTATCTGCAAAACCACCAAATTACAATATATTTGTTTGTGGGAGTACATTGTACATAAGATGATGTTCACTTAAGCATTTCCAAAAACAAAAAACCAATAACTATAAAAATATATTGTCTTTTGGCTTTATGCGTGTTTAATGCGAATTTTATTATAAAACTAATTTCGTCTGATCTCTCCATACGATTTTGTTCTTGGGACGTGTCGAAATATGCTTTCTTTAAAATTGGGGGTTCCTTTGGGTGACAGGATGGATGAAGCCACAGTAACCACATAGGGATAATACACAAAGAATGATCATATTGTAAAATGAGTACATTGTTGCCCCTTGTAATACGGTAGGTAAGTCAAGGGGTTTGAAATATGGCTTCCTTTGTGTTAAATTTAAATTAATATTGTATATACCGATAGATTTGGCGTTCTTTTTTGTATCATAGAGTAGCAAACAAGCTGATGGTTCTCCTGGTGAAAAGAGATAACCATCGCCTATGAACACCAGAGATTTAATGGTGCGTTGCTGTCCGTATAGCGGGGATGGAATGCCAAATGCACAAGTTTACCGACTAACTTACCCTCTAAACTGGAGCATGACAGCGACAAGCACTTTGTTACTAGGTGGTAGAGTACTGCATTGTCTCGCCCCGGTCTGGTATCACCGCCTTACCGAATCCTGCCGCAATAGCGTCAGTGCTTGTCACTGTCGTGTTCCGGTTTGGACAGTAAGGTTGCCGGTAATCTTATGCATGTGGAATTAGACCTCGTCACAAGATAGCACGCACCATTAACATCTTTGTTGTCTATAGGCGATGGATCAGGGGACCCATCTGCTTGTGTGCTATCTTATGATATAAAAAAACTCTGCATCACATCTTCACCAATTAAAATGGGACCACAAGGGAAGTATACCCTCCCAAATAAAAATATGTTTTAAAATCGGTTCATTTATGACCAAGGAACTTATATGTAATACGAACGTATACATATATAATACGAGAACTGAAATTTTTACGAAGCAATATTTAAGAAATAAAAATGTACTTTATATCGTTACTAATAAAGTTGACATTTGTTTCTTACATAACAGAGGGAAAAATGTTCTGAGCAAGACAACGACAACGGTGGATGTCGTCCCTTTCTTGCAATTACTAGTGTAAATAAAACTAACGAATGGTAGATTTTTATATTCGGTAACCGTTTAATCCCTTACATTTATACATCTTGATAGATACATTAGCATAAAATGTATTGTAATTAACATATTGAGTTCTAAAATGTGCTCATTTTAATTATTTATACAATCCAAAAACTATTTTTAAAATTAGTAGAATTAGTAGTATTTGCAAACTACTCACGGCCGCATTTATATATCGCGCTTTATTTAGTAGAAAGAGACACACTCCACCAATGTCGTTGTACTCTTCGGAACGATTTTAAAGCGCACGTGAACATTCCAGATAGTATGTAACTTCCTTCTTAATGACCGAGTTTTAAAGTAACAAACATAAAAAATTAAAATATAGCCAAATTGATAATATTCTCCTTTGGGCTGTCGGTTGAAAACACCGTCGTATAGTTTCAATTAAATAATTACAAAGTTAGTGAAAACAGCATTCTTATAAATGAATTGCGTTCGCAGATGTGCTCTTGAAATATGCCCTACTGAATGCGTGTGCATAGTGTGGGCGGGATTCGTGTATGGTACAACTGGAAAAATATATGTCGTAAACATTTAAGCTTATAATTAATATTTCGTGAAACTCTGTTTCTTGTAATTAGGTTTTTATATCATAATATGGCAAACAAGTAGATGGCTCTCCTGATGGAAAAAAGAAACCATTGCTTATGGACACAAAATATGTTAATAGTGCGTTGTTATTCGTGTGACACGATAGTAATGTCATATGCATATGTTTACTGGCTATCTTACTCTCCAAACCGGAATATGACAGCAATAAATATGGCGGTCTTGCGGCAGAAATAGGTGAGGCGGTGGTTCTAAAACTCGGGCGACACGTTGCATATGTTGCATTTTCTCGCTTTTTACAATAAGACAGTTGATCTACATTTTAAATAGGCGATGATTTCTCTTACCATCTGGAGAACAATCTGCTTGTTTGCTATCTGGCTACCCTTCGCACAATCCGTCGTGTAGCATTAGAAAGTAATGGTTTTGGATTACGCGAAAAAAGTCCCAAACAAGAGCTAGTATTCAATAAACCACAAAGCGGAAACAACTAATAATAAAGCCCACCTCGTTTCCGCTCATTACTTGTACCACACAGCGTGATGTTGCGCGAATGATGTCATTGTCATTATTTTTGGAAGTCGATCTCGTCGCTCGTCCACTTATATTTGAATAACAATATTACTTAACGCTAAGTGAAATTACTTATCCCTCTATAGTCTAGTAGTAAGACCATCTGCCTTCCTAGCAGGCAGTTTGTAAAAGGTGGTGAGTTCTGCAACGTCCCGTCAGTGTTCGATGTCATCGCCTTGCCAAATCCTGCCGCAATAATATCAGTGCTTGTCACTGTTTTATGTAAAAATAGGTTAAAATGGTCGAGTAAACTTACAGACAGTGGTCACAGGAACAAAACTTTTTTATTAATAAAAAGCAGATTTTTTGTGAACAGCTTCGTTTTGACGAGACATCCATCTTTTCTATCTTCAAAAAATCTTGAATCGGATATTACTAATAAAGATATATAAAAAAGAATACTATGGAGTGTCGGATTAAGAAAAGTTTCCACTTTACGTGTAGGACAAAGTAACCCTTGAATTTTAATAATAAATTAACAAGCTGATGTGAGAAAATTAGGTTGTTTTTAAATTGATTAATATCAGTTTAAAAATCTCATAATTTCTCGAATCTTTAGAGTGGAGGACTCGTTAGAAAAACCATCGAATGTGTAGGACAAATTTTTTTGGTATTTTTCATAAAATAATTAAGCGATTAAAGTATACAAATAATTATTATAAATATTAATAAATATTTTTCTTTCACCGAATCAAAATGCTCGAAATCCCCTAATTTCATTTATTTATTATTAACCTTAGCTACACATTTTTTTTATAGAAGAGGGGGTAAACGAGCAGGTGCACCTGATGGTAAGTGATCACCGCTGCTTATGGGCATCCGCAATATCAGAAGTCTTACAGTTGCCTTGCCGGCATTTTAGGAATGAGTAAGCCCTTTCCTTGAAGAAACACACCTGCCGGTAATTGATTGCACAACAGAGTTGTGCGAGGCAAAAAGTGCCGAGAGAAACCCACAATTGTGGATTTCCAGACATCGAGATGGTAAGAGTGGAATTTTAAATTTTGATGAGATGTCCGATGATGGAATTCGGCGACAGAAATTAATCCAAATAACTCGTCGGAACACTCCCCATGATAAATGCGATAGAAAACGCAGAGTAAACCAACATATCTGCGCAATACTAAAGAGCTAAGCCTTTTCGAACTATTCTGGTCCTTAACAATTCGCTGAATGCGATCAAAAGGAAGAAGTTGGTACTGAGGAGCTCCGGACCAGAGATGAGAACAGTTCCCCATGTGAGTCCGAATGTGTGCCTTAATAGTTAGTATAGTTGAAGACGATGGGCCGGCAAGAAGTACTGTCTCGCTCTGCTGAACACATCGAGCTTTTTGGAGGCTAGTTTAGCCTTACCTTCCAAATGACTGAAACTGAACGTAATTTGACTCCCAGAATCCCGACACTAGCTGAGGCTGTCAGGAGAGTACGCCCAAATCGATTTTACACGACAAAGGGTGTCTTCTTAGCGGTGAACACGCAAAGCTGTGTCTTCTTGGGTTTAAAAGTGACCAGGTTTTGATGACCCCATTCCGAGACATCGGTAAGTCAATTCTCAACTTTAGACACAAGCTTGTTTTAGCACTTCTCGACGTGTTCCCGTGAAATACCGCTTCGGCCGGAGCTGTACCATCACCAGTGCTGTGATCTGCATAGTAATGTAGATATGTTGCGAATTCGCATTATGTCATAATATGTAGAAGGAACGGTGTCGGTGATAGCATGCAGCCTTGGGGAACACCAGCATTGACAAATTTAAGTTAAGAACACGTACCAACGACTACGACCTTGATGCTCTGATCAGCCAAAAAACTGGTGATCTACTTGGATAATTTCTCGGTAATCCCATAGGAAGGCCGCTTCGCGAGAAGCGCTTTGTGCCATACCCGATCAAAGGCCTTCGCTATGTCTAAACTAACTGTCAATGCCACCCCCTTGGACTCAACTGCCTCCGCCCAACGATGCGTCAGGTATACTAGAAGATCACCAGCTGAGCGGCCACGACGGAAACCGTAATGACGGGCGCTAATCAGCTGGTTCTTTTCGAAATACTTGAGGGGCTGAGTTGATCTTTTTCTCCGTAATTTTGGAGATAATCATTAACATCTGCTTGTTATCTATGTCGATATTAAGTGAAGTAATTTAAGGTAAAGTTTGGCACCAAGGATAGCATTGTATCACAAACAATATTATTCCATGTGTATACAGGTTTACAATGCCGTGCCAGATACTTTTAAGTCACTACCCCTTAAGAAATTTAAAAAAGGTTTACTGAAGTGGCTAAAGGATAAAAATTTTTATAGTGTTAAAGAACTGTTGCTGATGCCAAAATTGGGTCATAGAAGAAGAATATGATGCACATTTACATGTTTATTTTATAGTTTTATTCCATTATTCTTTATAATCTTTTTAATTATAGGCATTTTACAAATTGACATTCCTTTAAGACATAATAATTTTTTCTCTCAAGATTACTAATTTTTTTTCTACTTTATTATTCTGACTAATACAATTTGACATTACAATGATATTATTAATCTATTAATTTTGTTGATAATAATTATTTTTTATAATATACTAATTTTATATTTTAATTTTGTAAACAATAATTAATTACTATTCTATAATATCTTAGCAATATTAAAAATGTTAATTTTGCCACAAATAAAAAATTTCATTGCATGCTGTTCATACGGCAAAGTAGGAGGAACTAATAACATAATATAAGAGACCATGTAACTAACCCTATTTTCTGCAATAAACATTTGATTGATTGATTGATTGATTGTAAGTTTTTTTGTAGGAAGTAATCTCTGGAAACACTGAATCGACTCATACCAATAAAAAACTACATTATTCCTGTGTTACATGTACTTCATTTTGTTCCAATTTTCTCGGAGGATAAGTACTTACACAGGTTATACCGCGTGAAACGGCAAGTCTTGTAACAAAAAAATCTTACACCTGTTATATCTACTTGAATATACGTACAATATTTAAATTCTGTTACACCGAGAATATCGATTGAAATTCTTTTTAGTGACATCCGAATCTCTAATATTGCACTGTATATTTATCTGTTCAGTTGACATTATATGAGCCCTTCGCTGATATTCAATAGATTCATATTTTTTATACAATAGCAAACAAAGAGAGGGCTCATGGAAAGGGAAACTATCGCCTGTAGACACCTAAATGGCTGTCCGTGTAGCAGCACACCATCCACCCCAGCCTCCAAACCAGACCACGACAGTAACACTGTGGTATGTCGATGACATAAAACTCAGTGAGACGTTGCGAGACTACTAAGTATAATATATAAAAAAAAACTCGTAATATGTCGTTTACGTGAAGACGTAAGTAAACGACATGTTACGAGATTTTTACTACAGAAGTGTAGGAAATACTCGGTTTAATTATAAATTAATCTGGCGTTAAGATGCGAAGTTCTATCGCTGGCATTGAAGTCTATCGGCCTACTTGCGCGGCCTAGACACTGCAGAAATAAATGATACACTCACGCGCGGCTCGCTTTGGACATGTCAGATGACTCGTTGACATGGAGTGCACTATAGTCCATAATCTATACATATAATAAAATCGTAGGAAAGTCAAAACTGTACATTGAATATTTTTTTAAAAGAATACTTGGGGTGTGATCTACACACGACATCGAAGCCAAAAATATAGTTTTTAGAATTTTTGTCTGTTTACCTGTTTGTATGAATGTCCGGGGTAAACTCAAAAAGTACTGCATGGATTTACTTTAAATTTTGCATGAATATTACTAATAGGTCGGGTCAACATATAGGCTACATATTATCACGCTATCACCCACAGGGGAGGAGCTGTGTGTTTAATAAAATATTATAAATCAGCGTCGTTCCAGTTTGGAGGGTAAGGTAGCCGGTAGACATGCATGTGGTATTGCCATCCCGCCACACGGATAGCTACGCACCATTAACATCTGTGGTGTCTATCGTCGATGATTAATCTCTTTCTATCATGAGAGCCATCTGCTTGTTTCATATCTTGATATAAAAAAAAATTAAGAGAAGTAATATACATAATAGTTCCTTTAACCAAGGGTTGTCTGGAAGAGATCGCTTTATTAGTGATAAGACCGCCTTTGTGTATCTAGCATAGTACGAAACTGTATTTTATTTTTATGTCGTAATATATTTTGGTGCACAATAAAGAGTTATTGTATTGTATAATACCTACAAGTGTTTCAAAACCTGCCGTGTTGGTCCCGGCCTCCTTTGAAGAATAGGCCAACTGCCGTTCTGCCAGGCAGGTCGTAAAAGGCGACCGATTGGCTATCGAGTCACTACCATCGTGGCTACTAGGTAGTAGAGTTCCGCATTGTCTCGCCCGGGTCTGGTACCACCGCCTCACCTATTCCTGCCGCAATAGCGTCAGTGCTTATCGCTGTCGTGTTCCGGTTTGGAGGGTAAGGTAGCCGGTAAACTTATGCATGTGGCATTAGACCTCGCCACAAGATAGCAACGCACCATTAACATCTTTGGTGTCTATAGGCGATGGTTGACTCTTTCCATCAGGAGACCCATCTGCTTGTTTGCTATCTTATGATATAAAAAAAACGTATATATATATATATATATATATATATATATATATATATATATATATATATATATATATATATATATATATATATATATATATATATATATATATATAAGGGCAATGGGCCCACCTCTCGTTCCCACCACTGTAACTTCTGTAAACCAGAATCAACAGCGGCAACCTTCCTGATAACCTCTGAGTTGCGAGCTCAGGGTGCCCTGGGGGAAAAGCTAAGCTGTCTTGGAACCCGCATCGAATTTAATCAGAAGAGTATAGGAGGAGTAGGAAAATACATCCAGTTTCCCTCCCTTTACAGCAGGAGACAGCGTAAGATAAAGCAAAAACTGCTAAGAAATGAGACGTTTACAATCAGGTTAAGCCTGATTGCTATTGCACCACGGTAGTTTAGGTATTTGAGGACCTACGAAAATGGCCTACTTAATTCTGCTTCCAGTAGTATGTATGACAAAATCGCTTGAAGGCACGGAAATTCCCACGTGTTGCTACAAGGTCGGAATAGTAGATTACCCCGGATATACATCGTATACTATCAAGCATTTGGCTACGTTCATTTTGCCAGAGATTACACTCCCAAAGAATATGATGTGCAGTTTGTTCATATTTACAGTTTATGGTGTGGAACATTCGCAAAATGGAGAAGGAACTAATTTGAACAAGAATAATTTGGCTTTAAAATTATCATGACTAGTAAGGAACTGTGCAACACAATGATCTATTTCTATCCACGTTTTACTTAATCGTTCCCGGACGCAGGGAAAAAAGTTATATAAATGCCGTCCTTTAGGTGAGCAGCACCAACGCGACTGCCATTCATTTATTAATTCATTAGTAACATCCATCACGGGATTAAAGAGGCGACGTATTTTTGTTTGAGCTTGCGGATTAATAAATTCTGGGCTAGTAAAGTTTTTAGAATTATAGTACATTGAGGACCGACGTTGAATTTCTAAATCTAATGGAAATACACCTAATAAAACGGGTAAAGCTTCAGAGCTTACAGTGCGATATGCTTTACACAGAAATATTAAAGCCAAACGCTGATTTTGAAGTAATTTACGCCGGGTCGCGCCGCTTGTAACTTTATCAGCCCATGTTGAACATGCATAAGTAATACAACCTAAATAAGTTGCTTTATAAATTATCTTTAAAGTGTTAAAGGTTAAACCCCACGTTGAGGTAGATATGCCGGCAAAGGACAAGTAATTCCGTTTAGCTTTTTCACTGATATAGTTAATATGATTTATAAAAGTATAATTTTTCTCTAAAACTAAACCTAAATATGTTACGGCCTCCTTTCTCTTTACTGTGCTATTATTTAATTTTATGCTAGGAGACGATAGAAGCGAAGCTTTTAGTATTAAGTAGAACGTTTTATGAGGCGCAAATTTTAAATGATTTCTGAATCCCCAGTTGGATATTAAATTAAGACTAGTATAAGCCAGTGGCTCTATCTGTGCTCGTGTGTTTGCTTGTATTATTAAAGCAACGTCGTCCGCATAACCTATAAGTGAGCATCTTTCAGGCAAGGCTAGTGAAAATAAATCATCAAATCCTAAGTTCCATAGATATGGCGAAAGTACTGATCCCTGTGGGCAGCCCAGAGTAAGGCGTTTAGATGCAGCGTAATGCCCTAGCTGTAATTTCAAGTGACCGTTTTCTAAATACGATTTAATTAGTTGATATATATTAGAATAGCATCCCCTTATTTTTAGTTTTAATAATAACATCGGCCACCACGCGTTATCAAAAGCACCTGAAATATCCAAAAAGATACCCACAACATAATTATTTCGTGATAGTTCTACCGTTTTTCTCATGGTTAGCACTGCATCTACAGTGGATTTTCCGGCGGTAAATCCAAATTGTTGTTTATTGAATGTGGGCCCTTGCGGTAAGAGTCGAGGAACTACTAATCTTTCTAGCAGTTTACCAAGAGAAGGTAGAAGTGTAATTGGGCGATATGATTTAGGGTCATTCGGAGGCTTGTCACCAGATTTTGGAATAATTTTGAGATATCCTTGGCGCCATATTTTAGGGAAAACACCTTTCGCAATGCAACGATTTATTACTTTTAGAATAGAGTCTGGGGCTGCTATACACGCTTGTTTTATCATATAATTTGAGATTTTATCCTCTCCGGGCGCTTTTTTCAATGGTAAATTGTTAACGGTATTTAACAATTCATCTAAGGATACCAGACTCGATATGGGGGACACAGGTGTCACGTCAACTTGTGATCTAATTTCACGATGATATTCGTTATCCCGCTCTAGATTATCGCCTGGAATTAGCTAATATATATATATATATATATATATATATATATATATATATATATATATATATATATATATATATATATATATATATATATATATATATATATATATATATAAGTCAGTTAGTTACTTTACACCTTATTTTAATACATAGTTACATAATCTGATGGAAATCTAAATAAAAAATATACCAATTAGAATGAAATATTTTTTTTTAATATTTCTTTGTTAGCATTTTTTTGCACACCTTATTCATTCATCACTTACGAAGTTTTTGCAAAATGCGGAGCAATATGTCATCCTGACAGTCCTATTCTTAATTAGAACGCATAGTACTTTAATATCCCAAACCTACTGAATGGAAGGGAGAATCTTCTTTATAAATTATGGATTTCCGTAAGGTAACGCCTGAATCTATTAATTTAATTTAATTTCTTAATTACTCAGTAATAATATTAATTAATTAATCTATTATTACTGAATAAAGAGTCTGATGTATTGAGCTACTGTATACATAAATACATACAAAAATGATTAACCAACTTTCCAGAATTATAAATATATTTTATTAGTATCCGATTTTTGTTGACCGGGTGGTCAGTTTAATGAAGAATCAATCGAAACGGGCCCATACGTGCAACTTTTGTCGGCAGTTAGAAAATTTTCACTTTAAATCACTGCGCCCATTTACTACTACACACTATTAACATATTTGGTGTCTACAGGCGGTGGATGTCTCTTTCCTTCAAGAGAATGTATGAAATAAAATACCTAAATAAAATATGTACACTGTGGTACAAAAAATATATTGCATTTATTAATATATAAGCAATATTTTTACGTATTTTTTTAACTTTATTGTACACCAAAAGTATACGTTTTCGTACAAAAGTAGAACTTAACGCCTGTTGGCATTATCCATCAGTCAAACTTTCGGCCAATTTTTATGTAGGTGCGAAGTTGCCACGAAACAAATTATTTTTGATTATGATAACATTTAATACTATATTATGGTATTAAAATATAAATGTATTCGCCTTTGTAGTCTAGTGGTCTGGTGTAGGAGTTGACCACATGAGGTCCCGAGTTCGAATTCCATGTCGGGCAATTCAAAACTGTGGTATTTTTCCAGTTTTCTGGAAAAAAAAACAACGTTGCCCGGGATTGGAAAAAGTGCCTACTTGGCGATAGGCTTGCCACCTATCATGTCACTTACTTACACGAGGGACCAAGTATCTTCGGCTAATCGTGGGTACTTTACAGCAAAATTTTGGTAGAAATTCATCTTATAAAACCTTGTCCTGTCCCGGCTGAATGTTAAATAGCTGCGATTTTTATTCTTAAGCCTTAATCAAATTGAATAATAATTTAAAACAATTCAGTCTAGGCCAAACTGGTTAGCCTAAAGTATTTCGGATATACTAGGTTGTCCTAGTTTAAGCTAGTATATCCTGACACGCTTAGGATAAACTGGTTTGACCTAAGACAAACTGGTTTGACCTAGGACAAACTGGTCTGACCTAGGACAAACTGGTTTGACCTAGGACAAACTAGTTTGGTTTAAAATCCGGTTTGGCAGATAAACCATACATGTTTATGAAGAGGATGTATTTTATGAAGTATTGATTGATGAAAGACCTCATATTATACTGTTTTCGTATTTTCCAATGTTCCTCCTACATTTAAAAGTCGATCGAGTCGTTAGTCTGCATTGGTCCTGTTCGCGATTCCAGTATAAACAGGAAGCCATATAGCGGCGATGTCGTAAATGTTTCGTTAATAAATCAGTCCGGTCCCTGGCATATCGTCCATCAGCCGCGGTTACAATTCGATTTGTCTATTCCAAGTATTGTGTTCTTATTACACGTTTATTGTTTAATTGGTTTAAGTTCTTCTGATATTGCCTTTATCTATTCGTTATTTGAACAGAATGAAACATGTAAGTCTCTTTACTCAACTCCATGTTTTTTACAATTATTATTTCTTATTTAGTCACGAGGAGGAAGAATTTGCATTGCCGCGTCCGGGTTTGGTACCACTGTCTTACATATTCCTGCCATAATAGCGTCAGTGCTTGCCACTGCCGTGTTCCGGTATTTAGAGGATAAGTCAGCCGGTTAACTCATACATGTGGCATTACCATCCCTAGACACGGATAGAAATTCACACTTTCAGTCATCGGCACTTGGTAAAATTCCATTGTTATTAGTTGAAACTAGTTTATAATACACTTGTACTTTTATTTCACTAGTAATTATACACTAAATTATTTAATTTAATCGATCGGTTTCGCTTTTTAAAGCATCTCAGGACATTCTTTACTGACAGTTCGGTTTTAGATACTTAAAGTATTTCACTCAAGTATATGAGGTTTTTATGTTTTTTAAATATCGTTATATAGAAAACAAGCAGATGGCTCTCCTAATGGAAAGACACCAAAGATGTTAATGGTGCGTTGCTATCGGTTGGGCGAGATAGCAGTGCCACATGCATAGGTCTACCGGCTACCTTACCGTCCAAACCGGAAATTGACAATGCAAGCATTGACGCTCTTGCGGCAAGAATAGATAAGGCGGTGGTACCAAATACTCGTGTCAGTTGTTGCGTAACTCTACCACTTAGTAGTCACGATGGTAGTGACACGTTTAATTAATCGGTCGCATTTTACAATCTGCCTGGCAGAACGGCAATTGATATATTTTTCAAAGGAACCCGGATCAACATGGGGAAATCGAGAAGACGAGGAAATTTAAAGACACGCCTTAGTACATTTACGATGTTTTGTATCTAGTCGCTAAACCTCGATACATCATTTGGAAATATCTTAGGTTACGTACGGACAGGCAGGTGGCTTGCTTAGCGCCTAAAGTCTAGTAAAGCCTAGTAAAGTCTAGTAGTGCCCATATTTTTTGTCTTCTTTTTAATATCCTGTTTAATCCTAATGCATCAAGCTATCTGCGTGATGGGTTTTCTTTCTTGCATACACCTGGATCACCTTGTAGATTGTTACTTACTGCCCTTTTAAAATGTCCCCCACACAGTTCAACATTTTTATCAAATTCTTTCCATGTTCAAGCTGTCAGGTTATGGAACTCACTACCGCCCAAAATTCGTATGAGTCTATCTCTTCCAATTTTCAAAAAGAGTCTAAGAGAACATTTTCTTGCTAGGTCTACATAGTATTTTTTATTTTTTCTTTCACTTCCATCGATTGTTGTTCATTTTTAAATATGATGTGGCTAAATTTACTGTATCAAGACTGTTATATTCATATGTATCTAGTTTTATGATTATTGTACACTATTTTAACATTTCAATAATTATTGTGTTTACTTTTATTCGGGTCAGCTGGAAGAAATCTCTTTTATTGGGGATAAGCTCGCCCATTGTACAGTCTTTTTTTAATAATTCTCTATGTACTACTTCTCTTTTAATTGTGTACAATAAAGTATTAAATAAATAATAAATAAAATTACTAAAACGAATGTTCTAACATGTTCGCAACCGGCTGCATTAGCGTTAGTGCTTGTCACTGTTGTGTTCCGGCTTGGCGGGTAAGGTAGCCGGTAACCTTATACATGTGACATTAGACCTCACCACAAGATAGCAACGAACCATTAATATCTTTGGTGACTATTAGGCGATGGTTGACTTTTTCCATCAGGAGACCCATCTGCTATCTTATGACAAAGCTTTGCCATTATGTTTCACTAGGATTTCCAAATCAAAATAGTTCTGTCATAGCTATTATAGAACTATTTTGACTTGGAAATCCTTATTTAAATTCGAGGGCATATATCAGCGATATATATGTCAAACGCGACGCGTCACACGATGCGACGTGATTGCAAAGCATCGTGTGTAGTCGGCCTTATGTAAATACATGGTTTATTGGTGTTTACTCTGTACATCGTAAGGAGGTTAGCGCTGTTTCGTCAGTCACAATGCCGGAGTAAAATTAGCTGGATACGATTGGCGTTTATTTATTAGATATCGAAAGTGTTTGGTGGCTTTGGAGGTCGGTTATGTCATATAATAGCAAACAAGCTGGTGTTCCTCCTGATGGAAGGAGATAACTTCATAGATTCCAAAGATGTTAATGGTGAGTTTAGTTGTCATCCGTAAAGAAATAATTTAATGCCACAACTTGTTTTTGTAATTGGATAGCAAACAAACACTTGGTTTTTGTGTTGGAGATAACCATCGCTTATAGAAGTCAAAGGTGTGCCATAAGCTTATAAAATGTAATGCCATAAGCTTATAAAGTATAACGCCATAAGCTTATAAAAAGTAATGTCATAAGCTTATAAAATGTAATCTCATAAGGCTTATAAAATGTAATACCATAAGCTTATAAAATGTAATGCCATAAGCTTATAAAATATAACGTCATAAGCTTAAAAAATGTAACGCCATAATCTCATTTTATTACTAGCTGTTGCCTGCGACTTCGTCCGCGCGGGCTTCGTTTACTCTGCACTGCTCCTCCCCCGTAGGTGATAGCGTGATAATATGTAGCCTATATGTTGACCCGACCTGTTTGTAATATTCATGCAAAATTTGAAGTAAATCCATGCAGTACTTTTTGAATTTACCCCGGACATAAATACAGACAAACAAACAGACATACAGACAAAAATTCTAAAAACTATATTTTTGGCTTCGATATCGATTAAAGATCACGCCCCAAGTATTTTTTAAAAAAATATTCAATGTACAGTTTTGACTTTCCTACGATTTTATTATATGTATATAGATATCATTGAATAGCAACAGCGTCAATGCCTGTCACTATCGTGTTCCGGATTGGGAGATACTGTAGCCGGTAAACGCACCATTAACATCTTTGGTGTCTATAGACGATGGTTATTTCTTTCGATCAAGAGAGCCATCTGCTTGTTTGCTAGGCATCCTATACTTGTAGGCATCCTATTACTTCATTTAGCATTCGGTACCGTACAAAAGCTTATATCAGAGACGAGAAATAGATAAACCGCGTGGTGGCGAACGGTTTGTTGTTGCAGTGAAACTGTGTTGTGTGTCATTGCGGCTCATAGACTTTCTCATAGCAGAGAATCCTGTTGATAATCTATACTTAATATAATAAAGCTAAAGAGTTTTTCGTTTGTTTGTTTGAACGCGCTTATCTCTGAAACTACAAGTCGGATTTGAAAAAAATCTAAAACTATTAGATAGCCTAATTATTGAGGAAGGCTATAGCCTATAGGCTATATACCATCACGCTACGACTAGTAGGAGCTAAGTAAACCATGTCCGGGCGGACAAAGCCGCGGGCTATACTAGCTGTAAAACTTGCTAAAACTGTTAAATTAAACAAAAAAACTGTTAAAAAAAATTCTGTACTCCATTACATGACGAATAAATAAATGCATTATCATGCTCATTGAATTCGTTTCTGAAAAGTGTAAGAATCACAGTAAGCTTTTGAATATATTGTGTTTACTTTTAATTAAAAATGAAAGTTTCGTTGTTTTCTATGGAACATTAATAAGTAATTAATACAAAAAAAATATATAACTTAAAAACTAGTGAAAATGTTTTTTTATATTTTATACTTAGCAACGGAACGCCTATGGATCCAAAATGGCAAAATGACATTCATTTTGGTAATCCTGTAAATTGGTGAAAAATATTAGTTGACATGGCAAACGTTTCGTCATACAAATTACTTGTATTGAATATTTTAATGAGGTAATTGAGAGGGGGTTAATTGGGATAAAACTATCCAATCTTTTAAATTTGACCAAAAAGTAGATATTTACAAAATTTCAGTGAAATCAGTTCAGTAGTTTAGGAATCCATAGCGGAAAAACGTGACAGGTAATTTATATACTAGATGAATATCCGCCTTCGCTCGGAAGTCTCATAATACGCAATCTTATATACTACTTAACTCAAATCATGGAACATAGAACAAGCGGAATTGGCAAGTACAAACATTTGTATCAGGACCGCGATCGCCATACTCACACATAAAATAGGCATTATTGCATATAAACTACTAATGCAAACATTGTTTCATTGGTCGTTTTAATTTTAAACAACAATAATCTGAAACACACAAACAGAACATTTAAAAATATATCAAACAGCGTTGCAATAAATTTTATTTTGCTACAAAAAAAAGAGTATTTACGTCCTTTTGTAGTCTATTCAAAATAGACTCATCTATTCTACATTCTACAATAGATGGCAGTATTGATTTTTCCATAGTTTTCAGTTGGTCATATTTGAGTAGAGAACTTTCTAGAACGATATACGTAATGACTGTCATTACGCATATCTTTCTAGAAAATTAGGTCAACCTAAAATGAACTTTATATGTAAGGTGTACGGCTGATTTTAGCTTGATTTTCTATTATATCATTAGAGATTATATTAAATCAGGAATTTAATTAAAATAAAATGAAAATTGTACTTTCGGATGATATGAAATATCTCCATTTTTAATCATCTGTATTCTACTATCATTTCTGCATTCAAGGATGGCACAATACGGCATAATTCAGTGTATAATAGATTTTCGCACGACGACTATCTCCTAAAGATATGGTAAGTATCACTAAGGCAATTTAGAGTAACAGCGCATAATAGTGATGCATGCGGCACGCCCACTCTTCACTTCCCCTTGTTCTATGTTCCATGACTCAAATAGTAGACATTAAAAAGTAGCAACACTATAGTGACGTCCGTTGGTTTAATAAAGACAACACTATAGTGTTGCTATTTTTTAATTTCTACTTTTTTATGAACGAAGAGAAATAAGTTTCACGATAATTTGCGCTCCGTTCTACGATACTGTAACAAATGCTCACGCTATCTATATTTATATATCAACTATCTGTGCCCGCGACTTCAATCGCGTGGAAAAATTTCTAAAATAAAAACCCGCATAGTTCCCGTTCCCGTGGGATTTCCGGGATAAGAACTATCCTATTTCCTTTCTTGAGTCTCAAACTATATTTGTACCAAATTTTATCCAAATCGGTTCAGTGGTTTGGCCGTGAAAGCGTAACAGACAGATAGACAGAGTTACTTTCGCATTTATAATATTAGTATGGATGTATCTACACCACATACTTGTAACTTTTAAAGAAATATGGCCGATTTGTCTGTCAGCACCGTTAGAATTTTTAATTACTATTTTAACAAAATACTCGACAATCCGAATTTTGCGGATATACGTTGTCGACACAAAGTTATAATTTTTTTACGCTTTATAATATAGGTAAGGTAAGGTAAAGTTGATTGAGTCTACCGTAACCCTTGACGAAATTGTTAATATAAATTGAGATTAAAGAGTTTCGATTTAGTCATCGGTCCAACTTACGTAACTACTTATTACTTGTTTAATTACCTTAATAACAAGTATTTATGTTTGCAGCCTCCGCCAATCCCCGGCATGAGACCGCCGCTGGGGTCTCCCGGTGGCCCGGTACCAGCGCCCAAGTCTTCCATGGGTTTCGTGATGCCCATATACACGATATGTATTATCGTCTTCTTCGTGTATACACTTAGTAAGGTAAGGTATTTAATGACATACAGAGGAAGTGGTCCTGGTACTAAAGTTGTTCTAGGCTATCCATATGGATAATGCGTCGGTTGATTTTTTTCATATCATGAGATAGCAAACTGCTTGTTTGCTATGGTTCTCCTTATGGAAAGAGTCAGCCATCGCCTATAGACACCAAGGATGTTAATGGTGCGTTGCTATCTTGTGGCGAGGTCTAATGACACACCGTTTACCGGCTACCTTACCTTACAAACCGGAACACGACAGTGCCAAGCACTGACGCTATTACGGGAGGAATAGATAATGTGGTGGTATCAGACCCGGGCAAGATAATGCAGAACTCTACCACCTCGTAGCCACGATGGTAGTGACTCGCAAAGCCAATCGGTTGCTTTTTGTGACCTGTCTGGCAGAACGGCAGTTGGTCTATTGTTCAAAAAAGCCCGAACCAACACGATAGATATGTCCTGTGGTTTCAGCCTTAAGCTTTAAGTCGACAAACTATTTGAATTTTTAACCTCAGTTTTTAATGAATATTGTGCCATCAGCGCTCCATTATTGAGGGTTGAGTCAACTAAATACCTTTAAAATTTTAATTTTTGTTTTGATAACGTTTCACTAAAAATTAAAATATCAACGAATTACCTAGTCAAGTTTCCGGGAGCAAAAAACTAGTTTTTAAAAACTATAAAATTTATTAAACTCAAACTTAATTAGACAATTTAAAAGATTTAATTCTAAATTGTTACAAATTATATTAGTGAGACAACCGAACAGAATTGGATGTTCTAATTGAATGAATTCATATGTTACATGTAAATCATAAGATGTTCCTAGTTCACACGTAATATAATATCCCTGTGAATACAATAAATGCTGTCTAGGCATTAATCTTTATGGTAGGGTTGGCTGAGGCTAACATAACTACCTTTATTCACTTTTATTTTTGTTTTGATAACGTTTCACTAAGCTAAAACTACGATTTATACTAGATCACTTATTAAATAAGGGGGTGTTGCAAAAAAGCGGCAAATTTCAAAGGGTGGCACGGTAATAATAAGTTTGGGAAGGCCTGGAGCCCGATTCACGTAACAAAACTTCAATAGATTTGAAGCGATAAGGGTTCTTACACATTATGTCACTTCGTAAGATGACGCGAATGCAAAGAAGTGTTTATGTGCCCTCGTGTAAGAGCCCTAAGCGCTTCGACTCGATTGACTTTTTGCTACCGAATTGGTAGGCTGGGCTTAAATAAATAAATAAATATTCATGGGACAAATTACACTTCCTGATCTAACCTCAAAGTAGGCAAATCATTTGCTTGTGTTATGGGTGTTAGTCAACGATACTAATACATAGAAATACATATATAATTACTTGAATATATTTGATAAACACCCAAACCCAGAAATACAAATATATATGCTCATCACACAAATGCTTGTCCCCGTCGGGGATCGAACCCGAGTCCCGTCGATTGCGTAGTCAGAGTCGCTAACCTCTCGATGAACGAGCCGGTCAAATTAAACGACACTAAGTTAGTTTCCCCCGTGTTCTCTTTCGGGCTCCTTTCAAGAATAGACCGTATGCTGATCTGCCAGGCAGTTCGTGAGAGGCAAACGATCGGCTATACGAGTCACTACCATCGTGGCTACTAGGTGGTAGAGTTCTGCATTGTCTCGCCCGGGTCTGGTACCACCACCTCACCTATTCCTGACGCAAAAGCGTCAGTGCTTATCACTGTCGTGTTCTGGTTTGGATGGTTGGGTAGCTGGTAAACTTATGCAAATGGCATTAACACCTCGCCACTCGGACATCAACGCACCATTAACATCTTTAGTGTCTATAGGCGATGGTTGTCTCTTTCCATCAGAAGATTTCATCTACTTGTTTACTATCTTACGATATAAAAAGAAAAAGGGGACAGCACTCAAGCAGATGACTTTCCTTATTGAATTAGACAATGAAAGAAAATGATGCTTTACAAAAATTGGTTTCCGGTGAAAAAAAAAGTTCCCGGCACCGTTCTTGAGCGCTCAGATGAATGAGGATCGCTTAGCGCAAGGAAAAATAAACCATATTATGGACATTATACGTTATATTATTATATTTTCCCCGTGTTGGTCCCGGGCTCCTTTGAAGAATAGGCCAACTGTCGTTCTGCCAGGCAGGTCGTAAATGGCGACCGGGTGGCTATGCGCGTCACTACCATCATGACTACTAGGTGGTAGAGTTCTGCATCGGCTCGACCGGGTCAGGTACCACCGCCTTACCTATTCCTGCCGCAAAAGCGTTAGTGCTAGTCGCTGTCGTGTTCCGGTTTGGAGGGTAAGGTAGTCGGTAAACTTATGCATGTGGTATTAGACCTCGCCACAAGATAGCAACGCACCATTAACATCTTTGGTATCTATAGGCGATGGTTGACTCTTTCCATGAGGAGACTCGTCTGCTTATTTGCTATCTTATAATATAAAAAAATACTATTCACTTTTGAGCAAGTCAAGGTCAGCGCTCAAGTAAGTAAAGTAGCCGGATTCGTACAGATTAGGGATGGGCCGAAATTCGTTTTACATTCGGTTTAACCGAATTTCGGCAGCTTGAACCGAACTTCGACATTCGGCCGAAATTCGGTTTAAATGCCGAACATTCGGCACTAGAAGAAAGTATCTTGCACTAATTTGCTTGAAATCTATGCTAATGTTATAAAAAGGAAAAATTTGTATTCTATATTTTTATATATTGTATCATCTAAACTCAAAAACTACTAAACCGATTTGAAAAAATCTTTCACCATTAAAAAGATATTAAATCATCCCCGTGTAACATACTATACTTTCGAAAAAGAAACAGTTGACCTAACAGGCCATTCCTGAAAATTAAAAATAAAAAAACATAAAAACAAAAGTGAAGAAACTTCAGCATAGATTTTTGAGTTCGAAGAGTTCAAAAAATATGTAAAACGGTTGACCCGGCAGGTTATCCCTGAAACTTTCTGCTAGATCTTTATCTATATCTCAGCACATTACAGATTTTTTCAGAGTTCAAAAATCATAAATTTGTTACAAATATTCGTTAGTTATGTACTAAGTCTAAGAAGTCTACTAAGAAGTCGTCGTAAATGACAGTAATTTCAAAATTTTTGAAATGCTATATATTTTAAAAACGATGATTGATTTTGGTCTTTCGAATGGCATTCTAAAACTCTAAAATGTTTTCATAGCTACGTAATTTACAGACTCAGAAATGTCGAAGCAATATCAAAAAAGTTTTTTTTGAATTTTTGTTATTACTAAATTCCTAATAAATCGACCGATTTTGATGCAATTTGCTTATTTGACGCAATTTATAGAAAGAAAAGCTGATTAGACTTTCAAGTCAATCGGTATATTAGTCTGAAAGTCATTTTAAACATGCTAAGTTTGCTGTAAATAACAAAATATTTGCAAAACCGTAACTTTTGAAAACCTGATTTAATTTTGATCTGTGAAACTGTATTTGAAAAAATTTCGAATTTATGTCGAAAAAACACTTTTTCCAAATTTTTTCGTCAACGATAACTTCAGAACGGATTAACCGATTATAATACAATTTATGAATTAGACGCAGTTTTTTAACAAAAAGAGCTGATAAAATTTTATACTCAATCGATACATTAATCTGTAAGTTATATTAAAAAAATATGTTTCGTCAAATTTTTTTGCGAATTTTTCAAAATTTATTAAATTATTCTAGTCCGAATTGCTTAAAAGTGTTGGAAGCCAAGTTGAGCAGAATCTAATTCAATGCCATTAACCGCGTTTCGATCGGTCAAGCCGTTCAAAAGTTATGAAATGCTTACATACACACATACATACAACCATACACTCTCTCTCACTCACACACATAAATACATACATACATACATACATACATACATACATACAGACATACTGACGTCATCGCGAAAATAGTCAGAAAATGTTCCATACGTAGCGGGAAGTTGAAAATCAAAAGTTTGATATAGATGAAGATGCATATATTTTAAAACATGATGATTTAGATCTTTTTAATTACATTCAACTTAATTTTTACCTTTAAATGGTTTTATTAGCTCCAAAATCGGTAGTTTAAAAAATGTCGAAGAAAAGGTAAAAAATAGGTAAGTCAGTTGACCCTGCAGGCTATCCTTGAAACTTTCCGCTAAATTGAGGTATTTTAGGCTCAAAGGAACAAAAGCTATAGTTTACATCATTAATTCACGTGCGTTGCGAAACCCATTAACGATATCCTATATATCCATACTAAAATTATAAATGGGAAAGTGTATCTGTTTGTTTGTCCGTCTTTCACGGCAAAACGGAGCGACGAATTGACGTGATTTTTTAAGTGGAGATAGTTGAAGGGATGGAGTGACATAGGATACTTTTTTCTCTTACGTTACGCGAGCGAAGCCGCGGACAATATAATAGCTAGTAGTAAATAGTAAAATAGGTAAATAGCTAGTATAAAATAATTAAATTTTAAGCAAATTCGTAAAAAAGTCACGACGTGTCGCTTTTAAAAAAGCGCCCTAAAATTAAACCGAAGTTCGGCCGAAATTCGGCCGAATTTTTGAATTTTCACCGAATGTTCGGCCGAAGTTCGAATTCGGTTCAAACCACATTCGGCCCATCACTAGTACAGATTGAACTTCACTCATTTTCATATTGTTTTTGTTTACATTTAATTAAAAATTTAATTCACTAAAAATCATAGAGTGAATAATTATTCACTCTGATTTTTAGTGAATGACCACCACCCACAACTTTTCGGTTTTATTTTTTGTTAAAAAAATATATGTATTTCAGATCCTATTCAAACGCACTGGCTCGTCCCCCTACGACCCGGTACCTCCAGACCCTCAGTTCCGAAGGCGGGTGTTCAGGGATGATTCCAGAACTACACCTGATAAAATTGGTGAGAAACTTTCTTCAATTATTTACTAGCTGGTGATGGTCTTGTTCGCATGACTTGCAGTTACTGATGACTACATATGACAGGAAAAAGATAACCGTCGTCTATAGAAACCAAAGATAATGGTTTGTTGCTATCCGTGGGAGGGGAAGGGAGGGGGGGGGGGGATATTGTTGCCCCATGCACAATTTACCGACCACCTTCCATCCAAATCGGAACAGGACAGCGATAAGCACTGACGCTAATGCTACAGAAATAGGTGAAGCGATGGTATTAGGCCCGGGCGAGACAGTGAACCTAGCTAGCCTTTTACGAACTGCCTGGTAGATTGCGTTTCCCTGTGTTGGTCCGAGCTCCGTTAAGAATAACCCTTTTGTCATTATACCAGGCAGTTCGTAAAATGCAAACAATCGGTCATACGAGTAACTATCATCGTGGCTTATCAGGTGGTAAAGTTTCACAACGTCTCGCTCGGTTTTGGTACCACTACCTTATCTACTTTTGCCGTAATAGCGTCAGTGTCGGTTTGGAGGGTACAGTAGTCGGTAACCGTATGTATGCGACATTACGATCCCGCCACATAGATAACAATGCACTTAGAACTTCCAAATATTTTTTTTTATATATCATAAGATAGCAAACAAGTAGATGGGTCTCCTGATGGAAAGAGTCAACCATCGCCTATAGACACCAAAGATGTTAATGGTGCGTTGCTATCTTGTGGCGAGGTCTAATGCCACATGCATAAGTTTACCGGCTACCTTACCCTCGAAACCGGAACACGACAGCGACAAGCACTGACGCTATTGCGGCAGGAATAGGTAAGGCGGTGGTACCAGACCCGGGCGAGACAGTGCAGAACTCTATCACCTAGTCTATTTAAAACTCTATTGAATCTTAAAGAATCTTTGGTTTTTATAAGCGATGGTTATCTCTTTCAATCAGTGGACAAACACGGCGGCCTATTCCTACCTCAAATGTATACTATATACATTAATTTTATCTATTGTTAATGCGTCCAGGACATAAAGAAACTGATACAAGTAAGTATAGTTTACAAAAATTTATTTTCCTATAGATCAGGGCTTCCCAACCAGGGGGGCACGCCCCCCTGGGGAGGCGTAGAGAAATATAAGGGGGGGCGTCGTACGTAATATGTAAGATTACATTTCCAAAACAAAAATTAACGAGTAGGTAAATAAGGAATGTAAGGGGGGCATGAAAATGTTATTTTTGGCTCGGGGAGGCTCGGCGAAATAAAGGTTGGAAAAGCCTGCTATAGATTATTAGATGATCCCTGAGACTTCTTTCGCGTGAACCACACACATTACCTCTTCTTAAGAGGCTAACAAGACCTAATTTTGTTGAAATTGATAGTATTTAAGAAGTTTTTAAGAAAAACTATTTGTTATAGAACATCACAAAAAAATATATGTTAATATTCATCATATGTCAAAGACCGTGGACGGACTCGATGCATAATTGAACATAATCGGGTCGACAGAAAATAATTACGAAGATTGGTCTTAAAATCATCATTAAACGGTTCTATATGTTTATTTTTTTAACGTATGAGTCTGCAATTAAAAACATGAAGTCGTCATATTCATACATAAACCGCTATCAAGTCATATTTGATTAATATAATACACTTCTTTTTATTTCAATATTTGTTTAAGACCTGACCGCCCAGTTACACTGATAGTGGCCTCTCGTTTACTCCGATAGAAATAGACAGAGTGCGCGATTTTGGTGTTGACAGCGTCTTAATCAGTCAGATAAAAAACAGCCTATGTTTCAAATAATGTAGTCTGGTCGAGAAGTGAGTTTCCAGCGAATAATTGTTCTAATTGTCTTAAAATATAATCTGGGGCTCATTCGATTCGGAAGAAATCCTGAGAAAAGAGTGTTTTTCTTTTTGCTGTCAACCAAAGTTGCAATTGCTACTAATAAAAAACAAAAACAAAAAAAGGGACGCCAAGTTTTTTAAAATAACTTAAAAATTAAGTGATAGCGAATATTTGAAAAAAGGTTCTACATTAAGTACTATTTTTTTTAAGTATAAAATTTATTTTAAAAATAAAAAACATGGTTTATTCATTGATATAAAAAGAGGAAGATATGTTACCTAGTCACAGCGCCTGGTCCTATAAAATTAGGTCCGTGTACTTAGTGCTTGTAGTATGCCATTCAGTCACACGCGGGACATCGTAACATGAAACGCTTCTACTTTCCGATTGTTTTTGCCATTAAACACGCATCAAAATGCCTTCTTGTGTATTTACCCAGTATTATAATCACTGAAGGGAAAAAAATGAGACACATGGGATTACTTTCCATTCGTAAGTACAGCTAAAACATTAAATTTGTTTAAAAATAAGATTTTCTTTGTTTATCGGTAACCATGGCGATGAGGCGGTCGGTGGCTAATGCCATTTCGCTCGTACAAGTATACTGCCCTATCTCTATTTTTGTTCATCCGTAAACATGACGACGACGCGCGCGATGGCTAATACTATTTAGCTCGTACGAATGTATCCGCCCTATATCCGTCTTTGTTTCCATGTTTATGATTGTTTTAATAGATGTGTGTTAGTGTCGGTGTATATATATTCTGCCGAGCCTAGTTTAGTGAATGCGATATAAGAACGTAACGTATCTTTCTCTTTTATATCAATGGGTGTATTCTTTAAGTTTGATAGAAAAAGATCGCGTTGTACAACCTTTTTTAAATTATTTTTTTCAAAAGTTATCCTTTGTTTACTAAGTCATTTTTCTGGGACACAGAACAGAACAGCTGATATTGATAGCCGCATAAATAGTATTAATTAGATATATAATTTATCTATAATTGTTATATTTCATGGATCCTTTTCTCTATACTTAAAACAGTTTTTATTTTGTTAATTATGTTTTTTTATATAGTACTTTTGTGATAAATTTTGGTTTTTTCACAACTTACAAAAATGTTTGTTATAATGTGCGTTATTTTTCAACCAAGTCCTATTCAAGTCAAACTCGAATAGGACTTGTATAGGATAATGTATACAGTACATTATGACAGCTTAGCTTGTGTTTAATATTTTTAATAGGATTTGCCTTAATACAAAACTAACGCGACTTCGTCAGCGTTGTTTAGCACACCTATTAACATATATTGATCGCGTTTTGCTTATAAAAAACGTAGTATCTAAAACTTCTATAATTTTAGATATATTTAAGGAATCGTGCTATTTAAAGAAATAAAAATAAACGAAATTAAACCTGTAGTTTTCGTGCTAAGCACACTTTTACCTCTGAAATTGTGTGTACGTATGCGATTATGTTGTGAATACTTTATAAACACGAATTTCAAAATCATGTAGCCAATCCTTATAGAGGGGAAGCACCTATACTGTCTTAGATTCAATAGAACGGGATGTTAAGTGTGTATAATAGAGACACTCGACCTTTTTTTTAAATCTTCATATGACACAAAGCACAAACACTAAGGGTACTGCAATGTTCAGGGGACGCAGAGATCGCTGCCCTCCGAGCTCGTCTCGAGGAGACTGAGCGAACGATGCAAAGGATCGTCGGCCAACTAGCGCAACGGAACGTGGTACTATGTTGAACTGGCTGAAGTCACATATGCGATTCGATTTGTTTTCAAGGTCTCAAAGCCAGAGTGCTGCGTATCGGTGGCGACAAAGAGGCAATTCAAAGACACAAAATTATAAAGAACGTTGACTATACGACACTCACGTCGCAATCGCTACCGCCTTGCTACCCGCTTTACTTTGAGACCGAACCCTAACACTAGGTTATATAATGTTAAAAGAACAAGCCTGATGAGTTTACTCTGCTGGTAATTTTTAGTATCCAGTCGCGTTTTTAAAAGTATCTTCACGCCCATATCCCCGAAAGGGTAGGCAGAGGTACAACAAGTGCACCCACGATTAGCCGAAGATACTTGGTCCCACAATGTGATAGGTGGCAAGCCTATCGCCAACCGGGCACTTTCCAATCCCGGGCAACTTTGTGTTTTTCAGAAAATTGAAAAAACACTTTTTTTATGTGCCCGACCCGGGAATCGAAACCGGGACCTCATGGGGTCAATGCCAACGCTGGACCACTAGACCACAGAGGCGATATTTTTAGTTCCGTAGTTTTTGCCAAAACTTGTAAACCCACCAAAAGTAAATATTTTTGGATTAACAACATATTTAACTACGCAGTGATAACGTTTTTTAGAAAATACCCACATTTGATTGTTGAGTGTTGACGCAAGATTATAAACAGGAAATCCATTTAATATAATATTGTGCAATAAACAAGTAATAAGAATAGAACTATAAATGTTTATATTATAAAATAAGAAAATAAAAAACGACCGTGACTCGTACGAAAGAAATTATATAGCCTATGACACTCTCACAATTAAGACGAATTTATTACCTCTCAAGCTTAAATCCGTGAAGCCGTGTAAAATACAGAGCGTGCCAAAGAAATACATACCTACATACGTATCTACACTTGAAAATCCAAACCATCTTTCTGACGTAGTTGGGTAAAAATTAGGAACTACCTTATTTTTGGGAAATCCCCGCTTTCTTCCATCGAATCGTATATGTGACATACAAATTCTTCCTTGAATTTTGATGATTGTTTTGCAAATAAAAGGAAGAATCGTTCAGTTCAACGCTTGTATTGATGCGTGTCATCCTTAGGTGTTTTAATAATTACGCTTGCGGCATGATCACGGTAGTTATATTTAAGGCTTGGAGGCAGAATATTGATTTTACTGGTAAATGAACCTATAATAAATGTATAAAATATCCAACCATTAAAATACTCTTCAAATTAGATACATACTGTTATGAAATTTTGATCTAACTCAGAGAACCGAAAATTTTTCTTGTTACGAGTTAAAATGATGTATAAAATTTAATAATTTAGAACTGATGTAGACGTTTTTGTTTAAGTCTATGAATTACAAATAAATATGATCTAATTAACAATTTATAATAATTACGACTTGAAAGCAATTTGACATGTTATTTCAATTTGTTTATAGCTTACAAGATAGTTCAAAAAATTCAAAATATACCGTTGTTCCCATGAATAAGCTTACATTCGTAAATAGTTTCCTAAAATGATAACATTGTAGGGGCTCTTAGAACGGAAGTAGAATCATTTGGACGCCAAACAAAGCGTCAACATAATTATGGTATGAATAAATTAGCACTAATTGATAAGAGTTATGATATGGGCAAATTGGCACCAATAGATAAAACTTACAATAATTATGTCGAATATATTTGGCTTCAATTCGTTTATTGTTGTAAATAATAGCGCAGTGTCTAAAATATTTGTTGGAATATTAAATTTTGCCATGTTAAAGATTTTACCTGCTATAAGTCTACGTGTAACGTTTTAATATTATTGTTTTTTGTATTTACTCGAAGATCACGAAAAAAATTGCATTTATTTTGAGAATATTTTTTTAATAAAATACTACTTATATGAAGCGAGTTTGTTTTCCATTTCATTTGTATTCCTTAAATTCAAGTTTTTCGGTAAATAGAATTCTGCCTGCAGGCTTTTTATGCATCCAGTTTACGTCTAGAACAGAGTTAAGCTGGAACTCAAGGAACGATTCAAGCAGGTTTAATTGATTCCATCGGTATAGGAATTTAAGTGAAATTTCGTTTACATTTTAAGATCTCTGCCAAAAACGGATCGCTCGAGCAGTTCCGTTAAGTGATCGAACGATTAAAGTGAATTTTAAGTGGCTCTTTAGGCCTTTGTTGTAACTGCTTGAGCGGTCCGAGGGTCGCCAGTTACTATTATAGACTTAGAAGTTTGCTGTTTTTTATATTACTTTGTATAATACGAGTATCGGAGTATGTGTATATACTTCCAGAGTATATCCGATTTTTACTCGTTGTCAGTCAGTGTCATGTATTTTTATAGTTTTTTGTCTTATTAGAAGCAGTAACATTTACTTAGCCCTTTCTTAGTCCACGCAATTAATGATCGAGTATATATAAATATTTTGTTGAGTAATCGTATGGGATTATTTAGTAGTTTATCTTCCCTATATTTGCTGTATTATAATTACGTTTTGATTTTTGTTTGATTATAATATAACCGTCAATTTATTGATTTTGCGGTTTATACGTCATTTATGAGTCTGCATGATGTTTCACAGTCGAATGCTAGTTACCTAATCTTCAATTCTCACAAATAAATTTAAAATATAAATTTACAAATCAAAAAGTCAATAATGTATTTTGAACCATAGACGATTTATTTCGCAATAACGGTCACACAGACCAACTGTCTAAAATAATTTAAAAAAAAACACATAACATTTATATTACCTAGGCAAAAAAGTAAAATGTTTGGTTAAAAAAGCATGTGAGTACATATTAAATAAATAAAATAAATAAATATTCACGGGAAAAATTACACTCACTGATCTAACCCCAAAGTAAGCAAATTATTTCCTTGTGTTATATTAATAACGTAATATCTATGATTTATCATTTTCGAATATATATTTTCATTGACAAAGAAAACGATGGTTTTTCGGTATTTTTTTTATTCAACCGCTGCAGTATTTATAGAATATACAAAATATTAACTTAAAATGGGTATATTTGAGACGAAATCTCAAATATACCCAGTTACTTCAAACTTATTAACAGTTATATCTGTTAACGTGTATTTCTCTATTAAAATTTCTTATCAATTTATTTTTGAATTGTGTTGTAATATTATGCTTCATATTTTATAATTCTGTATGATCTGTACTGGATTACGAAGAAACAATATGTTTAAATAATATCTAAATAACAAGATAGTTTTGCAACAATATATTAAATAATGACATGAATGCTAAAATTTTGGCCATTGTCCAACGTACATGGCGATAGAATGAACATGCTTCACGCTATTTCGGTCACTACAAACACATCGTAACTAATTAATTATTTTGTGTTGTAGGTTTTATATATTATAATAGTTAAATTGGCTATTTATTTTGTTTTCGGAATTGCTAAGAATTTAAATTTCTGTCAAAAGCGTTCTGTCAGTTTTTTTGGAGGGATGATACTTGGGTATTTCAAAGCATGGAACTATATTCATCCGAGTTTCAAAGCGAAAGCCAAATTACACCTACAACCAATTGCACCAACCTTATCTTAGCTTAAAAACATCCTATGTAGTATGCTGTCACTTAAATGCTCTGAATAAGGAATCCTATGGAACTGCCATACCTACCTACTCAAAAAACGTGCATACCTACGCAACAAAACATGGCGGATTACATACTCTGTGCGGTACTCTGTCAGTAGAATATTATTGTTCTATGGTTTTGTATTTTACCATATACAATATACATTTATTTTTAAAACTACCCTTAAAGCTCATTGATTTCGTAATAAAGTTAACTTTGAAATTATCTTAGTCAAAGTGGGTTTTTAAGTTTCCGTACCCAAATGGTAATACGGGAGAGTTACTAAGACTGTTGTCTCAGTAGCAGAAGTAGTACGACACTATCGCACTACTACTAATAAGGTAATTGTGACGATACTATCATACTACTACAACTGCTACTAAATTATATTAAAATTTTAAACTATTATATTGTTACGTACTCGGGTTCGTAATTGTAAGAAAACACCACTTATATTAAATCCGTGTATTTACGATACACACAATACACAAGATAACACAATGTAATACTGAAATACACTTTACACACTACTCGCTCACTGTACTATCTCTGACTACACAATAAAATACTTCTCGCTTCGCACTGATCACTTGAAGTATCGCTCTCGATCGCTTGATAAAAACTGCCTTGTGTTTGTCAACACCTCTCTATTTATAGCCAGGGTAAAGTCCTAGCTGGATCCAGAAAAATCTAAATGTATCGGAAAACAATGAATCACTTCTTATCTTAAACATGTTATGATTCTAAATCCTAGTACACGCTACTTTCAACCTTATGCCATATCTCACAAAGTCCATTTAGGAATAGCCCAGGTCATCTATTTGTTTGTCAATAGGAGTAGCTATCTCTTTCTTTTGTTTCTAAATTTCTCCAACGCTCCAACACTTCACGTTTCTAGATTATTCGTAACAATATTATAATCTGTGTAGCAGAGTCCACTACGTATACTTTCAACCTTATGCCATATCCCACAAAGTCCATTATGGCATAGCCCAGATCATCTATTTGTTTGTCAATAGGAGTAGCTATCTCTTTCTTTTGTTTCTAAATCTCTCCAGCGCTCCAACACTTCACGTTTCTAGATTATTCGTAACAATATTATAATCTGTGTAGCAGAGTCCACTACGTATGTTTATGATTTATAGCGTAAGTGCATAGCAACAAAAAATGGCCGACTCGGCACACGCGTGACGTCACGTAAAATGTTGTTAATAAAGCAAAACTATTGCGTATAGAATTGCTTGTTTTCATTGCATACGTTAGACAAAGACGCCATTATGTTTATTATTTCGTCTTCTAAACTATTACATACCTAAGTATCTATATAACATTGTTACATTTCCATAGGTTTTCTTATTCAGAGCTTAAATGAAAATAGTGGGACAGTATGTCACTAAAGACTGTCCTAAACTAAGACAATGTTGGTGCAATTGGCCAATAGTGTTGGCAAATGGATTCCGAATTATTGTCATATAAAATCTTGGGATTTTAATTTTAAAATTAAGTAAAGGAGAGGAGGAGCATTCTTATAAATAGCTATTTAAATCTAAAAAAGGAAAAGCTGAAGATGAAAAAAAAATATGAATTTTCTTGAACTGATAATTTAAAGTGATATGTTTGATAAACTAACAAATATTTTGTCGGCCGACAGTTGTCACGGCCATATCTGGTCTGGTAGCAGAGGTCCAACAGCAGATGGAGGCGAGCTACGTACAAAACCAGCAACGACAGGTCTTTGCATGACGTGGAAATTTAAATTACGTTTTTTGTCTCGCCATTCCATTTTATTATATTCCATGATTAATTTTTTGTGCTGATGTTAGATATCATTTTTACTCATTTTTAATATTAAATCACACTTCATTTAACATATATTTCTTATTAATAAATTGTATCGAATTATAATATTCAATTAAAATATCTAAATATGGGAACTAAAAACCGACCAATGATCTCAGTCCTCAACCTCAACGGTTAAAGAGGTGCGACGAAGCGTTATCTATCTAATACCTTTAAACGAGCAATTCTTGTATATATATAATTGGAATCTCGGAATCGGCTCCAACAATTTTCATGAAAATCACAAATTAGGGGGTTTTCGGGTCAAGGAATCGATTTATCAAGGTTCCGGGTCCAAGAAAAGCTCGGTTCGAAAGATATGCGTATGTGAAAAACCGAGCAAAGCTCGGTCAACCAGGTACAGAATTTTTTTTTATATATTCTATAGGAATCGATTTATCAAGTTTCAAGGTCCAAGAAAAGATCGGTTTCAAAAATATGTGAAAAACCGAGCAAAGCTCAGTCAACCAGATATTTTACTATTAAACTAAATACAATATTATATAATTATGTATTAATATAGACAATGGTAGTAAAAACGATTACATACGATAGAAACGATAGCAGTCAGCAAACAAGCAGATGGGTATCCTGATGGAAAGAATCAATCATCGCCTATAGAGACTAAAGATGTTAATGGTGCGTTGCTATCTTATGGCGAGGTCTAATGCCACATGAATAACTTTACCGGCTATTTTACCCTCCAAACCGGAGCACCACAGTGACTAGCACTAATGTTATTACGGCAGGAATAGGCAGGAATAGGGGGTGGTACCAGACCCGGGCGAGACAATGCAGAACTCTATCACCTAGTAGCCACGATGGTAGTGACTCGAATAGCCAATCGATCCCCTTATATGACCTGCATGGCAGAACGCCAGTTGGCCTAATCTTTAAAAGAGCCCGGGAACAACACGGAGATTTTTTAATTATATATTTTAAAAACGTCAACTCCTGAGTTAAACTAAGCAGCAATTATTGTACACATTCTGCCGCGTACTCCCAATAATTGTCTGGCGTATTCCACTTTGAGAAACCCTGCTCTTCGTGATGAACTTTAAGATTTTTTCAGATTATCGGTTTACTTATGCTGTGATATCTTCTAGTTGTACATGTAGTTTACGAATAAATCACCCAAAATCGGATGAGGTCTGTATTTTATCTTATGTACCTTTTAATTATATACAAAGGTTTCTTCCAACGCTGATTCTACAAAGGGAACTGTCTAATGGAAGAAGATATTTATGGGTTTAATATTTTTCAAGACACCTTTAAGTACATTTCATTGTAATTTACCATATTCAACTATTCATCCTGTTTCTCATGTTTAAGGAATCTCGATGTGTTATTTTTTTGAATTCATATCATCATCATCAACAGCTGTTGTTTTCGTTTGCATTATTTTAACACTCGATGTCTATTTATCACCTCTTCCTTCTCGTCTGCCAGTTTGTACTTACCTCGCCTTACCTCAATCTGTATTTACGATTTTAACTGTTTCCCGTATTCATAAATAATAACTTTTACCACAACAGAAATTAAAGTCTAACACTTGATGTTTTATTACTTGCTCTTACATCTGGAATTTAATATAACTTTGACCAGACCTTACCCTTCTAAAATATCATTTAAGGACAATGTTTACTTAATTCTTATATACTAAATAGGTCTGAACTAAACTTGATTTTATATTTAATTTAAAAATGATCCATTTTTAATTAAAATTTTTCAGTTGCCTAGCGTTAATTGTTTTTGATTTGGCTTTTTGAAGCATTATTAGATTTCTTATAAGCTTCTTAGCATTGATTGCACTTCTAGAATTGGGCGTTACGCACTTTTTTTATAAACAATAGTACATTTATCGTAGGCTTTAATATTTTAAAGTTTTTCATTAAATTTTATGTGTACTTCATGCGTGTTTAAAGTGGGTTTGATTTACAGGAAACGGCTGATAATACTCGCCCATATACAAATGGTACCATTCTTCTGAATAGCGGTCCTGTTCATATAGTTGCCAGTGAATATAATGAATCCAAAAATAAGACTACAGAAACAAAAACAGATAAAGAACCTTCGCCAAAACCTAATGAAACGATCTTAGAGGAGAAACCTGAACAGTTATTTTCTAATATTAGTGAAGATGTAGAGAAAACAATACATGATAGTGAAAACAAAATTGAAGATAATATAGAAACTACTGATTTAGATGTTCCTGAGAATGTTCATGAATCAAAAGAAGATATAAATTCAGAATTTGACAAACTAGTAAATGAAGAAACTAAGGTAAATGATGATGGCAATAACAAAAATGAAAACGAATCTCTTTTAGATGGCACATACGTAGACAATACAGATACAGTAGAAAACATGATTGAAGAATTATTACACGACGAAAAAGTTGAATCACAGATAAAAGATGAAATTATGCCAGAACCAAACTTAAATGAAGAATTTTTAATTCAAGAGAAAAGTGAGATGCAGCTACAAAAAGAATCCACACCAGAACTTTTAGAAGAAGCGTTAAAAGAAGATTTAGTTGATGATGAAGTTATTGGAGAAGATAAAGACAATCAAAGTGTAAAGGTAAGCCCCAAAAGTTTTTTTATTAGATTTTACGTAATCATAGAGTTTTAGCTAGATTTTACCAAACTACCACGGTAATATGAGGCTATTTATTCCAATTTAAAAAAAGGATAGTTAAAAATAGGAATATCCAATTTAAAAATAGGAAAGATTAGAAAACCTAATCTATTTAAACGTGAAGATCCTAAGGCAAATATGCGCTATTTACGACAGGACAATGATATTATTTGTGATATAAATATTAGTTTTAAAAGAATCAAATTTATAAGAATGATTAGATTATACATCAAATTCAATAGATATTGTGCCCGTTTTTCCCTTTAATGCCTTCAAAATATTTTTTAATTATATAAATTTGAATATGATTAATTTAAGGTAATAGGCATGGAACTAACAGCACACACAGAAGACGGCGGGGCCTGGCCCAGCGCTGAGCCATCCCAGCCCGCAGCAACGTCTCCGCCTCACAAACTGGTGAGGCCTTATTACACTGTTCATATAGTTCAAACCTTGTATGACGGTAGTTAGAAAAATCCTTGTCTATTAACGATGATACCCTGTAATATTTAGTGACGACAGAAACTTAGATATTTAAAGCATGTTCGAAATCACAGGCTCGAGACAAATAAAGCGAAATGTTAATATTACTCATAAGTCTTTATTACTGGGAGTCTTCAATGAAATTAAATATTGTAAAAATTGCTCTACTGTGTAATAGAGTTCAGTAATGTCTCAGCGGGTTCGGTATTAACGTCTTATGTATTGTCACAATAGCGACAGTGTTTGTTACTGTCGTATTCCAGTTTGGACGCTAAGTCTAAGTCAACATGCTAAGTCACATGCATAAGTTATGCATGAGGCTTACTATCCTACCACACGGATAGCAATGCACCGCTAACATCTTTGATGTCTATAAACGATGGTTGTCTCTTTCCATCAGGCGAGCCATCAGATTGTTTGCTATCTTATAAAAAAAGGGCCACTGCAGATGACTGTTATTTCCTTCCATTAGAAGAACCATTTGCTTGTTTGATATCTTATGGTATACACAAAAATTTATTGAGTGTAGTATTGATAATATCCACCCTTTTCAAGGGGAAAACTTGAGTCTATTTATTATTTTAAGCTTTTCAATGCAACTCTTCGTTACTTGAGGCTAGTGTTTCGAAGTTAGGTTTATTTTAGACGTGAAAAAGACATTGTTCTTGAATAGACCTTATGTGACTTTCTTTCGTCACTAATAATAGTTTTATTTAATCCACAATTCCATAATTGAATATATTTAAGGTAAATACACTTTGATTTTGAAATTTGTAAGGTTCGAATAACTTCTAAATTAATAGAAGTTCAAAAATGTCGATTCCAACGATCTGAAAATTCCTTCTAGTAATCTTATTTTATATTCATATAGAATATATTAAGTTTTTATTATGACAATAAATAAGATATAATTCTAATTTTCAAGAATATCAATACTGCAAAAGTTGTTATAAAATATTTGAATGCGTATTCTACCAAATCTAGTGTCCAAATAGTTAAAGATGATGTAGGGTTTCAAATATATACCAAACAAAATGTCGTTAACAAATACTTTTACATTGTCTGTTGTCTTACACAGTCTACTATCAGACCGATAACAGTCGTATCTGTTATCGGTCTGATAGTGAAGAACCTCGGCTAATATTTTCAAAGGCTGTGTAACTGGATACTGGAACTTGGTTAGATACAAAAAAAACAGCACTTTTATGAACGAAACGCATTGTGCGGAAGTACTTTATCCTAACTCCCAAGATTTTATTAAAGGCTTCACGCAGGCAAATTGTTTTATTGGTCATATGCATTTAAATCTTTCTCAGTAAGTGATATGCTCTTGTGTAAGTAATTTTGAATATTTAATACAAAAGCGTAAAACATATAAATAATTATTGTACGTGTATACTGTATAGTTAAATTAAAAAACCATAAATATATACTTTTGCCCCATTTAAAAATAATTCTTATAAATTTTAAACAAAATAAAAATGCATAACCCATTTTTGTTTTTCAAGTCTTACGATTTTTTTATCATAAAAGTTGGGTTCAACGAAAAAATTCGAAACTGGCATTTTTGTAAGAGCTTTGATTCACGAATATATTGAGGCAAAACAAGCTTTTGTGGACAATAATGATTGGCTCTCTTTCTATATGCAGAAAATGAGTGAGAAGTGAATAAATTATACTTTTTATCACTAGAGAATGAGTACAATATATGATCTTCGTAACATCCATCACGGTTTTCAATAGCGAATATTTCAAAATCATCGTATGAATTTGACTAAATATTATTATAACCAACGATAGAGCGTACCAACTCTACCAACGCTTTGAATGCTTGTGATGTATTTTAAATAGATTTTGCCATTATTGCAAGATTTACTATATAATATCTCATAACCTGTTATTATCCTTTTGATGTCTAACTTTTGTACTTTTAGGTGCTAAAATATCCTTAGCAAAGACTTCAATTGCATTATGAGTACCTCTTGTATGTTCATTAAATTTTATTTATTTTTATTTAGTGTTTTCTAACTTGCTCAATTATTCTTGTTTATATTATTTGTTATTTCTGGTTTAAATAAAATCATTACTTAATTAGTAGTCTCATTTCTACTAAATTCTATGCAGTCTAACATTATACTAAAAAATACCTCCTTAAACTAGGCTTCCATACTCATTAATTTAGTTGGCATCATATTCGACTATTGACATTAATTTTTTGTCAAAATTTCTTATTGGTTACAATATTATAAATCAATGTGGTACTTATATGTATATGTTACATGCGATGAAAAAATTTAGGACGTTATTAATTTTTTTAATTATGCAAGACCTGTGCGAAAATACCAATAAAAATAAAAGTACTTATGTTGTGTTTATATATTTTTATTCTAATTGTTCTGTGTACAATAAAGTATTAAAATAAATAAATAAATAAATAAATAAATAAAAGTACTAGTGTTATATGAATTTGGATATTTTTTTTATTATTCCTAAAAAAATGTGAACCTATTAAGTTCAAATTACTTATGAAACTATAAACATCATAAAGCAATTATTGAGGAATCAAGATAAGTATGTACGATATATAAAATTTAATAATTTAAATTAAACATCATCGACGAAATGAAGCTGTAGTAAAGACACATAGAAATCTTAAAAATGTTGGAATGCCACAAGGCAGTATATTTTGTGTTATATTTTACATATGAGTTAATATTATTGGTTGATTATATTTCCACAGCATGAAGCTGAAGAAGTGAAATCAATATTCCTAGAAACAGAAATCCCGCAGCAGTCTCGTGTACTGATTTCTGATTTTGCTGAGAACAGAACTGATAGCCCAGAACCAAAGAAGAATCCATCAGTAAGTTTATAGCAGATAAGAAATACTAATGACTTACCTGAAACTGAATCTGATGCGGCCTTCCGAGTAAATGTGTTGTTTTATTTACAAATTCAGACATCAAACCTATTCACATTTAATAACATACATGTAGCATAATAATGAGAAATTATAAATATGCTTGAAAATAAACAGGCAATTCGATACTGACCTTAAAATGGTTTAATATGACATAAAAGGAAAGCTTTAGTAGTACTAACACATTATACATAATCTTATTTAGTCTATGTTTTTAAATCGTAGGCTAGCCATAAAGCAAGCACATGGACTACCTAATGGAAATTAAATGAAAAATATTTTTTGCAAAGAAGTTACCATCGCCTTTAGACACCAAAAATGTTAAAGGTGCGTTGTATTCGGTGTGTCGAGGGTGTAATGTTGCTTGCATTTTACCGAATACCTTGCCCACCAGTCCGGAACACAGCAGCGAAATGCAAAGATTGTTTAAGGTAATGAGGTAAAACTTAGGGTGAGATCAATATGTGTTACTATTATTTTATACAAGAACTCCCAAAAAATAACATTAAAAATACTGTAACGGTCGCCCGGCGACTTATCAGCCGGACGTGTTACTCCACCAATAGTATCCCCTTTTTAATAGGGGATCTTCCTTTATACTCGCTTGGCTGCTCGAGGAACCGAAGATAGGCAAGATTTTCAGGATTCTTTAATAATAGACTTTCATAATATATCTTCGTTTATTTCTCGGGGATGTGTCTATCCCTCGTCAAATCATAAAGAAGACTCTTATTCTATCATTTTGCTTTTTCTAAACAAAAGCATTCTACATTTGAAAGCAGACAAAGCTGCCAGTTTGTATGTAACACCATAAAGGTGTTACAATACCACTTAAAGCAAAATCCTGTTTTTCTGTTTCTAAAACATTTTTCTTTTATATTTTTTGCCTATAATTTTCTTTGTGGCTCATTACAGTTGGTGGTTAGCGGAAAAATCACGTTATCATTAATACAAGACGCTCCAAGGGATACGCCAGAGAGAGATCCTGGTAAGATAATTTTACCAATATTTAGTTGTTTATATTTTCTTGTAAGTATTCATTTCTGAGTGGAAACTTTATGATAATTGTAAAGACACGGTTCTTGATTTTTCCGAGAAATATCGTCAAAATAGTCTCCATACTGATACTACTACGTCTTTTAAAAGTTGTTTAAAGTATAAGCCCTAATATGATACCTTTTAAAATCCAAGATTTTATTTATATGTAATATAAATATTTGCGCCGTGTTGGTGCCCGGCCACCTTTAAAGAATAGACCAACTGCCGTTCTGCCAGGCAGGTCGTAAAAGGCGACCGTTTGGCTATCGAGTCGCTACCATCGTGGCTACTAGGTGGTAGAATTCTGCATTGTCTCGACCGGGTCTGGTACCACCGCCTTACCTATTCCTGCCGCATTAGCGTCAGTGCTTGTCGCTATCATGTTCCGGTTTGGAGGGTAAGGTAGTCGGTAAACTTATGCATGTGGCATTAGACCTCGCCACAAGATAGCAACGCACTATTAACATCTTTGGTGTCTATAGGCGATGGTTGACTCTTTCCATCAGGAGACCCATCTGCTTGTTTGCTATCATAATATAAAAAAAATCGCTGTCAAAGCGACAGCTTTTGTGTTCTTATCATCCCACAGAACCGACGTGATCATGCTCAATTATAAACAAATAACACCTCGCTAGTCCCTCTGCGGATGGGCAGAATAAAAACGTTATTAGACGTTTGCTTTACAATTCACCATTTTGTCGATTGGTAAGATTGGGGGTGATCCACATCACCGAACTAATCTGACTTGTTAACAGCTATCGCCTGTTCATTGCGATTATAGATGAGGAAAAATGGTATTTTTAAGCGACTTCCTAAAAGGTTAGGTACCAATTCGGCTGTATGTTTTTTTATATGTGTTACATCAGAACTCGGTCATTTATGAACCGAGTTTGTTGAAGAGCTGATGGTACCGGAGATAGAAGATATGGGAAGTTGGTTGCTGCAGTTTTACTGCATTAAAAATTAATCACTGTTACTGTAGTTCCGGTTCCAAAAAAATCACTGCGAAAAATCACGGTGATTTCGTCACGTCGTCACTGAGCAAATATGCGTGGTAATGTCACGTCGTCGTTACGTGGTAGTTATACAACGGAGTAACTGAGATGGCTATTGGAAAGAACGAAAGGAACAACATATTAACTAAGCGATTTTGGAACATTTTTCCTTCCTGATAAGTCGCAGTATACTTTCAGATGTTAAATCACTGTGATTATTCTCTGTGACGTTATTTATCAGTCACCTCAACTTGCGATAATTGAAACTCACAGTTTTATATGCTCATTTGGTGAACCAGAGAGAGATGTATCAGACTTCGAGCTGTAAGTGAAATTTTACACTTTTGATCAAACCAAAGACCTGGAAGTCTTAGAGCCTAATCAATTTACTACCATAGGGCATTTATCTACTTGTAATGTTATTTCAGAGTCGACGGTAGACGATTTCACCACGGCCAGCGCTATGACCCAAGCCGCTGCTGAGGTTAGTGGTTTTTGAAACTTACTACTGATAATAATTATACAGGTTAACTGGTAAAATACTGTACAGTAATGTTTCATTCTTCATAGCGTGAAGTGCTATTCGAATCTTCTGAAGATGCTTCGATTACGAAGTGAAACGTGTGTTGAGTACATAATTTGCGTGTTACTACCTTTGCTACTGACGTGGAAGAGTGTGGTGGAAGTGGGTGGACTATTGTGTCGCTGTGCTCTCCTTTAATTTTCGGGACTTGGATAAGTTTGCCCCATTCCTTAAACTACCTTTCGTTTTAGTTGCATCACAGCAGTTCCATTTTAGGTTTTGTGGATATTTTGCAAATTAATCATCACGATTTCTTCTTTGAAAGACTGTACATACTGATGAAGTGTGTTCAGTACTCGATTCTGATACTGAATCTGTAAAAAAATGGAACTTAAATTTTGACCTAATCTATATACATATAATAAAATCGTAGGAAAGTCAAAACTGTACATTGAATATTTTTTTAAAAGAATACTTGGGGCGTGATCTACAATCGATATCGAAGCCAAAAATATAGTTTTTAGAATTTTTGTCTGTTTGTCTGTCTATCTGTTTGTCTGTCTGTATTTATGTCCGGGGTAAACTCAAAAAGTACTGCATGGATTTACTTCAAATTTTGCATGAATATTACTAACAGGTCGGGTCAACATATAGACTACATATTATCACGCTATCACCTACGGGGGAGGTGCTGTGCGGAGTAAACGAAGTCCGCGCGGACGAAGTCGCTGGCAACAGCTAGTTTTCCAAAAAAAAAACGCCCGCGCATAACTCACAGAAGTTCATTGTTTACAAACAACGAACGTCTAACTCGCAACTAGATTCGTTAGAACTTCGTGCGGTGACCATATTTTTTGAATATTAATACCATAATTTCCTTGAGGTTAATGTGGTTAAGCAATATTCTTAATTAATTAATATAATTCGACATTAACTTGTCGTGTCCTTTAATATGTACAATTTTTTATTAGTCAACTTATATATACGTGTCTTCCCGTATCATAGGATAGAGAACGAACAGATGACTCTTCTAGTGGAAAGAGACAGCAATCGTATATAAGACACCAAAGGGAAATGATGTGTTGCTACATGCCACATGCATAAGTTACTGGCTACCTTACCCTCCAAGTCGGAACACGACGGTGACAAGCAATGACGGTATTGTGGCAGGAATTTTCTAACTTTAATAGATGCTAGTCTTGTATAATATTAAGCCATGGCTTAGTATTAGCCAGCGTTTATTCAGTATAGTCTAGTAAAAAATTTTAATCGTTTTGTTACATAGAAGGAAGAACTTTCTGATGAAGAAGTCGAGGAAGTAGATGAAGAAATAGAAATCGAAGAGATCGAGGAAGAAATAGAAGTAGAAGAAGATGAAGAAGAAGAAGACGCTGCAGTAAAAGAAAACTAGGCAATATGATTAGATACGAAGAACCAAATCACAACTCTCAATTTATTAAACTTATCAAATAAATCATATATATTTAAGGTTCGCCTATAGCGACAATATTAAAAAAAACTTTACAATGGTGTTTTTGGTCCATCATCCTTCGAGAATTTACTATATATATACAGTATAGTACTGCGATTTAAATTATGCGCTTCGGCAATTATTGCATTTCGCAGTAGAACAATCGGGAATATGCAGGCAATTTTTTTTTATTCAATATTCACTTTATTTTGATATAGAAAAAAATAAACATAGCTGTAAGAGTAGTAATTATTTTTTCATAAAATCTTAAAAATATTGGTTTAATTTGACAAGTTCAAACGCTCCTATTTCTCGCGCGCTTGAGGCGTGACGTCATAGGGCACGTCCTGTCAGTTTATTGTTTGCATTGTTGCAGTTAGTTTGATAGTTAACAAGTGGCAGTGGAATCACAGGTGACTGACAGGACATGCCCTATGACGTCACGTTTCATTTCGAACAATGGTGGGACATTATACAAATTTAAATTTCGCTCGTGAATTTTTCACTTTTTGATTTATGTTTTAAATAATTAAATACATATTAAATTAGAAAATAACGAATTGAGTGTAATATTAGGACATTAAAAGCTCAGGAAAAAAATCATGCCATTTTATTTTTTATGCATATTCCCTATTGTATCACTTTTGTAAGTAATGATTAAAGTTAAAATGGAGTTGGGCATTGAAATTGCAATAATTGTTTTTAAAAGCCTTAGATTGTCGAAATATGTGCTATAAATCTTAGGACTTTATTATAAATATTTGTTTTATGTATCATTGTTTTGTTCTTAGCGGCCATTGATTCCTGGACAATCTTTGACCAAAAAAGATATGTCATTAATGACCCGTATAAACTGACAAATTTTACAAGAGGAGGCATGTGCTTAATATGAGAGTTTGTACAAAAAATAATTTTGCTATAAATTTCTGAAAGATTATTTTGTACCTAATAATTACAGTAACGTCCCAAACGTGCTGATTTTTTTCTCATTTAAAAATTTAATGTGTTCTTTTTAATAAAATATACCAAAAACATATTGATGTAACTTCTGCTGTAAAAAAAACGGTAAACAAAAAAATAAGTGCAATTTTAAAAGGCATATTTTTTATTTACATCGGTAATTGAACATGATAAATTTTTCGCGCGTGCAATAAATAATTTGAATGATTTCTGTTTGGATTTATTTTTATTATTAAATCTTTTCTTTTTTTCGTTAAAATATCGGCATTGAATTTGAAACTTTCCAAAAATATAATTTTACTAGATGCAAAATACTCTTGACTTAACATGTCTTTGGACATATATATTGTTAACTAGTCATGAGTGGACAAATTTTACTACCTATCCAAACATGATGGTATTTTAACATTTCAATTTTTTAAATGCTGTATAGTCGGTATGTCAAATAGTTTTTGGGACTATTTTCCCTGAATAACGTTTTTTTAAACATCCTGTTTGAAAAGCTTTGCTAAATATACATCAGTTTTTAATTAATAAATGCTTAAACTTTTAATCATTTACGTTAGCCTTATCTTTTTTCTGGTAAGAGATATATACATTATGTTGCTAACAATGAAAAAAAAACAAAAATATTTTATATACCGAGTTATAAAAACGTAAATATATGTTAACAAAATCAGCCAGGGTTAAAAAGGTAAATATAAGGTATATTATACACTACAGAATTAATTTTAAAATCACATAATGCTTTTTAATATGTGTTAATATTAAAATTCTTATACTGTATGTATTTAAATAAATGAATTTCATCAAAATGTATTTTGAGTTGACCAGTTATTGATTATTAAAATTATTAGTCTTAGAATTTCGACCCGGTACTAGTCAACGCTGAAAAATATTTTATCAGTCGTGTCTTATTATTATTTGACTTTGTGTAATTTTTTATTGGTAAAACTAAGGAATGACTGATTTCTGAACTAGTGTTCTTCCTGTGTTCTATACTTGTGCCAAAATTGATTTTAGACTTTTTATTATCAATTATCTCATTTAGTAGTGTTTTTAACAATTATATTGTAACATTACTAATGATTTGGTAATATTTTTTACAATTGTTCAGTTGTCAACATTTTTAAGGATATAATTATATAAAAATGTTAATATGCTCAAATGGGCAGTGGGAGATCATAAAATAATTTTAGATCAATTTGTGAAAATTACTGACTGATTTACACAAATTTATTCATGTTAAGTAATTGTACTTAAAAAAACAATTAAAAGTAAAAAGCAAGGCACTCACTGGGAGCATTTGTAGCCTAACAAATTTTATGTGAGCAGCTGTTTTAGCGAGCACTCATTTCGATAAAATTATTCATCTTAGGCAATGATAAGGTTTGAGTAATTTTGGCAAGTCAAAATGGTATATACTATCTGTGATCTAGATGGTATATACCATTTTGATACGATGGTATATATCTAGATGCTTATCTTTTTTACTTTCGCTTCTGCAAAGGAAAAAGTAATAAATTTTGTTCTTTAAAGATGCTTATTTTTTTTATTTAGACACATAAAATTATATATAAATACTAACGTAATATTCTACAGTAAAATAGTGCTATGTAGGAATCTGTTTACACTCCTATCGCATAATGAACGTGTAACAACGTTACAAGCCAAATGCACGGCGAATGCTCGGCTTTAACACGAATGCACCCTGTGAGAACCGCCCTTTACATTTATTACGCCATACTTAAATGTCAAACATTAATTGTACGAAAAGTATATCTTAGCCATGAAACTGTATTATATCTGGAGGCAGCACTTCTAATACCTACATGAAACACAACTTTAAACACTGCTGTCATCTTCTGAGGTCTTACCCTCTCTTTCTAACACAGCTGTATAAAAAGAAATAGCGAGACCTCATAGACAGAGGTGTAACGTAAATATATTGTGTTTTAATTGATTAATACGAGTGCTAGCTCCACCTATACCTACCTAATACTTCATGATCTTAGCCAAAGTGGTTTTATGTGAAATAATATTTTGTATTGAATTAGGTTTAATGTAGATTTTTTAATATTATAAATATTTATTGTTGTAATGTTTTTAGGCGTGCAATTTCTGCATATTGTATCTGAAACTTAAATTTTCAATAGGATTTGAATAGTTTTGCCATTTATGCAAATGTGTATTTTCCGCTGTAGTGATATGTACAGAGTCAAGGTTATCTTCCTATCAGGAGGACTGCTTGTTTGCTTTTCTATGGTATGGAATGTTATCCTATCCTATGGTCTGGTATACTGTTCTATGGTATGGTAGGCTATTCTATGGTATAAAATTTTTTGGTGCAATAACAATAACCTATTGCACTAAAAAAATTTAATTACAACATTAAAATGGTACAAAAATATGATACCGCTTATTAATAATTGGTATGATATAGCTAATAGACTATGTTCTAGATCGCTGATTTCCAAAGTGGTCCAAGTGGACCCCCAGGGGTCCACGGGAGACTCGATAGGGGTCTATGTTGGCATGACCAAAATGGGGGTCATAATTCGGAAGCGAAGTAAAAATATCAACTACCCATTGAATTCTCACTTTTTTCAAAAACTGTTAATTCACTGTTGGAACTTAGCTCCAACGCAAATTTCTAAAGTTATATCTAATCTTCCTATTTTTTAAATTTTGGGAGTATGGTAGATTAGATTCAGGGGGTCCACCGGAACCAGCAAAATTTTGAAAGTGGTCTATGAGGACAAAAGTTTGGGAACCTTTGTTCTAGATGCAGCCATTAGTCTATGGTTTTGTTTATGGTCGTTTGAAGGCAACTGCATTACAACAATACATATTTATTGTTAAGTAGTTTTCTGCACATTTTATTTAGTTTTCTTGCAACTGTGTGTTTATCAAGTTCTGCATTTACATTGCTTTGATTCTGAAGATTTTTTATCTGTTAAAGCTATTTGATTTAAAAATCAACCAAAACTATTATTTTTGTTAATATCTATACCTACTCTTTATTGCATACTAACTTAAAACGGTGGAACCATGTAAAAATGTAATCTAGAACATTCCTTTTCACATTGCGTGAACAGTGACGAAATATATTTATTTTTTAATGCTCTGTTTTTTAAAAATAACATTTATTTTTAGCATTTTTGTTGTAAACCGCTTAATATTGTTGTTTTATGGTAATAGTTGTAAGAAATAAAGTTTTAACACAAGAATTGTTTTATTATACTTGATACTTACATACCTATAGGCTAATATTTTACAAAAGATAGAGCATAGACTGTCTCTGCACTAAAATCTTTTTTAATCTTCAATTATCTGACCGTGGGGAACAAAGCATTAAGGGTTATGAATACGGAAGAAAATAAGGTAAGTCTGTCTGGATTTTCTTTCTCTCATTTTTGAAACTGTTCTCTCTGTCTACACCTCTAAGGGCTTTGGCATAAAGATGTGTATATATGCACAAGCACTGACACTATGGCAGCAGGTATTGTGTGGTGAGTGGCACAATCTGGGTTAAAGACTTATGTGATGGTCCTGGCCTCCTTTAAGGAATAGGCCAACTTCCTTTCTACAAGGCAGTTAGAAAGAAGCGTAAGAAGAGAACTATATAAGTCTCCACCATCATGGCCACTAGGTGGTAGAGTTCTGCATCATTTCGCTTGAATCTGGTATCACCGGCTTACCTATTCCTATGGCAATAGGGACAATGTATATTACTGTTGTGTTCCGACTGGGAGGGTAAGGTAACCTGTAAACTTATGCATGTGGCAAAAGTTACACAGATAGCAATGTACCATTAACATCTTTAGTGTATAGGTGAGGGTTGTCTCTTTCCATCAGGAAATCCATCTTGTCTCTTCTCTTTTTGAAGTATTGTTTGATTTCGTCACCTTTATCTACACACACAAGTGTATTAATGTCAGTGGTTAAATATGTGCACTAGACACACATTTAAATACTAACACTAAAACACTTGTGTCTGCCTTTTTGTAAAGAAGAATATAATTTTAATAAATAAATAAATATTCACGGGACAAATTACACATGCTGATCTAACCCCAAAATAAGCAAATTATTTGCTTGTGTTATGGGTGTTAGTCAACAATACTAATACATGGAAATAAATATACAAATACTAGAATATATTTAATAAACACCCAAACCAGGAAATACAAACATTTACCGTCGGGGATCGAATCCGAGCCCCGTCGTTGGCGTAGTCAGGGTCTCTAACTACTCGACCAACGGGGTGGGAATTCTTATATTTCTTAAGATTCCTGGAATATAGTTTCCTTGATATAGTTATAATAAAACAAAATACCAATTTGTATCCTTATATTTTGTAACAATAATTAAATCAAGCATTCATTCTATGTACAGACTATTTAGATGACTTGTAGATCTATTACTTGGAACCTGGAAAAAGAAAAAAAAATAGTCACTACTACTTTTTAAGCCTTTTAATTATATAAATGCATAAGTTTGTGTAGATGTTTGTACGTTTGTCACTAATTGAAAAGTAACAGCTGCGCAGATTTGCATGAAATATAAGTAACACATGTTGGTCCCGGGCTTCTTTGAAGAATAGGCCAACTGCTGTTCTGTCAGGCAGGTCGTAAAAGGCGACCGATTGGCTATACGAGTCACTAACATCGTGACCACTAGGTGGTAGAGTTCAGCATTGTCTCGCCTGGGTCTGGTACCACCGCCTTACCTATTCCTGCCGCAATAGCGTCAGTGCTTGTCACTGTCGTGTTCCGGTTTGGAGGGTAAGGTATCCGGTAAACTTATGCATGTGGCATAAGAACTCGCCACAAGATAGCAACGCACCATTAACACCTTTGGTGTCTATAGGCGATGGTTGCCTCTTCCCATCAGGAGACCCATCTGCTTGTTTGCTATCTTATACTATAAAAAAAAATAAAAAAAAACATGTCTTGATCTAACATTGACGCTGGAAAGCTAAAATGTAATAGTCTACAAGTTATAAAAAAAACATTTTATTGAACTTTTCGAATTAAAAAAAACTATGTTGAGGTGGCTTTTGACCTAAAGTAATTTTTTAGAATATTATTACTGTTTATCGTACACCTACGAGACTGAGATGGCTGATGGATGCAATGTTATTTCGTAATTTGTAGTCTACTATGTTTTCGCTTTCCGGTGTCTATATTTTTTTACTGACCTAATTACACAAATTAATCTACTTTGTAGTAGTTCAAATTGAATTAAAAGGGTAAAGTGTGTTATCATGACATTCCAACCCTATCACATTGATAACAACACATCTTTGATATATAAGCTATGGTTATATTTTTCCTTTAGGAAAACTATGGAGGGTAGAGGTAAGGAGAGTCATCTTATATGGGAGAAAAGTTGAAAAAGTGTCCAGTTGTATGTGCTAAATAACAGTTCCAAAATCCTCCACAATCGTGCTGGTGGATGCACAGGGTATGGTATGAATGTAGCAATCGTAGATGAATTGAAGTATGCCGAGTTAAAAAATTTAATGTCATTATCGACTAAAGTAGTTAATTATTGAGAATTTCAACAACTTACGTTGTACACAATATTGTGGTAAATATAACCTTACAGAATTATTATAACCAAACGTGCGTTTAGAGTGATTTTATTTCGTGAACAGTAAATAGTATGGTTATTGATATATAAACATTTAATTTTATGAAAAAGTGAGTGAATAACAGAACAGTTATGGGTAAAATTTGTGCTGTGAAAAGTTGTCCAAGTGGACGTAAATCCCAAAACAAAATTTATTTTTTGATATTCACAAATAAGCGTTAAATCGTAAAATGATACGTAAAAAAATAATCATATATTGATTCCCACTTTATGTGGATTTTTAAAAGCGCGCCATAACTTAGCGGAAGTTTCTCTTTCCTTGTTTATTTTTGAAGCCTACTCTAACAATATTTGGCGCTTCTTTTAAGAGTTACCTTGATGCAAATGTGGCGCCATCCTAATTTAATACATTTTGACGGACACTTTTTCATATACACAGATGACCCTCCTTACCTCTACCCTCCATAAGGAAAACCATCAATAAATCATTTTAAAAAATATGTAAACGGTTGACCCAGCACGCCATTCCTGAAACTTTTTTTATATCATAATAATTATAACAAACAATCAGATAGGTCTCTTGATGGAAAGAGTCAACCAACGCCACCAAAGGTGTTAGTAAACCAATATACACCAAAGTTGTTAATGGTGCGTTGCTTAATATTTTAAAAAATACATTTTTTGTATATCTTAAGATAGCAAACAAGCAGATGGGTTTCCTGATGGAAAGATTTAACAATCGCCTATAGACACCAAAGATGTTAATGGTGTGTTGCTATTTTGTGGCAAGGTCTAATGCCACATGCATAAGTTTACCGGAAACCCTAACCTCTTAACTGGAACACAACAGTGACAAGCACTGAAGCTATTGCAGCAGGAATAGGTAAGGCGGTGGTACCAGACCCGGGCGAGACAATTCAGAACTCTACCACCTAGTAACTTCGCACTGAATTGTGGTATTTTAATCTGAAAGCTCAAGAAAGAGATTTTTTCCAGTTCAATCCAATATCCAATTTAATGATATTATATTGATTTTTGGAAAGCTGTATATTTTGGAAACAATGATTAATTTTGATTTATCGAATGGCATTCAACTCATGTTTGAGATCTAAAATATTGTTTTAGCTACATACTATACAAGTGTTGTCCTGTTCAAATGGTTAGTGACCTGGCTATGTAAACGATGGGACTCGGGTTAGATTCCCAACAGGAACAAGCATTTTGTGTTATAAGCACAGACGTTTGTATTTCTGGATTTGTTTATTATATATATTCTACTTGGACCACCAGTAGACAAGTTTGGTAGTGAACCATGCCATGCAAATTTACTGTGCTGCCAATATTGACCAATGGATATCATGGTCATCATCGGTTATTGTTCTAAAATCATGATCATGTACAAGAATTACATGCATATGGAGAGCAGATATTTTGGAGTTGTTAATTTCTTAGTTTTTTGACTTTCTTATATTCTGCTAACTCAAAGTAAAACACAAATCAGTCTATCCTTTGCATGATTGAGAACTTTATAATTTTTTATAAGATTCGGAAACTGTAACAATTTCTGTCTAGTTTCAAGACAAAATTGCTACCACTATGTGCTACAATTGTGTTTTACTTTGAGTTATCAGAATTTGTTAAATGCATTGGTTGCAAGTATGTTATATACTCAAGTTGTGACTGGTTTTCCTTTAATTTTAAGATTATAAATGCAAAAGTTTGGATGGATGGATGTTTATTACTGTTTGATGGATGGATGTTGTTGTTTGGAATATATAAAGTCAAGAAGTACATTAAGTTGAAACTTGGGTTCACTTTTTGTATATGATTTTGCCCAATGTTCAAGACTTATTAGAATTCAATTCCTGTAAAATAATGTTTATAACAGATATAGTCAAATACCTGTAGTAAATGTCTTTAACTCTTCAAGATCCTTAACAAATGTCCAGTCATGTCTCACGGATTGAATAGTTTTAGTGGCACCATTGATCTCTGGGAAGAATGTGTAGTTACTGTCTATGGCTATCTTCTTCACGACAGCTGCAGCCCCGAGTGCAATGGCCATAGGAACGCCTGCAACGGCAGTTCTTTGCCAAGCCCCATAAACAATACCTGCGGCAACTCCGCCAAAGAAATAGTTATACTCATCGTTCTTTTCTCGATAGTTTTGCAAACCATTTGCTGTTACCGTAAATGCCGTAGCCATTCCGACTAAAGGTCCAATAATATAAGCATATCGATAGGCCGTGTTGAAAAGGCCTTTTGTATGGGAATAGAGAGTTACATCTAAAGTGCCAGCTGCGAGTCCTGTTAATGCAGCATATTTAGAGGTTACGAACATTTTTTTGTATACATCGTGTCCTTCCGGAGTATCGTAATATTTGTATTTTAAAAGCATTTTCGAATTTAGTTGTTTTAGTGTTACACAACACGATCTTTTTAAATTCGTAGTGACATTGACAATTTAACTTTGACATGAAACAGATGATATGATAGGATATTATCCACGGAACAATATACTCCTACCGGAGAAGAAGTGAACCTTCATTGGTCAAAAAAATGCAAACAATTTTACACACCTACACGACAGTAGTGTCATAGCCATTAGCACTAGAAACTTTGAGGGGGGGGGGACTAATAGGGGTGGGGGAACAATATGGGCGGGAACTTTTGAAACCTAGATAAAATATTTTTTTATTAATAAGGAAACTACGTTGGTTAAAAAGCAACAAGTAAAACAGAAAATATTTTGTGTTCATATGTTTATTTCTTAAAACTTTTGTTTTTCTTATAAAACCCTTTCTTCTTTCTTCATCCTTCATTTTCCTATTAGTTAGTGTATCTTTTCACTACATAGTATAAAACAAAGTAGCTTTCTTTGTCTGTCCCTATGTATGCTTAAATCTTTAAAATTACGCAACGGATTCTGATGCGGCTTTTTTTAATACATAGATTAATTCTTAAGGAAGGTTTTAGTAAGAAACCTTTCCGATATTTCCACGGGAACAAAAGCTATGCGGGTGAAACTGCGGGCAGGTCACTAGTTATACGTATAAAAACACTCAAATGTTGCTCTTATTGTTTACTCACTTTATAATATTATTAATTCCTGATTAATGAAATCTGTAATGTCTTAAGATATTATCCAATTCGTATATATCATTTTTTGACGTGAATACGTCTTTAAAATTACCTACATAAGGGAGACAGTTCAAAAACGGATGATAACAAAATTGGGGGATACAGTTTGGTGTTATAGCTACATAACTAACACCAACATCCAAAATCTAATTATACCACTGGATAGCTAAAGAATGAAAAAATTTGAGAAGCTGAATATGGATTACGATGCTTCGCGAATAATAGAGTGGAAAGTGCCGCCATTTTTAGTAAATTTAATGCGTTACATATTTTGCATAATATGGTATATCTTTGAACACAGAGCAACTATAAAATTCGATTAAGTTTTATTCGAAAGATTTTGCAAAGATTTATTGATTGTATAATTTCAAAAAATAGTTATCAATGCTTATAGTAAATACCAGCTGAACCGCGCAGCTTCGCCCACGAGTAGATTAATATGTCGTCAAGATAGCTTTTCATACAAATTTAATCCCCTATTTCAACCCTTTAAAGGTTGATTTTTGAAAAAAATTAGCCTATGTTTGACCCCGGCTCTTCAACTACTTCTATGCCAAATTTCCTGAAAATTGGTCAAGCGGATTAGCCGTGAAAGCCTAACAGACAGATTGACAGACAGACAGACAGACTTTTGCATTTATAATATTAGTATGGATATGTGTCATTTTAGTAAAAAAAGTCAGTGCAAAATTGTAATCAGCCACAAAAAAATCTTTTAGGAGTCATATAAAATTCAAGGAATGTATAACGTCTGAAATAAATTTTAAGTTGCAATCTAATAATACCCATTAATCTCCATATGAAAACATTAAGAAGTGTCGAGAACGCAAAAAGATGAGGGCGTCCAGCCCGATCAACGATGGCACCGGTACACTGTTGTTCTTAACGGCCTTTACCGCTTCACCGGTCGTGGGGGCGAGCAGAGTGTTCAGCCAGCGCTTAAAGATATGGGGTCGTACGCCGTCCATCCTAAGGATATCTCCTCTGAGACTGATTCTCGGCTTAAGGGTGGCGTCGTGATTTGTGATAACTGATAAGAGGGTGAGCATCATTGTCCCGTCACCCGTGTGTAGGTGTGTAGTGTTTTGGTATGTTTCGTTGGCCGATCGATCAATCCCGTACGTTAAAACTCGAATGAATTCACCAATTCTATTTCTAATATTCCGTACGCTCAACTACGCTGATAAGGGACCGTCCATTAATCACGTGAGGCTTGAAGGGGGGGTCCATAAAAATCGAAATCGGAATCGAAATATTACAATGGGGGGGGGGGGGGGGGTAGTAATATATCACATGTATTTATTTGCAAGATATATATCCAGGTATTGGTGTTGAAGAATGTCTTCCTAATCCGTGGTCCAAGGACACTGTACATTAAATAATGTTCATCATGTATTAGTACAAGAAAACTTTTTCGCATTCCTTTTTTTTTTATTTATGTTTATTACCCATTCCTTTTGTTATTCTTATATCACCCAAAAACAACCTGTAACTTTTCTGTCTTCCACTAGACGTTATTATTGTAGTCTTTAATTTTCTATATAAAAAAAATTTAGATACTTTTACCTGTATTTCCTAAATATTTAAAAAAAATAAGATTTTTTGCAGGTACAAAAAAACATACGGGATATAGGGGGTGGGGGGGGGGTAATCTAAATCATAAACATATATACCAAGGAGGGGGGGGGGGTTGCATAAAAGACATCACGTGATTAATGGACGGCCCCTAAGATACTGTTGTTATTACAATCGCCGTAGATGTAAGGCTCGTAGTACAAGTGAAAAGCTTCATGTGCTGTCGACTTTACCTACAATTCATACCTACCTACTTTTCTCATTCATGGAGAGTGAGAAAAGTATGAATTGTAGTAAGTAAAGTCAACTTGCCCCCCCTGGGCCATCGGCTGGCGACGCCCTTGACCCCAGGGCTGCATTAAAAGAGTTTAAAATGTACTATGTGAGTCAGTGCGCTTAATGAGTGCAAGACTTAGCTGCTCAGAAACCGAACTGCTTATTTATTGTGAGACCTTTTTCGTGAACAAAGGCCTTAAGGCGAGGTAGTATGATTTTTAGTAGATTTTGCTTAACATATTTATTGAGCTAGTAAGACGGTAACTACTGTCATTATTTCGGGGTTTTCTTGGCTTGTGTATTCCTATGATGGTGGCTTCTTTACACTCGTTTGAAAACGCACAACCGTTTAGGAGTGCATTGAAGATGCACTTTAGTAGGTATATAAGGGAGGGAGGGAGTAAGTAGGTACCTTATTTGTGATTATATCAGACTCCGAGCCTTTTATTGCATAGAATTTTGATTATTTCACCTACTTCTTCGGAATCGGAGGGTTATAGCGGGTCACCATCTGGTCGTAGCGCCGCCCTACGCGCTACTTCGCTATCCACAAGATCGACGTGGTTTAGACCATCTAGGTCCGTAGGCTGGTTAGACGGGGAACATTGTGATTCGAACGACGAATGAAAAATATTACTATCGCAAGATGTTACGCATGACGTAGACGTATTCACGTAAAAGATGCACGGCTGTGTCCACCACCCGTTTTTTTTTTGCTGCATTTCAAGTGTAAATTGCCATCTTTTGTTTTAGACTAGCATAATATTTTAAAACGTAACAATTAAATACTCTAAACATTTTATGACTAGGTACCATTCTTAGCTTATGTTGATTCACTGTATGAAAATTAATATAATTTATTTTTTAGCATATTATTATAGAATCAATGTACCGAATACTATGCGTTCCAAATAAGAATAGGATCAAATTAATACCACAATTGTGAAATTATTAGGGCAAGCGCAGCGAGCCCTACACTAGGCCACGATCTGTGCACTTTTGTGGTACATCTTACTGAAAAACCATCGCATTTTTTAGGTTTGAGCTTCGACGTGGTAGCTTATATTCATGCCTAGATTTGTTATCTACCATAAAAATACCATTTTATAAACATTAAAAAATAGAAGTTACAATTTGTATTAGAATTTTATTACTACTACCGCCATCTCTTATTAAATTAACGAGTTAAAATTGATAGAAGATACATTTTGTATTAGAATTTTTGAACTTATTAAGAGACTACTTCATGAATTGTTTCTTCATATTTGACTGACGGCGCGCGGTCATCGTGCCCTCGTATAAAGTCGAGGTTCACGTGTAAACTGCAATAGCTATAGAGCCATTAGTTTGATCAGCTTGGCATCGAAGGTGTATGATAAAATCATTGAAAGGAGAATGCAAGGTAAGTTCGAAGGAATGTTGTGGGAGGCAAAAGGGGAATTTAGGTCTAGAGCAGGGATGTTTGCAGGGAACAGAGTAAATAGAGCGTTAGAGAGTTTCACAATATGCTTATTGTGAAACAGTACAGATGTATTAATTGATTTATATTGTATTGAGATCAATTTCCAATCTTAGCCTGAGGGTAAAAAGCTAAAAAAAGGTATATTCACGCCCGTATCCCCGAAAGTAGGTAGAGGTACAACGTGTGCATCCACGGTTAGCCGAAGATACTTAAGTCCCACAATGTGATAAGTGGCCAGCCTACTGCCAGTAGGGCACTTTTCTAAACCCGGGCAAAGTTGTTTTTATCAGAAAATAAAAAACACATTTTTTTCATTTGCCTGACTATGGAATCGAACTCCGATGGTTTCTCTGAGAGAAAAATTCGAAAAATGTATTCGCTGAGTGTCTACCAATTCGTCGTGCCTGCGTTAAGTCCAATATTAAGTCCAAAAAATTTTGAAGGTTTATTTAAATAAAACATTTTTTGATTTTGATTTCGTAAATCGACGTAAAACCAGGAACTTCCTGATTTTAGAAAAAAATGTGTTTTTTTATAAGATCAATCTTCATTTTTAATACCCATTTTTCCTTGAAAATAGAACAAATATTCTTAGTCCAAAGCCTGACGACGCCTTTTATGCGAATGTTATGTTTAGATGAAAATGCGCTGGTTTTTTTAGGTTAGATAATTGTAAATAAAGTCCATACATTAAAAGATGTAATTCTCATAAAAATACTTTTCTAACAATATTACTAGATGGTATAACTTTGCGAGCCCTTACAAAGCTCTGCTTTTTGCTAGTTAATTATTAAAGAACAATTAATAACGTTTTAATAATATTATTAACATCAATAAAAATAGTAAAAAACATCAGTCTAGCTGTTCATATATATGTATATACATGGGCCTACCCAGGCCAGGGGGGGCAGCCGTAACATTTTAAGACTACTTTTTTATCACTATATTTTTGTCTACAACAGTAGATAGTTAGTAGTGAGGTAAACAAATTCCAGGGGGGGGGGGCTGGAATGCACTAAGCATGGTGCAAGTTTTAAATTTAAAATATCTGTAGAAGAAGTGTAGAAAATTATATGATGGCGCCTTGGCTTACACAGTCAAATGATAACTTTGAAATGATACATAGAAAATATGTCTACAAAGTAAGATCTTAGCTGTGAATTCTATGTAATAAGATTTCTGAGATTAGATGTTGTTCTGAAAATTCTGATTACACTCTTTGTTTACTCTATCTGATTTAGATTTCTAAGATTAGAAGTTGCGCTAAATACACCCTATGACTAAGGTAACTTAATATTTTATTCGTTATCTGTACTGTAGATTTTTTTCAATTGTCAAAAGCACAGTCAGTCAAAGTATCAAAAATGGCGGCGGACGGTGACGAAGTGATTAGTGATCAGGAAAAAGTGAGAATTGTTTCGGATTTTATTCTTCATTCACCTCCAGGCGAATTTAACGAAGTGTTTAATGATGTGAGAGTACTATTAAATAATGATACGCTTCTTAAAGAAGGTGCAAGCGGAGCATTTTCCCAATACAATAAGGACCAGCTCACGCCCGTGCGTCTTGAGGGCTCAGAACTTCATACCCTTATCACCGATCATAACGATCTCGGAGGCGGCAGGTTCTTTGACCCCCGATCTAAACGATCGTTTAAGTATGACCATTTGCGTAAAGAAGCATCCGAATATGAACCATATGAACCTGATCGTGCTGCTGAACCCTGGCGAGCGGCACTCGATCTGGAGTTGACAACTTACGTAGCAGAGCATTATAAGCATGGTGCAAGTTTAGTCGTTGGTCGCGCTCTCGAGTCTGGCTCTGTGGCTCTGGTCGCATGTATAGAAGATCACCAATTTCAACCGAAAAACTATTGGAATGGCCGGTGGCGCTCAGTTTGGTCACTTACTGTAGGGGCCGGTGCGTCTGAATTACGTGGAATGCTGCGGGTTCAAGTGCATTATTATGAAGATGGTAATGTTCAATTGGTTAGTTCAAAAGAAGTACGCGCGCCTCTAGTGGCGAATGGAGAAGCGGCCACCGCGAAAGAATTTGTTAGAATTGTATGTGACGCAGAAAACGCGTATCAGACTGCAATATCTGATAATTACAAGACAATGAGCGATACCACGTTTAAAGCTCTACGGCGACAGCTTCCTGTTACACGTAGCAAGATAGATTGGGCCCGTCTGGTTTCCTACACAATTGGTAAGGAGTTAAAGAGCCAATGATGTCCCGCCGCTGCGCTCTGAGCTGCAGCGGTTGCTCCATGCCTCTGTACATATTCACATAAGAGTAAATCTTGTTCAAATGTTTACCAGCTCCGAGGGCTGATGCACCTTGGTGCATATTTATCTATGAGTATATAGAGAAATCGCTATAACTGTTAAATTTTATCGCATTTTGTTACTCTTATGGAACGATTTGCTTTAGTGTCACTTGCTTAGATGTTTTATTTAAAAAAAGAACAGAGTACTATATCAGTTTCAACACAAATCAAGGAAATATACTGCTTTTTATAACCTAAATTATATGTACTTTGCCTATAAACAATTGTGAGATTTCTTGGTAATAAATAATAATTCTGTATCAATTATAACAAATTTGTAATATTGATTACATATTGGTCATACAACCAGACAAAGTTAAGATACATACAGGGAATTTACTGGCATACACATAGAAACATTGTTTAGTGCTGTTGCCAACTTTTATTGGATTTGCTGTTCTACTAAGTGGCTAATTTGCAAACAGAAACAAGTTTTATGATGTAGGCATCCACTAAGGATGTTATATTTGAATGAAGGATGTTATATTGTAAGTTTGTATTAAGATTTTTCTCCATGTTGGCCTGGGCTTAGTTGAAGAATACACCAACTGCCATTTTGCCAGGCATGTCATAAAAGGTGATCAATTGGGTATTCATGTCCATTACCATTGTAACTATTAGGTAGTAGAGTTCTGCAAAAACTCACCTGGCTATTTAGTACCACTGCCTTGTCTATTCCTGCCGCAATAGCATCAATGCTTGTAATTCCGGTTTAGGGGTAAGGTAGCCAGAAGACTTATGCATATGGCATTGCCATCCTGCCACAAGGCTAGCAATGCACCATTAACATTCTTGGTGCCTATAGGCTGTGGGTTCTCTTTCCATCAGAAGAACCATCTGATTATTTGCTATCTTATAAAAAAAGATTTGTCCAAATACATTTTTCATCATATTGAACACAAAATAAAATGTTATTCATCACCTTAAAGAATAGTGAATAAAACAATCTAATTGATGTGAAATTTTTGTTAATTGTATCTAGGGAAATCACTGCTTGGTATCCACACCTTAGGCTTTGCCTAATGTGGAGTCCAATAGAAATTTAATCTACTGTATTGTGCTTTTGAAATAAGTAATAATACTAAATCTTAATTGATTATTTTGCTGGCCTGTAACAAACGCAAAATATTTTTATACAACAATTACAGCTACATTGTGTAGTGGAGGCATACAAATATTACGTGACACGGCTGCTGTGTCAAACGCCATATAAGTTGATGACATGTTTATCGTGTCATCCGCCAATTTAAAAGGTTCTTAACCTGAATTTTTTTAATTGGCGGTTGAACCTTTTAAAATGCAATTTGAGGGAGATATAATCGATTCACAAATGACACCACTCCCTTGTCATACTCCATATGTTAAAAAGAATCATGACACGGCTGCCGTGTTATCCTCAATGAATCAGTTAATGAGATGTATAGTATGCGCTCCAAGGAATTTTGTGGAATGTTGATGTGCAGTGAATCAATTAATATTACACAGAGCACACGCCCTTACCTCAGTCCACGATTCCTCGGGGCTCGCATGTAGACTGTAGGTCCGTTGCCTTAATAAGGTGTTTAAAAAAATACCAGCCTTAAGCTCCAACAAAAGTGGACAAGGTGAATAAGGCACATTCACAGCATGTAAATTTTAGTTCCAGCTTATACATCACGGTCTTTCACTGTCCTAAATTAGTTTCAATGATTTCATAACAAAATTTACATACAAGGTTAGTTAGGTCTCGTGACTAAATATTAGTCCAATGTCACACTGGCACTGTTGTTGAGGATGATGTGCTGTCTGGTAATGTTGTCAAACTTGTCAGTTGTTTTGAAACATGAAGTAACAAATTGTCACTTAACAACTGTAATATTGGTGCAGTTTCTCATATAGTTAGTTTATATTTCACTTTATTTTTGTTGTCAAATGCACTATTATTCCCAAAATTATTGTTTATTACAAAGAAATCAAATAAACTAGGTCAAAATATACAAATTAGTAAAAAAAACAGTTTTTATGTGAGCAATGTTTTAAATTATTACCTGTATGTCAATTAAACTATAAATACGTAATTGATTAAAATTCTTGAATAGTTTTCAATCCATCCATCCATTCATAAAAAAAATGAAACAGTATTATTTCTTAGTATGAATATTGCTTGCATAATTTTACAATAGGAATTCGACAGACGAGGTTGGAAAGTCTTATGGTGCATTTAATTATAGTTAATTTTAATAAAATGTCCACATAGCTTTAATGCTAATTTTTTAAGCGTTAAGCACAATGTTTGATTTTATAATTGTGGATGTTTGCTCAATGCAGAAGGATATACATAGCTGATAAAATTATTTTCAGTACGATTAAGGCATTGAGATTGTATGGAGCATAACTTTTTATATCTATGTAACTTACGCTATTAAGGATTATTTTGTAATTATTATTATAATTTGAAGAACGTACATTAAAACTTCAAGTATTCTGTAATGTATGATTGAAATTCATTTGAATAAAAATATATATTAAAATGTTGCTAATAATTTCTTTTTTCATTTACCAATATTACTATGAATTTCCTTCAGGTCTGTACATTCATTTTTCTGACACGAATGTACAGACATTCTTTTTCTTGTCAAATCTCAGAATAATAATAGTTGTTTATACTATAATAGGAGGTAAGGTCACAGGTTTAAGTTCTGTTGTGTCAAAATTTTTCTTGAGTTTTAAAGTTTTTCCTAGCAATCTCTAGCAGTGTCGATAATATAATAATAATATTAATAATATTCACGGGACAAATCACACTTAATGATCTAACCCCAAAGTAAGCAAATTATTTGCCTGTGTTATGGGTGTTAGCAAACGCTACTAATACATGAAATACATATATAAATACTGCAATATCTATAGGTACATATAATAAAATCGTAGGAAAGTCAAAACTGTACATTGAATATTTTTTTAGAAGAATACATGGGGCGTGTTCTACAATCGATATCGAAGCCAAAAATATAGTTTTTAGAATTTTTGTCTGTTTGTCTGTATGTATGTCCGGGGTAAACTCAAAAAGTACTGCATGGATTTACTTCAAATTTTTCATGAATATTACTAACAGGTCGGGTCAACAAATAGGCTACATATTATCACGCTATCACCTACGGGGGAGGTGCTGTGCGGAGTAAACGAAGTACGCGCGGACGAAGTCGCTGGCAACAGCTAGTATTTAATAAACACCCAAACCCGAAAATACAAACATTTATGCTCATCACACAAATGCTTGTCCCTGTCGGAGATCGAACCCGAGTCCCGTCGATTGCGTAGTCAGGGTCGCTAACCACTTGATAAACGGGGCACTCAATACGTATTTAAACACATATTATGTTTGTATGTCTTGTGTGTCCAATTACTTGAACCAGAATGCTTGACTGGTCTTGATAACAATTTGTATTGATAGTAAGAACATATGATTGTGAAAATTATAGTCATATAATTTTTATTATCATCAATGAACATACGCCCAGCGAAATCAGCGCGTTTAGCTACTGCTATAATATAGTAACTATATTTTTGTGTTAAAGCACTCACTCCGTTCTTGGGAAAACCTGAAAAAACAACAAATATTTTACAACAAATATTATTACACGCAGGATTTGAACCTGCGACCGTCTCCCTAAAGCCGGTACCTACGCTCTACCGCTGAGCTACTGTCGACGGGCTCGACGTGGCGAAATTATTCTTTACTATACGATCGATTACGTCGATTGTACTGAGTGCTAAGTATGAGTTTTTCTTTTCGCATAAAGTCCTAGTCCTAGTGGTAAACTGGTTTCTCACGTTTACCACTAGGTGGCGCTGTAAAAATCACATACAAATTCCTAGTAAACTCCAAACGCGCTCACGACCGAATGCGAAAAGAAAAACTCACACTTAGCACTCTGATCGCTAGCTATACATACGTATAACTAGTTGAGTTCATCGTTACAGATGAAATTCACATTTATAATACTGATCAGTACTTGAGTGTTTCTAATTTATTTCTGCGAGCCTGTCGAACCTAGCTCAGCGGTAGAGCATCCCGGTTTTAGGGAGACAGTCGCAGGTCTAAATCCTGCAGGTTGATATTTTTGTTGTTTTTAAAATTTTTCATAGTAACTATAGTTTTAACTTTTAACCTAACGACCAGTTTTGAGTAAACTTTTAGATTTACCACACAGTTATATTTAAATATACAAATTTACATCTGTTTCTAATTCTCTGAATATATTTTATTTTATGTTTGTAGTGCTAATACTGGGATGGGCCTGAGGCCCTTGAGGAATTATTACTTAAAGGCATCTTTTTTTATGTGAATCGTAGGCAATGTGTGTAAAGCATTAAATGCTATACATTATATTGTATCGTTCTGTATGCAATGGGGCTTAATATCTTATTTGGGTGTTTGTATGTGTATACACATTACATACTAGTATTTTTATGGTGCATGAGATCGTGCTATATTTCATATAATAGCAAACTTACCATCCCCGTGTTGGTTCCGGGCTCCTTTAAAAAATAGACCAACTGCCGTTTTGCCAGGCATGTCGTAAAAGGCGACCGATTGGCTATGCGAGTCACTAACATCGTGGCTACTAGTTGGTAGAGTTCTGCATTGTCTCGCCCGGGTCTGGTACCACCGCCTTACCTATTCCTGCCGCAATAGCGTCAGTGCTTGTCACTGTCGTATTCCGGTTTGGAGGCTAAGGTAGCCGGTAAACGTTGTTTTTACCAGAAAACTGAAAAAACATATCAGATAGCAACGCACCATTAACATCTTTGGTGTCTATAGGCGATGACTCTTTCCATCAGGAGACCCATCTGCTTGTTTGCTATCTTATAATATAAAAAAAGTCAAAAAGCTCCCGTCTTGGTCCCGGGCTCCTTAAAGAATAAGCGAATTGCCGTTCTGTCAGGCAGGTCGTATAAGGCGATTGATTGGCTATGCGAGTCACTACAATTGTGGCCATTAGGTGGTGAGGTCTGCATATTGTCTCGCCCGGGTCTGGACTCTGGTACCACCGCCTTATCTATTCCTGCCGCAACAGGCCGCACTTCTTTGGCGTAACAGAATTCTTCTTAGGGTGCCTCTCCACTAGTGAAGGTTGGCGGTCAGTTCCAAATATTTGACGCGATCCGCGTAACAAAATAAAAATAACTAAAAATTTCATCTAGTATGTCATAGTTCTTCATTAGTAAAAGGGATGACAAATTAATACATTCATTTACAATGCCCTATAATTCACCACCATATAAAGTAGGTATATAATTAAACACAAACACACATATTTATGGATATATATTTTTAATATATGTGTTACATATTTGCGGAAACGTTATATATAAACTCTCTTACATATTATAATAATAATAATAATAATAATAATAATTTATTTAGTTATAAACAGATTTTAAAATTACACAATAAATCACTTCAATTTCGGTCAATCTTGGATATCATTTACATTATGTTATATCATGTTATGTTATATCATTTTAATTATTAATGTATTTAATTTAATGTATTTCTAATGCACATTTGTTAGTAACAATATTGATTTATTGTAAGAATATATCAGAGGTTCCCAAACTAGGCGTTGCCTGTATCTTGGGATAACCATATGGAATAATATGTATAGTATAGATTTTTATTCATAGCGCATAAGTTTGATTTAAATATAACTATTGATTAACTGAATTAAACTAATGGAATTAAATTAAATTAATTGAATTAAATACTATGCAGTTTTTCCATATGTCTCAAGGTAGAAAATAAAAATTTAAATTAAAACAAATTAAATTATATAAGAAAATTGACAAGATATTAGAATTCAGATAAGTTGATATGAATTAGAATAAGTCTTTATAATACAATAAATTACATTACGATCTAAATATACTATTTTATCACATGTCGAATGTTCGTCACACAAATATATTCTACTTTCATTAAATTTAGTGTAAGTATTAACTTTAATTTTGATAATAAGTAAGAGGTGTACATATGCAATGAAATCTATCATGTGTAATTCGTACAATCAACTAAAGCTTCTGTTTGCTCATAATCCAGCTCCGATAGCCAGCACTTCAGAATGCGCTTTACCTCGGTAGTTGTACAGCTTTTAATATTGCATTTAGATACAACACGGTTGTAGATAGCTATCGATGAAAATTGGCCTAATTTTTTTGCAAAACGAGTTCGATGTGTTGGTAAAGGTATTTTATATCTTCTTTTTCTAAATATTAGTTCATATTCCGAGCTTTCTATTACTGTATTATGAATTTCTATAACAATCCTTAGTATATATAGCTGGCGAACACGTAGGACCTTTGCTATTTTGTACAGAGCATTAGTCGGATACTGTGAGTTCTTTCGTAACATGACCTTCAGGACTGCCCGTTGAGCTCTTTCAACTTCGATCATTATGGTTTTAGAAGCAGAACCCCAGACCTCGATACCATAGGTTATTATGGATTGACAAACAGCATAGTACACATGTTTTAACCTCTCAACATCGGCAACATGACGTAATGATTTCATGACAACAATGGTTTTGCGAATCCTTGACGAAACACGTTGCAGGTGTTTATCAAATCGTAGGTTTTCATCGAGAGTTAGACCCAGATATTTTATCTCTGACTCTCTCTGGATTCCTTCGCAGCTACAACTTTTAACCTGATCACTGGATGAGCCGTTGCAGCTATGAATTTTTATATAATACTTGGACTGTGGTTTAGTAGCAGCTGTTTTATGAAAACATAAAAATTTTGTTTTTTTAATATTTAAAGTCAGCAGGTTGCTTTGCAACCACTTGTGTATCACAGATACCCCGTATTCAGCGTCAAGGATTGCGCTGTCCCAATCATTACCATTAAATATGATAGCCGTGTCGTCAGCGTAACATATCATATCAGAGCTGGGTAATACCTTTAGGAGATCATTTATATATATAATAAATAAAGTTGGGCCAAGTATGCTTCCTTGTGGGACGCCAAATTTAACAAATTGAGATTTACTTTTATGAGAGTCAATTTTTACGATTTGTTGCCTGTTTGATAAATAACTTTTAAACCAGTTCAGGGTTACACCGCGAACTCCATATGATTCTAACTTCCGTAATAGAATCGGAATAGAGACCGTGTCAAAGGCCTTAGCGAGATCAAGAAACACACCGACACAGCAAAGCCCTCTATCGATGTGAGTTACAATTGAGTTAACTAAGTGCTTAATAGCATCACCTGTTGATTTATTCCGTCTAAATCCGAATTGCCTATGAGATAATAAGCAATTGTTTTCCAGAAATTGTACTAAGCGCCTATTAACAATCTTTTCTAGTATTTTGGACAATGCGCTAAGGAGAGATATGGGACGGTAATTAGAAGGCACATCCCTAGGACCATCTTTATGTATTGGTGTTACTGATGAGATTTTCCATTTATCAGGGAAACAACCTAAGCTCATGCTTAGATTATATAAAATAGTTAGTGGTTCTGCTATTTCAACTTTTACTGATTTTAGCATCCTGTTTGTTATTCCGTCCAGGCCTGGAGCACTGTCGCTTTTGAGACTAGTTATTATACTTTGAACCTCTTTAGGATCTGTTGGTGTTAGAAAGCAAGAGTTTAAGGGTCCTCTAGTAGTGGAAATATTTGCAGTCAAGTCATCTTCTGTTTTACCCAATGTGTGTAAAATACTATTAGCTAGAGAGTGACCTGTTGTTGCAATGTGTGTGCTAACTATTTCAAGTGATTGTGTATGGTTCTCTGCTATAGTAAGTAGATCACTGTTACTATTACTTTTTTGTTTCATGTGGCAAATCTTTTTAATGGTTTCCCACAGTTTCTTATAATGTATTTTAAAAACCTCTACCATCTACTAGTCAAGCCAAGACAGCCCATGGTCTATCCTTTTAAAGGGTTCAAGCCAAATTTGGGAAGTAATAAACACAATGTAATTATCTTAAACATTTATTTATTAGTCAGTCAAAATCTTAAACTAATTCATGTAAACCGGTCGCGTCGACTGTCTCTGTAGTATTTGGTGTGGTGAGGTTGGTCCCATGGCGGGTTGCTTCTGTTCCCCATCCAGTTGCTTTTCGGCTGGTCACCTGTAAATTACGTTAATAAAACTTTTTTCTATTGAAACGAAGTTGGTGACTTGTTTTATATCATAAGATAGCAAACAAGCAGGTGGGTCTCCTGATGGAACGAGAAACCAACGCATATAGACATCAAGAATGTTAATGGTGCGTTGCTATCCGTGTTGCGGGATAGCAATGCCACATGCAAAAGTGTAGCGGCTACATTACCCATCCAACCGGAACATGACAATGACAAACATTGACGCTATTGCGGGAAGAATTTTAAGTTTTGAACATTTTTAATTGGTCGCCTTTAATGACCTGCCTGGCAGAACGGCAGTTGGTCTATTTTTTAAGAATTTTTGAATTTTTAAAGAATTGTTGAATAAAACGGGTAAGCGACATGAAATCATGTCGCTTACCCGTTTTATTCAAAAAGCTCTGACATAGGTGCAGTTAATGGACTGCACTTTAGAGGAACACAAGTCGCGTGGCGCATGCCTTGTCTAGTACGTTAGTACACAGAAGTCTTGATATATTCCAGGAATTAAATCCCAGTCCCCATAGCTATGTTATCAAAGTTTGTAATTATTATTTGAAAATAGACCTACCCTATTTCAAAGTAAGTATTAACCAATTCTATGTTAGGCATAAGTATAACCAGTCCATTTTTTCTCACTTCTTTTTTACGCTAATTCTCAAAAATTGTAAGTTCATAATTGGCAATTCTTCGATATTTTCGATATTTCCTTTGGGGATACGCAGTGCCATTGCGTGCCCCCACAAAAAAGCCCTGAGTATAACATAGTCTTTAAGAATTTAAATCACAAATATAGCAATGGGGACAACAACATGCCAATAAACTAGTTAATCTAATGTACCATTGTCTCTAAAGTCGCGGCTCTATTATCGTAATACGACGAAAATTTGCGTTGTCACAATGTGTCATGAATCATTCGAAAGGGTTCGGGTTTCTATCGATTTTTTACTGCCCATCTTTCTTTTGCATTGGTACGCATCACAAGTTCAAGTGAGATAGAGGATCGTCGACTGAATACATGTGGCCATGAAGTTCGCTATAGTGCGACCAAAAAGTTTTATCGCGTCAACAATCGACGAACCCACGCTAATGTAGCCTGGTAGTAATGACATTCCGTTGCCTTTGCTTTCCTGTGAGAAAATATGTTATTATTCAATAATAATTACAATATCTTACCTATATTAGTAGCAACAAAATTCGGTGGCGGCAAAACCATCGCAGGAACAGGCCCCTCTATACCACTCGGTACTTCCAAGTCTTTATCGCTGTATATCACGTGAAAATTGTTAAATGCTGGATTATTTTCCATATTTTCTGAGTTGATATTCACATTTGCTTGTTTAGACACAATTTCATTACTTTCTTGTGTATTTTTTAAATTACTCAATTCATATGAAACTTTATACGATTCTTTATTTGTATTGGGTATTTCATCTATCGTTCTAGTTGTATTATTATCTATTGCATCGTCAATAAAACTTTTGAATTCATTATTTTCATCATTAAATTCTAATATACTTTTATATACTGCTGATTCGTGTAAGTCGGTTGGGTCTGCCCGACCTTCTTCTGTTGGATTTAGTGGAATATACAAATTTATATCTTCAGTTTTATTTTCTCTCAAATTGTCATATATAGGATCCTCTAATGGTATCCCTTCGGGAATATCTTCAAATGAAAAGTCATGAGTAATTAGTATTTCGCCACTATCAGTAAGAGATTTTGCCTTATTGAAGAGATTATCTGACGCTGAGTATTTTTCTGAATCATGGTTTATACGTGACGGACAATCTTCAGGGATGGAATACATCTGTAAAGTAATACTCGATTATATCATTGCTTTTGGCATCATAGATGTTGCTTTTATAGTGAACTTGAAAAAAGTTCAAAAAAAAACTTTTTTCAAGTGAAAAATTCTTTAGGCGGGTTGATCATTTTTTGAAATGTGAAAAAAACATTGAACTTGTGACATAATGTAACCCACACCTTTCTATATAAGTATGTACATGTCGCAGGCAATTTGTATGTCCCGCCGTTACACAAATGGAATCGTCATTTTATAATCGTAACGTTCAATAATACAAATTACTGGCAAATTGTTGGTGTCAAAAATTGCGCCAATGTCAACTATAAATTCCGATGTCGCCGACGGTCGATGGAGCCCCGACGACATACATTGACATATAATGACGTCATTTTATATTCGGCGTATCAAAATTTATGTACACGTATTTAACTTTGAAATCTGACGACATCGTTTGTGTACGGTTGAATAACAGATTTTGCCCGCGATATATAAGTACGTACTACGTACATATACATGTTATCAATGACAACTATAAACTCCGATGTTGCCGACGCGGACAGTCGACGGCTTTTTCCGGTTAAGGGGCCTAAAGACAATCTAACAAACCTACGTCTTCTTTTGTATGTAAGAACCCGGATTATCAACCCATTTACATAACAAGTAATTTACATAGCAAGTAATTTAAAAAATATGCCGCGGCAATCTGTTAACGGCGGTGGTAAATATCATGCATATTATATTATGACGAAATTTTTCATTCGGCGTAAGGCATTTTCTAAAACGTATTCATCTTTGCAATCTGATGGCACCATTTCTACAAATGCCGCCATCAGATTGAAAAGATGATAATTCAGGGGCAAATTCTATAATTTGTCCATATACCTACGTATATGGACGAATTATAGAATTTGCCTGTGACACGTTTACGCGGAATGTAAAATGTCGTCATTATATTATTATGTCAATGTGTGTCGTCGGAGCTCCATGGACCGTCGGCGGCATTGAAGTTTATACATGGGGCACACTAAAAGTTTTGCACTTCTAGCTAATCGGAACTATTTGAATTTCGAATGTTATATTTTTAAAACGTTGCAACCTTCTTAGTAATAAAAAAACACAAATGGCGGGAAATGATTTGTCAATTTTTTTATCACACATCAAAGTACTACGTACGCAACGAAAATGGAATTAAGTCAAAAAGATTTTAGAGCGATGATTTCTTATGATTTTAAAAGTTCTCTTTCTCCGCAAGACTGTGCCGCTCGTCTTCAAAATGCTTTTGGGAGAGAAGCACCTTGTTTGTGCACCGTGAGGCGATGGTTTGCTGTATATGAGAGAGGTCGAGTTTCTTTACATGACGAATTTCGTGAAAGGTGGCCTTCAACTGCAGTTAACGAAAATAATGTGGCTACTGTTAAGCGGTTAATTGAAGAAAACCCCCGGATTACCTATGAGACAATTCCAGGACTATTGGGGATTGGTATGAGCAAATTCAGAAAATTTTACACGAAGAATTGAAAGTTCGGAAACTTTGTTGTCGTTGGATCCCTCATGAACTGACAGCGGAGCAGAAGTGGGCTCGCCTGGAATGGTGCTCACAGATGCTACTGAAGTACGACCACGGACATTCTAATGCTGTTTATGACATTGTCACAGGAGACGAAACGTGGATTTATTGTTTTGAACCCGAAAAAAACAGCAATTTTGTGAATGGGTGTTTGAAAATGAGAACAGGCCAAAAAAAGTGAGACAGGGGAGAAACGTTGGTAAAAAAATGATCGCGTTTTTTTTCTCAGGTACGGGTCCCATCTGTACAATTCCACTTGAAGATCAAGAGTGTTAATGCGGAGTAGTATTCTACCATTTGTTTACCCAGGGTGTTAGAAAAAGTTCGCGAAAGACGATCCAAAAAGCCGCATTCTCCTACACCATGATAACGCTTCTTCACACTCGGCCAACAAAACAAAGTCATTTTTAACTTCCGAAAAAGTACATCTCGTCACTCATCCTGCGCATAGCTCCGACCTAGCACCCTGTGATTTCCGTATTTTCTCCAAAATCAAAGATTCGATGAGAGGTTTTACTTTTACCAACTCCGAAGAGGCAGTGATAGCGTTCAATCAGCACGTAGAAAACATGCTTTCAGATCTGTGGACCTCCTGTTTTAAAAAATGGTTCGATCGCATGAAAAAATGTTTAAAATGTAAAGCAGATTATTTTGAAAAGCAATAAATATAATATTTTGGTTATAACATGTTGTTTTTTTAAGTTACGCAAAACTTATAGTGTGACCTACGTAGTTGATATTGACACAATTTATGCCATGAAAAATTTTCTGCACTGACGCTATTGCGGCAGGAATAGGTAAGGCGGTGGTACCAGGCCTGGGTGAGACCATGCAGAATTGTATCACCTAGTAGCCACGATGTTAGTGACTTGCATAGCCGATCGGTCGCCTTTTATGACAGAACCGCAGCTGGCTTATTTTTCAAAGGAGCCCGGGACCAACATCAGGTAAAGAAATACTATAGATACTGTGGCAAAAAACTTGTAGCGCGAAAGTAGCGGGAAGTTAGAGGGAAGGTAGGGGGAAAGTAGTGCGAAAGTAGCGGGAATGTAGCGGGAAGGTAGTGGAAAGATAGCAGGAAAGTAGTGGAAAGGTAGCGGAATGGTAGCGGTCAGGTTGTGGGAAGGTATTAGGAAGGGAGTGGAAAGGAAGGGGTGAGGTAGGGGCTAGGTAAGGGAGAGGTAGTGTAAAGGTAGTAGGTAGGTAGCGGAAAGATTGAAGGTAGTGGGAAGATAGGGGAAGAGAGAAGGAAAGGTAAAGGGAAGGTAGCGGAAAAGATGTTCCAATTGAAGAAAATACAATGATATTATTCAAGTTTTCTACTAAAAAAGGTAATCCCGGAGTGCCACATTTTTCTTTTATATCATTAGATAGAAAACAAGCAGATGGCTCTCCTCGCTGGAAAGAGAATCCATAGCCTATAGACACCAAATATGGTAATGGTGCGTTGCTATCCATATGGCGGGATGTCAATGCTACATACATAAGTCTACCGGCTACCTTACCCTCCAAACCGGAACATAACAATGCTCGGTATTGACGCTATTGCAGTGGGAAAAGATAAGGCAGTGGTGCCAAATATCCGGACGAGACGTCGTTGCGGAACTCTATCACCTAGTGGTCACGATGGTAGTGACAAGTATGGCTAATCAATCGCTTTTTACGACCTGCCTGACAGAATGGCAGTTAGTCTATACTTCAAAAGAGCCCGGAACAACGCGGGGAGCTAAGTACAAGTTTCTTTTGCAGCATCTACCAGCTGTACGCATTTTATAAACATAAAAGTTGTTGATAACCCAGAGCTAATTCTAAAGGACGATAAAAAAGTCAGAACAATATCACCACCTTCCGATTGGTGCCGTATACAGCGTCAATGATTGTCGTTGTCGTATTCCGGTTAGGAGAGTAAGATAGCCGGTAGACTTATGCACGTGACATTGCCATTCTGTCGCACTGAAAGCAATGCACTATTAATATCTTTTATGTCTATAGCCGATTGTTTCTCTTTCCATCAGGAGATTTATCTGCTTGCTTGCTATCTGATGATTTTAGCTTGTGTTAGCGACCGCGCTTAACGACGAGTACTGGCCGGCCAGATGTGTGGCGCACCTGTGTTATGCAACTGTTATTATGAGATAGTGACGTCACAAAAACAATGGACAAAATATATAACGAAAAATGGTGTAAATAGGCGGAGATAACATATTTTCTATTTATTGTAATTCAATCGGTTGTTGAGGGCGTTACTCTGCCCAAAAATTATACGGTGCGTGTAAAAGTGAGTTAAGTGTTTTGTTCGGCCAAACTGCTTCCCGGTTATACTTGTCAGTTACTTGCACATACTTATAATATGACCAAGCCACGTTCTATATAAAAAATATTGTCTACTATTGCATTCCTTACCTCGTTATCAATTGATCACTTACAATCAAATGATAATTTTATAATGACGAATCTATCATGTGTATCTCCCTATAGCAAATATTTTTATCAAATTGATATGAACACGATACATTATTTTCCAGATATAAGAAAAATAGAGCGTTTTTTTATATCATAAGATAGCAAACAAGCAGATGGGTCTCCTGATGGAAAGAGTGAACCATCACCTATAGACACCAAAGGTATTAAAGATGCGTTGCTATCTTGTGGCGAGGTCTAATACCACATGTATAAGTTTACCGGCTACCTTATCCTCCAAACCGGAACACGACAGTGACAAGCACTGGCGCTATTTCGAACTCTACCACCTAGTAGCCACGATAGTAGTGACTCGTATAGCCAATCGGTCGCCTTTTACGACCTGCCTGGCAGAATGGCAGTTGACATATTTTTCAAAGGAGCCCGGGACCAACACGGGAGAAAATTATTTTGTATATGATAAATTGCATTTAATTTAATTATTTAGCGCAGTGATTCTTAACGTTTTTGATAGATCACTTTACAAAGCATCTGCCTTGGCATGAACCACATACTATTCAGAGATAATGTACTTACTTACTAGGTAATTGCTGTTCATGCGGAGGAGTCTTAATGCATGCAGTCTCGCCGTGTTGGTCCCGGCCTCCTTTGAAGAATAGGCCGTAAAAGGCGACCGATTGGCTATAAGAGTCACTACCATCGTGGCTACTAGGTGGTAGAGTTCTGCATTATCTCGCCCGGGTCTGGTACCACCGCCTTACATATTCCTGCCGCAATAGCGTCAGTGCTTGTGGTTGTCGTGTTCCGGTTTGGAGGGTAAGGTAGCCGGTAAACTTATGCATGTGGCATTAGACCTCGCCACAAGATAGCAACGCACCATTAACACCTTTGGTGTCTATAGGCGATGGTTGACTCTTTCCATCAGGAGACCCATCTGCTTGTTTGCTATGTTATGATATTAAAAAAATGCATGAGAATATCGACCACCATACCCTCCAAACCGTAACACAACAGAGAAAACCATTGACACTATTGTGGCAGAATTAGGTAAGGCGGTGCCAAATCCGGGAGAGACGTTGAAGAACTCTATCAACAAGTAGTCAATACGATAGTGACACGTTTGCTTAATCATACGCCTTTTAGAACTGCCTAACGATTTTATAGGTGGCCTATTCTTCAGAGAGACGGGACCATGGATTAAATGGATACGCAATTCAAGGCAATTTCTAAGTTTGTTAGTGTAGCTTGCATTGACACACAAAAATACAGAGTAATACTAGTTACCAATAAAATAAAATCACTCCAAGGGTAATGTTTAAACCTTGTCGTCTCATTCGGTAAGATAAAACAGTACGACATCTATTTTTCAAAATATAATATGTCTATAAATGTATAACACTTTTGACAGTAATAAAAGCGTTTGCTCATATGCGCGGCGACACGTTCTCGTCCCAATGATATGTCTATTAGTATTTACGTGGTCTGTGGACGGGACCGACACAGCACAGCGCGGCGGTGAGATTCGAACCCATGCCTCCGAAGAGAGTCACCATTATTATTTTGTAAATATAGATACAGATAAAATGACTAGCCCGTTGATTTTCTTCCACCGGATCTTTTGTGTGTGGACGCGTTTCGATTCAGTAGTAATTATAAAATTAATAAAGATTTCCATCTTTACCATCTTACCATCTTTTATGCCTATCTTTGGTGCCTATTGTAGGTACAAATCGAAGAATACGATAGTTAATGATTATAAGTAAACAATAAAAATATATAAAGAGAATATTACTTAACCATTATAGTGAGCCTCAACGAAATTCATGTCGTAATATTCAAAAAGTATGGTCACCGCACGATATACCGCAAGGAATCTAGTCGTAAGATCTGTAAATCGCTGTTTGTAAACAATGAACGTATATGCGTCGTGCGCGTGTCTGTACTAAAAAGGAAAAAATAGATAAAAATTTAGGTACCATTTTTTCCATATTCGGTATGAGAAACGAATACTTCAGTATGTACATTTTACCATGAACCTGTCTGTAAATTCGTATGTAATTGATTTCACTAAAACGGTTCTATCGATTTGGACGAAATTTTATATTTAGATAGTCTTTTGTTATAGAAGTTGATCTAGGTAGGTAAATCTCTGTGATAATGAAAACTTCATATGAAAAACTATCATCCGAGCGAAACTCGGTCGTCTAGCTAGAATCTAATGAATTGAATAGTCGAGACCACCGACTACACAGCCCATAGACGCTTAATAACAGGCGAATGGCTCCTGACAACACATTTGATTTATAGTTCCGATATAAATGTCCACGCGAAAATACTCAATCAGTGTCGACCAATCAGATGCCCTGTACATCATCTTTCTCTGTGGCCTTGAGTTAACCAATCACGGCGTTGCAATCCTGCTTCGACGTACCTCAGCTAAATTTTCTGTATAATTCAATATGGAAAATCAAATATTAGGCGTCTATGGGCTGTGTGGTTGGTGGTTGAGACATATACCTGAGCATCATTGATATCTGGATGGTAATAATCAAGAATCTTCGCGTAGGCAGGCTTCGTTTTAGTGCGGGGTCCTACCGCGTGCACTGGGAAGCACTCGTGGCCGGCGCGAGATATCGTATCGCTGCCGTCCCGTGTCGCCAGATATAAACTGATTCGGCCGCCATTCGACGATAATTCTATCCGACGCAGCACTGAAATAGAATTATTAATATTTAGTAGGACAGATAATTATAGACGTCAGTGATGTCATATTCTGATCTAATATATTGAACTATGTTTATAATTTTGAATTTTGTGCTAAGGGACCATCCATAAATTACGTTACAAGATTTTCGTAATTTTTTGACCCCTCCCTGTCCTTGTCGCATCTGGTCACATTTGTGTGACCCCCCTACCCCCTCCTACCTGGTGTGATGTTACATATTTTACAATTTTACATTGGAAAAATGATCTGCATGCCAAAAAAAAAAAATGATCTGATGGAATGTACAGGTATGAATGTATGGAATGTATTTTGAAAAAATGTGATGTCACAAAATTTGGGACCGCTCCCTACCCCGTGTCACACACTGTCACACTTCGTCGACCGCCTCCCTCCCCCTTAACGTGTGACGTAATTTATTGATGGCCCTAATGCCCCTAATGGTAAATAGTTACAGCTTTAGCACTTTACGTATTCTCAAATCCGATAACATTGCAAAATATCAAGGATGTAAAAGCTTTTAGTTACTACGAAAATTTTACGGGATTTCTACTAACGGACGCGCATCTTAGGCAGAACCACAGACCATATGAATACTAATAGACATGTCGCCGCGCATATGAGCTAACGCTTCTATCTTTGACAAAAATGTCATACATTAATTGTAGATATGTTATGAAAAAAATAGAAATGAACCATGTTATATGGTTTTATCATACCGTTTTATCATGACTCTGTACTTATGTGTGTGAATAAAAGCTACACTGACAAACTAAGAAATTGTCTTGTAAGGCGTATCCATTACTCCGTGAGCAGAACGCATTGAACATTGCTTGACGAGTGTCGATTAGATTTATTGGGGCTATATTGGTCCATAAAATTGATAAATGTATTTTTTACATCATAAGATAGCAAACGAGCAGATAACTCTCGTGATGGAAGGAGATAACAATCGCCTGTAGGCACCAAAGATGTTGCAGCAGTTGCTTTAAATATTTTTCCTTTGCCAAATTTACATATTTGAAGTCTCCTAATCGCCCGGCCATACAAACTGGCGGCGGCGGCGATGGCGGCGGCGGTGGCGGCGGCGCGGCGGGCGAGACGTAAATTCGCACGGTGCGGATTTTCAGGCCACGAGAACTTGCGTCCACCGCCGCAACCAGTATAGTCTGAGAGCAAGATGACTTTTTCAACTTTATCTCGATATTGCTTGGAAGGGAGTAATTTTGTACTTCAACACTTACTATTTAGAAAAGAATGTGCAGTACATGTTTTAAATTAGAATCGGGGCATAGATTAGATGCTGAATTTCAATTTCGTGAAGTTTGAGAAATACATACTATAACAATGAATTTTTTTGAAAGGAGTGTCGAGACTCGAAACCTTTGCTTTATAGCGTTGCCGCTTGATAGTCCATTATCGATAGGGTTTTATTATTACCTCAGTAAGTACAATACTATTAATAAACAGCAGTACAATCGATAGCATCGATAATAATCATGTTATATGCAAAAATAAATTATCAAAAGTATCGATACTATCGGTAGTATTGCTATTATAATTGCATTAATCACAATTACTATCGATATTATCGATACTATCAAACTATCGATGGTCAACTTTATTCTAATACTGACGGATGTTATCGATTGTACAAACTATCAATAGTATTGAATATGTCGATAGTCAATGCAATATTGTCTAACAAGACTATTGATAGAATCGATACTTTGTTTATCTCCAATGATACTATCGACACAATCGATAGCTTATTTACTTGCAGAGTTCAATACTATCGATACTATCGACGTTATGGCGTTTCTAGATTAAAACTATCAATTTTTTGGCGACATTATTTATATTCTTATGAATATTCAACATTGTGTGAACAAAGAAAAATTGTATCTCTGGACTTTGTTTATACTAATGATGTGGTGACCAGACTTACAATTTACTGCCCTAGTAAGTATTTGAAAATTACCGAGGCCACCGCCATGCGCTGTATTGATTCATACATTTTTTGCACACGCTCGCTACGTCCCCCGCCACGCGCACGAATCGCTCGGCAAAATTCGTCTGTCACCCCGCCGGCCGCCACGCCGCGTGGCATGTTTAGTACTATCCCATACATTTGTTTCAGACGCCAGTCGCTTCGCCATTCGCCGTGGCCAGGCCGTAACTTTATTAGTTATCCGATCCGAGATTTTTCGAATATATAAAAGATGGGCGTCTCGTAAAAACGAAACTATTTACAAATATTAGGTAAGCTTGTTATTAACCAATGATAAAAATGTTCTTGCGGTCTAGATGAAGGTAGCCGGTAAACTTATGCATGTGGCATTAGACCTCGCCACAAAATAGCAACGCACCATTAACACACTAACACACACGCATAACACATTTGGTGTCTAAAGGTAATGGTTGGCTCTTTCCATCAGGAGACCCATCTGTATGTTTGCTATCTTATGATACAAAAGATCATAAGATATAAAACAAGCCAGTGGCAATTTTGATGTAAAGATATACTTAACCATCGACTTTAAATCACGATGTTAGTGATTCGTTTTAGCTTTTTTTCCATCCCTGCCACAAGGATAACAACATGCCATTAGCCTCTCTGGCTATAGCCGATGGTTGTCTCTTTCACTTGTGAACCATGTTTACTAAGATAGTAAACAAACAATAATACAAGTTAAATAAAATATGGTCTGCAGTCTACACAGATCAGTTACATGAGAAAAAAAAAACGGAAATGACGCAATGAGAACAGGTCGTAACCTTGGCCTGTTTCCGGGGAAAAAGCGGGCGTAATGGAGACCGGAGTTATTGTTTACCGCTCAGTGGGAATATAGGACGAGACGGGAGACTCTCAGTGGGAACTATTCAGGCCGCTTGCACTTTTACGGAAATTGAAAATACTTTGCGATTTAGTGTTTCAACGACTACTTTAGGAAATGGGTGTTTCATGAAAGTTAGTTGGTGGAATATAATTTTTATATCATAAGATAGCGAATAAACGATGCTTCTCTTGTTGGCAAGAGATAACCATTGTCTATAGACATTAAAGATGATACGTTGTTATTTGTGTAAAACATATGTTGCATAAATATGTATTTTTTGTTATTTTTTTTTATATAATATGATAGCAAACAAGCAGATGGGTCTTCTGATGGAAAGAATTCACCATCACCTATAGACATCAGTGATGTTAATAGTGCGTTTCTATCTTGCGGAGAGGTCTAATGCCACATGCATAAGTTTACCGGCTACCTTACCCTCCAAACCGGAACACGACAGTGTCAAGCACTGACGCTATTGCGGCAGGAATTATATTAAAGGATTTTATTTGTATCATAAAATAGCAAACTAGTAGATGGTTTCCTGGTGGAAAAAGACAGCCATCGCCTATTGACATGTTAATGGTGCGCTACTATTCTTGTAGCGGGAATCGGGATCTCATACATAAATTTACCGGCTACCTTACCCTCCAAACCAGAAATGAAAAGAATTAAAAATATTTATTTGCAAGAATATGAGTGTTACAAATTGTTAAAAATTAATTAAGTTACCATTAGTGATAAGTCTTTACCTATGAAATTGCCGTTTTTCATGAAATAATTATTTTTTCTATATTTTTTATTTCTATTAATCAAATTAATCACCCATGCAATCAATGCATCTTTGCAAATGCACTGGTAGCTTATTGATGCCTTGCTCGAAGAAGTCAGCTGGACGGGAGGCAACAAATTCTTCCAAGGGATTTTGTAGTGCCTCTAGGGTATTATGGTGTGATTGTTACGGTGTGCAAATATTTAAAAAATTTTTTTTTATATCATAAGATAGCAAACAAGCAGATTGTCTCCTGATGGAAAGAGTCAACCATCGCCTATAGACACCAAAGATGTTAATGGTGCGTTGCTATCTTGTGGCGAGGTCTAATGCCACATGCATAAGTTTACCGGCTACCTTACCCTCCAAACCGGAACAAGACAGCGACAAGCACTGACGCTATTGCGGCAGGAATAGGTAAGGCGGTGGTACCAGACCCGGGCGAAACAATGCAGAACTCTACCACCTAGTAGCCACGATGGTAGTGACTCGATAGCCAATCAGTCGTCTTTTACGACCTGCCTGGCAGAACGGCAGTTGGCCTATTCTTCAAAGGAGGCCGGGACCAACACGGCGAAAATAATTATGGATCTATTATTATGGTGTGCAAATATTTAAAAAATATCATTATATAATATTACATTTAAAACTTTGTATCGATATTTTCACGGATTAAATGCATACACCTGTCAAGACAATCTCTTAGTTTGTCAGTGTAGCTTGCAATTACACACAGAAACACACACACAGTGTTGTACTACTTACCAATGTAATAAAATCATCTCAAGGGTAACTTATAAACCTTGTCATCTTGTTCGGAACGATAAAACAGTACAGTACAACTGATTGAGAAAATTAAAATGCTTTTTATAGGTATGTGCTTGTATCAGTGATAAAACAATATTTTAAATAATAAAACAATATTTTAAAAAATGATGTGGTGTCGCGGGACACCAGGTAGGAACGAACTTCCTTCGGCTAAACGGCACTACTCGCTTGTGTACGCGACTGTCGCGCCTGCGCACGTCTCATTTAACGCTTTTATTCCACGCATTTTTGTTACGGTTTTACTATCACATTTTTTTTCAGTTCGGTCGCGCAGCAAAATCCCTATCCCCTCCAAGCCTGCCGTAAGGAACTTCGTTCCAATAAATAAATATCGATAGATAAAATAAATGAATTGATTTAGATCAAGTAGTTAGCCACAAAGTAAGCAAATTATTTGCTTGTGTTTATGGGTGTTAGTTAACGGTACTAATACATAGAACACAAACACCCAAATTCTGAAATACAAATATCTATGCTATGCTCATCACACAAATGTTTCTTAATCAAACCCGAGTCCCATCGATTCGTAGTTAGGTTCGCTAGTAATACAACTAAGGGCCGCCTCGTTTGTCGAGTGTTTAGTTATGTGTCGCTCAATATTATTCTGATGCCCTGTTTTAAATAACAACACAGGAAATACATGATAATTACTTCTGTCGCTATAATCGTCGCTCAGAGAGCGATTTCCACAGTATATGAGTAGTAATTTATTTCATCATTCGTTTCCCTATCCTTGTCTGATTGACATCAAACAAGTACAATGTACTTATCTGGAATATATATATATATATATATATATATATATATATATATATATATATATATATATATATATATATATATATATATATATATATATATGTATATGTGTGTGTGTGTGTGTGTGTGTGTGCGTGTGTGTATAAATTACGTGTCACCTTGTTTGTCCGCGATAGATATCGTACAGGACCCGTTTTTAAAATATACCTAACTGTACGATTTAAATTCCTTTCATTATTGTGACGTATTAGCAATGTTACGCAACACGACTCACATTACAAAAAAGATTACTGGTACGAGTAGTAAAACATCTCCGGATTTTTGTCTTTAGTTTAGAATCATTACATTTTTAATTTTTTTTAGCATCGTTAAGCATCAGAAAGTTTAAAGACTGCCCTGATGTAAGTAAAATTATTTTTGTTCCTAGTATTTAGATAGTGTATATCACATTTTTTTTCTTTTGCAATCCTTTTCTTCACGGAGCTTTGGTTTAAGACTGTAACTTATCATAACCGTCATTCTTTAAAGTATAAAGTTCGATTGTATATTTTTTCTATAGGGAATTCCATCTGTTATCATTGTGCATAATTAGCTAAAGTAGCTAAATATTCCTCGCAGTGTCGACATAAGATAGCTGCCTAATTTACTTAATTGCAATTAATTAATTTTCTATTTGCTAATTTCATAATATGCGGCCCCCTCTGTAATTTTTTACCTTCTATCATTCCGGAAACACTATGGAGACTACTAGGTTCAGTTTGTTCTCATTAGTATATTGCTTGTTTTGAGTTAGTCTACAAATTTGAAACCGCAATATTCACTTAATTATACTTTCCAGTTTATCGTTTTGTTTTGAATGCAAGTGAAGTAAAAGTAAAAACAGTACAATTTCCTACTTACCTACGCAATAAAGTAAATCATAACGTATACGAGATACTCGCATAAAGGTATACGAGAAACAATAACAGGCAAAGAATGAAACCCTGTGAGACGCCTTTGGTTATCGGATCAATAGTAGATCTTTGTTCTATTAATATAAAACTTCTCACTTCTTTTCCTTAAAATATGAAATCAAAAGAACGAGAACTTTATGTTTAAAATGTTCTGATTAAAATAGTTAAATGCTTCTGAAAAATCAAAGAATACACAAAAGGCATCCTGCGAGTTCTTCTAATCTTCATAAATATTTTCTTACGGCATTGTGTATGTACTGAATGTAAAGGATAAATAATGCATCATTTCTTACGTGTATCATTGTGGTCGAGTAGTTGGTAGAGGCGCGGTAGGTCCGCGCCGTAGCCGGCGGGCAGCGCGAGCTCCAGCAGCGCCATCTCCGGGAAGTGGCCGCGCCACGCCGCGCACGCCTACGCACACACCACACTATAGCGCCTGTTCCGGTAGCGCCATTTTCGGTATCACTAGTCAATTCGGCTCAGATTATAAAGTTCCGGCCCGATCCCCAAGTAGGGACGAAAGTAACACTAAGTGACTACTTAGTTTTGTATTTTTCTTTTTGTTAATACCCCTGTGCCTGGGATGAGCATTAAAGCTGTCATCGATATAAACAATGGGGATTACCACTCATTTCGCCAATCGATGAACCGATAAATCGAAAAAATCGAAAAGTCTACAGACGCTCGGTTCACTCTTCTAGCCCCGCAAGGAAACACTAGCATTCCCGTGGTTTCAACAAGCAAACTGCCTGGCAGTTTGAAATAAAATATAATTTGGCGGACAAACAGTTACATTAATTGCATTTTGCTGGCTAATTATTATTTTATGCCATGAGTTAGCTAGCTGAGCATAAACATAATGTTAGAAAGGTCTAGAATGCCAAGAATTTTTAACACTTTTGAAGTAAAGCGAGAAGAGTGGTTGCTCGAGGTTGGCAAAACAGTTAAAAATGTAGTTAAGTGGCGACATGTGATATTGCGTTTAAAAAAGCGCTGAACTTCGTAACTGGTAAGCGCAGGACTTGAACCCACCACCTATAAATGGCCTCTAATGGCTTAAAACGACTGACCTCTCGATCATACGCCAGTTAACCTGTTACGCTACTCCCTCGTGCATATATTCACTTAGTTTCCCACTTCTTCCTTTAAGACCATTTAAAAAAAATGAAAAATGGTTTATTAAACCATTGGTTCCTTTTCCCTTTTGGAGCTTTTCCCCGTTGATATTCAATCACACAGTACACATACACGGAGTAAACTCGTTGCTTGTAAATAGTTAAAGCGTCGACCAAAATGTGCTGAACGACCATTTTGTTCTATCCTGATTAAGGGCCAGCACTAAGAATTCACACCTAAATTAAGACTTACCTTAACAACAGTGGCACAGAAGCAGTTGGTCCCGTTAACATCGCAGTCGAAGGCTCCGTCAGTACCGACCGATGCGAATACCGACAGCGGGTTGTCCTTGCTGGAGCTCGGACTTAAGGTGTGGTAGCTCCGCGTTGCTTGAACCAAGGCACATCCCGTACCTTTTCAATGTAGTTTTAAATATATTAAGACATATTTAACTATGAGTTGAAACATTTCTTAAAGAGTTTACCTTTAAGAAAACAAATTTGTTAGGACCCCTTTTAATTATTTATTTAGCACTTAAGAGGATCACTAGAAAACAGCAAAAGAAAAATATATTCAACATTTAAATAGCAAAAGAAGGCTGGGAATCATTTCCCAGTAGTAGTGGCAGGAAAGCTCCTATTATTATAGTTACAAACTAAGTTTTATGGAAGAATGCACTGCTGATTAAGTTTCTTATAGTCGCAAATTTTGTGGTGAGAATTAGACCAAACCTTTATCTAAAAATACGTTAAACTTCTTACTAGCTTTATATATAAATGAATTTTGCTTATAATTTGTGGAGGTAAAGGTAAGTAGACAAAAGGGTTACACATACATACTTTAACTACACACAAAATAGTATATCGTCCCCGTAGTGGGAAAATTAAATAAGTTCGATTTTGGCAATGTTAACTTGATTTTTCATGTGTTATTTAGTTATAGTAAAATATAGAGTTCAGGTTGTTAAAGATAATCAGGTTCACAAAAAATAAAATTACCTACAGTAAAATTGTCTCACATTTTTTACCAAATGTACATTAATTGAAAAAAAAAATGCTAAATCGAGTTTATCTCGGAAGTACAAAATCAGAGTTATTTAATTTTCTACTACTAACTACGGGGACGATATAAGGTCCTTCCAAAATAGGTGAACATATTTTAACACAGCATTCAGATATGTGATTCAAGGAACTAGAACTTTTTATTTTTACGAACAAAATATTTTATTCCCATGATAAAGATTTGCGCCTTTTTGCATAAAATAATCCAGCTCGCATAAATAATTTAGCTCAAGAGAAGTAATTGGTAAATAACCACAAAGTGGACTACTTTATGCAAAAAGCGTAAATCGTTATGAGAAAACATTTTGTTCGTAAATATCAAAAAGTTTGAGTTCCCGGGATGATATGTCCTGATCCTGATGATGATAGATCCTTTTCTAATCAAAGATATATTTGGTTAAACGTACTAAACGCTGTGTTCATGGGCGTACCGAGGAGGGGTGGGTGGGGGAGGGGGAGGCAGCTGTCTCGCCTGAAATTTGTTTACCTCTCTACTAGCTATCTACTGTTGTAGATATTAAGATAAAAATTTTATGTAATGTTGTGTTACGGTGGCCCCCCGGGCCCAAAACCTGGCATGGCTGTGTTGAAATATGATTATCTATTTTGAAGGAGATTATATACTATTTTGTGCGTAGTTGAAGTATCTTGTCAAACTCAGCATAAATTTTATTATTAAGTCTACGATTAAGCAGTCATAGAACTGGGTGATGGCTAGTTAAGCCTAAATAACGTTAATGCCTATCACTATTTTGTTCTAGCTTGAAGAATAAAATAAATTAGCCAGTATATTCATTCATGAATGTGCGTGTATATAAAAAATATTCATATTCATCAATTTCATTCATAAAAATCTTGTGGCTCAATCAATTTCATTCATCAAATTCAATTCATAAAAATTTAAATATGAATTCATAAAAATTTAATTTAATAAATAAAAATGAATTCTTACCTTCAATTGAAACGTTAAGTAGATTGGTAGCATTCATCTTGACGATGTCTGGTATTTTGACACCGGGCATTAACGTGATAGTTCGCACTTCACCACTCTGGACTCGCACCCTCAGGGGTGTTGTCAGGGGTGGATATAGCGAGGACCAGTGGGAGATGGCTTCTAGAGCCACGAGGGTGTCCTGGAAATATTTGCGCATTAAAAACGTGTCGGTTCAAAAAGGTGTTTTTTTTATAATAAAAAAGCAAACAAGCAGATGGGTCTCCTAATGGAAAGAGTTAACAACCGCCTATAGATATGTTAATGGCGCATTGCCATGTTGTGGCGAGATCTAATACCACTTGCATAAGTTCACCGGCTACCTTACCCTCCAACCGTAACACGAGGTAAGGCGGTGGTACCAGATCCGGGCGAGACAATGCAGAACTCTACCACCTAGTAGTCCTGCAACTTTTTCCTTGGCTTCGGTACCTTTGACTTACTTATTCTTGCCTATATTAGCGTTAAAGTTAGTTCCATTTGGATTCTTGACTGTACCGGAGAGGTTAATGCGACTGTAGATAGAGCAGACCACGTGGTTTCACTAATGTTGACTGGTTACTTTTGATAGCGCTTGCACACACTGCTTGAAGGACTGGCCTTTGATGCGAAGTAAATGAAAGTCAAGATCACGCCTTATGAAAGAACATATGTTGGAACCTTGTGAATAGATTGGAAAATATTGTAGCTGTGAGCGAGTTCAGAAATCGGAAGTCAGAAATACTTTATTCAATAAAACTTTTTACAAGTTATTTTGACACGTCAACATATTTTTTTACAAACTATTACCGGATCGGAAACGCGGCCACACACTGAGAAGATCCGGCGGAAGAAACTCAGCGGGCTTGATTTTTTTACAATATCACAATATTACAAAAAATAAATATGAGATCGGTATGAGGAGCATGCACTTATGATATAAGTTTACGAACTCGCGGTATTACGCTATTAGAAAAATTATGGCATGATACAGTTTCAGTTATGGTATAGTATAGAAAGGATGATGACAAAACGGTGACGGATATTTTAGAAGTTTACGGAGAGCGAAGTTCAGGCACGTTAGTTAAGAACCAGAATTTCACGCTTCTATCCTGTTTTTTTCACACTGTGCAGAAAAAGTTATACGAGGGCAGAGGAATGGGGAATTAGGTTATGGCCGTTGCATTGTTTTTTATGATCTGTTTGACAGGAAGGTAAGATTTAACACATACAAGTGGACTGGAGTAAAACGGGTAAATCTCATTATGTAATTCACCTGTGTGGATATGAACCCGCCCGCCGCGCTCCTGTGGGTGGAGAGCCACAAGATGGCGGCGCGCGCGTCCGCCGCGCACGCACCCGCCAGCCGCGCCGGGCACGCCGCCAGCGACAGCAGCCCGTACCCTGTCGCCTCTATCGAGCTTGCTAGGTTACCTGACGGTGACCACAATACGACCATATATACAAATACGTGTGGAAGATCGCTTATACCACAAGCTTATTGGCTTGTCAAGCCACCTTCTTATTCTTAAAAGGCCGGCAACGTAACTAGACCTCTGGTATTGCGCATGTCCATGGGCGGCGGTGATCGCTTACCATCAGGTGCACCTCCTGCTCGTTTGCCTCCTCTTCTATAAACAAAACCTTCATAAAGGAAAAGTGTTATCAATTTTCAATCCTACCAATGTAATAATAAAAATGAAAGTTGAAATGTTCCAACATGTGGACATTTTTAGTCAATCAGGATAACCAATTTAAAACTTTATGGAATTTATCTTAGTTTCTTATAACTTTTAAATATATAATGTTATAGCACTACGGAGATGGTCGGAACATAGACGCCGATCAGAAATCAGAAGAACTTTCTTCAATAAAACTTTTTACAAGTTATTTGACATAACATGACGTTCATAAGCGGAGCATCTTTCTTTAACTTGCAAGCTTTTAGATATTTTTCGTGTAGAGTTCCACGATCAGGTCGAATATGTTGGTGTTGAGTGTCCACGGCTAAACAAAGATGGTTGTGAAGTGTATGCTATAGATAATGCATCAGAACCAAACAGGAAACGATGTGAACTCCTCTGTGACTGAGATGGGGATGTGTCCGGCTGCGATTTTTACCCGAAGGATATCTCATTGCTCTGTTAAAGTGACGCCGCGTTTAAACCTCTTTGACATTTTTCTAGTGTGGGTAGTTCGAGATCTCTGTGGAGGTGTATGTTGCGCAAGTACAATGAACATTTATTAAGTGCCGCTCGCAGGGTCGATCTGGGTCGGAAATTCCGGACAGCTAGCTCTACAAGCCTCGGATTGAGACTGGACAATGGTAGATGGTATACTATTATCCAGCCTCTAATTTTATAACTATATTGTGATCTAGTTATTATATCACTTTACAGGAACTAAGACTTAGTTTACGCGGGCTCAATCCTACCTACCACCTGGCTATGCCATGTTCGGGGGTAGCCAAGTCAGGCCGGTCTGGCCAATGCCACCTCGAATATCTGGCTAGTCCGATGCTTTCCATCTAAAGCGTGTGTTTAAGAGTGTAGGATGAAGGTGATGCTAGCATATACATTTACTATCACAGTTCTTTGGAAATTGTCACTTTGTATTTAAGTGACATTTAGCACGAACACCACGTTGTAGTCTCACTTCACATTCATAAGCACTCGCAATTATCCATCTAGGATGCGTATTTGTTTAAATTGTATTTTTTCTTTACATGTTAGGATAGCAAACAAGATGATGGCTCTCCTATTAGAATAAGACAATCATCGCCTATAGACACCCTATGGTGTCTAACAGATATTGTTAAAAGGATGAACTGGTATATACTCGTATGCATAAGTTTACTGGACAAAGTATTATGTTCTAAACTGATATATGACAGTGACCAGAACTAATGCTGTTGTGACAGGAATAGGTAAGGTAAGTGTTAAACTCTGGCAAACGTTTCATGCCTCTATCACCTAATCGTGACATATTTATCTACAACTTTATACCAAAACGCAGAAGGTAAGCAAAATGGGCTCGGGCTAATTTAGCGGGATTTTCACAAACGCGTAGTAGCAACTGCGCTTAATGGGAATTACTAGCCGGCCAGATGTGGTGCACCTGTGTGATTTATAGAGCTGTTATTGTGAAATAGTGACGTTATTATAAACAACAATGGACAAATAATAAACAATGGATAAATTTTCAAGTCATTGTAATTAATTTAATTGTGCATAAATTTAAATAAATAAATAAATAAACATAAGGAAATCACTGATTTTGCCCCGATTTTCGAAAATCGAGTTTTCACCAGATCTCGACTAGATGTTCGAGGTCCTAGGAACCTTTTCCGACTATTTCCGTAATGACATCAGTATGTTTGTATGTCTGTATATGTGTGTGTGTGTGTGTGTGTAATATGTGTCTATGTACTCATCTCATAACTTTTGAACGGCTGCACCGATCGTAACGCGGTTGATGACATTCGATTCTTCTAAGTTGAGTGGAATCCCATTCAACTTAGACTTCATGAAAATTAAAAGTCCAGGAGATTTTGAGAAATTTTGAAAAAACAAACAGACTTTAGCTTTTATAATATTAGCATGCATTTTGATTATATTAGTATGGATTTTGATTATTGTTAAAATAATTAATGGTAATTGGTTGAATTTAAGTTCTAAGACAAATAAAATTCTCACCAGTCTCCCACCAGATGTACTCTCCACTACGCTTGGCCATCTTCCACATCCCCATCAACTCCCTCACTTCATCCACCCCAACTCCACTCCATTCCTTCTCCAAATAACCAGCTTCATTGGTCGCTTTCAATTCTTCCTCATATTTCTTCAGTCTCATCATTGCATAGCTGACCAACACGTGAGGATATACCTTCTTGCTTTTAGGAGGTAAAGCGCTGAGACAAGAAAGGGAGTTTCGGATAACTCTAGAGGGTAAGTTTCTATAGGATTCTATGAGGGAAGTTATGACGTATGCAGTTAGAGCGACACTTGCCGTCTCACCGTCTTCGTTTAGCCCACCCTGAGAAGACAATAAATAATAAATATAGATGGATATTATATTACACTAGCTGCAGCGTGCAGCCCGCTGCATTATAAAAGTTTTTGGTGAATCCCGCGGGATCACCTAATTTTTTCGGGATAAAAAGTAATCTATGTGCTATTCCAGGTTATCATTTACCCGTGTGCCAAATTTCATTCAAATCCGTTCAGTAGTTTTTGCGTGATTGAGTATCAAACATCCACCCAAACATCCAAACTTTCGCATTTATAATATTAATAATAATATAGATGAATTAACTTAATCCTAAAATAAGCAAATTTTTTAATTAATATATTAATATACTTTTATTTAATCTTTAAAGAACCAAAGAAGAAAACCCACGTAAAGAAAGTCATTATAATATATCACTGCTTCCACAAGATATTATGTTAGTGAGAATTTGACATCGTAAAAGACAATCGAACCTTAAAGTCTCTGTGGAAGACTTGTCCCTCATTCCGGAAGCAGCCGCTCTCCATTTGCTGGTCGATCAGCCAACGCTCGGCGCGATCTATGGCGGCTGGGATAGGTGATGAGGGGGATATAATCTGTGGACAAATCATTACAATGAATATTGGTTGATTTATCCACAAATTATTAGGTATAGGTGGAGCTAGCACTCTTATTAATCAACTGAAACATATATTTACGTTATATCTCGTCATCTCTCTTCATACAGCTGAGTTAGAAAGAGAGGTAAGACCTCAGAAGATGACAGCAGTATTTAAAATTTGGTTTCAAGTGGGTATTAGATGTTTTGTCTCCAGATATAATACAGCTTCATGGATTTATCTAATGTTAAATATTTCACCTGTTTTAATGTACAAGGCTAACTTTGCAATTTAAAAACAAAATTGTTACTTTTTTCAAAAGCCTCTCATTTATGTCGATATTTTGAGAGATAGTGCTACAAAACTGAAAAAAGCGGCGGTTAATTTTTAACTTCCCGCTAAAAGCAAAAGTTTCTGATTTCACCCCGATTTTCAAAATTTAACCAGATCTCCACGTTTTGAGGTCTTAGGAACCTTTTCTTTTTTACAGTGACGTCAGTGCGTTTGTATGTAGACGAGTACCCCATCCGGCTCAAAGGACCAAAAAATTGTAATGTCTGTGTACAGTTTAAGATGAGTGCAGAAGATATGTGAGGGAGAGTCAGTGTACGAGACAAACCCAATGAAATTATTTCTAAAACTGATTTATTATTAAAGTTATAACAAAAATGATGAGTAAATAAAGTGCATCCGTAACAATTTGTGCGTGTATAGCTAATTACATTGTTTCTATGTAACTTAAATAAATTATATGTCATTGACTTTAAATATGTGCGGTAACCCGCACATCCTGAGACAAAGAACACAAGCTTAAAAAAAATAAAATGTAAAAAATGCAAAGTATAAAAGTAAAAAATGTAAAGAATGTATACAAACAAGAACACAAAGGTTAAAAATAAAAATGTAAAATATGCATAATAATGAAAAACATAAAAAATGTAATATATCTCCCCGTGTTGTCTCCGGGCTCCTTTGAAGAATAGACCAACTGCCTTTCTGCCAGGCAGGTCGTAAAAGGCGACCGATTGGCTCTGCAAGTTACTACCATCGTGACGACTAGGTGATAGGGTTCTACATCGGCTCGCCCGGGTCTGGTACCACCGCCTTACCATTTTCCTGTCGCAATAGCGTCAGCGCTTGTCACTGTCTTGTTCCAGTTTGGAAGGTAAAGTAGCCGGTAAACTTATGCATGTGGCATTAGACCTCGCCACAAGATAGCAACGCACCATTAACATCTTTGGTGTCTATAGGCGATTATTGAGTGTTTCCATCAGGAGACCCATCTGCTTGTTTGCTATCTCATAAGATAGTTACTATTCAAGTCAGTTTTTTTATATCATAATATAAAAAACTGACTTGAATAGTAACTATTTTTATTTTTCATTTGTAACTTGATATACCATGGACAAAGCATTGAAGATTTGAAAAGATAGAGTAGTCTGTGTGATATCGCCAAGAGAGGTGGGCAAAGCAATACGGACGTGGTGTATCCGGCGCAGGTAGCGCACGCAGAAGGCGGTGAGCCAGGTGGAGGCGCCGCCCGCCGCGCCGAACGCGCTGAACCCGCCCGACGGGTGCGCGTACTGCATTTGACGGCTGAACCCTACACACATCATAACACCTCTTATATATACTACTACTAGCTGACCTGGCAAACGTTGTTTTGACATAAAATGTTATTATGCACTAGCTGTTGCCAACGACTTCGTCCGCGCGGAGTTCGGTTACTCCGCACTGCCCCTCCCCCGTAGGTGATAGCGTGATAATATGCAACCTATATATTAACCCGACCTATTAGTAATATTCATACAAAATTTAAAGTCAATCCATGCAGTACTTTATGAGTTTACCCCGGACATACATACAGACAAACAGACAAACAGACATACAGATAAACAGACAAACAGACAAAAATTCTAAAAACTATATTTTTGGCTTCGATATCGATTGTAGATCACACCCCAAGTATTATTATAAAAAAATATTCAATTCAGTTTTGACTTTCCTACGATTTTATTATGTGTATAGATTAAGCGTTAATTATTATTGTACACCGTCTACCTTATTTTTCAATGTATTGAATTTTCTCTGTCTTGGGTTAGCTGTAAGACATCTCTTTTTACTGATAAGCTCGCCTTTTGTACTTTTTTACCTGTTATTTCCTTTTTTTATTAATTTTATGTATGCAATAAAGTGCTAAATAATAAATAAATATATAAAGATGATGCTCAGCACACCACATAATATTTTATTAACCTTTTAAAGGTGGCCGATTAGTCTGTCAGCACCATTAGACGATTTTAACAAAATACTCGACATCTGAGTTTATGCATACTAAACTGTCGACATTATTTTTTATGCTTTATAGTTCAGAGTGCTAAGTGTGAGTTTTTCTTTTCGCATTCGATTGTGAGCGCGTTTGGAGCTTACTAGGAATTTGTATGTGATTTGTACAGCGCCACCTAGTGGTAAACGTGAGAAACCAGTTTACCACTAGGTGGCGCTGTACAAATCACATACAAATTCCTAGTAAACTCGAAACGCGCTGACGATCGAATGCGAAAAGAAAAACTCACACTCAGCACTCTGGTAAGGTTTTGATCGAGTCTACCGTACACCTTGAAGAAATTATTAATATAGATATTACATTAATAATTATTCGAAATATCAATTTTTGAATCATATTTAGAATTTTGTTATGTCAGTCTTATTTTCTACGTGGTCCCCTATAAATTATTTTCTTTGTTTCTATTATTCCATTTCATTGTTGCCATGCCATGGCTAGTAACGCTTCTTTAACATCCTTGCTGCCTTTTATCGATGGTTATCTTTCCTCACCAGAATAATCATATATTTCTTTTTCGTTTTTTTTTTCATATAAATGTTACGAGTTTCGGGTTCGTATTGTGCAATAAAATACTACTTATATTAAAGCCGTGTATTTACAACACAAATATACAAAACTCCACAATACAATACGTAAATACACTGATAAACACCAATAACACTCACAACATTAACACTTAAATTAACCGACTACACTAAATTACTAAACGAAAATACTTCTCTTATTCACTATACTATATCGCTTTACACTGGTCGTCTGTACTATCGCTTTCTTGCATTCTATAAAACTGCATTCTATTCGCCAACACATCCCTATTTATATCCAAGGTAAATTTCAACCTTGTTTCCGAAAATTCTTTTTCGGGAACAAGGCGTTCGAATTATTGCGTAAACAATTCTAATTGTAAAAATGTACCAGTACAGGACATTTTCACACTTATGTCCTATGACAGAAGAACTATTATGGCATAGCTGCTTGGGTAACGGCGGCTATTGTTTATCAACAGAAGCAGCCTATCTCTTTCTTTTATTTCTAGATTTTTCCTCTTTCGTTTCTATCTCTTCACTTTTCTAGATTATTCGCAACATAAACAAATTATAACAAATACATTTTACTGACGGGATGTAGTGTACATACCTCTGACTAGATGTAGTTTGGCGAGAGTGTAGGCCGGCAGGTTGTGTGGCACGAGCCGGCTGGCCAGAAAGTTGGCCGCCAGTCGCGCCATGTTCTGCTCCCCGCATCCTTGTGGCAGTAGAACCAGCGCATCTGCATCCTGAACGCAACGTGAAAGAAAGAAAGAAAGAAATTATTTATTTACCAGAATATGGGAGTTACAAGTTATTAAAATTTTATTAAGTTACCAACATATTCTACCATGATATGGTGTGCAAATATTTTAAAATTATAATTATATATTATTTAAAAAAATGTTGAGTCGATTTTTTTTACAATTACAGTAATACCTCGACTTACGCTACCCCGACTTACGCGAACCCGGAGTTACGCGATTTTCAAATCTCGTTGATTCATCTTTTATTTGACTTAGTTGCTCCACACTATTGCTTAGCCAATGTACGTATTCAGACAATTGAAAGACAAATTGTAGAAAATATGCACTCTAATGAAAGCGTAATTCTTCTACAAAACAAGGAATATATATTTTTTTGGGTTTGGAAATTTTGCGGAAAAAAAATCAAGTCGACAAACTACTTTGTTAGATTTTATGAAGCCTTCTATATCAACATAAATTTGGCTGGCGATTTTATACTCTGCTGATTTTATGCTCTGCTATATAATTTGAGATCTTAATAAACATTTTTTGTCTACGTGTATTTTTAAAAGCCTTAATCAAAAATATTTTTTTGGAAAATTATACCCCGATTTACGCGAATTCGACTTATGCGGTTGTCGCTCAGTCCCACCTATCGCGTAAGTTCGGGGTATTACTGTACTAGCTGATTGGAACGCGGCCACACACTGAGAAGATCCGGCGAAAGAAACTCAGCGGGCTTGTATTTTTTTTTTCAATTATAGTTACATAATACAATGTACGTGTGTGTTTGTTTTTGAAATAAAAACAAACAAGTAGATAATTTTAATGGAAACGGACGACTATTGCCTATGTACACCAAAATAGTTAAGGGTTCGTTGCTATCCGTGAGGTGGGATGGTTATTCCCACGGATCAAACTGGATACGCCTTTCAAGGCAATATCATCTGGATACGCCTTTTAAGGCAATATTATCAACGTCACTTGCATTTATACACAGAAATATTGAGTTGTAACACTTACCAAAGAAATGAAATCACTCCAGAGGCATTTTTTAAGCTTTAGCTTTTTATTCGACACGATAACATAGCACAATATGGCATATTTCTATTTTTTACGTTATAATATATGTACAAGCGTTTGACATTTACATACATTTACTCATTATGCTGATTACGCATTTTTCATCCAACACCGTGTCTATTAGTATTTGTGTGGTCAGTGGTAATTATATATTACCCCAATTGGGAATTACTATATATAAGTATATATATAGTAATTCCCAATTGGGGTAATGGGGGGGCGACAATAACATTTTAAGATTATATTTTTATCTACAACAGTACATAGTTAATAGACAGGTAAACAATTTTCAGGAGGGCAGCTGCCCCCCCCCCCCCCCCCCGGTACGCCCATGAATCTAATAGTCAATGACAATTGGAATTGTAGCCAATCGTTCACATTTCACGAACAGCCTCGCAGAATAGCAGATTATCTATACTTTAAATAGGGCCGGGACGAATATGGGAGAAAGTATGTTTATGTGTGTATGTGTATTACCTTCATCCTTACATTACATACACACACACATACACACGCACATACACAGAGAGAGACACAACAGCTCAATGGTGACAAACAGCTCAGGATAATTACCTTCATCCTTACATTACATACACACACATACACACGCACATACACAGAGAGAGACTTACACAACAGCTCAATGGTGACAAACAGCTCAGGATAATTATCTTCATTTTTTTTTAATTTTTTTATTTCGATAGGTAAGCGCTTGACCTCGATCTCGCCTGATGGTAAGTTAAGATGAGGCCTAAGATGGAACGCGCTTCCCTAGAAGGTACTTGTTTACTCTTCTCTTGAAGATCTCCAGATTGTACTCGTCCGGGAACACAGACTCAGGAGGCATGTTCCAGTTCTTTGCGGTTCGAATGAAGAATGTTGAGTCGAACCACTTTGTTTGGGTACGTGGAACGTCCACCATATAGCGATGCCTAGAATCTATGCGCCTCGACGATCGATAGAAAAACGGGGATGGCGGAATTAAGTCGTGCAATTCCGCAGCGCACTCTCCAAAATGTATTCGATAAAAAAACGATAAACTAGCCACTCTGCGGCGATGAGCGAGGCTCAGGAGTTTTTTGCCTACCAGATCATCGTCGTTTATGCGCCTCTTGGCACGCCTCTCGATGACCTCAAGTGTCTCCAGCTGGTATTTAGCGGATCCATCCTAGAGGTGAGAGCAGTATTCCATGCACGAACGGACTTGTACTTTATAAAGCATGAGCAACTGTCCCGGACTGAAATACTGTCTCATCTTCGCCAGAATACTAAGCTTTTTTGAGGCAACTTGGGCTTTAGATTCGATGTACGAACCAATGTTGAGAGTAGGCGTTAACGTGATACCAAAGATCTCGAGGTGGTCATTTATCGGCACGGCCACACCCTGGAAAGACGGAGATAGATGGAGCGGACTCCGTTTAGCGGAGAATAGACATGCCTGGGTCTTAGTTGCATTAAACCTGACCAGATTAGTATCACCCCAATCGGAGACTGCCTGTAAGGACAACTTCATACGATCGACCATTGCCTCTCTGAGAGACCGGCCCGCGCACTGGATACGTAACTCTCCACAACAGTGCTATCATCTGCGTACCCATAGATACCGGGCTTCAGCAGATTGTTAATGTGTAGCAGGAATAGAGTTGCGGAGAGAACTGATCCCTGAAGGACTCCGGCATTTATAGCCATTTGGTCGGATGAGCAGCCGTCGACGACTACTCTGATCGACCGGCCACTCAGAAAATCTGAGATCCAGGCGCAGAGACCAGTAGGCAGACAATACGATGGAAGCTTACCAATAAGACTATCATGCCAGACCCTGTCAAAGGCCTTCGAGATATCAAGGGAGACAGCTGGTGCCTCACCATGCTTCTCGATGGCCGAGCTCAATCCTTATATCTCGAAAGAGTTAGGCTAGGCTAGATATAAGAATGAAGATATTTACTTTGTTTTCGCATGAATGTAACACTTACAGCATATAACGGTCCATTAATGTCCCCGGTGGCCCACACCGTCAGAGATTCAGTGCCGGCCACCGCCTCTACTGCTGGCCAACTCCAAGACACTTGTGGCGAACCGACACTGGAATTAGCTAAAAATGAAAAAAAAAAACACTTGGCTCTAGCAAAAATTAGCACTTCAAAGCTTAATATTTCAGTAACGAGTACATTAATCGAGAAATAGTTTCCACAAACGTACAATATTTTGTAAAACCTATCCAACAATATCCCGTACCACTTTACACGTAGAAGAGCTACCCTAAAAATATTTTTGAATATTTCCTGTGACTAATGTGTATATTCATGCCAAATGACAGTTTCTAGTACTATAAAAAATATAAGGATAAGGATATATAAGTATATAAGGATAAAGGGTGAAGGGTGAAGGGTAAAGGGTAAAGGGTAAAGGGTGAAGGGTGAAGGGTGAAGGGTGAAGTGTGAAGGGTGAAGGGTAAAGGGTGAAGGGTTAAGGGTGAAGGGTAAAGGGTGAAGGGTAAAGGGTAAAAGGTGAAGGGTAAAGGATGAAGGGTGAAGGGTAAAGGGTAAAGGGTAAAGGGTAAAGGGTAAAGGGTAAAGGGTGAAGGGTGAAGGGTGAAAGGTGAAGGGTGAAGGGTGAAGGGTAAAGGGTAAAGGGTAAAGGGTAAAGGGTAAAGGGTAAAGGGTAAAGGGTAAAGGGTAAAGGGTAAAGGGTAAAGTGTAAAGGGTGAAGGGTAAAGGGTGAAGGGTAAAAGGTGAAGGGTAAAGGGTGAAGGGTAAAGGGTGAAAGGTAAAGGGTAAAGTGTAAAGGGTGAAGGGTAAGGGGTGAAGGGTGAAGGATAAAGGTGAAGGGTGAAGGGTGAAGGGTGAAGGGTAAAGGGTGAAGGGTAAAGGGTAAAGGGTGAAGGGTAAAGGGTGAAGGGTGAAGGGTGAAGTGTAAAGGGTGAAGCATGAAGGGTAAAGGGTGAAGCGTAAAGGGTAAAGGGTGAAGGTGAAGGGTGAAGGGTGAAGGGTGAAGGGTCAAGGGTCAAGGGTCAAGGATCAAGGATCAAGGATCAAGGATCAAGGATCAAGGGTAAATGGTAAATGGTAAAGGGTAAAGGATAAAGATAAAGGATAAAGGATAAAGGATAAAGGATAAAGGATAAAGGATAAAGGATAAAGGATAAAGGATAAAGGATAAAGGATAAAGGAAATATATACGGCTGTGTCCTTGCCACCGCCACAGCCCGCTTATTAAGACCGATTTTTGGGTAGCGAAGATCACAACCTTCTGTGAAGGCTGGATCCGCGTTTGACAACCGGAAAACTTTCATACACATGGCATTGCCATCCTTCACACGGATAGCAACGTTTCATTAACATCCTTTTATTTATAGGTCATAGCAGTTTCCTTCGATCAGAAGAGACTACATGATTAAAAAATTATAAACCCGGGAGACGTTACGGAACTCTAAAGTGTCGCCAGAGATTTTTTTTTTCCACCAATAAATCTATCAAATGCGGATGGCTAAACTCTGCCCAGCCTGCAAAACGCTATCGTGACGATATATCTAAATGTTTTCTTACCGCAAAGCAAAGCAGATTTAAATTCATTGACAGGCACGCCTTCCGGATCTATTTGTATTTGTATTTCCACTTGATCTCTGGAACATAATTGATATTTCGGTTAAAATGAAGAACATTTTTTTTGACTGTCTCGTGGTCTAAGGAATAGCCTATTCGGCTTAGTTCATATGGTTCCTAGAACAAGATTGCTGAGAAAACAGATCCATGAGATACCTCGGCATTAAGGCGAGGTATTTCGACGCGCGTCAATTCTATAGGAAATGGGTAGCGCGGTATGCTCTGAAACCGCTGAGAAACGTGTTAATTTTCGAATAAATAAACATAGGATGATATCACCGAAAAACCAAAATTTAGCACATTCTTTTTTGTATTTACAACCAAATATCACCATATAAAAATCATGTGGAAAATAAGAAATATGATTAACAATTTTTTTTGGTTTAGAGATTGTTTTAGCCTGTTTTCGGAATTTTATATGATCGTGTAATAAGTTAGCACATTCCTAATATCTTCAGGTGTATCGTGTATTTTTTGTAAAATTGTTATTTAACAATAAATACAAAAAAAAAACGTGATTAAACAAACCAGTTTTTTCCCGTTTATCGCGATGGCTCGCCTTAATTGCCGTTAGGTCCCAGAGTAGGACGTTTTCATAGTGAAAGAAACTCCGTTCGAACTAGGTGTGCATAGGAGACCACTTTTTTTGATTTATGATTTTTTTACTCTTATTTATGACGCCTCTGTGGTCTAGTGGTGCAGCGTTGGCGCCGACCACATGAGGTCCCGTGTTCGATTGCTGGTCTTGCAATTTTTCTTCTACCAAACGTCTTCGAATAGTACGGGCTGAGATTACTATAGGGTTGTTTTCAACAAAATGTTCTTTCCTTAGTTCGTTTGACCCTTTAAAAGGATTTTGTTTTGCCACACGAACGATATTTCGGTCATCTCGAGAAGTTGTTTTTCTCTGTCTAGGTACACGTGGAACATTCAAAGTAGTTTGATACGTAGCAAAATGCCTTACAGCGTTGAAAACCATCGCTTTCGATCATTGCAGATGGTTGGCTATCTTTTTAAAGGACCAATTTTTCCGGCGAAGTTTCATTATTATTTCCCTTGTAGGTTTTCACAACTTTTATTCTTTCCCATTGTTTTTTTGGAAGGTGCATTTAAAACGTAGTGATTATATACTCTTTGGATGCATTTAATATTTTACAGTAAATGGCGCCAAAATTACACAAACAGTAACCTACAATCACAATAGAATAATAACGCAGTATAACCACTCCACTAAGAGCGCCCGAATCGCCGCTCGCACACAGACGTGTCGTTTACACGGCCGCTAACCAATCTTGGCCGGACAAGAAAACATAGGTTAGCACTTAGCAGCCGTGTAAACGACACGTTTGTGTGCGTGCGGCGATTCGGGCGCCTTGAATCGAGTTCATCTACTGCCTTATTATTCTATTGTGCTACAACTGAAAATCGACTTAGTGTTCGCACAAATTATAAAGTGTTCTTAATTGCGTGACCAGCCAGTAAATACGAATACTATTATTAGAAGTAGTGTTTTTTTTTTTTATATCATAAGATAGCAAACAAGCAGATGGGTCTCCTGATGGAAAGAGTAACCATCGCCTATAGACACCAAAGATGTTAATGGTGCGTTGCTATCTTGTGGCGAGGTCTAATGCCACATGCATAAGTTTACCGGCTACCTTACCCTCCAAACCGGAACACGACAGCGACAAGCACTGACGCTATTGCGGCAGGAATAGGTAAGGCGGTGGTACCAGACCCGGGCGAGACAATGCAGAACTCTACCACCAAGTAGCCACGATGGTAGTGACTCGATAGCCAATCGGTCGCCTTTTACGACCTGCCTGGCAGAACGGCAGTTAGCCTATTCTACAAAGGAGGCCGGGACCAACACGGCGGAAAGTGTAAAAAATTTGTTTATTTATTTTTAACTAATCATGTATATCAATGAATTCAGTGGTTTTATGGAAAAGTTTTATGATAGAGAAATAAAAAAATGGCATGCAATTTTAATATGTCGTAGTTTGAAAAAATGTTCTCATTATATCAGCGTTCTTAATTATATGACCACCACTGCTTGCAAAAAATCATTATTTTGTAATATACCTTCCTAGTCTACAATTTGGTTAGGTTAGGTAAGCAGTTTTTGAAGTGAAAACTTCTTTAGGCGCGTTGAGCGTTTTGGTAGAGGGTAAAATCCTCGGTTCGCGTCACCGACATGCTAATGATAATAGTATATCTATAGCTATGTTTTGCATATAGTTTTAATTACTCTCAACTTAATAGTTCCGTTTTCACTTCTATCGGCAGTCCCACGACTGCTACTGTTTTTTTTTATAATATAATTAGGGTAATTTACCCTTTTTTTAATGTGGGGAATTCCGTCACGGGTACCATCCTATCACGGGGGTGACAGAATGGTTATGTTGGCCTGGTTCCGATTAAAACCCTACTAATATCACCTTCGGCGTATACGAGGAAGCCCCGGGATCTCCAGAGAGGAATTCACACAGTGCTCCCACACGCGCTTTGCTGTAGTACGCTGCTTTGCTCTAAAGAGTAGGATGGAGTTTCTTTAGGGTAATATACTCTAGTTATATTATAATTAACTAATTAACTAACGGTATTTACAACTTTACTATAACATAATTATGTATAATAATAGTGGTATTTCAAATAAAATGGAAAAAGTATGAGATACAGTTACTTACCCAACAGATGGTAGAGTGGTAGCGTTACAGTGTTCAGAGTAAGTGGGGACCGCTGTGAGGGTGATTTTGGCAGGAGAGGAAGAGGTGTCGGGAGAGTGAGACAGAGCGTGTAGAGTGAGACGGCGCGAGGCGGAGGCGCGCGCGGGCACGCACTCCGGCGCCGGCGGCTCCGACACCGCCAGCCGACTGTCCGCCCACACCGACACCACCATCTAACGACACCGAAACAATCACTATATTATATGTAAAGAACAAAAGTGTGTGGAGTGGAAGTGAAATTTTCAAAATTAGTTTATCAGTTTTTTAACGGATGAACTTTGGTGAGTGCGCTGCGGAATTGCACGACTTAATTCCGCCATACCCGTTTTTCTATCGATCGTCGAGGCGCACAGATTCTAGGCATCGCCATATGGTGGACGTTCCACGTACCCGGACAAAGCGGTTCGACTCAACATTCTTCATTCGAACCGCAAAGGACTGGAACATGCTTCCTGAGTCTGTGTTCCCGGACGAGTACAATCTGGAGATCTTCAAGAGAAGAGTGAACAGGTACCTTCTAGGGAAGCGCGTTCCATCTTAGGCCGCATCTTAGCTTACCATCAGGCGAGATCGAGGTCAAGCGTTCCCCTATCGGTAATAAAAAAATCAACATTTCGAGAAAATGAAATAAAATAGAAATAAGATAGACCCCTGTTTAGACCCCCCCGGATCCGGTGTTTACTGCAGTGACGTAATACTCACGCTGAGGGGCTCGTACAGGTAGTTGAAGAGGCGGTACCGCAGCGCGCCGCCGTCGCCGCGCCGCAGCCGCCGCGGCGCGTCCGCGTGCAGGAACACCTCGCGGAACACCTGACACATTCACGACATCAGCCCTTCAAGCCGGTTTTAAATATCCCGGTTAATAGGAGGTTTTTGCGATGTTTATAAAAGGTTTCGCTCGTAGCGTATTAGAGTACTGCATAAGCTTTAACGATTTAAGCCAAAACCACGAGTACAATACGGGCAAAATTCTCAATTTAGGGGCGAATATTAAAAATATATTCCAAATTAGCTGACCCGGCAAACGTTGTTCTGCTTTTTTTACTACTCTTTTTTTCTATATTTTCTCACCTTTTAAACCTTCCCTGGACTTCAACAATTAATTCAAAAGCAAAATTAGTCAAATCGGTTCAGCGGTTCTCGAGTTTTAGTGAGACTAACGAACGGTAATTAATTTTATATATAGATAGATTTGGACTGAGTGTGTGTTGACGGTACGTCAGAGTTTTAGCGGGACGATACACGCAGGTGCGGCTGAAGGGTAAGAAGATGCATCGGAAGGAACGATGTAAAATACCTTGATTGTACAGCAACCAGGGTTTGTTTGCCATTTAATTTTCAAACATAAATCGGCGCAAGCACACAATAAAAGTTTTGTACAGGTTTGGCTCCACCATAACCTCAAAAATATTAATTACCTTATGAAACAAAATTTATAGGTTTTGAATCAATGAACTTATTTGGATGTTTTTGGAATATAAGTATCTTTACGCCCGTATCCCCGAAAGAGTAGGCATTGGAGGTACAACAAGTGCACCTCCGATTAGCCGAAGATACTTGGTCCCACAATGTGATAGGAGGCAAGCCTTATTGCCAACCAAGCACTTATTCAATCCCGGACAACGTTATTTTTATCAGAAAATTGAAAAAACACATCTTTGAACATTGTCCGTCCCGGCAATCGAATCCGGAATATCCGGGATAAAATTACTACTGGATCAGAACGTGATCATTGAATTGCCCGACTTTTTTTATATCATAAGATAGCAGACAAGCAGATGGGTCTCCTGATGGAAAGAATCAACCATCGCCTACAGACACCAAAGATGTTAATAGTGCGTTGTTATCCTATGGCGAGGTCTATTGCCACATGCATAAGTTTACCGGCTACCTTACCCTTCAAACCGGAACATGACAGTGACAAGAAGCACTGACTCCACAGCAACCCATTAGTCGCCTTTTACGACCTGCCTGGCAAAAAGACAGTTGACCTATTCTTCAAAGTAGCCCGGGACCAACACGGGGATCGAACTGGTACCTCATGTGGTCAACACCGATACCGGATCACTAGACCACATAGAAGATATTTATATTATGAAATATTTATATTGTAGGTTTTTTTTTCTATGTTATTAGACTATTCGTAGTATTTACCTGTAATACAGCTGGCTGTGAAATCGCTACTCCATTCTTTGCGAGACAGAAAGCGGTGGCTTCGAACCTGGTGATGGAATCTGGTGCTTTAGCAGTGACAATCGCTGAGCCGTTTGCGCTCACTGCTACTAATCGCCATAGCCAAGCCTGGTGAAACATTTTCATCATTATTCACTAGCGACCTGCCCGCGGTTTCACCCGCGTAACTTTTGTTTTCGTGGGAATATCGGAAAGTTTTATAAACTAAAACATTACTCAAGAATCAATCTATCTATTAAAAAAACCGCATCAAAATCCGTTGCGTAGTTTTAAAAATTTAAGCATACATAGGGACATAGAGACATAGGGACTTTGTTTTATACTACGTAGTGATACTATCTTATATATTAAATTCTCGTGTCACAATGTTAATATACTCTTCTGAAACGGCTTGACCGATTTTTATTAAATTTTACATGCGTATTCAGCAGGTCTGAGAATCGGTTACTAGGTGGTAGAGTTCTGCATTGTCGCGCCCGGGTCTGGTACCACCATCTTACCTATTCCTGCCGCAATAGCGTCAGGCTTGTTGTTGTCGTGTTCCGGTTTGGAGGGTTAAGGTATCCGGTAAACTTATGCATGTAGCATTAGACCTCGCCACAAGATAGCAACGAACCATTAACATCTTTGGTGTTTACAGGCGATGGTTGATTCTTACAATCGGGAGACCCATCTGCTTGTTTGCTATTTTATAATATAAAAAAAAAACTGTTTTTCATACCCTAAGTGATAAAAAGGTTATCCACCCTGAACATTTATTTTTATTTTTGGACATTTTTATTTGTTTATGATTCAATTTTCACCCTTCGACCATCAACTCCTATTTTTTAATTCAATAATTTATATGGCAAAACAATGTTCGCTGGGTCAGCTAGTCCTACCTATACATATTTTTATTTTAATATTATAAATGCAAGAGTTTGTGAATATGTATGGATGTTTGTTACTCTTTCACGCAAATACTACTGAACCGATTGCGATGAAATTTGTATGTAGATAGCTGAAGACCCAGAATAATACATAGGCTATTTTTTATCCCGGAAAAGTTAGGTGATCCCGCGGGATTCACTAAAACATTTTTAATGGAGCGGGCTGCTCGCTGCAGCTAGTAATATCATAAATGTGAAAGTAACTCTCTGTCTCTTCTTCACGTGTTACCCACTAAACAGATTTGGATGAAATTTGGTCTAAGACCCGAGAGAGGATCCGGGATAGTTTTTATCCCGGAAATCCCACGGGAACAGAAACTATGCGGATAAATATCCCGGACTTTTATTTTAGAAAATTTTCCACGCGGACGAAGTCGCGGGCACAGCCAGTTATTTTATAAATGCCTTGTTGTATTAGTTTGCATCTGATATATGTTTTTTGCAACATTTTCTTGAGAGAAAAGGTTAAATTGGTTACTCAGGATATCACTACTATAATGACTACTGAGCGCTAGAGTTCTGTAACGGCTTGCTTGGAGAATGTAAGATCAGCTTTTCCTGCCTTCCATACTAATATTTGCGAAAGTCTGTTCGTCCGTTCTTTTACGTTTTTACGGCTAAACCACCGAATGGATTTTGGTGAAATTTGGCATGACGATAGTTGGAGATCCGAGGTTCAACATAGGGTAACTTTTTTTAAAAATCAATTTCTAAAGGGGTGAAATACATAATTAACTTTGGTATAAAAAACTATATTGATGACTGCGTGTATTATATTATTGTATTTCGTGTCTCCTGAAGATGCTTAGGTTGTGAAGCGAAAGGTGCGTTGAGTGAAGAGTACATTGTGTGCTTTTGTGCCTGCTACTGTCGTGGTGTGGAGTGTGGTGGACGAGGATTAGAGGTGTGGTGTATTGTTCGAACAACAACTATATACTGACATGCATTATTCACACACAAGTACACCTGCACACACACACACACACACATATTTTATTCTTTCGCCTAAATAAGCTCACTCATAATAAAAGGAGCAGCCGGTACGCATTGCACATTGTGTACGTAGCGACGATCGCATTAAAAGTATTTATGAATTAGATCAAAACTGGTTTTAACAGCTACAGTTAGCAATAGAATATTGACCTGTACGTAAACGACACAGAGTGGAATATCCAGTAGCAAGTTTATTAAAGATAAGTACTAGTTTATTTCAACTGAGTGTATGGTAATGTTAAAATTTTATGTTGTGTAATGTAGCTTTGCTAAAATATCAATCAATGCTTAAACTGTGAAGCAACATCCACACAAACCTATAACGAGGTTTAAGGATGTTGAAAAAATTTGTAAGTTTATGTTGATTTTTGTGATGAAATGATAGCGCGTTATAGACTATAAACTATATTTTTCTATGCTTTACGTTGAGTACACATAACGCGCTATTATTATAACGCTATGTATTATATTAACCACCACCACTCTATGGAGGATGGATAGTTGTGCCGCTGGGGTCTTCGTAACTTTTCAGGCTTATGGTGAGTTTGTTTCATCTATTACACCGCTTTATATTTTTTTAGTGCCATCGCAAGGGTACACGTAAAAATCGATGTCGACGTCGACATTGTACATAATATTAAACACTATTGGTGAAAGAATTATAAATATTGATTGAATAGTTTTAGAGTCTGTCTGTAGTGTATGTGTTATCTGTGAATAAACTAAAAAAATAATGTGATAAATTCGTTATCTGTACTGTGCGTGCGAGTAGGTGGAGACACGCGCTCTTGTAAGTAAGGTATGGTTTGGTATCACCGTACGACCGTACGATTCGGACCGTCAGGAGGTGCATACGCGTGTATAGTGTTAGTGAGACTACGCCCAGGTATACCAGTGAACACTGTCTATTACAAATACAATTTTTCCCATACATGAGTTTATATTTGATGTATATATGTATATATTCATAGTTCGGTTTCTTTTTAAAGTCTTAACTAGTTTTATTTATAGCATGGTTGTAATTATGAACTGTGTCGTACATTTCAGAGATGAATAAACAGGCAGGTGAGAAAATGTTTGGTCACTGGGAGCACAGCTTGATATACCTCCGAGAAATCAGTCCTGATGAGGTTTTCCTCAGTCCGCAGCTGCTGCGGCGGCGCGGCACAGCGCGGCCCCGCTCCCGCTCCCGCTCCCGCTCCCGCCCCCGCCCCCGCCCCCGCCCCGCTCGCGCGCACGCCGCTTACCGACACGCCGGACTGCTGCCACACTCCCTCCTCGCCACCTTCACAACCAACAACGCTTAGGGTCACAGCACACACGTAAAATCGAAAGAGGAACATCACTATATCAATCGAGCTGTTCGGTATTCTTTGTATGAAAGTCTCTATTTCAACGCATACTAATTGGAAACTTAATGACGTTGCCTCTGTGGTCTACTGGTATATTGGGTGCAATTCCCGGGTAAGGTAATAAAAAATATATGTTTATTCAGTTTTCTGATAAAAACAACGTTGCCTGAGATTGGATACGGGCACGGATGGCAATAGACTTGTCACCTATCACTCTGTGTGGGCCTAAGTTTAATCGGCATTTATAATTGTAGGTGCATTTGTTGTATCTCTGTCTACATTTTCAGAGATACAGGCGTGAAGATACTTTTATTATCATCGCCTCGCCTCGGGACAACCTCAAGAAATGGTGCGGAGTGGTCATCTTATAGGACCCGCGCATAATATGAATTTACACACTATACATATACCAAAATAATATTTTTACCATTTTGTTTGTCCGTTTGTTCCAGCTAATCTCCGAAAGGGCTGGACTGATTTTGACTGGACTTGCATTGGCAATTAGCTGATGTAACTTAGGCTACTTTTAATTTAGAACTTTTTGCTCGCGGACGAAGTTGCGGGCATGGCTAGTTATGAAATAAAAAAGGAATATTCTATGACAAAAACTCTGAGCTTTTTGGATAATTTTTTATGTGAAAATTAAAAAATATATTCCCAATTAAATAATTGCCGTTTCCAGCACGAATACTCACTCAAAAAGCAGTCTCCAGCAGCATCATACTGGGTTAGATTTCTATGGCGTTGTATCAGGTTGTTGAGTTCCCGCATGATGAGGTCCTTGACAGTGTCCTTGTGGTGTGTCCAGAGCGCGGCGGAGTCGAGCGCGGCGAGCGCGCACAGCGCGGGGCCCGCCGTGCGCACCTGCAGCCCCGCCCCGGCCCCGGGGGCACTCATGCGACTTGCCCACCTCACTTCTACCTGTCAACAGTTTAACTCGACTACTTTGTAGCGCGCTGCCAACCTTTGGATGAGATATCAAACATGATAGTAATGATATATGCATTTCCCCCGTGTTGGTCCGAGATCTTTTGAACAATAGACCAACTGCCGGCAGGTAAGAGGCAACCGATTGGCTATACGTGTCACTACCTAAGGCCTTTGGCTGCGTAAAATACGATATTTTAATAATGAACTTTATATGTAGAAACTTTATTATTTTTTTATAGTAGAATAGCAAACAAGATAATAGCTCCGTTGTTGGAAAGAGACAACTTTTTACTATATACGGCGAATATATTAATGGTGCATTGTTATCGGTTGTGGTGGGATGTGGTGGGGTAATACCACATGCATATGGTTACTGGCTACCATACCCTTAAACCGGAATAACACAGTGACAAGCAATAACTCCGGATCAATCCAGGTTTTGTACGATTTGGTTTTCCTTTGAATCCGCTAAGAACCTTTTCCATCAATTATCTCTAATAAATTAAAATAATGGCAGTCGGTAAATTTATACGTTTGGCATTGCCATCGAGCCGAATGGATAACAACATACCATTTACATACTCGGTGTTCGATAGGCGATGGTCCCTCTTTCCAGGAGGAGAGTAATCTGCTTGTTTGTTTCAAATGACATAAAGAAACATTTTCTGTTAAAAAAGAATATCTTGAATAAGTAAAATGTTATAACAACTAATAAAATAAAAACAAAACCGAATCCATTATTCACGTTTGTTGGCTAACAGCTGATACACAATGAGCCACCATTTTGATTTTTGCCTCAAACAAGCTTTAAACAAGGGTTTTATGGTGCATAGACCCTGTGTAACTTTCTTTTTCTTTGCAAAATTCGATCCCTTATAACAGATGTATACACTCTTTGTGTCAAACAGATGTTTATTAGTAGTGTTTTTCTTATGCAAGCGTTATAGTAACTGTATACACTGTGTGAAATATTTTATTAGTAAGACCGATAGTGTTTAGTTCTACTAAACAGTAATAGTAGCGATCTGGAAATTTATGGACTTTATATTTTGATATATAATTTATATATTTTTCATGTATTTTTCATATATTTAAAATATATAATTTTTATATTTTAAAATATATTTTTTATATATTTTTTTTTCATGGGGGTTGTGTGGTTCTGATAAGAGTGAATTTAGATAGTAAACAGATGGTTTATTACAAATGTATTGTTGTAGAAGGATTGATGAATAGATTTTGAAGTATATAGCTTTTTAAAATTAGAATTAAAATTTTGAACAAATATATTTTCTATGCTAAGAGATAAAAATATAATAATAAACATTAAAAAAGAAATCTGGTTCTTTGAATTAAAAAAATCCATAAGTATAATTTAGATGAAAAATATAAAATATTTGTAACGTGATTGGTCAAATATATCATAAGCATGAAAATATATATAATTCTATACTAACAGTTAGTTGCGCGCTTGCGATTAATAATTGCAATTAATAAAATAAAAAACCCAAAAGACTGCATATCTTTATATATTGTGTACATTGATTCCACTATTGTTCAGATTTTTCATCGTAATTTTGTGGAAATATTTTAATGCGTAGATACTTTATAGGCTGACGAATTACAGTCAAATGCTCTTTTCGGACAAGATTCGTTAGATTTAATAACATATACTTCAATAGATTTCTTCAAATTTGGCTTACGTGACTTATGTCAGGACACGTTTGTTTATAAATAACATCGTACCCTGATAGCCACCTTACTTATAACTTACTGTCAATCTACATCCACAATTTGAAGCAAACTTGACGGAAAGAGTTGGCAAAGCGAGCGATTACCTATTAGTTACCTATAACTACAAATCTAAAAAAACTATTTTTTCAGCGTATCAAAAATTAGTCATAAACATCCTGACAGTATTACATATTTATACACTATATATTTTCAGTATTTTTGAATCGCTTGTCCTATTTTTCCTTGTTAGCCACCGGAAAACCCAGCAATTCGCTAACGAGATTATCAGAACTACCTAACAAGTACTTTAATTATAACCCAAAGTAGGAAATTTCGTTTGACGTCAAGTTAGTGTTATCAGGAGGTATATCGATCTTTATAATTTGCCTATAACTTCCGTTAATTAGCCTAAAACCCAATAATATTCGATAACGAACCTCAAACTAGGGATGTACGATTCCAAAAAAAAATCGATCTCGAGAATCGCGACAAATTTTATCGAAAGAATCGATTTTCGATAAAATCGAGTGTAGAAGAATCGATCCATTGATAATCGATCGTTTGAATAAAGGCGTAATTTTCAAATTTAAAGAATTCCATATCATTGTAATGAACTAATTTAAAAATTAATATGGCTTATACTAATGCATTTTCAATTATTAAAATAAACGTTTCTTCTAGATTGAATATAATATTTTATAGCACTTAATAACAGTAAATTATAATTTTTTTACTAAATGCTTTCTAATATTTAAATGAGTTAATTAATTATTAATTAAATTGATTAAATTAAATAATAATACTACTATTAAATGTTAATCAAATAAAAAGTATTATTAGTAAAATGTATATTTATTTTAATAAAAAAATTTTCAACGACACAGAATTTATTAGATATTACACCATATTTGTATTTTATTTATATAGTGAATGAGTTTTAAAAAATTACACTTGTTGATTTAAATAATTTCTGTATGTGGAATTTTTTCTCATTTTAACTGCTACAATTTATTTGTTATAATATTTAAAAATAAATAATAGTTTAAAAAAACTAAAAACACGCTTTTTATAGAAAATCAAACTAAAAAATAGAAAATAAATTTTAATAAATTTAAATTAAGAATAGTGTTAAGAATTTCAATAAATATAAATTAATAATAGTGTGAATAAAAAAAATATTATTTTATTTTAAAAAAAGCGTGGGGTGCATGGTGTCAATAGTTATAAATATTTTATTGACAGATATGAGTAGAGTGATTATCATTTTGATAATATCTTAAAAAGCACCCCACGCTTTTTTTAAAATAAAATATTTTTTTTTATTCACACTATTATTAATTTATATTTATTGAAATTTTCAACACTATTCTTAATTTAAATTTATTAAAATTTATTTTCTATTTTTTGCTTTGATTTTCTATAAAAAGCGTGCTTTTAGTTTTTTTAAACTATTATTTATTTTTTACTTTTTAGTTTGGTTTATTCATAAAAACGTGATTTTTTAGTTTTTTAAAACTATTATTTGTTTTGTAAAATTAAAATTCTCCTTAGTATTCAAAAATTTGTCAATATTGGAGAAATCGGCTAAAGATAATTATTGGAAATTAAAATTAACATCAAGTCCTGTCTTATCGACTGTAGGAATAATTATAAAAAATTAAAATTAAGTTTCTTACCTTATCGACTATAGATGAAAATTATATAAAATAACAAAAATCATATTTTGCAAATTAAAAAATGGAATAATTTTATCAAACATACAAACATACAAAAGTACAAACGTACAAATATACAAACATACATATAGGTGAAGCTAATAAAAAGTTTGTAAAAATTATATGTCTCAATTTTAGAATCAAATTTGTAAATTACTTAAAAAATACTTTCTTTGAAAATTCGGGAAAATTGAAAAATCGGGAAAATTAAAGTTATAAATAAGAGAAAAAAATCTATTAAACACTGCGTAGATCATTTAAAGATTAAAAAAATTCGATACAATCGAACGACAATCTGAAATTCGAAAATACGGTTATTTTGTAGCTTCTCTTTACATGCTATTTTTTAAAAATTTTGTCAATTTTTCAATTCTAAGATCATATTCCAGCTATGAAAATGCACTTGCAAGTCATTTTCATAGCTTGTGCTAAAAAAAAATTTATTAAACAATTGTGTTTAATAAATTTTTTTCCCATATTTATAACTGTAATTTTTCCGATTTTTTTTGGTATTTTTAGATTTTTTTTTAATTTTTAGCGCGCGCATAAAAATTTCTAGTAGAAATTTATTTCGATGTCGATGGTTCATTATTCTACATCGACCATCGATGTTTCGATTCCAAAAAAAATCGACCAAAAAATCCATGTTTCCCGGAAAAAACATCGATAGTCGAAACATCGATGTATATCGCCCATCCCTATTCGACTGCCTTAGTTAACAATTAACAGGAAAAAAACAATTTATTTTGCGCATTATTAATACATTTTATCGTCCGTTCTCTGAATTAAGGTTATCGCTGTTTTCGTTACTAATAAGTTTATTAATATATTTTCCGTATTACATAGCTATTTTAAATATTAAGTAAGCAAAGGAAAGTTTTGAGTTGATGAAAACCCAAATAATTTAGTTTAGTTTTGATTCAAAATGATACTACTCCACTATCAGTAGAAAACAATAAAGCCCTTGAGTTTACAGAATGTTTTGCGTGACAAAAACAATTTTTTTTTAATTATCAATTTTTTGGGTTCCAATTTCTAAATTTCGACATTGAAGCGAGCCCTGGTAACAAATACAAACCTATTTGTTGTTTACACAAGTTTACCTTACATAAGTAAATGAGAGTCGGAATAGGCTGGTGTCTGAAATTGAGACATCTCTGGAATTGGTCTTAGATTGGGGCGAGAAAAACCTATTCCAATTTAACCCCCACAAGACATAAGCGTGTGCGTTTTCTACTAAAAGGAATCCTTTTAATAAAGCTATAATATTCCAGAACACTCCCCTACCATCTCTAATAGCATTAATGTTTTAGGTTTTGAAATTGCAAGTGTCGTCCAGTTTCGTAATCATTAGGGAGGGTAAAGCTAAATTAGCTTCCAAGAACCTGGGGATATAAAATCGGCCTAGACGGTACTTCACTCCTGCCCATATACTAATGCTTTACAAAGCGCAAGTCCGACCGCACGGGGAGTACTGTTCGCACCTATGGGCCGGTGCACCCCTGTCTCAAACCCTTCAATTCGACAAAATCCAACGCAGACTGGAGCGCCTTGTCGACAGCCCCACTCTTACTAGTGGTCTTGAACCCCTTAGCCACCGTAGAGATGTGGGTTCTCTATGTGTTTTCTACCGCTAATATAATGGAGAGTGTTCTGATGAGCTCTTTGATTTAATACCGGCTACCACGTTCCGCCAACGCACTACACGCCGTAGTGAGGGATTCCACTCACACCATCTTGACGATTGGTCATCTACGACTGTTCGATTTGCACGTACCTTCTTTATACGAACAGTCAAGCTTTGGAACAGTTTACCTCACACGGTTTTTCCGAGTAGCTACGATATTGGGATTTTTAAGAGGAGGATCAACACATTCCTTAAAAGCCGGCATCGCATTGGCAACTAACCCTTTATGTTGTAAATGTCCATGGGCAGTGGTGACCGCTTTCCATCAGGTGGCCCACTCGCTCGTATGCCTGCAAATTCAATAAAAAAAATTGATGTGGTGTCGCGGGACACCAGGTAGGAACGAACTTCCTTCGGCTAAACGGCACTACTCGCTTGTGTACGCGACTGTCGCGCATGCGCACGTCTCATTTAACGCTTTTATTCCACGCATTTTTCTTACGGTTTTACAATCACATTTTTTTCAGTTCGGTCGCGCAGCAAAATCCCTATCCCCTCCAAGCCTGCCGTAAGGAACTTCGTTCCAAAAAGGTTTAAGTTATTTGTAATATATCTGTACTAACAACCTAATAATATATGATCCCTGTTGGTCGAATAAAAATATTTATTATTATTATTATAATGCATAACTGTACCACCTAGTAGCCATGATGGTAGTGACTCGTAGAATCAATCGGTCTCCTTTTACGACCTGCCTGGCAGAACGGCAGTTGGATTATTCTTTAAAGGAGCCCGGGAACAACACGGGAAGAAGCAATTATTTATGACATGCACCGCGCATGCGTCCACACTGATATGCAAACACACAAACGAACGAATTCAAAGTCTGTTTGACTTTAGCTAAGGGGGCATCCATAAATTACGTGAGGTGTTTTTTTAAATTTTCTGTCCCTCCCTCTCCCCCTGGTGAGATGTCGTGAGATTTTATTCAACCCCCTCCCCCATTCCCTAATCTCACGTGAGATTTTTCAAAATGTGAGTTTCTTAAATATGTAAACGCGTTTGATTGTTATTGTAAAAAGAAAAAAAATGCTTCGTGCTTTTATTTACGACTAGTTAAGACTGTATTAACGTCGAAGTATAGATCAAATTATTTTCTTTCGAACGAATTAGTGACAAAATCTTAAGCATGTACAATCTGGATAATATACCAAAATAGTATAATTTTTTTTTGTTTTAATCAGAAAAAAAATTGCGCGATATTTGCCGAGACCCCTCCTCTCTCCAACGTAAGATTAGATGAGATTTGACTCGACCCCCTCTCCCCCTTAAACATCTCACGTAATTTGTGGATGCCCCTAAGGCAGATCAGACAAATCACTCATGTTTAGCTGTACTGCCAGTCTAGACTGAGCCGAAATGTATAAACATACGAGAGCTTTATTTACTTTTTTAGCGCGAAACACGGGGCAATACGTACAATACGAGGCATTCGACCATCCAAAGTCCAAGTCAACTTACCTTATTTCCGAAACATTCTTCCATTTCGAAATGCTTACTCGCTGTCACCAGTTCTTCTCCATGGTAGAAATATGCGAATAAATAACTGTCTGGACACATCTGATGGGTGACTTTAATTGGGAGCATTACTTTCATTACCCCACGCTCCACGAGAGAGTCAGATGAGTTGGCACTGAGACCGTCTATTTGCGGTTCGATTCTCGTCAGGGTGTTAGGGCAGACCGTGTTCCTGGGGCTGGTATATATTTGGTCGGTGATGCTTGTGACAGGACATTGTGTGGTGGCTCCCCAACGGTAGATTATTCCACCACGAGTTATTACCTGAAATTGGTTGAATTTAATCATTTTAAGTTTATTTACAACAATTTTATAGTGTAGAATTAGGGTTTAAATACAAAGAAGGAAGGCAGTTAAATTTACTAATTTTAAATGTAGGCTAAACTACATAACAATTACAACAGCAATTATCTATATTATCAAAATAATATTATAAACGTTTTTGGATTGGATTGGACAACGAGTTTGGATGTTTGGATAGATAGATGTTTGTTACTTAATCACGCAAATATCGCTCGCTAGTCGAACTTCGACCGTTACTTTGATCACATACTAAATTAAAGAGCATAACTGAATGTCTGAATAAGAAAATGTATCCACTTTGTGTATTTTTGGATATGAGTAAGGCATTTGATTTTGTTTCACACAATATTTTATTATCAAAACTTGAAAAATATGGTATTAGAGGGAAGTCTTTAGATTGGATAAAGAGTTATTTAGAGAATAGGAAACATTGTGTTGAAAAAAAAATTGATGTGGTGTCGATTGATTTTAAAAAAAAAATTGTCAATCCTAAAATATGCGGAAACCGTAAAAAAATATATACTTCAAACTACCTTTATAACAACTGTGGTGTACCACAGGGCAGTGTTTTAGGACCCTTGCTATTTTTAATTTTTATCAATGATCTTCCTGATAGTATAAAACATGATTGCTTTTTATTTGCTGATGACACTACCCTACTTATTAAATGTAAAAATAAAAAAGACTTGGTAAATGAAACAACCGAAACCTTATTCCAAGTTTCAGACTGGTTAATTAATAATAATTTAAAAGTTAATGTAACTAAAACAAAATTAATTGAATTTCAGAACTACCACAGTAATATTACCAAAAACACAAATAAATTTTTATATAAAGTAAATATAGATGATGTAAATTATACAAACATTTTTAGGAATAATTATTGACAAAAATTGTAATTGGAAAGCACACATTGAATCTCTATGTAATAAGATTGATAGATTTGTCTATGTCTTGAGAAGACTAAGGGAAGTAGGAGACGCAAAATCCTCCCTATTAGCATAACATGGATATGTCTCTTCTAATTTACAATATGGAATTCCTATTTGGGGAAATTCTGTTGAATTGGTACGAATTTTTAGAGTCCAAAAGAAATGTATTCGAGCAATATGTGGTGTTAATCAGTTACATTCCTGTAAACCACTTTTCAAGCCTCTTAAGGTACTGCCCTTACCATGTTTGTATATTTTAGAGGTATGCGTATTTGTAAAAAAGCACCAAAAGTTATTTAAAACAAATGCTGAAGTCACTGGTAACTCATATTTTAGGAATAGTAAGAAATTATATGTGCCTAACCAGAAATTAAATATTTTTACAAAAAATGTGTATTGTATGTCTATTATTATATACAATCATATTCCTGATAGTCTTAAATCATTTCCTATAAATAAATTTCGCAAAAAGTTGTTTGATTTGCTGTTAGATAAAACTTATTATGATATTAAAGAATTTTTGGCCGATAAAATTATATGTTAATGGATAGAAATATAAGTTTGTTGAATTGTCCTTAAAAAATTTCAATGTAGTAAAAATGTTGTAAATGGTGAACATTATGTAAATTATAAAAAAAAATAATTACTCAAAATATGAAATTTGTAATTATAAAAATAACTTTGTAATATGGAATCATCTTTGTATATTTATAACAAGAACATAAAATAGAGAAAAAAAGACCAGCCCGCTGAGTTTCTTCCGCCGGATCTTCTCAGTGTGTGGCCGCGTTCCGATCCGGTAGTAATTCTGAAAAATCGATACAATTTATAGTTTTAAATGTAATATTATATAATGATATTTTTTTTAAATATTTGCACACCATATATTGGTAGAATATGTCGGTAACTTCATTTATTTTTAACAACTTGTAACACCCATATTCTTGCAAATAAATATTTTCTTTCTTCTTTATTTCTTTCTTTCTTTCTAAAAAATAACTAACTGTGTGATGCTCACACATAAACACCTCTCACGGACGCAATATCTCGGAATGGTTCGGGACAGTTTGCTCCGCACCAGTCCGAGATATTGCGTCCGTGAGAGGCACGAAATAAAGAAAACAAGGGGAAGTGAAGAGTGGGCGTGCCGCGTGCGTCACTATTATGCGCTTTTACTCTAAATTGTCTTAGTGATACTTACCATATCATTAGGAGATAGTCGTCGTGCGAAAATCTATTATACACTGAATTATGCCGTATTGTGCCATCCTTGAATGCAGAAATGATAGTAGAATACAGATGATTAAAAATGGAGATATTTCATATCATTCGAAAGTACAATTTTCATTTTATTTTAATTAAATTCCTGATTTAATATAATCTCTAATGATATAATAGAAAGTCAAGCTAAAATCAGCCGTACACCTTACATATAAAGTTCATTTTAGGTTGACCTAATTTTTCTAGAAAGATATACGTAATGACAGTCATTACGTATATCGTTCTAGAAAGTTCTCTACTCAAATATGATCAACTGAAAACTACGGAAAATCAATGCTGCCATCTATTGTAGAATAGCGAAACTATTACGATCTTAAGTTTCACTATTGTACAAATAGATGAGTCTATTTTGAATAGACTACAAAAGGACGTAAATACTTTTTTTTTTGTAGCAAAATAAAATTTATTGTAACGCAGTTTGGTATATTTTTAAATGTTCTGTTTGTGTGTTTCGGATTATTGCTGTTTAAAATGAAAACGACCAATGAAACAATGTTTGCATTAGTAGTTTATATGCAATAATGCTTATTTTATGTGTGAGTGTGGCTATCGCGGTCCTGATACAAATGTTTGTACTTGCCAATTCCGTTGTTTTCTTTATTTCGTGGTGAGAGGTGTTTATGTGTGCGTTGCGCGTATATAAATTGTATATACATTGACTTTTGTTAGTTTCCAGTATTCTGTGGTATAATGCAGGCAGATAGTATAAGTAATCAACATACATACGTAAAACTCGGACTATAGCAATTATTAAACAACACATTTAAATTGTTGTTACTACACTAACTACACGACCAGTTCTCTCTCGGTTCGACTCAGCAATATACAAACACACAAGGATACGTACGTACAGCGTTTAATAGACAAAAAAATTAATTCCAGACTCGTTTTTGTAGTCTTCAAGTAGTCATGTTGATGAGTCAAAAGTGGGGAGGCTACGAAACATTGCACAAACAGGAGATCAAGTAATATGAAACACTGTATAATATATTATAATTAATTCTTTCGCAGACAGAATTCTGTAGATGAATGCATCTGTATTTTTTAATGTAATTGGAAGTTTCACTTTAAAAATCTATATAGGAATATTGGGCAGCTTAGACAAAAGTAATAAAACAACATTTTACTGTTAACTTTTTTAAAGGAAAAACAATTGTGGATATCAAGTTAGAAAATAATGAAAGTTTATTGTCATAAATCCATTATTCGTCCGTATCAGGAGTTAGAGCGCTTTCTAAAAATTTGGTTGAGATTTTGCAACCATTGGGTAGAGTATTATATTTTGAAGTACATTCAATTTTAAATTTGCACCCTATGTCAACTTGCGTAGAGTTAATATTTTAGTATTCTCAGAAAATGCTTTGTTCTTGGTGTGCCGACACATAGGGGTTTATACTGACTGACCGAGGTCTAACTAAAAGTTCGTACATTATATTTGAGATTTCTGTGTTCTTAAAAAATGCTTTGCTTTGCTTTGGTGTTGGTGTGTGGTGACTCATTGCATAGCGGTGTGTACTGTGTAGTTACGGCCACTATTACGCTTTGATTAGTGCGAGTGTGTTTAATGCAGGTGCTTAGTATTAAGTAAAAAATGGGTGATTACAGCCGTTGATTAGTGCGAGTGATTAGTGATTAGCGTAGTAAAGTGAATAGACTGATTAATAATCCACTTGTACTAATCAACGGCTGTGTGTACGTGTTTATTTTTTTTATTTTATTTTATATTATAAGATAGTAAACAAGCAGATGGGTCTCCTGATGGAAAGAGTCAACCATCGCCTATAGACATCAAAGGTGTTAATGGTGCGTTGCTATCTTGTGGCGAGATCTTATGCCACATGCATAAGTTTACCGGCTACCTTACCCTCCAAACCGGAACACGACAGCGACAAGCACTGACGCTATTGCGGCAGGAATAGGTAAGGCGGTGGTACCAGACCCGGGCGAAACAATGCAGAACTCTACCTAGTAGCCACGATGTTAGTGACTCGTTTAGCCAATCGGTGGCCTTTTACGACATACCTGGCAGAACGGCGTAGGAGCCCGGGACCAACACGGGGGTTTTTTGCTTAACACTAAGCACCTGCATTAAACATTCGCAGACGCAGTGATCAGAGTGTATTGGAAAGTTACCACGAAGTGCACGGTGAGCGGGCGGGGCGCGGCGCGGCGGGGCAGGCGCAGGTACAGCGGCAGCAGCGAGCGCGCGCGCGCCCCCCGCACCGGGCCCAGCGCCGCGCCCACCACACCGCGCGACACCTCGCCCGACATGCGCGCCGACATGTTCCGCGCGGACGCCTGAGGGCGCACACATCATACTTAAGTCCTCAACCAATTATATTTTTTACGTAATCGAGCATAATAGCAATGAAGAATATCGCCACGCCGGGCCTGTCGACACTAGCTCAGCGGTAGAGCATCCCGGCTTTCAGAGAGACGGTCGCAGGTTCAAATCATGCGTGTCAATATTTTTTTTCATGGTCAATTAATATTCAACGCTAATACATCAAAATTCAAGCAATCCCTGAATAACATTTTTTTATATCATAAAATAACAAACATAATTTATTTATTTGAATAAATTTTATTTTGATTTTGTTAAGCAGATAGCTCTCTTGATTGAAAGATAAAATCATCACCTTTAGACATTTGTCTTCAAAGATGTAAAAAGTGCGTTGCTATTGTCGTAACACTAAACTTAGAACATTACACAATAAAACACATCTCGCTTCGCACGGGTCGCTTCAAGTATCGTTCTCGATTGCTTTATAAAAACTGCCCTGTATTTGTCTACACATCTCTGTTTATACCCAGGGTAAAGTTCTACCTGGATCCAGAAAAATCTAAATGTATCGGGAAACGATGAATCACTTCTTATTGTAATCAACTTATGATAAACAAATTACGACTCATCAATCCTAAAACACGCTACTTTCAACTTTATGCCCTATACCACAAAGTTCATTATGGTATAGCTTAGATCAACTATTTGTTTGTCAATAGGAGTAGCTATCTCTTTCTTTTATTTCTAGATGTCTGCAACGTTCCAACTCTACACGTTTCTAGATTATTCGTAACAATACAATAACTTACTTGAAATATGTAAAATGGACTCCCATGATCCTCGGCTGTGAAGATCACTCTAGCGATTCCATTGTCATCGGTGGTGGAATATACACAGGCAGCCTTAGTTTCATTGAATTTATCATCTATATTGTTAGCTGGCGAATGGCACACCTTGATGTTTTCACTGGCCATTGGCTTGTCATCCCAACGTGTGGCTTTGATCTAAAATTACATTCCTCTCCTGCATGTTATTTGTTTGTAGACTAAGGGGCTACACCGTACTAGGGCCCACAAATATGTAACAATGAAAAATGACATTTTTTTTGCTATGATTTTTGAGATACTTCCCAATCATCGGAAACTAAAACTTTTTTCAATCGATTCAGCTTGCTAGCAATTTTTAAAATATGAACAAAAATATTATAGAACGATTCCTCATCGAACGAAATCGGCATGGGCTTTGCGGTTGGCAGCTAGGCAAAAGGTAAAAAATTTCTGCCACGAGTTTTCTTTGACGTGTAGACGATTTTAGAAAACTCTTAACAAAAAAATTGGAGAAAAATTAAATAGTCGTTAAAACGGGCCATCTGTATGAGAGAGGGGAGAAGAAGGGGGGAAAGGGAGGTGGAGAGTAGGAGATGTGGGAGAGGAGAGAGGGAACGGGAGAGAGCAAGATAGAGGGATGAAAGAAAAAGAGAGGGGGAGATAGAAGGGAGCAGGGAGGGGGAGGGAAGTAGGTAGAGAAAGAATAGGGAAAATGTGGGATGAGGGAGGAACATTGGTGAAGCGAAGGAAAGAGGGAAAAGAGAGAAATGGGGTGGAAGAGGGAAAATAAAGGGAAAGTAGGAAAGGGGGGAAATTGGAAATAGGAAAAGGGAGAAAGAGGGGGTAGGAGGGAGGAGGGGAAAAGCGGGGGAGAGAAGGTAAAGAGAGGGAGAAAAGAAAGGGGAGCGGCTACAAAGAGAATAAAATATTTCGTGCAAGCTAAGTATTCCACGATACTCACGCATTTTTTTATAGACATCAAAGATTTTTATGGTGCTTCGTCATCCGTGTGGCGAGGTGTTAATGCCACATACATAAGTTTACCGGCTACCTTACCCTCCAAACTGGAACGGGACTTGATAAGCACTGACGCGGAAATTACGGCAGGATATTATGTAAGGCGTTGGTACCAGTGCCAGACCTGGGCGAGACTTCGCAAAATCTATTTCCTAGTAGTTACGACGGTAGTCTAGTCAAGTCCCTTTGTACCCTTAAGGTAAAGACGGAACTGATTCTCCTGAATGTCCTCCGACATATTTTGTTATAATGTTTACTTTTACTGATAGGTTACACTTGATACTTAACTTACTTTTAACTTGTAAGGTAGGCCCGGAGAAATGACAGGGTTGTGCTTCGCGAGGAATTCCAGGGTAAGGGGATTGTCGACCACTTGAGACACTACAGTTGTGTTCTGCCATACTCGCGTTCCATCCTCCTAAAATAGTATTGCCTATCACTTTTGATAAGTATGAGTGAGTCTAACTTCAAATGATCTAAGAGACGTTGGGACATTGCCTTCACCCATCTGATAACTAGGTTATTAATAATATGATTATTTTTATAACTTAATTGTCTTTCTTCTGATACTTATTTTAATATTAACTTATTATATAAATATAGTCATCTATATTGACTTACCTGTTTTTTAGAAAAAGGGGACAAACGGACAGGAGGATGGTAAGTGATCACCGACGCCTATGGACAACTACACTATCAGAAGACTTGCAGTTCGTTGCCGGCCTTTTAAGAAAGAGTAGGCTCTTTTATTGGAGTTTTCTAAGTCGTATCCGTTTAGAAAAACCCTTGCCAGTAATTGGTTTCACTTCAATTGGGTAAATGTCTCGAGAATCGCACAGTTGTGGATTTCCAGACATCAAGATGGTGAGGATGAAATTTTGAATTCTGTCGCGATGTCCCATGGTGAAATTCTGCGGCAGGAATTAATCCAAACATTTACTCGGAATATTTCCTATAATAGATCCAATAAAAGATGCAGAGCGAAGACACATCTCTACGTAATTCCAAAGAATCAAGCTGATCAGAATTAGTCCTGTTGTCGACGATTCGAGCCGCTCTCCGTTGAATGCGATCAAAAAAGGACCTGGTGCTGCTTGCTAGATACCCATTAACATAAATAAGTAAGCTGGCCTACCAGGGCATTATTTTCCATATTAAAAATTATTGATGAAACTAAATATTTTATTCGGTGTGAAAGTTATGAAAAAGATGTTATAAAATAAATTTAATTAAAAATAGTCATAAAACTTTTCAGATAGCAAGCAATCATAGGCTCGATCTCGATAATCTATACATATAATTATAATAATAATAATCATATAATAATAATAATCGTTTATTTCATAACTTAAATATCTAATTACATTTTGAGCTGTGGCTGGGGCACTCTTTTTAAGCATGAAATGCCTGTATTAATTAAATCGTAGGAAAGTCAAAACTGTAAATTGAATATTTTTTTAAAGGAATACTTGGGGCGTGATCTACAATCGATATCGAAGCCAAAAATATAGTTTTTAGAATTTTTGGCTGTTTGTCTGTTTATCTGTTTGTCTGTATGTATGTCCGGGGTAAACTCAAAAAGTACTGCATGGATTTACTTCAAATTTTGCATGAATATTACTATGAGGTCTGGTCCACTTATAGGCTACATATTATCCCGCTATCACCTGCAGGGGAGGAGCAGTGCGGAGTAAACGAAGTCCGCGCGGACGAAGTCGCAGGCAACAGCTAGTAAATCAATAAATTTTTATATACATATAATATGTCAAACCGTCGCGTCGTCGCCGGTCTCGATGACGAAAACTTCTCTATCGCTCCGCGCTCGACTCGGGGCGTATTGCCACGACTCCACCCACTACATTTAGTTCAAACGCCGCTCTAAGCCGAGGTCCGGTCTCACAGGAGACAGTTCTTAGCGCGGCAATCTATAGTCCTAATTTTATTTTAACTCTGTCTGAGTACTCTGCTCGCCCCATAGGTCCGGTGACGTAGTAAGCACCCATAAGGTCAAATGTATTTGTGGAACCTATTTTAAATCATTTTTGACAACTTGCCTGGCAGAAGGCAGTTTGTCTATTCTTCAAAGAAGCTGGACTAATTACATGAGCAATAAAAATATGTAAACAAAAAAGCAGTTTATTTATTGTAAAAATTTAGCTTTCTCATTTGAAATCAACACCGGATAATTTTCTTATACTTATTTTTTCTAGCTAGCCTTATGAGTCTTTATAGTTTCGACGGCCGTGATGAATAATAAGACCTAATATTTATTTAGTTATTACATGTACGTCGAAAAGGTACGTCGTAGCGTTCTTGGGCCTAATTCAAGTAACAAAACGGCAATTGAGTCGGGGCGTTTAAGACTCTTACACATTTTCTTACATAATATGCAGCAGTCTCGATGTATCGTGTTTATGTGTGTAAGAGCCCTAAGCGCATCGACTCAATTACGTGAATTGGAGGGCTTAATTGTCACAGAAATAATAGGGTTTAGGAAATACCTGGAAGGAGAAGTCAGCTATAATGAGGTCGGGCGGGGTGTGGTGCGAGTGCGGGCGCGGCGCGAGGCCGGCGCGCGCGGCGGCGGCGGCGTGCCGGTGGCAGGCGCGCCCCGCCCGCAGGCGCACCGCCGTGCGGATACCGCCCGCACTGCCGCCACACCCACCGCCCGCGCCGCGGATGCGGATCACCAGCATGCCCTCCACCGCTTCTGACCACGGGTACCTAAATGATATTATCACAGTTTTTGGGTTCCAATCAATTGGTGCAAACGGAACCCTGCTACAAAAAGGTGTAATTTTCAAGCACTCTTCAATGCTACGATATGTAAAGCTAAAGCAAATTTTAAATAGCGGTATTAATTTATCTTGGAATAATTATTATTTATATTGTCACGACTCATATAAGATGAACCGAGTAGCATGGTTGTCTCTTTCCATCAAAATAATTTGTTCCCATGGGATTCACAAAAATACAGCGCGCAGCGCGCGCAGTACATTATATTTTACCAATTTAAAAGTTGAGCGTAAGATAACAGATGATTAGTTGAAACTAGTTTATACCACTTTTAGTTCCACCCACACCATCATGATGTCTGGAAATCCACAACCGTGCGGTTCTACCGGCACTTTTTGCTTCGCACTACTCTTTTGTGGAATCAATTACCGGCAGGGGTTTTTCCGAACAGATACGACATGGGGACCTTCAAGAAAAGAGCTTACTTATTTTTAAAAGGGCGGCAACGCAACTGCAAGGCCTCTGGTATTGCAGATGTCCATGGGCGACGGTGATCACTCAACCACAACTCAACTCCTGCTCGTTTGCCCTCTCTTCCATAAAAAAAAAACTATAAGTATACACTAAACTATTTAAATTAATCGACCGGTTTCGCTTTTCAAAACATCTTCAGGACGTAATATTCTTTATTTTAGATTTATATATATGTATATAGATTTTACTATGTATAAAAAAGATAAGATATATATATATATATATATATATATATATATATATATATATATATATATATATATATATATATATATATATATTACAAGGTAATATTCTTTACTATAAAATAAAGAATATTACGTCTTGAATAAGGACGAACTCAGCCTTCTGGTCAGGAAGGGGGTCACTTATTTGAGGTTCAGTCAAGATAGGTTCTAATCCTTATCTAATCCTACAAAATCCGTACGCAGACCCGTGCCTAGGGGGGGGGGGGTCATGACTTCGGTCCTGAAGATGCTTTATAAAAGCGAAACCGGTCGATTAATTTAAATAATTTAGTGGATACTTATAGTGGAATAAAAGTACAAGTAAATTATAAACTAGTTTCAACTATGTAATAATAATAGAATTTTACCAAGTGCCGACGATTGAAAGTGAAAAATCTATAACAGATGATACTCTTAATATAATGTTCCGATCAGCGAGTGAATTTGTAAACACTCATATCTTCTTAATCAAGTGCACCTAAGAGGTTAAAGGCTCATATCACGTTATTACAGCTCCGATATAATCTAACCAAAATGCATTAGCCAAGAATTGTTCAATACCTTTAATCAAGGACTTTCTAAATTAAAAGGTCTTTCATAATTAAGAGATTAGTCAGTTTATTTTGAAATATCATGAGACAGCAAACGAGCAGATGGCTCTCCTGATGAAAAGAGAAACCAACACATATAGACGCCAAAGATGTTAATGTTGCGTTGCCATCCTTGAGGCGGGATCTTAATGCCACATGCAAAAGTTTACCTACTGTCTACTTTATCCTCTAAACTGGAACACGACAGTGACAAGCAATGATGCTATTGTGGCAAATATAAGTAAGACGGTGGTACCAGACCCGAGCGAAACAATGCAGAACTCTACCACCTAGTAGAAGTAGTAGCTAGTTTTTCCGAATCATTAGTGTTATATATCTACCTGACGCATACAGTCCACACGAGTCTCTCACTGGTCCTCAACACCTTCGCTGCGTGACGCACTGTCGGTTGAAATGGCGGTATTTCGTAGTTGCCCACAGAAAATGTAGCTGAACCCTACAAATATAACTCTGAGATTAATGGCAATTCTATGGACATTGGACATGTTATTTTTTACTAGAGATAGCCCCTTGTCGAAATTCGACCATAATTCTCTGGCTCCGTTCGGACATAGATTGAACAATAAAATATGTTGTCTGTCAAATGAATGGTAGTGTGTGTAATGTTGATTTTTATTCATTTAATGTGTTTCAAATGTATACTATATAAAAATAGCGTTCTTAAATTTCTTCTATCTCACATCCAAACTTATTCACGGTCTTTTACAGTGCATGAAGGTAAGCTTTAGAATTCGCTTGCCTGCAATACCCATGCATACGCTTTAACCCTTCACTGCCAGTCTTTAAAAAACGTCTAAAAGAGTGTTATCTGACACTTTTATGATTTCAATAGTTTTACTACTAAGTTGTAATGGATTTCCCTTATTTTATGTATGTGTTTCATATATAAATATGTTTAGTGCATGTGTATGTGTGCAAACTCATCTATGTATTATTTTATTTGTTATGCACAATGCCTTCCCATTTATTAACCCCTACTCCACGTTTCGGTATAACTAGAAGAAATCTCCGCCAGTAGAGATAAGCTGTGTGTGTGCAGTTTTTTGTTATCCTTTTTCGTGTGTATTTTTCATTACGTGTACAATAAAGTATTAAATAAATAAATAAAATTTTACTTTTATCTTTAAAATTTTGTATAACATTTCATTGAAATCGGTTCAGTAGTTTAAGAATTCATAGCGGGCAAATAATGTGACACGTATTTTATATATTTACTAGCTATGATGCCCGGCTTCGCTCGCGAGTTGATACGAGATTACGTGGTAGTTGAAATATAACAAATGTAATTTAAAACTTTATTGAAATTGGAATTTTAAATTTCGCGCCATTACTATACATGCTGCAATTGCTCGCAGCGCCTTTCGAAATGCAACCCAAATAATCGTTGTTCTGAATGAAGTTCAAATACTCGACAACAGAACGAACGGTTAAAACGGAAACTTACTTGTTCGAGGGGGGATAAACGGCTATCACACTATATAAGTCCCTTTATCGTGCCGGGACTCCTTTTTAAGTTTTATCAGCACGCACCTTTTATCAACATTAAATCTTAATCTTTATATATTTGTAAATCAAATATGATATGTAAAACAATGATTAAGATTTTATCGTCTAGAAGTTTCACTTCTGTGAGAATCCAATTCTTAATAAAGCCCCGAATGTACCTGTGATCCATCTTCGAGCACAGCCCGCAGTGTCCACTTGCCGGGCGGCGCCATATCGTCGAGCACGTGCTGCATCTGCGCAAGTCCCAGCCTCGTACGGACTCGTATCCACTGGGCAGACTTCACTCCATCCCACGACCCACGTGGACCTTCCAGCCATATTTCGTCTATCTAAAATAACAAACCAAAAATTAATATCTTTTCGTTTATGACTGATTTGATTCCGACCCTTGAACAAGAATAGATCAACTGCCGCCCGTATTGGTCTGGACTTCATTGTAGAATAGGCCAACTGCTGTTTTGCCAGGTAGGTCGTAAAAGGCGATCGATTGATTATAGGTGTCACTACCCTCGTGATTACTAAGCGGTAGATCTCATAACGTCTCGTCCTGGTCTTACTTATTCTTACGGTACCACCGCCTTACATATTCCTTCGGCAATAGCATCAATGCTTGTCGTTGTCGTGTTCCGGTTTGGAGAGTAAGGTAGTCGGTAGATTTATGCATGTGGAATTGTGATACCACCATTAAAATCGATAGTGTTTATAGACGATGGTTTCTCTTTTCATCAGGAGTGCCATTTGCTTGTTTTTTATCTAATAATATAAAAAATATAAATGCGAAAGTTTGTGTGTATGGGTGGATGTTTGTTACTCAATCACGCAATACGGCTGACCTGCTCTGAATGTTTAGTACACATCTCGATGATAATTTGGAATAATAAATAAAATACTTTTGATCCCAGAATAATAAGATGTCCCCGTGGGATTCACCAAAAACTTATAATGCAGCGGCCTCCAGGGTACAGTGAGTTATAAATAAATGTAACTGGACAAATGACATGAAACTATTTGACCGATCATTATGGAAATTGACGTACAAATGTATAAAATAGGATGTTTTATATATGAAATCAATAGAATTAGAAACTATTTGGCCGATCATTATGGAAATTGACATGCATAAGTATAAGAGGATGTTTGTATATATGAAATCAATAGAATTAGAAACCATATGACCGATCATTATATATATTTACCGACCGACTGAGAGAAACAATCACCTATAGATACCAAAGATGTTTATGGAGCTATCTGTGTAGCGGGATGGTGATGCCACATTCATAAGTCTACCAGCATCGTTATCCTCTAAACCGGAACACAACAGTGACACGCATTAACGCTAAAGAGGCAGAAATAGGTAAGGTGGTGGTAGCAAATATCCAGATAAAACGATGCGGAATTCTACTACCTAATATTCAAGATGGTAGCCGGATAACCAATCGGTTATGACCTGTCTGGCAGAACGGTAGTTGGTCTATTCTTCAAAGGAGCCCGGACCAACACGGGAGTGAGTGATCCCTCGAGTGAATTATTACCCACAACACAAAGTATTCTAGTGTGGCGACAATGATTGATGCTGTATATGTCTGTAAATTATTTTTGGTCAATAAATAATTATTATGAAGGAAGGTATTAGGCCTAGTAGCGGTGTGTATAAAACTCTTGCTTAGAAGCCAAGCGACCTAAGGCCTAAGGCGATTGAATGAGAATTCTACGGACTATCCAAGCGTTATCTAAAAGAACTGCCCGCAGGATATCCGCCATAATGGGCTTGGCCCGTAAATCGAACTTACTTAAATACAGTTTCAAGTCATCCTATCGAATTTTTATCAAAATACTGAATTAGCAGTAGTAGCATCTTGACGAAAAAGTAGGAAGAGTTACAACCAGTGCACCCACGATTAGCTGAAGATAAATTGCATAATGTGATAAGCTTATTTTTGTTGTAATTGTGATAGACTTGCCAGTCTATCGCCAACCAGGCACTTATCTAATCCCGGGCCAAAATTATTTTTTCGGCAATCGAACCCGCGACCTCACGTGATCTACATAGATACCGGACTACTAAGTACTAGACTAACCGCTTAAGACACCACGATACCCAAAGGAACTAATCAAAATGTAGAGGCGATATAATTAAATTATCAGTATGGTTAAGTATCCGGTTGGCACCTACCATATTGTGGGACTAATATCGTTGTCTTATCGTGAATGCCTTTGTTGTGCCTCTGCCTACCTTTTCAGGACATGGGTGTGAAGATACTTTTTTATTATTTTTATGATTTAATATACGATTGAAAGTAGAAGTTTACATATAATCATTACACTTTTTTCCCCGTGTTGGTCCCGGGCTCCTTTAAAGAATAGGCTAACTGCCGTTCTGCCAGCCCGGTCGTACGAGGCGACCGATTGGATTTACGAGTCACTAACAACGTGGCTACTAGGTGGTATAGTTCTGCATTGTCTCGCCTAGGTCTGGTAACACCGCCTTACCTATTCCTACAGCAATAGCTCCAGTGCTTGTCGCTGTCGTGTTCATGTTTGGAGGGTAAGGTAGCCGGTAAACTTATGCATGTGGCACTAGACCTCGTCACAAGATAGCAACGCACCATTTACACCTTTGGCGTCTATAGGCGATGGCTGACTCTTTCCATCAGGAGACCCATCTGCTTGTTTGCTATCTTATGATAAAAAAAACACTGCAGGCAAACATGTGCCAAATAATTAAGCTAATTATTATTAACTGACGTGTTCGCAAATTAAAAGAAATTTGATTTACATATTATAAACATGATTTATTAAGTAAATAAACAATTATTATTTGCTTATGCGGCTCGGCGAGAACTGTGTCAGTGTTACGGTGTTTGTCAACACATAATATATTATGTAGGTATCCAAGTGTTGCAGGCATATGATCATATTGAGTCAATCTTATAAATTACGTGTTTCGTCTTTGACTACGAAACTCACGTGTAATGACTCCGAAACTTGTTAGCCGATGTCAATGACATTTTGTAAATATCTTCTGTTTGATTCAACTTAAGAAAGAAAGAAAGAAATTATTTATTTGTCAGAATATGGAAGTTACGTGTTATTAAAATAATTATTTATTTGCTAGAATATGGAGTTACAAGTCATTGAAATTTGATTAAGTTACCAACATATTCTACCATGAAACATATGTTGTGCAAATATTTTAAAATTATAATTATGTAAAAAATAAAAAAAATCGACTCAGAACATTTTTAGTTTAGTAACTAAAAATGTTGGGAGTCGATTTTTTTTACATTTACGACCGGATCGAGACGCGGCCGCACACTAAGAAGATCCGGCAGAAGAAACTCATCGGGCTTATGTTTTTTTTTCAATTATAATTACATAATACAAATTACAAACATTATTTCACATCACAACACTTAATAATTTACAAACTTCATTTTTGTTTAAAATTTTAAATAATACGATAGTTTTTATCTTAATTAACCACCTCCCCCCTCCTCAAGTACCCTAAAAAAATATTCCATATAAGCAATTTGTATGGCAAAATGACGTTTGCCGGTTCTGCTAGTTTTATTATATAAATTGCGTGGCACATTGTCCGCAATAGACTCCGAAACTACTGAACCGATTTCAATAAAATTTTGTTGATATCTACTGTTTGGCCCAACTTAAAAGACAGGATAGTTTTTATCTCAATTAACCCCCACCCCCTCTCAAGTACCTCATCAAAATATTCAATACAAGTAATTTGTATGGCAAATCAACGTTTGCCTGTTTAGCTAGTGTTTAATAAAAGTAATTTTAAAAATGTTAATGCGACTTCAACATCTGCCATCCATACCAATATCTCATAAACCACAACCGATTTTCATAAAACTACACATTTCAGGTTATTGGATGATTCGCACGAATTTAACTCGCACGAAATGTGCGAATCGATATTTTTTAATAATATTATTTTTTCTGTAGGCGATTCGTGAGAAGTCGAATCGATAACTCAAAAATGTATAGAAGGATTTTGGCACATATTTTATGTTACAGAACGCAAAATAAAAAGTAAAGTCGTTTTCACACGTTTCAGAAATTATAAGAAAATGAAGAATTAATCGAAACTTATATAGCAGCTATTTTGCTTAAAACTAGTAAAGCCATGCATAATTATTTTATCATGCTAAATTTAAGTGTTAATTCATTTACTATATTTTTTTGATTTATGCAGGTATGTTCATTTCAGATTTGATATTTTTTCAGTCCTCAAATCATGTCATAGCGAATGAGCCACCTATCACATTGTAGTGCTAATTATCTTCGGCTAATCGTGGATGCACAGTTTGTACCTCTGTATACGTCTTCGGGGATACGGGCGTGAAGATACTCTTTTTACCTTTCAAATGACTTGTAATATGATATGATACTGATTTAAGGATTAAAATAGTTTGATGCAAGCGTACTTTAGTAAATTATAGCTTAACTAGACATATAAGCAAAAGTCAAAACGTTTGAGCTGTTCGTAACATTAACATACCGGTTTGCAGGCTGTGTAGTTTAATGAACAGTTACTTTAATGTTTGCGTCCAACAATTTGAAGTGTACCGACAAACGAGTTTCCTGTTTCCTGATACAATCGCGTTTCTAAAATAACTACATTTTTCATAAAACCGTGTTGGTCCGGAGCTTCTTTGAAGAAAAGGCCAACTGTCGTTCAGCCAGGCAGGTCGTAAAAGGCCACTGATTGGCTATGCGAGTCACTACCATCGTGGATACTAGGTGGTAAAGTTCTGCACTGTATTGACCGGGTCTGGTACCACCGCCTTACGTATTTCTGCCGCAATAGCGTCAGCGTTTGTCACTGTCGTGTTCCGGTTTGGAGGGTAAGGTAGCCGGTAAACTTATGTATGTGGCATTAGACCTCGCCACAAGATAGCAACCCACCATTAACATCTCTCGTGTCTATAGACGATGGTTGACTCTTTTCATCAGGAGACCCATCTGCTTGTTCACTATCTTATGTTAAAAAAAAACTGCTATAGATTCCCTTTGTTTTGGTCCGAGTCATTTTTGATGAAAAGACCATATGCCATTCTACTAGGCAGTTCGTAAAGAGCGAACAATTGGACAAAAGGGCGAACATCAAATACAAATTTAAAAACATATGAAAAACGTTGACTGGATGCGAGCAAAGCGCGATTTTGCTTTTGTTATTTGTTAAAGTATCGTAAGATACGATCACATACGATTCTGGCAGAAAATGTATTTGAATTAACTAGCAAACGTCTTGTGGTCGAAATTCGACCATAGACTAAATGAAAGTCTCCTTTAAACTTGACAACAGATTTTAGATGTATAGAAAATAGTATACATGGATGTATATTATAATGTCTGTCACATAAGTATAGTGTGTAATGTTTATTATTATTAATTTAATGTATTTATAGTGTATATAATTTAAAAATATTAAGTTTCTGCAGTCCTCTGCTATGTGAACTTTAACTGCGCCAAATTTCAAACTCTTCCGTTCGCGTTATTGTCACATAAAGGGGTACAAGTTATTTGCTTTTTGTATCAATATACTATCTGACCCGGCAAACATTGTTCTGCCTTTTTAACTACTCTTATTTTTTTTTTCACCTTTTGGACTTCAACAATTAATTGAAAACCAAAATTAGCCAAATCGGTTCAGCCGTTCTCGAGTTTTAGCGAGACTAACGAACAGCAATTGATTTTTATACATATAGATAGATTGATTTAATTTTGTGGCACCGCTAGTCCGTACCGCTGAAGGGTCATAGTAATGGAACCAGCGGGCCAACTTCTTGTCAGGCCGTTACAATTTCAAATAAGTTTTTTTGTATATTGTATACTATCTGTTGCTCACGACTTCGTCCGCGCGGACTTCGTTTACCCCGCACAGCTCCTCCCCCGTAGATGATAGCGTGATAATATGTAGCCTATATGTTGACCCGACCTGTTAGTAATATTCATGCAAAATTTGAAGCAAATCCATGCAGTACTTTTTGAGTTTACCCCGGACATACATACAGACAAACAAACAGACAAAAATTCTAAAAACTATATTTTTGGCTTCAATATCGATTGTAGATCACGCTCCAAGTATTCTTTTAAAAAAATATTCAATGTACAGTTTCGACTTTCCTAGGATTTTATTATATGTATAGATGCATATATTTTTTATTTTTGTTTTATAATCTGTGCACTTGTATTTTATATTTTTTTTTACACATTCTCGCTTTTTAGGGTTTGCTGTAAGAAATCTCTTACAGAGAAAAGCTCGCATTTATAAGAAATTTAGTTTTGCTACTTTAGCCCTTGCTGGTAAATTAATTTATCTATCCTATATTTACGTTTATTGCATAATTATACTAAAAATTATATTAAAAATCAGAAATTCTCAGACGACTGTATTTTATATTTTTATTTTTTTATCTAGCTTTAGATAGATTAATTTTATCTATACTGTTATACTTATATAGATAGAAAATATTTTTTCTTTTTGAATTTTTATATTTTGATATTTATATCTATACATATAATAAAATCGTAGGAAAGTCAAAACTGTACATTGAATATTTTTTAAAAGAATACTTGGGGCGTGATCTAACATCGATACCGAAGCCAAAATATAGTTTTTAAAATTTTTGTCTGTTTGTTTGTTTATCTGTTTGTCTGTATATATGTCCGGGGTAAACTCAAAAAGCACTGCCTGGATTTACTTCAAATTTTGCATGAATATTATTAACAGGTCGGGTCAACACATAGGCTACATATTATTACGCTATCACCTACAGGGGAGGAGCAGTGCGGAGTAAACGAAATCCGCGCGGACGAAGTCGCAGGCAACAGCTAGTAACAATTTTAAAAACTACTGGACTGAGCTTGAACATTCTTTTACAATGAAGAATGTTAACTAATTTTGATTATTAGCACTCCATATTCTCTGTGAAAAATAAAAAATACTAGTGAAAGAATTACTTCGATACGTCAATTAGTTTCCGATTTAGAAGTAAAATAAGTTGAACCGCACGACGCTGGCTGCCGTTGACGCTGTGACGTCATCTCACAACACGCTCAGTCTAGTTCGCTCGGCGGCCGGCGCTCGCGGTCGCGCGCCCGTGCCGTCGAAATTACACCTCAATACTTTTCCAAAAAAAATGTCCAATCCAAATACTAGGAAATCATGAGTTGTGCCTACTGAACGGATCTGGACGAAGTCTGGAATAACTCACGGCTCCTTTTAATTCTGGGAAAATGTACAGTTCCCGAGGTTTTTTTTTTCGGAATGTCTCAATTGCTGTTAGCCTTATGGGCTGTTACAGCTTCACCGGTCGCGGGGGCGAGCAGAGTGCTCAGCCAGAATTTAAAGGTGTAGGGCTGTAAGCCCTCCGCCCAAAGGGTGTCTCCTGTGAGACCGAACCTCGGCTTAGGGTGGGGTCGTGATTTGCGATGAGAGGGCTAGTGGCATTGTTTTGTCCGTCCGCCGAACCTTGTCCTTGGGCTCGGTTCACCGAAGGGCGAAACAGGGGTCCTCGTCGCCGTCGGCGGCGACGGTGTCGCGAATGTAGGTGTGTAGTGTTATCGTGTAAACCGTTGGCCAGAGTTATCGGGTCATCGGGATCGGTAAGAACGTGGCGGGGCGATTAAGGTCTGGGATGTAGTCAGCCGCGGCTACCACCAATGGGTTCGGATGCGAGATGGCACGATCGAAGTATCTTTCGGAGATGTCTTTGAAATGCTTTGCTAAGCTCGGCGATTCAAGATCGTTATGGAGGTCTACGTTACGCATATACCACGGTGCTCCCGTGGCAATACGCAGGAATTTATTTTGTACCACTTGCAACGGATGCAAGTCCGTACGGGCGAGATGGGCAAACGCTACGCAAGCGTATGAAAGGATGGAGTTCCCGAGGTATTTATTTAAATTAAGAAGAACGGTAGGTACCTATACACGTACATATACCTACGTCCTACGTACCTACCTATAGCTACAAAACTAATACATATTTGTTGTCTTTAACGTAAAAATTTAATGGTAGGTAGGTCCTTCTATTATTTGAGTTGCATTCTTTCATTACGACATTAGTTAGTTGGGTATTTTGTTTTGATAAAATAATTTAGAACAGATAAACTATTAAGCATAAGTAGTAGCAAGGAAAGTTTTCTTACCTTTGCATTTTTCTTCCTCGCATTTCGGCGCCAACGAAATGACCGCCCCGTTGGTCGAGTGGTTAGCGACCCTGACTACGTAATCAACGGGGTTCGGGTTCGATCCCCGACGGGGACAAGCATTTGTGTGATGAGCATAAATGTTTGTATTTCCGGGTTTGGGTGTTTATTATATATATTCTGCTATTTATATATGTATTTCTATGTATTAGTATCGTTGACTAACACCCATAACACAAGCAAATATTTGTTTACTTTGGGGTTAGATCAGTAAGTGTAATTTGTCCCGTGAATATTTATTTATTTATTTAATCACTATTTGTTGATAAATAATGCGCAACCATTAATCCATCTATTTTAGGTGAAATATCCGATTGCCCTTTTTCGAATCCTTCATTCATTTTATTAATCGAATAATATTTACTATTAATAGACTATTAAAGTAATACGCTGACGAAAACAACAAAATACTGCGCAAGCTATTACAACTTACTACACTATAACCGCTGGAGACTTGATTTGATATTAAGCGAGGCGCGGCGCGTTGTGTCATGACGTCACAAGCGGTCACGTGGCTGTTAGCGAGACTTGATATTTTTCGAAACTTTGAATGCCTATAAAATCAAAACTACTAGGTATTTTTTACTACAACAAAAACTAGTGTATTTGTATACAGGCTTTACTGAGACAAAATTGCAAGCGATTTGGCATACCTAGTAACATTCTTCATTAGAAAATTACACGATTCAAGAGTGACATGGGCTATTTTATTATCATAATGAGCAAAAAACTAGATAACAATTTTGGGTCACGCGTATGAAGACGCGTGTAATAGCTAGTATTAGATAGAAGTTAAAAACGGTTTGCTTCTTTCTTTGTAGAGTTATAAAGGATACTTAGCCTTTCATGCTATTTTAATTCTAGACCACGTCGCGGCTGTCTCGAATTAGAACAACTGGAACAACAGAAACGGGAACACGGTAGGAGCTAGGGAGGACAAGATGAAACGTGACGTTACATAATGGGATCTGCTGGGCACTCAAGTCCTTGTCATGGTGCGGCTACATTACCGCTCTACGGCGATGAGTCGCGTTGTCGCTATGTGTAATGCCAACAACCTCGCGAATTTAAAAACGAAATTAAGGTATTATTCAGCATTAACGTTACTCCTTCGATAGAGTACTATACAACTTTCCTGACGATGCTTCGGTTACGAAGTGAAGCGTGCATTGTGTAGATAATTTGTGTGTTACTGTCTAGGCTACTGACGTGGGTACAAGTGTAATAGGTGTGGGTGGACTATTGTACCGCTGGGGTCTTTTTTAATTTTAGATCTTACGTAAGTTCGTTTCATTCCTTATAGGTACTACTTTTTGTATCAGTTGCATTACAGAAGTTACATATAAGATTTAAAGGAAATTTTGTAAATTAAATACTTTAATTTCGTTTTTGAATTATAAGTTATCGTAAAGTAACGACTGAATCCATAAAGTACCTATCGAATCGCTCTTCCAAAAAATAGAAGCTCTACTGGCAAATAATTTTCAAGTCACACTTGACGGTTTTGTAAACACGATAATTTCAGAAAAAATATTTAAAAAAAAATTTCGATTTATTCATCTTGTGGGAAAATACTGGAATGAAATAAAAGTATATTCTATACTTTCCATCGTCGGCACTTGGTGTAACATGAAAGTATTTATTTGCAAGAATATGGGTGTTACAAGTTATTAAAAATTAATTAGTTACATACATATTCTACCACGATTTATGGTGTGCAAATATTTAAAAATTATCATCATAATACACTTTAATTTTTTTTAAATTACTACCGGATCGGAACACAGCCACACACTTAAAGGATCCGGCGAAAAACTGAATTAATCTAGGCTTTACATTTGTCCGGTCAGCGGTAATAACTTAATATATTAATTTATTTTCCTGTCATCTAAGCAATCTTGTATTATTTTATAAACAAAACTTTGAGATGACTGAATCTATACTTAAAAAAATCCCTTAATACTTATACAATTAGCGATCGCTAGTAATGAAGTTTGAAAAGTTAACGATGGCGATGATGATGGTGGTCAGTGTGGTGGTGGTGATAATATTAAATATACATAAATATGAATGTTAAGGCATGCTTTAAATGGATTTCCTAACTATTTATTTTGGAGCTTCTGTCAATTCAATTCAATTCATTTTTGCATCTCAAGTTAAAGCGAGATGTACTGTTAATAATAGTGTATAATATATAGTCACCTAGATATTAGTATTATCAGGACAACACACTCCGAATCTTCGGGCTCTGCCATAACTCCGAAGCGAATTCGGTTCAGTAAAAATTCAGAAATAAATTTGTGGGGAAATTATAATAATAATAATATATTTGGACAAATTACATGAATTAATCTAACCCCAAAGTAAGCCAGTTATTTGTTAGTGTTATGGGTATTAGTCAAGGATACTAATACATAGAAATACATATATAAATAATGTAATATACTACAGTAATACATAATAAACATACAAATCTAGAAATACGAACATCTATGCTCATCACACAAATGTTTGTCTCTGTCGTGAATCGAACCCAAGCCCCATCGATTCGTGATTAGTTTCGCCAACCACTCAACCAACTGGGCAATTATCATATAATAATAAGATTCGTGGAGCAATATCGCAATAGAATTTTGTGTTTGTGCTACGAACTACGCGGCCACATCGCACCTCCGCTTAAATAGTGTCACAAGAAAAAAAACTAAAGGGGTTTAAAGTAGCTCCTACCTATTTTTTTAGCTTTTCCGGCCAACGCCACTAACGTCACTAATGCCATCCAGTATGAAATCATTGAAAACAGTAGTAGATCACCATTCGAGATAAAACCATGGCATAATACGATACGAATCTATACATATAATAAAATCGTAGGAAAGTCAAAACTGTACATTGAATATTTTTTTAAAAGAATACTTGGCGCGTGATCTACAATCGATATCGAAGCCAAAAATATAGTTTTTAGAATTTTTGTCTGTTTGTCTGTATGTATGTCCGGGGTAAACTCAAAAAGTACTGCATGGATTTACTTCAAATTTTGCATGAATATTACTAATAGGTCGGGTCAACATATAGGCTACAATCTACATATTATCACGCTATCACCTTCGGGGGAGGAGCTGAGTGGAGTAAACGAAGTCCGCGCGGACGAAGTCGTGGGCAACAGCTAGTGTTACCATAAAAGTGATTATCCGATTTTTTGAATTGTAACACTATTTGAGCGGAGGTGCGACATGTTTACGTTTGTCAATAGTAGCGAACATATTATTATGTGTACAGTAGATCTATCTCGCTTATGCTGGCGATACAGACTAATGTAAAACCGAACTTAATAATACTTCTAGTTATAGCGGTAGAAAATTCTCAGAAGCACGAACGCTTTCATGTTAAAATGATTCGCGATTCAGGCATCTGGTTGGCCACACACATCGCAACAACACGAATGTTTGCCGTGTCGTGATAATGTAGCCCCCTTTTTACAGTAGTAGTTAGCAAACACTTCGTCGTGTAAATTTTATATACCTATTTCTTTGTTATGAATGCAACTTTTATTTTCTTATTTTGCCGCCTCATTAAAATTAGCTAGCTTATTCTATACTAGCTGTTGCCAGCGACTTCGTTCGCACGGACTTCGTTTACTCCGCACAGCTCCTCCCCCGTAGGTGATAGCGTGATAATATGTAGCCTATATGTTGACCCGACCTGTTAATAATATTCATGCAAAATTTGAAGTAAATCCATGCAGTACTTTTTGAGTTTACCCCGGACATACATACAGACAAACAGACAAAAATTCTAAAAACTATATTTTTGGCTTCGATATCGATTGTAGATAACGTCCCAAGTATTCTTTTTAAAAAATATTCAATGTTCAGTTTTGACCTTCCTACGATTTTATTACATGTATTTATATGTATAGATAATATCATGAAGTGCTAACTTTTCAACCGAATCCTTAAGGAGGAGGTTATCAATTTGGCTGTTTTTTTTCTATATTTGTTATTTTAACACGCTTTTATTATTAGCTTCGGTCGTTGTTTGTTTGTCAGAACGTAACGGAAACTTTGAACGTGATTTTGACTTACTTTAAAATGTCCGATTAATTTAATTATTTGAAAAAAATTGTCCCGTTAACTTTACTCTAGGACCTTTTTATTTGTGTTTGGACTCCCGCTGCCTTCTTCGGATGAAAAAGCCGGTTTTAGGTTCCCCCTTCAAAAATTTTACTTTCTCAGGCAGGAGCCCAAATTATTTATTACCCGGGTAAATTAAATAATAGTTAGAAAAACTAACAAAACACGCTCTTATAAAAACCGAACAAAAAAATAAATAATAGTTTAAAAAAACTAAATAACACGCTTTTGTAAAAGCCAAACTAAAAAATGTATACATGTAATAAAATCGTAGGAAGTCAAAACTGTACATTGAATATTTTTTAAAAAGAATACTTGGGGCGTGATCTACAATCGATATCGAAGCCAAAAATATAGTTTTTAAAATTTTTGTCTGTTTGTCTGTATGTATGTCCGGGGTAAATCCAAAAAGTACTGCATGGATATACTTCAAATTTTGTATGAATACTACTAATAGGTCGGGTCAACTACTACTACGGGGGAGGGGCTGTGCGGAGGAAACGAAGTCCGCGCGGACGAAGTCGCTGGCAACAGCTAGTAAAAAATAAATTTAAATTAAGAATAGTGTAAATAATATTGTTACGTACTCGGGTTTGCAATTGTAGGAAAACACCACTTATATTAAATCCGTGTATTTACACAACACAACGTAATACTAAAATATACTTTACACCCTAGTCACTCGCTATACTATCACTGAACTTAGAACACTACACAAATAAAACACTTCTCGCTTCGCACTAGTCACTTAATGTATCGCTCTCGATCGCTTGATAAAAACTGCCATGTGTTTGTCAACACCTCTGTTGTTGCTGTTCCTGTAGTTGTTGCTGAAGCTTTTGTTGTTGCTGTTCCTGTAGCTGCTGATGTTGCTGAAATTGTTGCTGAATAGCTGCCAATATGGCAGAAATATCAGTAGCGGCTGCGCTCGAAGATAGTGACGTGCTGGCAACACTTGTAGCTTCATCACCAGCATGCATCTCAGTGTCCTCTGACACCCTCTGTGTCTCAGCTTGAGACCTGGTGGTAACACCCTCCTTCGGAATAAGTGGCATTTCACAATTTCACTTCCGACACCAGTTGTTACGTACTCGGGTTCGCAATTGTAGGAAAACACCACTTATATTAAATCCGTGTATTTACACAACACAACACAACGTAATACTAAAATACACTTTACACCCTAGTCACTCGCTATACTATCACTGAACTTAGAACACTACACAAATAAAACACTTCTCGCTTCGCACTAGTTACTTGATGTATCGCTCTCGATCGCTTGATAAAAACAGCCTTGTGTTTGTCAACACCTCTGTATTTATAGGCAGGGGAAAGTCCTAGCTGGATCCAGAAAAATCTAAATGTATCGGGAAACAATGAATCACTTCTTATCGTAAACATGTTATGAGTCATAAATCCTAGCACACGCTACTTTCAACCTTATGCCATATCCCACAAAGTCCATTATGGCATAGCCCAGGTCAACTATTTGTTTGTCAATAGGAGTAGCTATCTCTTTCCTTTATTTCTAGAAAGTTAGCGCGCGCGCGCTCCAACTCTACACGCTTCTAGATTATTCGTAACAATATAGAAATGTATTGCATTGTAAAAAAGTGTGTGGTGCCTTTTAAGTCATTTATTGAAAAAATGCACTCCATCTTTTTTACACATTTTTATATTATTTACACTATTCGTAATTTCAATTTGTTTTTATTTTTAGTTTGGATCATATAAAAGTGTGGTTATTTAGTTTTTTAAAACTATTATTTACTACTGATTGTTTTTGAGACTAGAAAATACAAAATTAGCTATTTTGTATACATAAAGAAAGACCAAGTATTCGATCATTGTCATGACACCCATTTCCCTCGTGGGGTAGGCAAAGCAAACCGAACGCTCATAGACTACGGAAAGTCTATGAGCGTTCGGTTTGCTTTGCCTAGAGATTTCTTTTACCAGAGAGAGAGAGAGAGAGGGAGGGAGCAATAATAATGCAACTTTACATATTAAGAGTAGTTTTTACCAGGCTATTCCACTAATCAACATTTGGTTTAAAACTAATTTAATGTGAAGAATGAATGTAATGATTTTATTACAAGTTTGTTCATATAAGCACCCTCCCATTTTTTCTGTGCCTCTTTTGGGGGGCGTTGTCGCTCACTTTAGGAAAGGAATGCTTTAGACCAGTGTTTCCCAAACATTTATTTATTTATAACAAAGTCCACAGCTCTTAATCTATTTTAAATTTTACTTACTAGAATTATTCTGAAAGTCAATTACGGACTTACATTCTTTAATCCATACTAATATTATAAATGCGAAAGTAACTCTGTCTGTCTGTCTGTCTGTCTGTTACGCTTTCACGGCCAAACCACTGAACCGATTTGGATAAAATTTGGTACAAATATAGTTTGAGACCTAAGAAAGGACATAGGATAGTTCTTATCCCGGAAATCTCACGGGAACGGGAACTATGCGGGTTTTTATTTTAGAATTTTTTCCACGCGAACGAAGTCGCGGGCACAGCTAGTATTTACATAAAAGTACGTCACTAAGTAGTATTGATGTGCGTGTGAGTATGTGTATATGGATATGCGTGTGCTTGCGTGTGAGTGTGCCTGTATATATGTGTGTATGTGATCTGCAATGTGGTTAAAAATATACATATAATTATTTTACATACATATATTAGTTTTATCAGAAGCTCGACAATTTGGTTATAGACAAGAGTTATGAAAGTGGACAAATCGAAACAGGTAGGTTTCGGTAGTGACGCATGGAACTAGGTTCTTTCCTTCAGTCGATTAGCGGTAGTGAATATATTCATACATACATTACATATTGTGATACAGGTTGTGATATATTTAAAACAAAATTATAAAAACAGTTTACAAATATGTTGTACTAGCTGCTGCGCGCAGCCCGCTGCATTATACAATTTCTGGTGAATCCCGCGGGATTGCCTAATTTTTCCGGGATAATTGGTTAATAACTAATGGCCTATGTGCTATTCCAGATTATTATCTACCTGTGTGTCAAATTTCATTTAAATCCGTTCAGTAGTTTTTGCGTGATTGAGTAACAAACATCCATCCAAACATCTATCCAAACATCCATCCCAACATCCAAACTTTCGTACTTATAATATTATAATATCATATAGATATAGATTCTCGTAACCGACGGTCCCTAGTAATGCTGTGAAGAGTATAATATAATTCCAGTTATGATTTTACACCATTTACAGAACTGTGTCGTTACTGATTGCATACATTACAGAGTATAATTATTTCTTTACATGAAATAACATGTTTAAAGGCAGTCCCGCTGGTGTTAAATATGTCAATCGATGCAAATTTTTTGTTGTAATTGGTTTGCAAACGATTGATAATTGAATTTTGTGCGTATTTTGTACACTTGAAAGAAGTTATGAATAGTGCCGTGTACCTCGTTCTTAGTTTTGGAACAAAGAAACATAAAAGTTTAGATGCTAGTTCAAGACAATCTATGTAGCCGTGACATATTCCATGTAAAAAGGACATGTCTATTAGGAGTCGACTGTTTTGAAGGGTGTCGAGATTGTAATGATGACATGAGTCTTGATAATCTACTATATTGCATGAACTACATTGTTTTGACATGGCCCGGTAATTTTCACACTGCTCCTTCGTGACCCACTTAATACTTTTAAAGATACATACATAATACATATTTAGTAATAGTAAAAAAGTTTAAATAATGCTACATACTTTGATGTCGCTTATTTTGTCATTACTCATCTCTTACGAATTTTCGTAGCGTCGCGTCGCGTTGCGTCGATCTTATAGTAAGTAATATTTTAAAAGCAAGGCGTAATTTTGCGAGCCGGTATTTTTTTTTGATGGCCTGATACCGGCGGCCTTATCACGTAACTCGCAATGCGAAATTATTGTAATTGTTTAGTTATTGTAAGACACATAACAGCCGTGTATGCTAGTGACAGTCGTTGCCGCTTGATTAGTTTTGGTGGCGTGACATTGCTAAAAGTGCATCTAGTGACCAGTAAGCAATTGGCGACGTTTTTGATGAGTTTTTTGTTACGTTTAAAAGTCATCGCTGATCGCTATCGGATTGCAAACGTTAGGTGATATGCCTACGGGTCGGGAAATACTGCTTTAGACTATACCAAATCCCTTCAGTGTGTTTGACATTTACTATATCGGAACCACTTACTAAAGCGTGCACCGGGGCTAGATCCGATTTAGAACAATGAATCTGAATTTCAAGACGTACCCTAGCTTGTATCAACTTCGCTTAGTTGTATTGTGGCAATTACTATATCAGTTCTACTTACCAAAGTGTGCGCAGGGGTTAAGTCTGACTTGAGAACGACGACTCTGAACCGTAAGATATCTCCTGGCCTGTAACGAGCTCGCTCGGTGTGTATAATCACGATTCTCCCACTACTAATTCGTAGAGATACGCGATGATCCCAAACGCAGTTGGCTTCTGGATATCTAAAGAAAAATTCAATGACTATCTCATTGGTCGGTTGGTAGTGGTTGGATTGTTTGGCTGAAATAGTAAGATTCCAAGTTCGGTTATCAGGTTATGCAGTGTTTTAGATTTTCCTTTCTAGAAACGTCTCAGTAGTAGATAGAGTTTGATCGATTATAACTTCGTTGTGAATAAAATAGTTTCATCTTTTATTGAATTTGCAGGTACACAAGCGAGTAAGCAACTTAATGGAAAGCAAGTTACAACACAAAGGGTAAGTTGCCAATGCGATGCCGACTTCTGGCAAATCTGTTGACACTCATCTTAAAAATCCCAATATCAAAGTTACTCGGAAAAACTGTGTGAGGAATGTTGCCACAGAGTTTGAATGTCATGAATGTTTTTATATTATAAGATAGCAAACAAGCAGATGAGTCTCCTGGTAGAAGTCAACCATCCCCTATAAACAACAAAATATGTTAATGGTACGTTGCTATCTTGTAACAAGGTCTAATGCCACATGCATAAGTTTACCGGCTACCTAAAACTTTAAACCAGACACAACAGTGACAAGCACTGACGCTATTGCGGCAAGAATAGGTAAGGCGGTGGTACCAGACCCAAGCGAGACAATGCAGAACTCTACCACCTAATAGCTAGGATGGTGGTGACTCGCATAGTCAATCCATCGCCTTTTACGACCTGCCTGGCTGAACAGTAGTTGGCCTATTCTTCAAAAGAGCCCGGGACTAACACGTGGATAACACGTATAACAGACAATAAATACATCTGTCACTTGCAGAGATTAGAGCCTTGCTGTGTTGATGATTTCACTTTAGCAGCTGTTTCTTCTTATTAGTACGAGCTTCCTTTAAACAATAGACCATTTGCCATTCTATCAATTAGTTCGTAAAGTTCGAACGCTTAGCCAAATATGAAACTACCACCGTGATTACTAGATGGTAGAGTTCTGTAAAGTCTCGTCTGGGTTCTGCCGCCGTAATACTGCGAGAATAGTGGGAATGCTCGTCACTTATATGTTCCGGTTTGAAGGGTAAGGTAGCCGATAGACTTGCGCATGTCGCATTGCCACCCCGCCACGCGGTTAGAACGCTGTAACGTTGCAGCATTAGAGTATATTCAAACGACATACTATGGAAAGCCACGATTAGGCCATCAGGTCACGTAGGCCACATTTCACGATCTAATTTGTCCCCGCGCAGGGCAGGTTTATAAGCCTGCACGCGGCTCTCGTCACTCTCCACCTCCGTTAACAGATCGTTTCTGCCGGGCCTCCCCCAACGGGGTATCACCTGGTGGGACTAGATCACACTAGGTGATCGTGAAGACCAGAGGATCCCTAACTACCTACCATGACTTTCCCGGATATACACCATGAGTATGACAAAAATTTAATATTTTTGTAAAACTACCCGCAGTGACCTGTTAGTATCAACGGATAGCGGTAGCTACCAAGGTAAGGAGGCTGTAAGCTCCGACACCTTTTCCCTGATCTCCTTGCGGAAATAAGGGATATGCATGTGATCATCGCTTTTTACTATATATATATATATATATATATATATATATATATATATATATATATATATATATATATATATATATATATATATATATATATATATATATATATATATGTATATATATATATATATATATATATATATCATATATATATATCATAAGATAGCAAACAAGCAGATGGGTCTCCTGATGGAAAGAGTCAACCATCGCCTATAGACACCAAAAATGTTAATGGTGCGTTGCTATCTTGTGGCGAGGTCTAATGCCACATGCATAAGTTTACCGGCTACCTTATTCTCCAAACCGGAACACGACAGTGACAAGCACTGACGCTATTGCGGCAGGAATAGGTAAGGCGGTGCTAGACCCGGGCGAGTCAATGCAGAACTCTATCACCTAGTAGTCACGATGGTAGTGACTCGTATTGCCAATCAGTAGCCTTTTTCGACCTGCTTGGCAGAACGGCAGTTGGTCTATTCTTCAAAGGAGCCCGGAACCAACACGGGGGAAACTTACTACTTGACAAAAGAGCTGAACCGGTGCCAGGAGTTAGCTGTACTGGTTCGGGAATTGCTGGTGGTTGCCTTACCGCGTGGCAATTGAAGCCACGGAAAGCCTGGGTCCTGAGTATTTATGCAATGAGGCCGGCCTCCCGTATCTTTTTCACCGAGTTAACCAGCCAGCCACCAAGCTACTCCAAGACCTGTTAGCTCATTGGGTCACCGGCCCCGCCTAGTGCTCCTCGATTACTTCAATTTTTTCCTCGATGTCTCCTATCCTCGAATTACATAATATATTTTAACTTATCGCAAAAGACTCCACGACAATGCATTATTAACATACTTGGGGGCTATAATCTACGATTGTCACGAGTCATCCTGTTTTTTGTTATATTATGATATACTATAATATGTACTTATATATATGTAATTAAAAGGAGACACCGATCGACTCGCATGTTTTTATGTAAACTAGTTTATGAAGAAAGATTTTTTGATTTTGATTTGATTTTTAAAATTAATCTATACTTACATATAATAAAATCGTAGGAAAGTCAAAACTGTACATTGAATTTTTTTTAAACAATACTTGGGGCATGATCTACAATCGATATCGAAGCCAAAAATATAGTTTTTAGAATTTTTGTCTGTTTGTCTGTTTATCTGTTTGTCTGTTTATCTGTTTGTCTGTTAGTTAGTTAAATTTTGCATGAATATTACTAACAGGTCGGGTGAACATATAGGCTACATATTGTCACGCTATCACCTACGGGGGAGGTGCTGTGCGGAGTAAACGAAGTCCGCGCGGACGAAGTCGCTGGCAACAGCTAGTTAAAAATAAATAGAAACTTGCCTGACTTTAACAGTAAGTTCTGCTTTTGTGTTTGGTTTTTGTGGAACTGATATATCCAGGCAGCCTCCGTCACCTTGAACAAAATAATTTAATATCAAATCAATCAATAACATGAACATTTTTTTATATAATAAGCAAACAAGCAGATGGCTCTCCAGATGGAAAGCGAAACTATTACCTATAGACACCAAATATGTTAATGGTGCGCTGCTATCCGTGTAGCGGGATGACAATGCCACATGCCACACATATGAATATACCGGCTACCTTAGCCACTAAGCCAGAATAAGTAAGGCGGGGCGAGACCATGCAGTACTCTATAACCTAGTAGCTATGATGGTGGTGACACTCATAGCCAACCATTCGCCTCTTACGAACTTACTGCCAAAACGGCAGATATCTATTCGACATAGGAAGCCCGATCCAACACCGAGAAAAAAATTAAATTAGTATTCTACACTTTTTATCGTCGGCACTTGGTGAAATTTCATTTTAATACAATATTTATTAATTAATAGCACGTGTACTGTTTCACATTAAGGTAATTAAAATATATTTCATTTCTAACAAGTTTCCTTTATTATCTACAACTAGCGACCTGCCCGCGGTTTCACCCGCGTAGATTTTGTTCCCGTGGGAATATCGGAATGGTTTGTATACTAAAACCTTCCTTAAAAACCAATCTATCTATTAAAAAAACCGCATCAAAATCTGTTGCGTAGTTTTAAAGATTTAAGCATACATATGGACAGACCGAAAAAGCGACTGTTTTAAACTACGTAGTGATTATTAGGGTACTTATTTAGAGTTACTAACCAGCTTGGCTATACGAGTCACTAACACCGTGGTTACTAGGTTGTAGAGTTCTGCATTGTCTCGCCCGGGTCTGGACTTACCTATTCCTGCCGCAATAGCGTCAGTGTTTGTCGCTGTCGTGTTCCGGTTTGGAGAGTAAGGTAGCCGGTAAACTTATGCATGTGGCATTACACCTCCTCACAAGATAGCAACGCACCATTAACATCTTTGGTGTCTATAGGCGATGATTGACTCTTTCCATCAGGAGACGACGCGCGACGGGTGCTTGTTTGCTATCTTATGATATAAAAAAGCTACAACTTTTCCCCGTGTTGGATCCGAGCTCCCTTGAAGAACATACCAACTGCTTTGCCAGGCAGATCGTAAAAGGCGACCGATTGGCTATGAGAGTCACTAACATCGTGGCTGCTAGGTGGTAGAGTTCCGCATTGTCTCGCCCGGGTCTGGTACCACCGCCTTACCTATTCCTGCCGCAATAGCGTCAGCGTTCCTCAATCTCGTGTTCCGGTTTGGAGGGTAAAGTAGCCGGTAAACTTATGCATGTGGCATTAGACCTCGCCACACGTACAGTAACGCAATATTAACATGTGTGGTGTTTATAAGCGATGGTTGTCTCTTTCCATCGTGAGAGTCATCTGCTTGTTTGATACCTTATAATATAAAAAGTATAGTTGCAATTAGTGTATCTATAATGAGCCAACCGTAGCAAATCTCATGATAAGGCCAGCAGGCGTAAAAATCGTCATGTATTCAGGAAAATTTATATAATAGGCGATGGTTTCAGATGAAACTTGTTGCTATCACGTAATGTCATTCTTGATCGAAGCATAATGTACAAAAAACCTGTTGAAAAAGGATAACCATCGTCTATATATACCAAAAATGCTCTTATGAGAGTTACTTTGGTGAGTGCGCTGCGGAATTGCACGACTTAATTCCGCCATCCCCGTTTTTCTATCGATCGTCGAGGCGCATAGATTCTAGGCATCACCATATGTTGGACGTTCCACGTACCCGGAAAAAGCGGTTCAACTCAACATTCTTCATTCGAACCGCAAAGGACTGGAACATGCTTCCTGAGTCTGTGTTCCCGGTCGAGTACAATCTGGGGATCTTCAAGAGAAGAGTGAACAGGTACCTTCTAGGGAAGCGCGTTCCATCTTAGGCCGCATCTTAGCTTACCATCAGGCGAGATCGAGTCGGAATACAGCATACACCAGTTTGCTGTAGTTATTTTATTGCAAAGTGGTGTATGCTGTAGTTATTTTATTTTCAATTAGTTATTATTTGCGACTTTGCGTGATCCAAAATTATGTTTCCCTTTTGCTCACTTGATTAAAAACTAGCCTATATACTGCTCTAAAAACTATTCTATCTTTCAGTGACATTTTCATCAAAATTGGTCTAGCCGTTTCAGAGATTACCCCGAACAAATTAAATGACAGATAGATGGATAGAAATTTAAAATTATTTTTGTGTTATTGCACTCATCCCGTGCTTGGGAAACTGGAAAAACCTTAAAAACAACAAAGAAAAATATCGACACGCGGGATTTGAACCTGCGACCATCTCCCTTAAGCCGAGACGCTCTTCCACTGAGCTAGTGTCGACAGGCTCGAGGCGGCGAAATTCTTCTTTGCTATATGATCGATTACGTCGATTGTACTGATCGCCAGCTATACATATGTATAACTAGTTAAATGAGTTCATCGTTACAATCGACGTAATCGATCATATAGCAAGGAAGAATTTCGCCGCCTCGAGCCTGTCGACACTAGCTCAGTGGAAGAGCGTCCCGGCTTTAGGAAGATGGTCGCAGGTTCAAATCCCGCGTGTCGATATTTTTCTTTGTTGTTTTTAAGAAATTTAAAAAATGGTTGTTTAGATAGTATCGTAAAAATAACACACTGTACCTTTTTTTATAACATAAGATAGCAAACAAGCAGATAGGTCTCCTGATGGAAAGAGTCAACCATCGCCTATAGACACCAAAGATATTAATGGTACGTTGCTATCTTGTGGTGAGGTCTAATGCCACATACATAAGTTTACCGGCTACCTTACCCTCCAAACCGGAACACGACAGTGATTAGCACTGATGCTATTGCGGTAGGAATAGGTAAGGCGGTAGTACCAGACCCGGTCGAGCCGATGCAGAACTCTACCACCTAGTAGTCACGATGGTAGTGACGCGCATAGCCACTTGGTCGCCTTTTACGACCTGCCTGGCAGAACGGCAGCTGGCCTATTCTTCAAAGGAGCCCGGGACCAACACGGGGGAAAACTAGTTATTCTTAAATCACAGACTGTAGCGGGTCCCGAGGGATTTTTCAGAAATGAAAAAGGTGCTTACTCATATAAAAGCGTAATTATATAATCCGGTTTCTTCATAAAAATTTATAAATAATAAATAATTGATCTCGAAGTCTTCAATATTAAAATGAGTAGGGAAATAAAATGCCAACGGCGCGATGGGGAACGGTCTTGAACTTAGCTGGGGCTTGTGGAACCGGTGGTTCCCTTAGTCGGCACTTTTGCTGCAGCACCATGATGGAGGCCGTAGTTACATCCGCCACGCGGAGTAGAAAGATGAAATGCCACCAGCCTCGAACAAACCAGTCAACCAGCGAGCGCGCCGAAGGTACCCAGATTGAATGTAAGAGAAAGGGCGTATCCCCGTAGTCTTCACGCGCCCCTGTAAGGGGGCGGGAAAATGGTTTCGGGGCTGTTTGCCCCCTGACCATGAAATTAGTCGCTAGCCGTAAAAACGGCTAGGTCATTGGCTAGAATGAGGGGTGGTTTAGACCCCATACACTATTTGGTTTGCGGAAGAGAGATTTGTGATGTTTTGTATTGGGGTATGATAGGTTCAGATGGGATGACGGATATTCTGGATTTAGGTGCCCCCTGTGTGACGCGCTTCCACGTGCAATCCGCCCCACAGGTCGAATCAGAAAGGGCGTATGGACGGCTTGGTTCGCTTTTATACCCTTCAGCGGGGGGAGGAAGCAATTCCGACGCCGGCGCTTCACTGTTAGTGCTGTCCCATAGGGATTGATAATCGTAACCGGAAATCGGAATGTAACGGATAATCGTACCCGTTACAAGACATACAATTCAATTTTATTTATACATATGTATATATGCTAGGGAATACCTGCTGATAAATCTCTTGACGCAATACTTGTGTCTCCATCTTCAGTAAGTAGCGTCATGTGTACCTGAGCTGGACCTTCAGGGTAAAACCTGGAGAGACACGCCCGATTGGTCCCACCGGATGTTAAGACGCCAGGTATTAAGAACATATGATTACGATCCGTGCAAGGAGACCTGAAAATCAGAAATACAGATAATATAATATTTTTGACAAACTTAGGCTGATTTGGTGTCACGTTGACGGTCGGCGCTAATGTATGTAGCCTACGGTCGTCAGCGCTAATAAAAAACGCTACCTATGACAACATACATATGAACCCATCAGCGCCGATCGTCAGCGTGCGGTCAGCGTGACACTAAAATCAGCCTTATTGTAAACCCTTATGAGACATAATTGTTTTTTTTTTACACTTTCAATCGTCGGCACTTGGTGAAATTCCATTATTTTTAGTTGAAACTAGTTTATCGCTCACTTGTACTTTATTTCACTATTATTGTACACTAAATTATATAATTTTATCGACCGGTTTCGCTTTTTAAAGCATCTTCAGGACGTAATATTCTTTACTGACTGAAGAATATTACGTCCTGAAGATGCTTTAAAAAGCGAAACCGGTCGATAAAATTAAATAATTTAGTGTATAATAATAGTGAAATAAAGTACAAGTGAGTGATAAACTAGTTTCAACTAAAAAGACATAATTGTACCTAAGCATATTTCTAGTAAGGCAGCCCAAGGCACTCAAGGTACTCAAGACAGTAATTTAAGATTTATATCTTAATATATATAAATTACGTGTCACGTTGTTTGTCCGCGATGGTATTCGAAACTACTGAACCGATTTCAATGAAATTTTGTAGATATCTACTGTTTGCTCCAAGTTAAAAGGTAGGATAATTTATATCTCAATTAACCCCCACCCCCTCTCAAGTACCTCATCAAAATATTTAATACAAGTAATTGATTGGCAATACAACGTTTGCCGGGACAGCTAGTTGTCTAATTAATGTCTATACTATATATTTTTTTTATTTTAATCAACTTTTTTTAGTTTTAACATAAGTATATGTCTATACAATTACTGTATGTTAAAACTAAAAAAGTTGAAAACTTTATGGACTTATTTTTATATTATTATATTTATTTTTTAATATTTTAAAAAATACATTTTTTGTATATCATTAGATAGCAAACAAGCAGATGGGTCTCCTGATGGAAAGGTTCAACCATCGCCTATAGACACCAAAGATGTTAATGGTGCGTTGCTATCTTGTGACGAGGTCTAATATCACATGCATAAGTTTACCGGTTACCTTACCCTCCAAACCGGAACACAACAATGACAAGCACTGACACTATTGCGGCAGAATAGGTAAGGCGGTGGTACTAGACCCGGGCGAGACAATGCAGAACTCTACCACCTAGTAGCCACGATGGTGACTCGCATAGCCAATCGGTCGCCTTTTACGACCTGCCTGGCGTAACGCCAGTTCGCCTATTCTTTAAAGGAGCCCGGGACCAACACGGGAAAACACTACAATATTTTAAAAACCACAGTGTTCCTGAGGATATGTTGTATTAATTTTGGAAAATAATAATAAATCCCATTAGTCCGATAAATCTGTAAACTGGTTGATGGATTTTGGTTCAAATTTTTGAAACCCAAAAATATTTTTAAGCGATTATATATAAACGAACGTTAATATATGAGCAACATATTTTTTTTAAGCGACACTATTCCAACTTTTGAAAATCTATTCATTATATTATATTGATTTCGATCTTTTGAGCGCATTTTTTGAGCTCTACATATTATGTTTTGAGTACAAAATCGATTGATTAGTGTAAAAACACATTTTTTTCAAAATGCATTGTAAATAAACACTCTTAAACAGCCAAGATGAACCTGATTGTGCCATTTGACGCAATTTTTTAAAGGGGTAAAGCTGATTTGATTTTGGAATGATTCGGTAGGTATACATATAATAAAATCGTAGGAAAGTCAAAACTGTACATTGAATATTTTTTTAAAAAGAATACTTCGGGCGTGATCTACAATCGATATTGAAGCCAAAAATATAGTTTTTAGTATTTTTGTCTGTTTGTCTGTATATATCTCCGGGGTAAACTCAAAAAGTACAGAATGGATTTACTCCAAATTTTGCATGAATATTACTAACAGATCGGGTCAACATATAGGCTACGTATTATCACGCTATCATCTACGCGGGAGGAACTGTGCGGAGGAAACGAAGTCCACGCGGACGAAGTCGCAGGCAACAGCTAGTATACCTATAAAAAGAATAGTCCTGACTCACTCACTGAGATATCAACGTACAGCGTAAACCCTGAAAATTTTCACAGAGGTTCTTATAGTGTAAAGAGGATTAAGACACTTTTTTTTTCAAAACTCAACCTTCAAATTGGTGAAATAGGGCATGAAATATTGTAGAAAATCTCTTACACTCACGATACGTTAATTTAGCTGAGCGGGTCACTTGGCGTCTATATAAGAACGAGGCGGTAAAAACTAATCGGTAGGCGTATCATCTAACGTTTGCAATTTGCCAGCGATCAGCGATGACTCTTAAACGTAATGAAAAAATCATCAAAAACGTCGCCAATTGCTTACTGGTCACTAGATGCACTTTTTGCAATGTCACAGCATCAAAACTAATCAAGCGGCAACGACTACCACTAATGAACAAGACTGTTATGTGTCTTGCAATAACTAAACAATCACGATAATTTCGCATTGCGAGTTACGTGATCACCCTGCGGATGTTATTGTACCTTGAATTACAAGACGGATGAGAGATCATTAATATGATGTTAAGGAAGCAAAGCTATTCATTTGTTATCGTTACTTTGTAATTCATCTTTTGATGTTATTTTTTTATAATAATAAAATAAGCTTATTCCCGCGGTTTCACATGCAGGAATTTAGTCGCTATTTTTTATATTAACAATATTAAAATATGTTTAGGGAGCCCTATTAAAGTATTTGTAAACAAGTTGACCCAGCAGGCCATCCATAAAATTTCCCGCTGAGGTATTTTAAGTTTAAAGCATCCAAAATATTAGGCACAATTTTTTTATCTAAATAGAAAGATCTCGAACATCTCAAAAATAAACATTGATGTATTTTAATTTTTAAAATAAAAACAATTCATAAGCGATTATCGCATTCAAATCAGATTGCAATGAACGTACTTAATATTTCAAATGGCATTTAATTTTTTTCTTGATTTTTCGATATGAGTATTTTAGAACTTAGTATTTCATAGTTTGGTTGAAAAATCTTGAAGTTATGTCGAAAAACAACTTTTAAAACATTTTTGTCACCGATAGCTTCGTAGTTTGATCCGTTTTTTGGAAATCTATGCATTTTTTCCTTATTGAATATTCACAATATTCCCTGGACAAATTACACGAATTGATGAATATTTACGTGTGATATGGGTGTTGTTAATCTGTGGGAGAAATTTTTTCATGGGGAGCCAACAAATGGGAGAACTTTCTTCATGGGGAGCCAGAAAGTTTAAGAAATTTCAGAGGACGGCTGAAATTATAGAAAAAATGCCCTACTATGGTAGGCGTGTGAGATATATAAAATTGCTTTTGATTTGCCATAATATTTTCGGATGCAGGTTCGAGCTGTGACTTGTAACGTAAGTAATTTTTAGAAGCGCGAAAAGTTGTTCATCAGTAAATCGGTTTTTGATGCAGTTTTTCCGCAATTTCATGGTCAAAAGAACATCGTCGACGACGCAAATGTCGTTATAACTTTCTGGGCGTTAGAAATCATCTTTAAGAAGACGTATTCTATAAAATCTAGTTTTGTTGAATTTGAGAACAGTTGTTTTAAATGGGTGTTGCATTGCATTTCTATAATTTCCCCCACTCTCATTACATTGTATACAAAGTATTTTTGTATACGTTTAGAAAGAGACGTATTCTATAAAATCTAGTTTTGTTGAATTTGAGAACAGTTGTTTTAAATGGGTGTTGCATTGCATTTCTATAATTTCCTCCACTCTCATTACATTGTATACAAAGTATTTTTGTATACGTTTAGAAAGACTGCGCTCTTATGAAAAAATGGGATCTCTCACTGAGAAGAAATTCTTAGAATTTCAGCCCCGATTTGAGCATTATACGAAGAAAGAAAGAAAAAGGGAAGAAAATATTTATTTGCAAGAATATGGGTGATACAAATTGTTAAAATTAATTAAGTTACCAACATATTCTACTATTATTTATGGTGTGCAAATATTTAAAAATTATCGTTATATAATATTACATTTAAAACATTTTATCGATGTTTTAGAATTACTATCGGATCGGAACGCGGCCACACACTGAGAAGATCCGGCGGAAAAAAAAGACACAAAAAAATACAAAAAGTGGATACATTTTCTTATTGAGACATTCAGTTACGCTCTTTACTGAATCAAAATATGCTAATGTAGTAGACCTACCTTTCCTAAATCCATATTGATTATTTTTTAGTAGGCCAAAATCAAGTAAGTAATTATAAAACTTTTCATACATAATTTTTTCAAAGATTTTTGAAATTACTGGAATTAAAGTAATAGGTATATAATTGTTTATATCGCACATATCTCCTTTTTTTAAACAATGGTCTGACAATACATTTTTTTAATCCTTCCGGAAATTTAGTTTCCAAAAATGACAAATCTATATTAATATTATGAAATTGTAGAGTTTGTTTGTTTGGTTGTACGCGGTAATCTCGAAAACTGCTGAACCGATTTGAATAATTCTTTTTGAGTTGGATAGCCTGTTTATCGAGGAAGGTTATACACTATATAACATCTTGCTACGACCAGTAGGAGCGGAGTAAACAAAGTCCGCGCGGACGAAGTCGCGGGCAACAGCTAGTTAATTATATGACTAAGAGGGCTTGATATTACATTAGCAACATTTAAATAGATTATAGAGAGGAAGCACTGTACTAAGTAGAATTTGCTCTAAACTTCAGTCCGTCAAAATATAATTATCACAAAATATAATATTCATTTGAAGGACCATCAGAGAGATTAAATGCTTTCGCGGACCGTACTTTGCCCATCACTGGTTTAACCTGTCGAAACTCGGTTGGGTAAAACTTAAATTTTCTTAAAATTTAAGCTTGGCACAACCTCCAGCCAGCTGCCGTTCTGCAAAGGCAGGACGTTCTGCAGGTGATACCAAATATCCGGGCGAGACAGCCCGGGTATTTGGTACCACCGTCTTCCTATTCCTACCGCAATAGCGTCAATGCTTGTCATTGTTGTGTTCCGGTTTGGAGGGCAGAGCCGGTAGACGTTTGTATGTAGCATTGCCAATGGTTCGTTTCTTGATCTGATGATGATTTCTCTATCCATCATCTGCTTGTTTGTTATCTTATGATATATATAGAAAAATTAAACCGTTTTAGCGTATTTTTGAGAAATAAAAAAAACTGCAGAATTATTTACCTACAAATTGATTCTCTCTTTGATGGTCTCATTAGTTTAGTGGTATCGACCTAATCTACGCAATCACCGGAGCACAGGTTCGTTTCTTGATAGGGACAAGCATTTGTGAGATAAGCACAAATATTTGTGGTTTGTATGTATCTTCACTAATATTGTAAAGAAGCAATCTACAAAAACTGTTTGTTTGTAAAAGATAAACTCAAAAACTACAGGACCGATTTTAAATTTTTTTACATTTAGAGGAATAACGTGTATAATTTTATGCTTTCATCTATAAAAGCTTAGAATCAAAACGCATTTGGTGTTGTTAATCATACATTACATAGCTTAATGTTTGTTAATCTTGGATTATGTTGTACCACTCTTTACGTCTTTAGGGATATGGGCGTGATGATATTATTTTATAAAATAAGACTGATAGGAATGAAAGGAATGATACAAACATTGATACGTGTGGGTTTGCTATACTTACGTTACATTTTGCGATGTAAACAGATGCGCGTGCGCCGGTATTAAAAAAAATAATAACCACACCATTGTTCTTTTGATACACACCAAACAATAACTAATTAAATCACTTCTGGTATGACGTTATCTTTGATATAAACATAATCATCATTTCAAAATCTATACCATCAAAATTCCATTAAAGTATATTATATTTTTGTTTATTAAAAAATATTTGTAATCATTTTATTTACTAAATACATTCTTAAATATGTTACAATTCAAAAACTTCAGGTTGAAAATAAATTATTTCTTTTTAAAATTGGGATTAACAGGATCTATTTATTTGCCGCGTTAAAAATGATTTCTAGTCAATGTAATTCTCAAGCGAAGCTTATTCGAAATTCAATAATTTAAATTAAAACGAAAATAAAACCGCGTCGTTATGCGAGATGCGCTCGACTAGATCGCTGACCGTCGCTCGCGCAAAGGTCGCGCGAATGTACTCGCAGATGCTAAAAACCTTTTTTGTACTTTTTAATGACTAATTACAGTTATATTTTTATTAGTGACCTCCTTTATCGATACCGTTATTGTTTTTAATAATACACAAACAGTATAACAATGACACAGTTTCGAGTGTACGATTAAGCGGTATTTTTAATATGATTAATTGCAAATTAATAATTGAACGATGTGAAGCTTAAACTACAAAAATCTTGTTAGACAATAAATCTGTTTGTCTACATATTCGGGATCTATAAGTAAAGAATAAAGGTGATAGATCTGCCTATCACACCCTTCCTCACCTCCCAGATTCCAATTCATAATTTTAATAAGGGACCCGGATTGAGACGAGAATAAACCTGGATAATTAACGACGACATAGTTCACTCTACCTTCTCCACTACGAAATTGGAGTGATGCCATATATTCAGTAAGTATCAGGACGCTAGCTTCCTTGTAGGGTAAGCAGAGTGAACCGAATTGCTATAGATTTTTCGATTCACAACGATTCTCCGGAGTCCGGTTCATCGGTTTGCGATGGGGATCTCCTTTTAACCCACAAGACACTAAGCTACTACTAATATTTTGGATTTTTAAGAATAGCTTCCCAATAACCACAATAACACCTTCTTTTGACCCGGGCATCGAACTCGAACATGAGGTATCTATTAATAGAGATGTATTAACGAAAAAGTCCTTAACTTATTATTTTTTGTAAATTAATTAAAAATATTGAAACATTATTTTCGGCTAACTATTTGATTTTAATTTTAATTTTTGACGTAATGTATACTTTTAGCTGTGCCCGTGACTTCGTCTGCGTAGAAAAATTTCTAAAAATAAAAGTCCCGGGGTTTTATCCGCATAATTCCCGTTTCCGTGAGATTTCCGGGATAAAAACAGCTATATTATGTCCTTTTTCGAGTCTAAAACTTTCTTTGTGCCAAATTTCATCCAAATTGGTTTAGTGGTTTCGGCGTGAAGAAGGGACAAATGGACAGACAGAGTTACTTTCGGATTTATAATATAAATATGGATTATATGTTACATTTTATTTCTAAAAGAAATATTACTCAGAAAATAACTGATATTTTGCCAGATATTCTTGTTTATCATTCGTGAAATAAGTTAAAAACAGGATACTCCCATTACGTCCATTACGTTCTATACAGTTCTAGATGAGCCCCACAGTTCACTGTATCGATAAACTTTTATTTAGATCTCATGAAAACATTTATATTTACCGGGCGAGACATTGCATCGCCCTACTACCTTGTAATTGTGATTATAATCTAATATTTCTCTAATCATTCGCCTTTTACAAATTGACTGGTAGTAAGGCAGCTGATCATGACATCCTTATTATAATATGTAACTGTTAAGTCTGTCATTGTTGCTTAAACCAAAATGTGAAATAAGTTAGTATTCATACTTTTTTCTTCTTAACGATGTATAACGATGTATTTCAATTGCATTCAGCAGCCATCTCTCTTTATATAACAGTTACCTAAAGACGAATTATTTCTTTTGCATTTTGATGGAATAGAGAAGGTGGAGTTGTCTGTAAGTTTGCTCAAGTAGTGTTATGCTTCAACCATGTGGATTCACATCATTAACTGGGGGAAGATTATTATTTAGCAGCAGAGAAACGTTGAGCAGTGTACTATCCTTTTTTTATATAAGATAGCAAATATAAAGCATATGGTTCTCTTATACACACTAAAGATGTTAATGTTACGTTTTTTTATAGGAGAGGAGGCAAACGAGCAGGTGGTGCACCTGATGGCAAGTGATCACCGCAGCCCATGGACAACTGCAATACCGGGGATCTTGCAACTGCGTTGCTGGCCTACGTTGCTATCCTTGTGGTTACGTCCTAATGTCATATGCATAAGTTTACCGTCTACTTACTCTCTAAACTGGAACACTACAGTGACAGACACTCATGCTATTACGACAGGTATCGGTGAGGCGGTGGTATGAGACAGTGCAGCACTCTACCACCTAGCAGCTGCGATAGCCAAACGTTCGCCTCTTATAACCTGCTTGGTAGAACGGCAGATTGTCTATTCTGCCATTCTGCCGGGCGGGGTTCGGACCAATACGGTGATTCCTATAATATGGACTTAAAATATTCATCATAGATGTTTCTTTCACTGTCTTGGAAATTCCTTTTATCTTTTGTAGAAAATCATGTCATCAGTCGTCACTACTTGTGATAAATTAGGAAAGAAAGAAAGAACGAAAGAAAATATTTATTTGCAAGAATATGGGTGTTACAAGTTGTTAAAAATTAATTAAGGTACCAACATATTCTACCATTATATGGTGTGCAAATATTTAAAAAAATATCATATATCATATCATAGGAACAATGACATTACGTCATTATTCCTAGTTTATCACATTTTTTTGTTTGTATAGTTTGTTGTATTTTACGAAATAGCAAGCAAGCAGATAGCTCTCCTAGTGGAAATTATCAACCACTGTCTTTAAATACCAAAGACGTTATGTTACTCTTTGTGTGACGGGATGATAATGCCACGTGCATAAGTTTACATACGTGCATAAGTCTCCCTTGATTTCAAAGTAACTTCTTCTTAAAGAGTTCTTGTACTTTTGTTCCTAAATACTTGATCATTTTACTTTTGACAATACTCTGTGAATATGGATATACATAGTGGAACAGCAGATGGATTGAGATGGAAAGAGATTATCATCGCCGTAAGCAATTATGAATGTATAGAATAGAATATCAGAATGGACTAGTTCAACCTGACTTGACTAGATCAAAAGGCTACTTTCTCCTTACCTCTCAAATCGGAACATAATAGTAAAAATGCAGATGCTATTTCAGCAGAAAAAATAATTTCTGCAAAATCTCACCCACGAAGCGCCTTACTCATTCTTGCCGAAGTAGTGTCAATTTACCACGGTCGTATTTTGGATTAGAGGGTGAGGTAGTTGGTAAATTTTTCATGACATTATTTTTCCGCTATGCGGATAGAAACGCACTTTTAAAATGTTTATTGTCTCTCTGGTTCTCTTTTCATTAGGAGAGTCATTTGCTCGTTATTTATCTTATGATATAAAAAATGTATTTTACCATAATTTAAAAAACTAGTAGTTTTGTGTTAGTCGATGGTTGTAATATGTGTTTTTTATTGAGTATTATTCCAACACAGAAACCATTACGTTTGCCAAAACTTACTTGTTTGGGATAATGGAGAATGTAATTTTTTAGATGTTGAATCATTGGGGTATTACGGCAATAATAGATTCTCAGATAATAATAGATTTTAAGTAATTAGAAGAACATCCTGGTTTGAATTTCAAACCTGGAATATTGATTTAATAATATACTAACGAGACAGGCAAACCAGTGAGCCTTACTCATATTAATAAAATCAGCCAAGTGCTTGTCGGACCACGCGCAATTTAGGGTTTTGTATTTTGTCGCTCCGTTGCTCCAGTGGTTACCGATCCCAATTACGCAATCGACGGGGCTCGGGTTCGATCCCCAACAGGAATAAGCATTTGTGTGATGAGCATAAATGTTTTTATTTCCGAGTTTGGGTGTTTATTAAATATATTATATTCCAGTATTTATATATGTATTTCTATGTATTAGTATCGTTGACTAATACCCATAACACAAGCAAATAATGAGCTTACTTTGGGGTCAGATCAGTAAGTGTAATTGGTTCCGTGAATATTTATTAATATTCTTTCCTTTCACATTAATATGCATTAAGAAGAAGGCTTTTTTCGTGGTTCCGTACCCAAAGAGTAAAACGGGACCTTATTATCAATACTTCGCTGTCCATTTGTGTGTTTATCTGTCTGCCTGTCTGTCTGTCATCAGGCTGAATCTCATAAACTGTGATAGATAGATAGTTGAAATTTTTACAGATTACGTTTTTCCGTTGCTGCTATAGCAACAAATACTTAAAATAAGATAAAATAAATATTTAACGGGGACACCTATACGACGAACATGTTTTTTTTTTGAAATTTTTTTTTGATCTTAATAATAACAAATGGTAGATGCTTGACATATTCAAAGAATAATTAATTATATATTCCTTTTTATAAATAAATAATTAAATTAAAAAAATGAAATGCTTAAGGGGGTTCCCAAACATGGCCCTCGTGTTGGTCCGGGCTCCTTTGAAGAATATACCAACTGCCGTTCTGCCAGGTAGGTTATAAAAGGTGATCGATTGTCTATACGTGTCATTACCGTTCGTGATTATGAGGTGGTAGAATTCCGCAACATTTCCCTCTTTTTTCCCGCAACAGGGCTTTTCATTGTCGTTTTCCGATTTGGAGGGTAAGGTAACCGGTAAACGTATATATTTGGCATTACCATCCCACCACTCGGATACTCTCGGACACTCGGATAGCAACGCACCATTTATATTTTTTGGTGTCTATAAGCGATGGTTTCTGTTTCCATCAGGAAAGTTATGTGCTTATTTGCTACTTAATGTCTTATGTTATAAAAAAACAACGAACGTAATCTTTTGCCGATTTTTATAGATGATGTTATAGAATCCTTCGTGCAAGAGTCTGACTCGTACTTGGACAGTTTTTTATTGGTTTATACTATGTATATATATTTTTTTTTAATGATGGATCTATCCGCTTTTACTTCTTCTCCGTGTAGATTGTAGATATTTAGCTTTGTGATAATTTATTTTTAACTTCATTATTACCGTCATTTTTTCTTACATTAAAAAAACTTAACTCTAAAAAGATGCACTTTTATGCTGATATTATATAAACGGATCCCTTAATTGAAAAACTGTTTTCACAAATTCACAATATATTTAAAAACTTGTTTTTAGGAAGGTAAACGGGTAGTCGAAACTTTTGGTGAATCCCGCGGGTAAAGCATGTTTTTCCGTGATAAAAAGTATCTATGTCTTATTTAAGTTCATCATCTACAAGCAGATGGCTCTCCTGATGGAAAAAGAAACCATCGCTTAATGACACCAAAGATGTAAATAGTGCAATACTATTCGTGTAGCAGGCATTGAATGCAGCATGCATAGGTTTACTGGCTACGTTACCCTCCATAGCAGAACATGATGGTGACAAGCACCATCGCTATTGCGACGGGAGTAGGCAAGACGAAGGTACCGAACGCAGGCAAGACGTTCCAGAATTCTACCTTCTAATTATAAATGTGTGTAACAAACAAGTGTGTAACACTCACAACAAGTACCAGCCTTTTCTCGCGTTTTACGAGAAAGTTGATCTTTTCTTCAAAAGGAACACTGTCCCTTTTGAAGAAAAGATCAACGGGGTAGTACTTTTTTTTTAAATCATAAGATAGCAAACAAGCAGATGGGAAGAGTCAATAATCGCCTATAGACGCCAAAGGTGTTAATGGTGCGATGCTATCTTGTTAACGAGGTCTAATGCCACATGCAAAATTAGTAAAACAATGATAGAAATAATGGTTTACCAGCCCTGGCTGGGTTAATAGGTCGATCAATGACCGAGTGGAACACATTGTGATACAAATAATTAAAATCGATTTTCAATTGAAATTGATTCGACGAAGAAATTATTTAGCTGTTTAAGACAGGATTTCCTACAGTCATATTTTAAAGAAGCGGTAGCATTTTTGTTCGAAATTGATGACAAAACTACTGGACCGACTGAGTAAAATCAAATGAAATATAAACTTTATATAGGCATTATCACTACATATATTACGTTATAAAACAAAGTGGCTTTCTCTGCCTACCTCTATGTCCCTATGTATGCTTAAATTTTTAAAAACTATGCAACGGATTTGATGCTGTTTTTTAATAAATAGATCGATTCTTGAGGAAGGTTTTAGTATATAAAACTTTCCAATATTCCCACGGGAACAAAAGCTACGCGGGCAGGTCGCTAGTATTTTATATAGGCGTTACAAGTTATTAAAGAATAATTAAAAGTTACCAACATATTCTTCTACGATATGTTGTGCAAATATTTAAAGTTTTTCTTTTATGTTCCTTAGATAGGCAAACTGGCGGACGTGCCACCTAATGGTAAGTGGTCGACGTCGCCAATTAACATAAACTAGTTTACCTGGAACTAGCCTAAGTAACTAATTCGTGTGTTGCCTATCCTGAGACATAAGATGTTAAGTCTCGGTGCCAGTAATTACACTGCCTGTCTTGCCCTTCACTTCTTCAAGCAAGATGGTGGTACCCATGCAGCCGGGAGCGCGGTACAGCGCATCCCTCCCACCGGTAAAGATATATATTTATTTTACGGTGTCAACCCCGCCAACCCCGACACTGTCACATCCAGTGTCGGGTTGGCCACATGAGGTCCCGGGTTCGATTCCTGGGTCGGACAATTCAAAATATGTTTTTTTAGTTTTCCGATAAAAACACCGTTGCCCGTGATTAAAGTATTTGGCTAATCGTGGGTGCACTGGTTGTAACTCTGCCTTACTCTTCGAAGATACGGGCGTGAAGACACATTTATTATTATTAACCAAATCAAAAAATATTATATTCTCTACATGCAATTTCGACGAGTCTATTTCTTAAAATTACTACCGGATCGGAACGCGACTACACGCTGAAAAGATCCTTCGGAAGAAACTTAGCGGGCTTGTCTTTTTTTGTTCGGAAGATTCTGGTTTACAGAAGTTACAGTAGTAGGAACGAGAGGTGGGCCCATTGCTCTTTTTTTTAAAAAAAAGAATTATCTCTCATTTTCACACATTTTTACTCAAAATATTGCTTAAAAGTTACAAAGTTATTTTACAATTTACATTTATTTTAATCTATTAAAATAGGCACATTACAATAAAAATATTAAGTTTAAATCCGGATTTACAACAAAACATTTTTTAGATTACAATTTAAATTTATCAGCAAAACACTCACTCAGTGGGAGTGAGTTTTTTGTTGATAAAATTAAATAAGTAGTAAGATTTTTTAGTAATCAGTTAAATAGCTCTATGTGTTTAGTAATAAATCAAAAGGAATTAATGTATGAGTGTAATGCGAACAACATCGCGGCATACAGACATCTATACATATAATAAAATCGTAGGAAAGTCAAAACTGTACATTGAATATTTTCTTAAAATAATACTTTGGGCGTGATCTACAATCGATATCGAAGCCAAAAATATGGTTTTTAGAATTTTTGTCTGTTTGTTTGTATGTATATCTAGGGTAAACTCAAAAATACTGCATAGATTTACTTCAAATTTTGCATGAATATTACTAACAGGTCGGGTCAACATATAGGCTACATATTTATTTATTTAAAATTTATGCACAACATGTACAGAGGTGGACTTAATGCTACATGACATTCTCTACCAGTCAACCTTAAACAAATATAAACAGTGTTTACGATGGGGTGCACAGAGAAACTTATTACAATCGTTTACTACTGACATACCTTCTTGATTATTATTAAGATAAATTAAAATTAAAGAAAACAATAAGATAATACGATATTACAATATACTTAGATACAAGTAATATATTACATATATAATACATTATACATATACCTACATAAATACCTATATATATACAAGTACATATTTATATATAGTTATATAAATACATATATACATACATATTATACTACCATAGCGCGTAACACCATTATTCTGCCAAATGCTTACAGAGAGAACGTTTAAAAGACAATTTGGAGGGACTATTCCTAATATTAATGGGAAGAGTATTCCAAAGCCTCACAGTTTCAGAAGAAAAAGATTTGGATAAGAAATCGGTACGACAAAAAGGTACTTGAAGAGTCGGGATATTTTCTGAATGAAGTTGGCGTGAATGTGTGGCATGCTGAAATATGAATTTTGACTTAAGATATTGAGGTGCATTAGGATTATAAAGACGCTATCACCTACGGGCAAGGATTTAAAACGTTATAATTTCGATATAATTGCGTCTTTGTGATTGGTTATGGTATATGATGTTATGACGTTTTCTTCTAGCGCTAGTTGGCGAACCAATCACGAAATAGCATGAAACGCAGCGAACTAATGACGAAACAGCAAAAATATCGTAATTATAACGTTATAAATCCTTGCCTACGGGGGAGGTGCTGTGCGGAGTAAACGAAGTCCGCGTGGACGAAGTAGCTGGCAACAGCTAATTATTTCATAATAAAAATAACAACGTTAAAAAAACCGACTTCAAAAATTAAAAATTAAAAAATATTAAATATTTAATATTAATTAAATACTACCTATTATTTATATGTGCTATTTACTAATAGGTTTGAAGTCGGTGCCAAGCCATTTTTATACTTACACCGGCAGCAATGCGCGAGCAGACGTCGTTGACGAAAGTCTTGAATAAGTACATAAAATTTTTGAAAGAAAGAAAGAATATAGTTATTTGCAAGAATATGGGTGTTACAAGTTGTTAAAAATGAATTAGGCTACCAACATATTCTACTATTATATGGTGTCAATTTGAAATTATAAAATTTTGATGCCTTTAATTGATAATTCTACATTAATTCACATGACCAAATGGGTTTAGGAATTCTGTTGAATACATTTTCGTAATAATTTTTTCCAGTATTCTTTGTATTGGTTGAAGCTGCTTGTAATATTAAGACTTAATTGCTTTTTGTTAGGTTTATTTACGTATCTTAATCTTTAAAGTAGGAATTTCATTGTATTAATTTGCTCGTATTCATTTAAGTAATTAAAACATTATTATTTGCTTAAGGCTTGGCACCGACTTCAAATCTATTAATAAATAGCACATATAAATAATAGGTAGTATTTAATTAATATTAATTATTTATTATTTTTTAATTTTTAGTTTTTGAAGTCGGATTTTTTTTAACGCAGTTATTTTTATTTAATACTTTTTAGTGTATCGTTGTATTGTCAACTAGTTTTGGGTAGACCTACAACAGGTGCGGCGCGCTTTAACAAATATAGCTCTCAAGAAACGGGAACGAATAAAATAGTAGAGGAGCCCAAGAGGGGATTTTGGTATTTATCTCGGTACCTCGCACCTCGGGTACCTGTTAAGTCTCTCCACCAAATATAAGCCCTTTCTATTGAGGGGGGTAACTATGGCAGAAAAAAACAAAAGATCTTCGGATCTTCGACAAGAACTTAGGCTTGTGGAAATTGTCAGATTATATTTTTTTTGTAATTCTTATATCATTTCCTCCATAATAAAAGAATATTCAGACGCGCTCGAGAATGTCAAGACAACGTTTTCTTTGCAAACTTGTAAACCTCCCACTACCTTACGCTATACTGGAATCGTCAGATTTTCTAAATTTTAGCGGTAATTAACCCACCATACCATAATCTAATGCGCTTCAGTGTTTCCATGTCACTGATTTTTTTAAACATTTTTTTAACTGTAGATTTTCCCCACCATTGAAAAAAAATGCTCTTCGTAACACAATGTCACGTTCTTGTGAGACTACTAAAGAATGTAAAAACGTTTGTTCGCCATGATAGCATAATATATGAAATCATGTTTACGTCAAGAAACTTTTGAACAATATAATTCTAGACTCAGTAAGATCCAAGAGCGTCTACCGAATGGGTCTTTTAAGCAGAGAGCTGATAGACTTGATTTCATTAATAAGCGTCTATCGAACGAGTATGCCGAGCAGAAGGCTCATAGAATTGGTTTCCATTAAGGAGCGTTTATCTTAGGAGTCCGCCAAGCAGAGAGCTCATAGATTAGAAGTGATACGAAAGCTGCTCAGCAACGTGAGAACCGGTTAGCGGCAGCACGTAAGACGTCATAAGGACTTCCGTTTAATGACTGAGCTTAACTTTATAACCACCATAAGTCAATACACTGAAGTGGCATGTACAATCTGTAAGAAAATATTATATCCAAAACAACAGACGTCATTAGTCACAGCACATTTTAATTTCCTTCCGGAGCAGCTACCGTTGCTCGACTACCATAAAAAAAGTTCCTTCTCAGCCCTACTGGAACAACATGGAAGTTATGTCTTTATCTCCTGATCTGATCGACTTGACAGACCTAAAACGAAGACTTTTGTCAAGAGTATCTTTTATTTTTATAACTAGTTACCAACCGCACCAAAATGCTCAACACGAACCAAATAAGCCCAAACTCGATAGAGTTGTGTCATTTAATTACTGAGCTCCTATGGCCACCTTTCTGGCTTCATAATCGTAAATTGGAGGATCCTAGTTACCACCAAGCACCTAAATGCTCGTCAACACAAATCAAACGAGCCCAAACTCGATAGAGTTGTGTCATTTAGTTATTGAGCTCCTATGGCCAGCTTTGGGCTTCATCATCGAACCATGGAGGATCCTAGTTACCACCAAGCACCATAGTGTTCGTCAACACGAATCAAACGAGCCTGAACTCAATAGAGTTGTGTCATTTAATTAATGAGCTCCTATGGCCAGCTTCTGGCTTCATCATCGGACCTTGGGGATCCTAGTTATAACCAAGCACCATAGTGCTCGTCAACACGAATCAAACGAGCCCAAACTCGATAGAGTTGTGTCATTTAATTACTGAGCTCCTATGGCCAACTTCTGGCTTCATCATCGGACCTTGGAGGATCGTAGTTACCACCAAGCACCTAAATGCTCGTCAACACAAATCAAACGAGCCTAAACTCGATAGAGTTGTGTCATTTAATTACTGAGCTCCTATGGCCAGCTTCTGGCTTCATCATCGGACCTTGGGGATCCTAGTTACCACCAAGCACCATAGTGCTCGTCAACACGAATCAAACGAGCCCAAACTCGATAGAGTTGTGTCATTTAATTACTGAGCTCCTATGGCCAACTTCTGGCTTCATCATCGGACCTTGGAGGATCGTAGTTACCACCAAGCACCTAAATGCTCGTCAACACAAATCAAACGAGCCCAAACTCGATAGAATCTTGTCATTAACCGATTTTTAACTCTTTAATTACTGAGTTCCTATAGTCACCTTCCGATTCCATCATCAGATCAGCTCTATGCCATAATAAGTTCACATTGTCATCCAATTTACATATGTATACAAAATTTCACCTCAATCGGTAACCGAGAAGTGGATCAAATTTACTTGCGAGATTTTAATTCAGACATCGGGATAGGTAAAATAACTAAAAAAATGCTCATAAAATAAAAACTACTGGGCCTACGTAAACCAAATTTTTATGGGACCAATTCGAAATCATTTCGCATCAAACAAAAAAGAATCACGTAAATCGATTCAGAAACCTCGGAGAAATCGGTGTACACTGTACATATATAAAAAAAATATACCGGCCGAATTGAGAACCTCCTCCTTTTTTTAAGTCGGTTAAACAAGAGTATTTTCATCGTAACGGTCCGCGTTTCCTTTGAAAAATAGACCACCTGCCATTCTGCCAGGCAGTTCATAAAATAATAATAATAAAATAATCACTGGATGAATTACACAAATTGATCTAACCCCAAAGTAAGTAATACATAGAATACTTATATAAATATTGTTAGATACATAATAAACACCCAAACCCAAAAATACAAACATATATGCTCATCACACAAATGTTTGTTCCTGTCGGGAATCGAACCCTAGCCCCGTTGATTCGTAGTTATGTTCGCGAACCACTCGACCAACGGGGTGGTCGAAAAGGCAAACGATTGGCCATTAAGTGTCATTACCACCATGACTACTAGATGGTAGAACTCAACAACATCTCACCCGCGTGTATGGTAACATCGCCTTACTCATTTCTGTCGAAATAGCTTTCCATTGTCATGTTCCGGTTTGGAGGATAAGGTAGCCGGTGGAGGTGCACCAATACGCCAAAGATTAATTAATACCATTTACCTGGTATTCCTGCGGGTTTGACAGTGCCGAATCCAAATCGAAACATAACAGCGACGAGCACTCTAGCTATTTCGGCAGGAGTAATTAGTGTAGTAGCCTAGGCGAGTCTTTGCAGAACTCTACCACCTAGTAGACACGATGGTAAAGAAATATTTGGCAAGATGTTTGCCTTTTCCAATCTGTCTTGCAGAAAGTTGGAAGATCTATTCTGTAAAATTCCGCGTATCAACATAAGTAGGTAAAGTAAATACATAGTTAGCAGTAGACTAGCTAACTTATCTGTCTGGTACAACAATTTACTTATTCCTGCGGGCATGTCAATGCTTATAACCGTTGGGTTCCGGCTTGGGGATTGTTTTAGGTAACCTGAAAATGTGTATTCAGATTCATTGCACACGGATAGTGATTCATCATTATCATCTTTGTTATTTTATTATTAGTAGCAATTAAATCATTATGTCAAAAAAAAAACAGCGGATTTTTTTATTATAATTTTACTCTTTTTTAAGGTTGTGGGCTCTGATATACCTTTCGTGGTAAAATACAACACAATAAGTATAAATTCTATAAAGTTAAAAATTATTAGTAAGTTATATAAATATGTAATATTTTCAACTCGTGAAACTTTTCAGCGCCATCTATGCATCTCTTTATAAACTAGTTTGCTGTCCATCCACCATATTCTATTTGAGTGTGATTTAGTAAGATTGTTTAAAGATTATTACAAAGATGTCACTGTATATAATTTTAGATTTCAAAAGTTTCCCTTCTTTCTATAAACAATTTGTAATAGGTATTTGACATTTATAACTGTTATAGTTAAGTTGTAAGTCACCAGACTGCTTTCCATTTCGGATGCTAATATCTGTAATATGCTTGTACGTCCCCATTATTCTACTTCAAGTCGATAGAACGTAGATACAGCAGATCCGTTCAGATTCTGAATCCCGATAGTATGTATTGAATCCACGGCGTGTCCTATCCGTTAAATTTTTCATCTTTTAAGCATAAACTTTGGAATGGCTATAGCCATAATACATGTTATAATACACAGAAATTTTGTTTAAAAATTTAACTTATCCATCTTCAAATAAATAAAAAAAAAACTTTATTATATATTAAATATATTATCTATATAGATCTAGGAAAAACTGTAGACCCCTTTTTAAAACAATTTCGCGAACGGTGGAGTATGCAATTTTCGCACAGTTAAAGTTTATATTGTGAAGCACTGCAGAAACCTAATATTTAAAAAATGTATACCAGAAATACATGATGTTAATAAAAATAAACATTACACACACTAAATTCATGTGACATGCATAATATCGAAGCCTTAGTTCACAATTGTACTAACTGCAAAATTTTCAGTTTTCACTTTTTTAGTCACAAATACACTAAATTTTTTTTATAACAAGATAGCAAACAAGCAGATGGGTCTCCTGATAGAAAGAGTCAACCATCGCCTATAGACACCAAAGATGTTAATGGCGCGTTGCTATCTTGTGGCGAGGTCTAATGCCACATGCATAAGTTTACCGGCTACCTTACCCTCCAAACCAGAACACGACAGCGACAAGCACTGACGCTATTGCGGCAGGAATAGGTAAGGCGGTGGTACCAGACCCGGGCGAGACAATGCAGAACTCTACCACCTAGTAGCCACGATGGTAGTGACTCGATAGCCAATCGGTCGCCTTTTACGACCTGCCTGGCAGAACGGCATTGGTCTATTCTTCAAAGGAGGCCGGGGCCAACACGGTGGGATGTTGCTCTTTCGTTAGCGCGTCTCGAAATATCGATAATATTCAACACACACAGTCACAAGAGTGAATAGATGCATAATTTTTTTATTATTTTACTTTGTTTTCGTACTGTTCACGTGTAAACTTTAAAAAACTTTACAACGCTCTCCTCGTAATTACCATTTTTGTAGTTAGTGCAATTGTGAACTAAGGTGTCGATTTACGGCTAAACTCAGTTGTCAAACTTAAAGGAGATTTTCCTATTTAGTCTATGGTCGAATTTCGGCCACAGGCGATCGCTAGTTTGTATAAAATCATGATAATACCGTTCTAATTTACGTGTGTGGTCGCGTTTCCGATCCAGTAGTAACTCAAAAAAGTCGACTCTTCAAAAGTGTATGAAAAGGATAATTTGAATAATAATGTTTTGACTCTGACTTTGACTATATATACTTAAATCCAGGCCTCTTTGTAAAAAAAATATGCGTGTCGCATTAGAGCTCGCCACAAGATAGTAACGAACCATTAACACCTTTGATGTCTATAGGCGATGGTTGACTTTTTCCATCAAACCTATTTGCCTATCTGCTTGTTTGCATGTTATGATATAAAAAAAGCTGCCTCACTGCTAGGCATTTCGTAATAGGTGAGATAGGAGAGAATATATATATATATATATATATATATATATATATATATATATATATATATATATATATAATATAATAATATATATATATATAATATGTATATATATAATAATATATATATATATATATATATATATATATATATATATATATATATATATATATATATATATATATACATATATATATATATATATATGTATATATTAGACTGATTAGACTGAAAGCTAATACATGACATCGTAACTAGGTGGCGGAGTTCTGTATCGTCTCAACCGGGCTTGGGACCACTACGGATTAAATTGTTGGATACGTCTTTCAAGGCAATTTCTTAGTTTGTCAACGTGGCTTGCATTTACACCAAGAAATATAGAGTTGTAGTGCTTAGTAATAAAATAGAATCACTTCAGGAGTATTTTTTTAAGCCTTTGCTTTTTATAGCTTCCGGAACATGGGACCAACAGAACCGGGATCCTTTGAAGAATAGGCCACGGCAGTTGGCCTATTCTTCAAAGGATCAATCTGTCAGGCATGTCGTAAAAGGCGACCGAGCCTATGCAAGTCAGTACCATCGTGGCTACTATGTGGTAGAGTTTTACATAATCTAGCCCAGATCTGGCACCACCGCCTTACATATTCCTTCGCAATAGCGCCAGCGCTTGTTACTGTCGTGTTCCGGTTTGGACGTTAAAGAAGCCGGTAAACTTATGTATGTGTTATTGTCATCCCGCCACACGGATAGCAAGGCACAATTAACATCCTTGGTGTCTATTGGCGTAAACTTATGCATTAAGACATGCAAACCCGCCTTAACAGATTGCAACGCACAATTACAAAATATCTTTGGTGTCTGTAGGCGATAATTATCTCTTTCCGTAGAAGAAACATTACTTGTTTGTTGAAGTTATACTTCTTTTGGCGCGTTAGAGAAGAATGAGAGTTAATTTTCACAAGGCGCGCGCACACCGTCACGAAAATCCGACACTAAAAAATTAGCTAGTCAATATTTTTTTTAATTATACAAAAATAATTCTTTTATATATAAATAAAATTTATTTTATTTTTGTTTAGTTATAATAAAACTTTCTTTCAATGTATTAAATACCTTTTTTCTATTAAACTAGTGTCGTTTTCTCTACAAACATAGGATAACGCGAAAGATAACATTTTTAGAAAGATTTTTATCTTGTTACGTCAAAGAAGTATAACTTCTTACGTGCGTACATAAGTACACACACGTTTTTTATTCTATGAAATAAAATAGACCGGGATTCCAGGAACAAACTTTTTTTGATTATTAACAAGCTGAATTTTTGTGAACAGCTTCGTTTTGACGAGACAACCATTTTGTCTTAGTCCAACACTCTAAAGTTTTCTTTTTTATCTATCTTTATTAGTTACCCGATTCGAGATTTTTCGAAGATAAAAAGATGGTTGTCTTGTCAAAACGAATCTGTTCAGAAAAATTCAGCTTATTAGTAATCAAAAAAAAGTTTGTTCCTGGGATCCCGGTTCAAAACAAAACAATAGAATAAATCGAGTGTTAACCAGAGTGCTAAGTGTGAGTTTTTCTTTTCGCATTCGATCGTGAGCGCGTTTCGAGTTTACTAGGAATTTGTATGTGATTTGTACAGCGCCACCTAGTGGTAAACTGGTTTCTCACGTTTACCACTAGGTGGCACTGTACAAATCACATATAAATTCCTAGTAAACTCCAAACGCGCTCACGATCGAATGCGAAAAGAAAAACTCACACTTAGTACTCAGATTTCGGGTTAATACTGACATTTTTCTAATACTGGAGTCGAACTTGCGCCTATCGTTCTGAAATTATATGCGTGCTAATGCACACGCAATTTATGCGATAATAGATGATAACAGCCGGTAACATCTGCCTTTATCGTGTCACTACATGAAACTTTGTGACAATAGACTAAAGGACTCCAGCATAAAAAAACTTCCCGACTAGAATCGAACTCATATCTACTTAATCTGAGTCGAACAGGTTACTAAATAAATTAACGTAGTCAAGTTTGTTGATCCTCTTCAAATTTCTAACTTAAAAGCTTCTTATAGACCTTGAAAGATTTTATATTTAGGCCCAGCTGTAGGCTGTTACGATATACATTAACAAGTCCAACTTTTAAGTGTTCAGTTTCAACTTTGCCCTCGTCAAATTATACCTTCATGTTGCATTATTTTTAACAACATCTTCCCGGTGGTTTTTCTCTTTTCAAATTATTTTTAATTTGAATTATCTGTAACTAAATTATTTTTGTGTTATAGCACTCACCCCGTGCTTGAGAATCTGGAAAAACCTTAAAACCTTTAGGGAAATGGTCGCAGGTTCAAATCCCGCGTGTCGATATTTTTCTTTGTTGTTTTTAAGGTTTTTCCAGATTCTCAAGCACGGGGTGAGTGCTATAACACAAAAATAATTAGAAATACGAAAGAACTGACCAAAATTATAAATGTGAATTTCATCTGTAACGATGAACTCATTTAACTAGTTAGTTATACGTATGTATAGCTAGCGATCAGTACAATCGACGTAATCGATCATATAGCAAAGAAGAATTTCGCCGCCTCGAACCTGTCGACACTAGCTCAGCGGAAGAGCGTCCCGGCTTTAGGGAAATGGTCACAGGTTCAAATCCCGCGTGTCGATATTTTTCTTTGTGGTTTTTAAGGTTTTTCTGTAACTAAAGACGCCTCTGTGGTCTAGTGGTTCGGTGTAGTATTGACTGCACGAGGTCCCGGGTTCGATTCCCGGGTCGGCGATTCAAAAATGTGTTTTTTTTTTAGTTTTCTGATAAAAACAACATTGTCCGGGATTTGGTAAGTGTCCGGTTGGCGGTAGGCTTGCTACGTATCACATTATGTGATCTTCGGCTAATCGTGGGTGCACTTTTTGTACCTCTGCATACCTCTTCGGGGATACGGGTGTGAAGATACATAAGATAGAACTGAAAAATAGGCAATCTAAAAAATATCCTTGACGATACTCTTAAGACAACCAAGCTTGGGCATGATTGTTTTGTTGACATTAGTATAGTTTATTTAATATTAGCGACCTGCCCGCGGGAAACAAAAGCTACGCGGGTGAAAACCCGCGTAGCTTTTGTTCCCGTGGGAATTTCGGGAAGTTTTATATCACAAACTTTCCTCAAAAATTAATGTATCTACTAAAAAAACCGCATCAAAATCCGTTGCGTACTTTTAAAGATCTAAGCATACATAGGGCCATAGGGACAGACAGAGAAAGTGACTTTGTTTTATGCTATGTAGTGATGAATCCCCAAATTGCCAGTGTATCTGGCTGGATGCTGCAAAGAAAGTCAAGGTATTATTGCTATTAATACTTTCATTACAAGTGACGCTGAGGGCTTGTAGATAGGGACATAAGAAATAAAATATAATTTCGAATAAAAAGCATAAAGGGAAACAATTGAATCTACATTCATCACCAGTATGCCGTACGTGCGAACTCAATCACATAATGTTGCCACTGTTAAAAATTCAGTTGAATTCCCCATCTGGCAACACTCCAAGTGTCGAGCGCTGACCACCCAGTCGCGTCAAATAAAAATTAATTATTATTGTTCGCGTTCACCTCGATTTACTGGGCACAATGGAAATATATTGGGTGTCTCTCGCTATACTTCAAATTTTCATATCGAATGTAAAATATTTAATCAATTTATAAAGTTTTAGAGTGAATAAGTTTAATTTACTCTGGCCTGCAGTATCTATTGCATTTAGTAATTATATACAATCCTTATAAATCACTAGCTGACCTTTCATGCTTCGCTAGGTTTTTTTTACATTATAAGATAACAAACAAGCAGATGGGTCTCCTGATGAAAAGAGTCAACCATCGTCTATAGACACCAAAGATGTTAATGGTGCGTTCGTTGCTCTCTTGTGGCGAGGTTTAATGCCACATACATAAGTTTACCGGCTTCTTTACCCTCCAAACCGGAACACGACAGTGACAAGCACTGAAGCTATTGCGACAGGAATAGGTAAGGTGTTACCAGACCCGGGCGAGACAATGCAGAGCTCTACCATCTAGTAGCCACGATGGTAGTGACGCGCATAGTCACTTGGTCGCCTTTTACGACATGCCTGGCAGAACGGCAGTTCGTCTATTCTTCAAAGGAGCCCGGAACCAACACCGGTAAAATTATAAATATTTTATATTTTATTCTAGATTTCAGCTTCTTAGGGGTGATGTTTAAAAAAGTAGCCTTTATAGGATCCTGGGTCTATCCCCTTGCTAAGCTTCGTTATAATCAATGTAACAGTAACGGACAAACAGACTTTTGCAATTATTTAATTATTTTTTTTTATATCATAAGATAGCAAACAAGCAGATGGGTCTCCTGATGGAAAGAGTCTACCATCGCCTATAGACACCAAAGATGTTAATGGTGCGTTGCTATCTTGTGGCGAGGTCTAATGCCACATGCATAAGTTTACCGGCTACCTAACCCTCCAAACCGGAACACGACAGCGACAAGCACTGACGCTATTGCGGCAGGAATAGGTAAGGCGGTGGTACCAGACCCGGGCGAGACAATGCAGAACTCTACCACCTATATTCTTATAGAATGATATAAAGTCAGATATTGCAGGTAAAAAATGCAGGTAAATTGCAGGTAAAGATATATTAGTATTTTCTGTACACAAAATCACTGGTTTCCATTCGAGAACTTCATTTCCAGAGAATCGTTAACCTCGTTAATGGCGCATCCGAATTTCTCACCTGCCCACCGAGCTCAAATTTAACGAAGCTAAATTCAGAGAGAAACATTCCTTTTATAATGATAACTTGGTTCTGATATATTTTGGAATTATAAAATACTAGCTTTCACCCGCGGCTTCGCCCGCGTGGTGTTGGTAATAAGTAGCCTATGTCCTTTTCCAGAATTAAGACTATCCATATGAAATATCATCACAAACAGCTTTTCAGATTAACCGTGAAACATACATTTATAAACATAAACAAATAGACAGACAATCAGACGTCACTTTAATACACAATAAAACACAAATAAAAAAACAACAATTAAAAATGTATTTTATTACTTTATACTTTAAGTTTAATTACCATATTTTATTCAATTCAAATTAAAAATGACATAGTTTCATACAAACTTTCACCCCAATTTCACCATCTTAGAGGAAATTCTTTCTTATTCCTCGTCAATATTATAAGATCAATCTTTAAAAATTTTGCCTTTTTGGTCCACGGGTTTAGGCTTTGCTTTGATATTATGTCAGTTAGTCAAGACTTTTTCTCTTATATTATACTAGCTGACCCGCGCAACTTCGCTCGCGAGTAGATTAACACTACGTCAAGATAGCTTTTAATACAAATTTTATCCTATATTTCAACCCTTAAGGGTTGATTTTTTAAAAAAGGACAAGTTTGACCACGGCTCTTCAACTACTTCCATGCCAAATTTCATTAAAATCGGTCCAGCGGTTTAGCCCTGAAAGCGTAAGAGACAGACAGACTTTCGCATTTATAATATTAGTATGGATATACAAATATATAAAAGTGTATCACGTGATTGTCAAAATTTAAGTAACTGTTATACCCTTAGTAGTTACAGTCTTTTACCAGATGGTAAATTAACAGGCCCGTTTAAAGTAAAGCCCCGTTTTCACTTTGATTAATGCAAGTGCGAGTGTTTAATGCAGGTGCTAAGTATTAAGCAAAAAATACGTGAAGACAGCAGTTGATCAGTGCGAGTGATTAGTAATCAGCGTCTATTCACTTTTACTACGCTGAATACTAATCACTCGCACTGATCAACGGCTGTCTTTACGTATCATCGCACATATATAGTAATGCATTATTAACATCCTTGTTGTCTATGGTGATGGGAATTCAGACACACAGAAGTCATTGATATTATAATCTTTTCGTAAAAGTAGGTACAATTGAATGACTTCGTCGTTTTTATAGTTAGTTTGTTCAACTCAGATCCTAAGGTCCCAAGTTCGAATCCAAAATCGGATACAAGAAATTATTATACAAAAATTTACTTTATTTAATAAAATATAAAATTTAATCTTTTCTATCAGTAGCATCTCAGAGTCTAAAAATAGCAAGTTTGAAATGAAATGAAATGAAATGAAATGAAATGAAATGAAATGAAATGAAAATGAAATGAAAAATATTTATTTGCAAGAATATGGGTGTCACAAGTTATTAAAATAAATTAAATTACCATCATATTCTACCATAATATGGCGTGCAAACATTCTTAATGCGTGCAAATTCTTATGGCGTGCAAGTTAATCTGTCTTGGAAAAACAAGAAGTCATTAATACCGGCTGTCGCAAAGACAAAACTTTATTTTTCTACAATTTTAGTGCATACCTTAAATCCATACTAATATTATAAATGCGAAAGTAACTCTGTCTGTCTGTCTGTCTGTTACGTTTTCACGTGTAAACCGCTGAACCGATTTCGATAAAATTTGGTACAAATATAGTTTGAGACTCAAGAAAGGACATAGGATAGTTCTTATCCCGGAAATCCCACGGGAACGGGAACTATGTGGGTTTTAATTTTAGAATTTTTTCCACGCGAACGAAGTCGCGGGCACAGCTAGTCTAAAAAAAACTAATTATAAATGCGAAAGTTTGGATGTTTGGATGGATGTTTAATTGTTGTTTATTACTCAATCACGCAAAAACTACTGAACGGATTTGAATGAAATTTGGCACACAGGTTGATGATGATCTGGAATAACACATAGGTTATTTTTTATCCCGAAAAAATTAGGTGATCCCGCGGGATTCACCAAAAACTTATAATGCAGCAGTTAGTAAAAACTAATTGTTAAAATAACATGCTCAATTGCAATATAATTTATGAATTGTTGTGTAGACAGTAAACAGCTGTTCTTAAGTCCGCCATTATGAGGGACGAAATTACACGGTTTTTGCTTAGTTATTACATGTCTAGTAACAGTTTCCTTTATCTAAAACACAAAAGAGTTCCAAAAACAAATAACCGCATACAAATTTATTTTATTTAATTCAAGGGAAAAACAGCAGCGCAAAATTAATTCAAACAACATCACAACAAATTCGGCCCCATTATATTAACTGTCTCTCAGTTTCTACTTTCAAAATTGGGATAGTCAAGGACATTTGCATGAGTAAGGTCGCCGTTATTGCTAGTCTGAATTAAAATCTCATTTCATATTAATGATCCCCTAACCAACTGTAAACAATTTTCATTAATAAAACCAGTGCTTCTGTTTACAGTAATTATTATTTCCATTAACACAATGCAAATTAATCAGCCATTCTATTAATAATTAGACACTGTACAAACGATTTTAAAGCAGGGGAAAATTTGTGGGAAATTCAACGACCGAGAATGTTTGAATATACTTTCAACTATGAAGTATTAGGTATAGATGGGCTAGCATTCATATTAATCAATTGAAACAAATATTTACGTTACATCTCTGTCTATGAGATCTTCCCATCTCTATTTATACAGCTGTGTTAGAAAGAGAGGGTTAGACCTCAGAAGATGACAGCAGGATTGGAAATTTGATTTCAAGTAGGTATTAGAAGTGTTGCCTCCAGATATAATACAGCTCCATGCTTTCTACCGAGACAATGATTCGGTTTAAAAATACTAGCGATTATCTGTAGTCAAAATTTGACCGTAAACTTAACAATAAAACCTTTTTTTAAGTTTAACTGACTTTAGCTGTAAAGAAAAAAAAATATTTTCAAGTATGTCACTCATGTGATACACACTAACTACATTCATATGTAGTAGTTTTTATATTATACGATAGCAAACAAGCAGATGGGTCTCTGATGGAAAGAGTCAACCATCGCATATAGACACCAAAGATGTTAATGGTGCGTTGTTATCTTGTGGCGAGGTTAATGCCACATACATAAGTTTACCGGCTATCTTACCCTCCAAACCGGAACACGATAGTAACAAGCACTGACGCTTTTGCGGCAGGAATAGGAAAGGCGGTGGTACCAGACATGGACTAGACAATCAGAACTCTGTCACCTAGTAGCCAGGATGGTAGAGACTCGTATATCTGTCGCCTATTATGGCCTGTTTGGTAGAACGGCAGTTGGCCTATTCTTCACAAGAGACCCGAAACAACACGGGGGAATAGAGTATGTATTTGTAATGCATAATATTTATTTAAAAATATTAGTTTTGTGTGGTCCATGTGGTTCTCCGATTCCCCGTGTTGGTTCCGGTCTCCTTTGTAGAATAGACCTACTGCCGTTCTGCCAGGCTGGTCGTAAAAAGCGACCGATTGACTATAGACATAAACTCCTTTTTCTCCAAAATTATGGAGACAATCACCAACTCTCAACTCTTCAAGTATTTAGAAAAGCACCAGTTGATTAGCGACCGCCAGTATGGTATCCGCCGCGGCCGATAAGCTTCTAGTATACCTAGTACATCGGTGGGCGAAAGCAGTTGAGTCCAAGGGGGAGACATTGGCTGTTAGTTTGGACATAGCGAAGTCCTTAGATCGGGTATGGCATAAAGCGCTTCTCGCGAAGTTGCCTTCCTATGGACTTATCGAGAAATTATGCAAGTGGATCACCAGTTTTTGGCTGATCGGAATATCAAGGTCGTATTCGACGGTGCGTGCTCTGACCTTAAAGCTGCATGCTATCACCGACATTGTTCCTTTTGCATATCAATGACATGATGCGAATTCGCAACATACATTGCTTTGCAGATGATAGTACTGATGATGCTACATACTCCGGCCCTAACGGTATTTCTCGGGAACACGTCGAAGAGCGCCGAAACAAGCTTGTGTCAGAAGTTTAGAATCGACTAGCCGATGTCTCGGAATGGGGTCGTCGAAACCTGGTCACTTTTAACCCCAAGAAGACACAGCTTTGCGTGTTCTCCGCTAAAAAACACCTTTACTATACTACTATTATTAGACCGCCCCGTTGGTCGAGTGGTTAGCGACCCTGCCTACGCAATCAATGGGGTCGGGTGCGGTTCCCGGCAGGGACAGGCATTTGTTTGATGAGCACAGATGTTTGTGTTTCTGTGTTTGGGTGTTTATTAAATATATTCCAGTATTTATATATGTATTTCTATGTATTAGTACCGTTGACTGACACCCATACTACAAGCATATAATTTGCTTACTTTGGGGTCAGATCAATTGGTGTAATTTGTTCAGTGATATTTATTATTTATTATTACTATTATAATAATAAAGTAAGCCCAAATCTTTAGGTAAGTAATAACTTTAATTAACATTTAACATTCAAATGTGTAAATATGTAGTGTTTCCCCGTGTTGGTTCCGGGCCGCTTTGACGAATGCGGTTCTGCCAGGCAGGTAGTAAAAAGCAACGGATTGCCTATGCGAGTAACTCTGTGGTCTAGTGGTCCAGCGTTGGCGTTGACCACATGAGGTCCCGGGTTCGACTCCCGGGGCGGGCACTTTAAAAATAAGTGTTTTTTCAGTTTTCTGATAAACATAAAGTTGCCCGGGATTGGAAAGTGCCCGGTTGGCGATAGGCTTGCCACCTATCACATAGTGAAACAAAGTATTTTCGGCTAATCGTGGGTGCACTTGTTGTACCTCTGCCTACCCTTTCGGGGATACGGGCGTGAAGATACTTTTTTTTTACTATCTTAACTACTGGGTGGTAGAGTTTTTGTACTATCGGCTTACCTATTCCTGCCGCAATAGCGCCAGTGCTTGTCACTGTCGTGTTTCGGTTTGGTGAGTAAGGTAGACGGTAAACTGATGCATGTAGCATTAGACCTCTTCACAAGATAGCAACGCACCATTAACATTTTTGGTGTCCATAGGCGATGGTTGACTCTTCCCATCAGGAGATCCATCTGATTGTTTGCTATCTAATGATATATATAATAAAAGTATGCCGTCACCTTCACCGTCCTCGTCCACATCATGATGTTTCTTGATCAGATCAAAGATTAAAAAGCGTTTGTCGATATGGTTAACTGAACGCGCGACTTCTTCATGAACTGATTAAACTTAATTGATAAATTTATACTTTCCATCGTCGGCATTTGGTGAAACTCCGTCATAATTATTGTTTTAAATTTTACACTTATATATAATATATACTTTTTTATTTAAATAGTCAACCGGTTTCGCATTTTACTGCATCATCAGTCCTGATGATGCAGTAAAATGCGAAACCGGTTGACTATTTAAATAAAAAAGTATATATTATATATAATTAGTGAATTGTGAAACAAAACAAGTGTAAAATTTAAAACAATAATTAATTGATAATATCGTAAGTGATATCGTGATAATATCGTAAGCGCTTCCAGGACCTCTATCACATAATATTATCTACTGATAGAGGCGCTGGAAGTGCTTTATTTATGTGTCAACAAAGCGGCTCCCCTTACCATGTGTTATTTTGTAACGACCTGAAAACTATGTTAAAAGGACTTTTAATATTTTCTAGCGTTCCTAGTTTTTATAAATGGCAATCGTACTCAAAAACAATAAACAAGTATATTAAGGATTTTTATGAAATATCTTATCGATTCCCGAGTTTTACGATATGGCCAATCGTGGATGATAAAATCGTGAAACGTAAGCGATTTAACGGTCTAGTCAATTTTAGTTGCCCACGTCATGAAATGCCACCCATTTCATGAAATTCTCGAGCATTTCATGAAGTAGGTAATTCTGTGATCTGGCCACGACATATACATTTTTAAATTTCATAGAATATTATTAAATAACTTTTAAATATTTACACACCATATCATAGTAGAATATGTTTGTTTTCATTTTATACTAGCTGACCCGACAAACGTTGTTCTGCCTTTTTAACTACTCTTATTTTTTTTCTATATTTTCTCACCTTTTAAACCTTCCCTGGACTTCAACAATTAATTCAAAACCAAAATTAGCCAAATCGGTTCAGCCGTTCTCGAGTTTTAGCGAGACTAACGAACAGCAACTGATTTTATATATATGTAGATAGATTACGTTGAAGCAGGTCGATAGTAACGACGACGAAGCAACTTCAAAATCTTGACGCTTTTAGCATATCGACTCAATGTGCTAGAAGCATCAAGATTTTGAAGTTGCTTTGTAACTTACTGTTTATTCATCCTCAAATTTTATATATAAAGGCTAAATAAAAACGAAATTTCTTATTTAAAATGCCATTTTTATTTAATATTTTAATAATTATATTATTTTTTTATGCAAACGATCTAGAGAAGTTTGCAGAAAGAAAGAAAGAAAGAAAATATTTATTTGCAAGAATATGGGTGTTACAAGTTGTTAAAAATAAATTAAATTACAAACTTTTTTACAAAACTTATTATGATATTAAAGAATTTTTAGCCGATAAAATTAAATGTTAATGGATAGAAATATAAGTTTGTTGAATTGTCCTTAAAAAAAATTCAATGTAGTAAAAATTTTGTAAATGGTGAACATTATGTAAATTATAAAAAAAAAAAAATTACTCAAAATATGAAACTTGTAATTATAAAAATAACTTTGTAATATGGAATCATCCTTGTATATTTATAACAAGAACATAAATTAGAGAAAAAAAGACCAGCCCGCTGATTTTCTTCCGCCGGATCTTCTCAGTGTGTGGCCGCGTTCCGATCCGGTAGTAATTTTGAAAAATTGATACAATTTATAGTTTTAAATGTAATATTATATAATGATATTTTTTTTAAACATTTGCACACCATATATTGGTAGAATATGTCGGTAACTTAATTTATTTTTAACAACTTGTAACACCCATATTCTTGCAAATAAATATTTTCTTTCTTTCTTTCTTTCTTTCAACATATTCTACCATTATATGGTGTGTAAATATTTAAAAAAAATTATCATTATATAATATTACATTTAAAACATTCTTTCGATTATTTAGAATTACTACCGGATCTGAACGCGGCCACACACTGAGAAGATCCGGCGGAAGAAACTCAGCGGGCTGGTCTTTTCTCTCTATTTTATGTACTTGTTATAAATGTAAAATGATGATTTCATATTACAAAAGTTATTTTTATAATTACAAGTTTCATATTTTGTGCAATTAAATTTTTTATAATTTACAAAATGTTCACTATATACAAACGTTTACTAGGTACATTGAAATTTTTTAAGGACAATTCAACAAACTTATATTTCTATCCATTAATATTTAATTTTATCGGCTAAAAATTCTTTAATATCATAATAAGTTTTATCTAACAGCAAATCAAACAACTTTTTGCGAAATTTATTTATAGGTAATGATTTAAGACTATCAGGAATATGATTGTATATAATAATAGACATACAATACACATTTTTTGTAAAAATATTTAATTTTTGATTAGGCACATATAATTTTTTACTATTCCTAAAATATGAGTTACCAGTGACTTCAGCATTTGTTTTAAATAACTTTTGGTGCTTTTTTACAAATACGCTTACATTAACATGGTAAGGGAAGTACCATAAGAGACTTGAAAGTTTGAAACTTGAAAGAAGTTTGCAAGGACTCGTTGGAAGTTGGATGCTTTCAATTGGTCGCAATGGAACTCATTAGAGGAAGGAGGCTTATGTTCATTATGAATTATGATCAATGAATTATGATTATTACTATGAATTATGATCAATATGTTAATAAAGGTGGTAAGGGCAAACAGGCTGGGGGCTCACTTAATGGTAAGTGATCACCACAGCCCATAAACAATTAGGCCGGCTTATACCAAACTATTTAAATATTTTTTACATAATGTAAGCATAGTAAAAGTAATTTAGAAGTACTTAAAAAATTGGGGCAAATGGAACTTAATAATAAACGTAAATAAAAAAAAAACTACTATCATTTTTTTTCATTTTTTTGATACTATTATTCATCCCCGTATTGGTCTGGCCGCGTTTTGAAGAATAGACAATTATAAAAGACAAATGAATGTCTAAACGTGACACCACAATCGTGATTTTCTATTTGGTATAATTCTGTTTGTTCCAAATTTTCTACCACTGCTTTACCTTTGCCAGTCACAAAAGTGACAGTAGTTGTCACTGTCGTGTAGTGTTTGGAGCATGGAGCTTAGAGATGAGGAGGGTAAACTGTGGATAAAAGTGTCCATCAAAATACATCCAATAGTAATTGCTCCACCGTCGCATCGGAATTTTTGAAAAGAAAGCTGTAAAAGAACTTTTTAATACGTTTCCAATTATGAAAATTGCTATAGGTGCTGTCAAATACTTATGCTCAGCATAATTTACTTAATCTGCAACAGCTTACTTCATATTGGGGTTTATGCTACGCCAGTGCCACAAGAAACAACAAAAATAGCTGGACATTTTTGCAACTTTCGCCGTGTTCTTCCCGAGCTCCTTTGAAGAATAGGCCAACTACTGTTTTGCCAGGCAGGCCGTAAAAGGCGACTGATTGGTTATGCGAGTCATTACCATTGTGACTACTAGGTGGTAAATTTCTGAATTGTCTCGTCCAGGCCTGGTACCACCGCCTTACTTATTCCTGCCGCATTAGTATCGGTGCTTGTCACTGTCGTGTTCCCGTTCGGAGAGTAAGGTAGCCGTTACACTTATGCATGTGGCATTAGACCGCGCCACAAGATAGCAACGCACCATTAACACCTTTGGTGTCTATATGCGATGGTTGACTCTTTCCATCAGGAGACATATCTACATGTTTGCTATATTATAATTTTAAAAAAATACAACTGCCATCCCTACCCTATATAAGTACGTCTTATCTCCATAGTTTGGAGGATAATATAGTCGGTAAACTTATAAATAATAAATAAATAAATAAGGCTTTTATTATTTCTCAATTTATAAACGATCATGCATTTTTTTTTTTCAAAATCATTTGATGAAAAAAAAATTGAGGGGTCGGAAAACTTATGCATGTGAAATTAAATCCCTGTCACACGAATGGTAACGCATCATTAAGATCGTTGGTTCATTAGTAACATCTTGTCATTGTTATAGATGTTTGTTAATATCCATTAGAATGTAAAATATGTTTACCAAATCATAAATATTCTCTAATTCCATTTTATTGTAAGACTTTTTGCCATTTCAGCTTCGGGACATTAAAAAGTAATACGTAACAGCTATAAACGACAATTTTACGAGCAATAAACCTAATACCTACTTATAAAATATAAAAAGAAGAAAAACGCTCATGGTGATATTTTAAAATCATGAGTGTATATTAGCTCTCATTCTTTTACATCGACGCGACGTCCTAAAATACATGACAGTAAACAAGACAGACTGAATGACGTGTGCGCATGATCAAATTTTTATCTTCCCACTACGTAAGTAGATAAGGAAGTTACTGATTTTACCCTGATTTTCTAAAATCAAGTTTTGACCAGATGTCCACGTTTTGAGGCCTAGGAACCTTTTCCGACTATTTTCACGATGACGTCAGTATGTCTGTATGTATGTATGTGTGTGTGAGTGTGAGTATGTGTGTATGTAAACATCTCAAAACTTTTGAACGGCTGGACCGATCGAAACGCGGTTGATGGCATTCGTTTGGATTCTGCTCAACTTAGATTTCCTAAAAATTTGAACAGATTCGGTCCAGGATATGTTGAGAAATTTTGAAAAAACACAAAAAAAATGTTGGCGAAACAATATTTTTTAATATAATTTCCAGATTTATCTGCCAATTGAGTACAAAAACTAATCGACTCTATTCCTCGAAAAACCACGTCTAATACATAAATTGCATCAAAGTCGGTTTATCCGTTTGGGAGTAATCTTTGACGAAATATTTTGATAAAAGTGTTTTTCGACATAGCTTTCAAGTTTTTTTTCAACCAATGATTTTTTGGTATTTTACAATATTTTAGTACTAAAAAAACTACGTCAAATGCCGTTTCAAAAATCAAAATCGAATCTCATTCCCAATACTTTTAGCTTTTCAAATATTAAAATTACGTTGTTTTTAGCAAACTTACTTAATTTTTTTAAATAACTCTCAAGCTAATTCACCGATTGACTTAAAAATCTTATCGGCTTTTCTTCTTTAAAAACGGCATCAAATACAGTTAATTTAATCAAATTCGGTCAATTTGTTTGAGATTTATCAACGAAGAAAATTAAAAGTAAAATGTTTTTTACATTGCATCGCAATTGTTCAACCTATCGATTATTTAGCTAAAGCAATATTTTAGATCTCAAAAATTGAGTTGAATGCCATCATCGGTTTCAAAATATATAGCTTTTCAAAAATTAATATACTGCCATTTTTAACAAAATAGATGTTTGAACTGAAAAATCTATGCTTATATTTTTTACTCTTTTGAGCTTAAAATACTTAATTTAGTGGGAAGAAAAAAAAAGAAGGGGCTATCCCTGGAGCCCGTAGGGTCTAGCGTTTTCATGTTTTTTTTATGTCATAAGATGTCAAACAAGCAAATGACTCTCCTGATGGAAAGAGTCAACTATCTATATATGATATTAGGGAGCGTACCCATACTACGTGACTCATTTAAGGGGGAGAGGGAGGTCTTTTAAATACTACGCTAACTCACAGAAGCGGGGGGTTAGATTATTGTCACGTAGTCGATTTTGCAGAGAAGTCTCGCGCTATTTCGAATTATCTATACATATAATAAAACTGTAAGGGGTCGATTTCTGTACATTGAAGATATTTTAAAAATTTTTTTTGGAAGATACTCTTTAATCGATACTGAAGCGAAAAATGTAATTTTTTTAATTTTTGTCTGTCTGTCTGTCTGTCTGTATCAAGGCCGCGCATCACGCCGAATCTACTGAACGGATTCAAATGAAATTTAGCATGATTAGAGTTCATACTCCAAAGAAGGTTATAGGATATTTTTTATCCCAAATTTCAGTATGGTTCCCGTGGGATAGGGGATGAGAATAAAAACGTATATTTAGCTTTAATTCATTAACCTGTCATCCGAAATCCTTTATTATTTTTTTGTTTAAAAGTAAGTACTATAAAGATTATCTCTTAAAAATTTCAAATTCATGAGTTTTATAATGTAGAAGTTACAGACATCACAAGTTTCAACGGTTTCGGGTGGTAAGTCCAATTGAACGTGACACCCAGAGTGTATACAAAACCTTTGAACGCACGGCTCAATATAAGTTAGCTGAAATATAAGTTAGTTATCATTTCATAGTGTTATATAATGGATATAACCCGAGAGATTCAGTTCTAGAATGTATACTTTTTTATTAAATGTTATTATGAATGCAATTTTACTAGCTTGAAAATTAGTAAAATATGTGTAAAATATAAACCTAAACATTTTATTTTTATATAAGAATAATTATAATATATTTGAAAATATAACAGGTCAATTTTCAGGTTTTTTTTAATGAGTTAGAGAGGAAATTGAGTATACTAATAGAATTTGTTCTTTATAAAATTTAACGTAAGGATAGGCTATTGCGAAAATTCACTATTTTGTTTTTACATTGCATAACTTAAAAAAGGATAAAAAGTATCTACACGCCCATATCCTGGAATACATAGGCAGAGGTACAAGAAGTGTACCCACGATTAGCCGAAAATACTTTCACACAATGTGATAGGTGGCAAGCCAATCCTGGGCAAGGTTGTTTTATCATAAAACTAAAAAAGCACATTTTGTTTCGCCTGACCCGGGAATCGGGCCCGGGATCTCATATGGTCAACGACGACACCGGACCGCTAAGACAACACGGTAAATATTTCAAAATCATCAATCAGTTATCTTTTAAAATGAATGAAACTTCTGCAAAGTGTAGATGTTAAAGTGCCTAAGCTATTTAGTATACTGACTAAAGTCGGACTCCAAAATACTTTTAAAAAAATTGTTAAGTAGAATATACGAACATGTACTTATAAGTTCTGTCCAGAATAAGATCAACATCTTACAGAAAAACTTTACACACATATAACTTCATCAAAACAAATTCTATCAAAAGATACTTAACTTTCCTTTATTTGTAGAATCAAAAATCAAAAGTGTGAGGAAAAATTACGTGGCGTTGTTGTTTTTTATTAAAGTATCATCACGCCCGATTCTCTTGTATGTCGCCCGATTCTCGAGGCAGAGTAAACCGACCGTCTATAGACTTTCCGGTTCACCGCGATTCACCGATTTGTCGGTTGGTGAGATAAATGGTAATCCTCATCGCCGCATAGTCGATCGACTATTTTTAGCGATAACTGGAACCGAAAGTGTTACGTGCTCATCCGAGGCACGGCAGTGGTAATATATATACCACTCCGCCAGTTTCCGTGTTGCTACTGAGATTTTAGATTTTCGAGAAAATCCTCGAAAATATCTCAATAACATCTTTGACCGATCCGGGGTTTGAACCCGGGACCTCATGATCTGAGCCGAATAGGCTGTCCCTAGACCTGGAGGTAGAGTAGTATGTTATAATAATAAAAAACCCTTGACTGCTTATCTTGCTTATTGAAAATGATACAAATTTTTTTTTTTTATTGCAAGTTGTTTTCAATGGTCAAGAACAGCTTCTTAGTCAAAGGCTATTTAGTTTTTTATTATTAACAAACTACTAAGCCATGTGTTAATTTATTTATTTGTAACTTCCCGCTACGAGATTTGCCTTAAATAAAAATTATTCAAAAAATAAACCTGAATAAATAACTTTTCATCTTTCTAATTAGGTATATATTTTTTTAACTTCCCGCTACGTAGCTACGTAGATAAGGAAGTTACTGATCTTGCCTCGATTTTAGAAAATCGAGTGTTCAACAGATCTCCACGTTTTGAGGACCTAGGAACCTTTTCTGACTATTTTCATGATGACATATGTATGTATATGTGTGTGTGCGCTTCCCTATTGATAATAAAAATACATGTCGATTCCACGCGTATTTTACGAAATATTGGCAAAAAAATTCAAAAAGCCGTATTTTAATTGTTTTAAACAAAATGTTCTTAACCCCCACACGTCCTCCTCCACGGTCAAGATATTATGCTTAATAGTAATAACATTACAGTTATAACGTTTACTGGAAGAAATTACTATTTATTTCGCCCTGACTTATAGGTCTTGACTAATACTACTGCAATGGAGTCAGATATTGTTAATTATCAGACATACACCATGGATTTTAAAATTACTTAGCTTAAAAAATCATCGTTGCCCATTAAGAACCTAGGTACAAGCCGATACTTTCACCTTCAATTTTTTGCCATCAAAAAATCTTAAAGTTGTTATGATAATAATATCTAAGGTTGTTGAAACCAAAAATGTCTATTTTGAAGTTTTAATGCTGTAACTTTTGATCGCGATTTTATCGATTTTAATTTTTTAAACAGCATTAACCGCAGTTTTAGCAAGATGAAAAACGTTGTCGTGGGCCAAAATTAACTGGTTGAAAAATCTCAAAGTTATGTTTAACTACATTTTTTTTAAGTTTTTCGTACGCGGTAACTCCTGAAGGATTATTGACCGAACCTTCTGCTCTGAAACCGGCTATGACGTGACAAACGTTGCACGTAATATAACAAATATAAACTAAACCGTGCAGTCGTTAAACAGCGAACAGCTGTCAATGGAGTAAGGATAACACCGTAAACAACCCTGGGTGGAAGTTTTTTTGGACTCACTTCAAGAAAACTCACTCACGAAAACATTTTTTTACAAATAAGAATTAAATTCACAGCCTCTTGGCTGATTATGATTGCCCTGGCAGTGGCGTATTTTAGCTGCGACACTTTTATCCGGTGGAAGGATAACCCCAGCCATGTTTAAAAATGATAATACAGATGAAGACATTTGCTTCACCGGTGTGCAATTTTCCTTTCTGTAAAAAATAGGTTTTGCAAAAATGATTTTAGTCAAATATAGTCATATGGAATGAGTATATAATTGCATATATATAAAACTGAAGGCATGACTGTAGAAAATAAAAGGCGAGGTGACTTCAGTTAAACACTGCCTAAATCCCTACAAGGCACAAGGGTCGTTATCAAAAACGTGTTTTCAAAACTACACTAAAAGAATCCTTAATATTTCTCCTTTGATAAAAGTGCTTCGCCGTCCAAAGTATTGCTGAATACGAGAAATACTGTGGTCAGTTCCTAATAATTACTCTGCAAGGATGGCCAAACGCGGACGAAGTCGCGGGTACAGCTAGTATTTGAATAATAACGCGCGGAGTGTTTAGTGCTTTCTAAACTCACAGTTGATAGCGTTGACATATGTCGAGACGTCAGCTAATTGAAAACAAACACTGTTTGTCCGACATTTTTTAGCAATAAATGTCAGTTTTGTGCAATAAACGCCGTAAGAAATAAGAGCCAAATTATTTTTATTACTTTCAGTTTCTGCATGCAAAATAATTAAAAATCACATTTTCTAATACAACGTAACAACTTGAGAAGGAGGGGGGTCTTAGTATATACTACGAGCGGTCACCAAGGGGAGGGAGGGGTCGAAAAAGATTAATAAATAGTTCACGTAGTATGGGTACGTTCCCTTATGTTAATAGTGCGTTACTTTCTGTGTGATGGAATGGTAATACCACATGCATAATTTTGCCGGTTACTTTACAATCCAAGTTGGAATAAGTAATAAGCACTAAGATTATTGCTGCAGGAATTGGTAAGGCGGTATTATCAAACCTGTCTAGACGTTACTAAATTCACGTAGTAGACGCGTGAACCCATTCGTTAGCCTTTTATGAACTGCCTCGCAAATGGCGGATTCTATAAAGAGCGTCCGGCCGTCATACGGTAGAACTGCTGATGAGGGATTGTGCTGACGTCTGTTGTTAAGTAGATTAATAATAAAGTATAAATATTTTGCGAACTACTGCAACTACTCTTTGCGGTACTACCAATTAAAAAAAATGATGTGGTGTCGCGGGACACCAGGTAGGAACGAACTTCCTTCGGCTAAACGGCACTACTCGCTTGTGTACGCGACTGTCGCGCCTGCGCACGTCTCATTTAACGCTTTTATTCCACGCATTTTTCTTACGGTTTTACTATCACATATTTTTCAGTTCGGTCGCGCAGCAAAATCCCTATCCCCTCCAAGCCTGCCGTAAGGAACTTCGTTCCAATAAAATGTTGAAAATAAACAAACGAAAGTAACATTAAAGTACTAGCAGTTTAAAAACCACACACATGGATCACATATCTCCATCAACTGAAAAAGGTTGACGCGTCCGTAATGGACATTGGACTGTAACAAATATATCTAACGGACCTTCTACGCATCAAGGAGTTTAGTTAAGCTTAGTGCACAATTTTGCGATAGAGGACTGACAAATTATGTTATTATCTCAGTAATATTAGAACCCGGAAAGTAATAGATCGTGAAAAAAGGTTTTTCGTATTTTATTTATAAATTAAATATAATTTTAATCATAATTTATTTATATTACTAAGATAATTATATTATGAGCTATTTGGTTAATACTTTGTCAGTTTGTAATTAATTGCTGTAGAATTTTGAAACATCTGATTAGAAAATTGCGACACGTAGCTTCGGGAATCCTCTCGAAAACGAAACTAATCATTTTGAAGAAAGCGAAACGGGGTAAAATCTGAGGGAAAATCATAACTTTTGTACTGATCAATTTTGGCATTTGTGTTCGGGTATTGTATTCCCAGAGAGAGAGAGAGAGAGAGAGAGAGAGAGAAGATATGATGTAAGGTTCAGAGACACCCACACATTTTTATTAAGATACCGAAAAAATTATATGTTCTAGTCTTTAAATCTGTTAAAAACCACAAATCACAGGATGTTGCCAGTACAAATTCAGAAATATACGCATGAATATTTTTGCCGGTAAACCGATAAATAACAGCTGTGTTGCCAGATTTCCGTTTCACAAACATTCTGCTGTGATTGGTGGTACTGCGAATTTTATAGTTTTCATCAAACTGCTGTTAGTGTTACCGAATAATTGATTTCCCTGATATTTTGACAGGTCACTTGATTGTGACGGGCGTATATCGTTTTGAACTGGTAGAGGATTATGGAATTGGTTTTAAATTGGTCACGATTTTACATAATATTGACAAATGGATTCAAGCTGCAGCGCTCTTTCGGTTGTTGGTTGGTTGTTGCAAAACATTAAATGTTAGAACGCTTCTAGTTGTTATTTAACTTGAAAGCTTCGCGGTTCAATATCGTTACGTCAAGGGCGTCACCAGACTGAATTGAGGTATTTTAAACACAAAAAAAAAAAAATACCCAAGCACAGATTCTGAGCTCGAAAAATTCGAAAATCTTATATGTCAAAATCAACACAAATTTTATTGATTCAGGCGTCATTTTGCGGAAATCTATTATTAAATATGTGAAATTAATTAAATTTGTTATTATCCGCGAACTGTTCTATGTATCCTCCGTGATGGTACCAAAAAGAAAGACGTTGGTTTAATAAATGGATAAGACTCACCGATGGTCCGGATCAAAATGAAGACACCAGCGGCACAATTATCCACTCACATCTACCATCACGGATCATCCAATAGTTACGATGTTACTGACATTGAATGTCTGTTTTACAAATTGCCTGGCGGAAACAATAGATGGCCTACTCTTCAGTCTGGCCCTAACAACACGGGTGAAACTCACTAACAAACAGGTACATTCATAGGCGCACCCCGGGGGGGGGGGGGAACCGTAACATTTTAAGACTATTTTTATCTCAATACAACAGTAGATAGCTAATAGAGAGGTAAACAATGTCCGGGGGTGGGCAGCTGCCCCTCCCTGCCCTCCCCCCCTCGGTACGCCCAAGTACACTAAAGAACAGATATGACAACACCATTTTTTAATTAGTTTTTAAGAGATTTTTAAGACAAAGACTCTGAGATAACTATTGGTTAGTGTTTATGCACGAGTAAGGTCTTCTTTTTTATTATTTTATTATTTTCTAATAAATACAACAAGACCAAGTACAAAACAACTTCACGAAATATATTATATTAATTTAATACAAAGTGTTCATCTCAGACAAGATTTTAACTAAACACTAGTCAGAGCCTAATTGCATATGAGTCAACGCTAGTGTTGTCGAATCGTTTCTAGTTGCAGTATCGATAGTTCAGTTTTAAAGTTAGACTGATAATTAACTATCCATCAAAAGGTATCACCCAACCCATTTGTGTGGTATCTTTGGGTTTCTAGTTAAGTTATTTGAGCTATCAAGAGACTAATAAAACGGTGAAATGGAAGTCCGTAACTGACACTCTTTGTGAAATCAGATGTTGTCAGCCATTACATAAGCTTTTTTGCTATCATTTAAGTTCTGGTAAACACAAAGTTGCCCGGGATTGGAAAGTGCCCGGTTGACGATAGGCTTGCCACCTACCACATTTGTGGGACCAAGTATCTTCGGATAATCGTGGGTGCACTTGTTGTACCTCTGCCTACCCCTTCGGGGATACAGGCGTGAAGATACTTTTTTTTTCATTTAAGTTTTACGTTCAGAGCGTTTTTTTTAACGTAGAAATGTGTTGTTTAATTTCATGTATTTGGTAGTCGTTTGGGTGTTTTTATTTAGCTATTTTTATTGTTTATCAAGTACATGACTATTTTTATTACTGCAGTTTAATTTTCACTAAACGATGTAAAGCTGATATTCATAACAATATATATTGAACCCAAACATATGAATAATAAAAATAAAACTAAGCTGCGATTTTATTATTATTTATCTATATTTAGTAACATGTACCAAAACATAAATGTGGAATGAGAGCATAGTTCAATATAAGATTATGTGTCACTGTTGACTTCGCAGATAAAATAACTAAAATATATTTAGGTGCCAAATTTTGTAAAGAAAGTCCTAAAATTTTAATTACAAGAACATGTGACATTCTATATTAAATTTACATAAAAATTTCTTGTTTCTTAGTTCCACCGCTAAAAAAGTAATGAAAGTTCTTAAATTTTAACAAACAATTATTTACATAATGTATTTATTTTCACTTAGGATATAATTCTAGCTCAAAATTTGATTAAGCTATTTTTCAACTACTTTGGCTAGTTTGGATTCTAGATAAATTAAGAGGTTTTAATAAAGGTGCTAAATTTCATATATGTAAGATAAATAGTTTTTGAGTTGTAAAGGGATCAAAATTAGCCCGGAATTGTTGATTACACACGTGTGGTGCATCACCAGTTCCTTCTTTGAACTTGGCTGGACACACTCCCGCATGTCTAGACGTACTGCGTGTAGTATCAGCGTAGACATTTATTGTTTTTATATTTACTATGTATAATAATACATTAATGAATCAACAGTTATGTTATGAGCGGGTGTTATGAAGAATAGACGAACTGAGCTTTTTTTCACTAGCTGAATCGGTAATTATATGACTTAAATCAGAAATCATAGACGGAAATAAATAGTTGTGTACAAAATGTTGTGGTACCTACAATGTTCAGCAGCTTCAAGTGCACTCTTTGTACTTATCCCATTACGTTAAACGTAACTGTATCTGCTACGATTAATAAGAAACTTGGACGTAGCAACAAATAAACCGTAATACGCTAACTACTGCTCCGTTTGTTTACCTAATTGCATATAAGGGAGGTTGATTTATAAAAGAAAACATGTAAGATTTGTCTATAAGGATTAGGTAGAATAGATGAAGAAGTAAAAAGTATCTTCACACTCGTATCCTCAGGCAGGGAGGCAGAGGTATAACCAGTGCACCAACGATTCACCGAAGATACTCTGTCCCACAGTGTGATAGGTGGCAAGCTTATAGCTAATCGGGCACTTATCCAATCTCGGGTAACGTTTTTCTTATTAGAAAACTGAAAAAACATATTTAAATTGCCCGACCTGGAGATCGGAAACCGACACCGGATCAAAAGACTATAGAGGTGATCGATGTTGTGTAAAAAAGTTATAACATCAAAATTAACTCCTTTGTGTTCAATTACAAGGTTGTCTGATATTGATAAACCTTAATAATAATTAAAATTATCGATAATCGATCATTTAATCGATTGTTAACAAAAAAAGAAATACTAAAACATCGATTGTCTATAGTAGACTATAGAAAACACTAGCACTAATAGAGGTTGGTTGTTGACTTGTTTGTAAATAATTAAATGACGAGTGGGCAGTAAGCAAGCAAGCTTGTATCAACAAGATCTATCGCTGATTAATAAGGCCTAATTGTGGATGTGTAAACATGGTCTAATAAATAACGAACGGTCGATAAACAAAAGACAACACGACAGATCTAGTTCCAGTCTGATGTACACAATTTGTATGTGGTTGTCCGGGCTACTTTTGAGGAATAGACCATTGACTGTTCTGCCAGACAATTAGTAGACGAGCGATTAGCTATGCAAATTACTACCATCGTGTCTACTAGGTGGTAGAGTTTTGCATTGTTTTACCCAGATCTGGCACCACTGCCTTACCTATTCCTGCCGCAATAGCGGCTGCTTGTCAGTGTCGTGTTCCTGTTCAGAGAATATAGTAACCGGTTACCTTATTCGTGTGGGATTAAGACTGTGCCACAAGGATAGCAACGCATTATTAACATTTTTCGTGTCTGTAGACGATTGTTTTCTTTTTGCATCAGAAGAACCATCTATTTGCTTGCTATCTTATAACATAAAAAAACATGAAATTCAGTATTAATAAGGTTAAAGTTTTGTCCAAATATCTCGGCCTCTTAAGAACCAACATAATATGGGCATTTAACTAATATTTCGATTAACTTCTTACATTTTATACCTTTATAATTTTACGGTTCCACTCTTTTCAACATGGCATTTTTATCTATCTAGATCAATAAACAACTCTGTTATAATTTAAAATACATTTTTTATTTTAATATTTTGGTGGTAATTCTTTTATAGATAATGAAGGTTATCAATAATATTTAGTACAAATTGATGATTTTCCCTTTTTCCCATTTCATTTAATTTCACCTTATTTTATCTAATTTCATTCATCTCATCTCATCTCATCTCACTAATCACATCTCGATTTATTTCATTACATTTCAATATCCTACTAATATTATAAATGCGAAAGTTTGTGAGTATGTATGTAAGGATGTTTGTTACTCTATCACGCAAATACTACTGAACTGATTACGATGAAATTTGGTATGTAGATAGTTGAAGACCCAGAATAACACATAGGCTACTTTTTATCCCGGAAAAGTTAGGTGATCCCGCGGGATTCACTAAAAACTTTTATAATGCAGCGGGATGCACGCTGCAGCTAGTCTAGTATAAATTGATGATTATCTCTAAGTTAGTACGAACACTGCCACAAATAAATCCGTGAGAGTGACTGTTAGATATGTTATACTGTGAGATATATTATACTGTGAGATAAATAAAAAATTATGTCTTATTTTTTTGTAATTTATTTTTAACATTACTATAGAAAACAATGTTTTAACTTCATGGTAATAAGTAAAGAAAACAGGAAGGCCTCTAAGCCCAGGGGCCCTACTCGTCGTAGTCTTCGCTCGTCCCAGCAATGGGACGGGAAAATGGTTTCGGGGCTGGTTGACCCGAAACCATTTCCCCGGGGCTAGGTCGTTAGGTTGGGTGTGGGGTTGACTCTCCTTGCCCTCTGGTTTGCAATTTTGGTGTAAGGGTGAGTGGGAATATAGTAATGATAGAGGTGATCCCCCCCTTTCGCTCACCAGCATGCGATCCGCCCCGCAAGCGGGGGATCAAACGCACAGCGTCGCGTTCCGCCCTTGTCTACAATGCACACATACGCGCGGCGGTGCTATCTGGTTCCATCGCTTTATATCGTTTTGACTTTTGAATATGTTGCTCTGTTTTCAATTCGTAGTATCAAAATCTATAGCTCTATCTCTTTTTTGGGCTACACCATATTATCCTTCTTTTTTCTCATGTAACAAGATATATATACCTAAACTTGACGAGTCCTCAAAAGCCTCAAAAATTTTTTCTCAGTTCTGGCACACAATGAATGTTGAATCGCGTCTAAAATTTTTTCTTCAAACATACCTATGTTGATTTTATATTGTTGTTTGATGATGTCACATCACTAGTTTTACTGAATGTCGACTCGTTTGTAAGTAATGAGAGAGTACGCGTGGTCAGTGAGGTTTTATCAATTAGATCTATCGCTGATTGATGCTACTGTATGACTAACTCACTTTGAACGGCTGTTGATAGGTTCAGCTGATTAACAATCTGTCTCGAACGTTTCGCTCTTGCCTAAAATACTTTTGTATGTAGTTCATGAAAGGCGAAATATTGAACAAATATGTTGGTGTTAACGTGAATACTACTAAAATTAGCAAATATTTCGCCTGGGCTGTACTATGTTTTATTTATTCGTGAAATAGTAATGACAGTGTTTGTCATTATCCATATAAATATTATAAATGTGGAAGTGTGTTTGTTTGTCTCTCTTTCACCGCAAAACGGAGCGACGAATTGACGTGATTTTTTAAGTGGAGATAGTTGAAGGGATGGAGAGTGACATAAGCTACTTTTTGTCTCTTTCTAACATCCCACTTCCCTTAACCTCTCGAGTCCTATATTCGCACGCGCGGTATTTAGCGGTGGCATTCGTTACTAATTGACATGTGCCAACCCTGATACCGCGTTGTACAAATAATATTATTTCTCTATAATTAAACCATATTTTATCATTCTCTAAACGACTCAATACGTATTGATAGATATATTTTCTGTCTACTAGGATTCAAAATAAAGTTATTCAGTAAAATACTTTATGCATATAATAAAATTCAAATAAGGTGCGGCCATATTTAACCATTGAACGCCGATAGAAACTTAAAAAATACGAAGCGGTCATAGACCGACTGGGGTTCGACAGGTTAAATGATTTTAACGCGAGCGAAGCCGCGGACAAAAGCTAGTTGTTAATAATTTTGAAAGGTAAGGTAACTGGTAAACTTATAAATAAAATAAAATATTGTTTATTTCAGATATTCACATCGTCCATAGAAAGAGAAAAAAATTATAAAAATATATTAATACTATAGTTGTCAATTTATACAATTGTACTGTTTTACAATAAGGCAAATTACCAAGTTTTGACGACGAAAAGTGTAGAATATAAAACATCTAGTATATTTTATATTCTGCACTTTTAATTAAGTAATAATTTAAACTAGCAAAAAGCAGAGCTTTGTAAGGGCTTGCTAAGTTATATTACCTAGTAATATTCTTAGGAAAGTATTTTTATGCGAATTACATCTTTTAATGTATCATGGACTTTATTTATTATGTTCGCATCAAAGGCGTCGTCAAGCTTTGTATATAGGGAGGCGCAAGAAAATAAAACCAAAATAAAAAATAAAATGTTTCTAAGATAATTTTTTTTTGTACTTATGTATAAGAAAAATTCTTTAAAATTTTCTTGATTTATTAAAAACACGATTTCTATAATTGTCAATGTTATCTACACAGAACAATTATAAAGGTTATCTACATATTTTACACCATATTTTCTGCTCTACCTATAATATAGTATCTACCTACCTATAATATGTAGCAACTCAAGATCTATCTCGCGCCACCACTTCGCTCTTGAAGTCTAATACTGATAGAAATCAATTTTTATTTATGGTGACTTTCTTGTAAAAAAGATTTTTCTAGGAAAAATGAGTTTTAAAAATAAAAATTGATCTTATAAAGAAAATTTAATTTAATTAACCTTCAAAATTTTTAGAATTAATATTGGACTTACCGCAGGCACGAAGAATTGGCGGTAGAAACTCAGCGAATAAATTTTTCGAATTTTTCCGTTAGAGAAACTCTCGGGGCTCGATTTCCGAGTCAGGCAAATCAAAAATGTGGTTTTTCAGTTTGATGACAAAAACAACGTTGCCCGGGATTGAAAAAGTAAAGTAAAGTTGAAAAAGTAAGTAGTTGGTGATAGACTATATCTACCTATCACTTTCTGTAATCTGTAAATGGTTGACCTTGCAAGCCATCCCTGAAACTTCCTGCTAAATTAACGTATTTCAAGCTCAAAATAATAAAAACTATAAGCATAGGTTTTTTAGTATAAACATCTATTTTGATAAAAATGACAGTATATTGATTTTGAAAAGCTGTATATTTTGGAAACGATGATCGATTTTGATCTTTCAAATGGCATTCAACTCAATTTAAATATTGCTTTGGCTAAAAAATCGGTAGATTCAAAAATTTCGAAACAATGTCAAGAAACATTTTTCTCAAAAATTTTCGTCATTCCCGTCGATCCCAAACAAATAGACCGATTTTTATCCAATAAACGGTACGTGGCGCAGTTTTTAAAGGAGAAAAGATGATAAGAATTTGAAGTCAATCAGTATATTAGCCTGAAAGTTATTTCAAAAATATTAAGTAACTTTGCTATTGCTTAATTTTAATATTTGAAAAGCTGTAACTTTTGAAAATAAGATTCGGTTTTGATTTTTAAAAGGGCATTATTAGGGCGACGTAATTTTTTTAGTATTAAAATATCGTAGAATACCAAAAAATGATTGGTTGAAATATTTCGAAGCTATGTCGAAAAAACACTTTTTCCAAAATTTTCGTCAACGATTACTTCCAAACGAATAAACTGATTTTGAGGTAATTTATGCATTAGACGTAATTTTTTGAGAAATAGAGCTGATTAGTTTTTGTACTCAATCGGTACGTTAATATAGAAATTATTTAAAAAAAATTCTGCCACAATTTTTTTTGGGTTTTTTCAAAATTTCTCAAAATCTCATGGGCCTATTTGGTTCAAATTTTCAGAAAGTATAAGCATTTTAATGGTAGATAACATTAAAATGCTTATACTTAATATCTAGACATGAATTTAAACCACCACGTCAAAGCTCAAACCTAAAAGTGCGATACTTTTTTAGTAAAATGTACCACAAAAGTGCATAGAAAGTCGCCTAGTGTAGGACTCGCTTCGCTCGCCCTGATTAAATACACTACCCTCTTAATTAAGGTTCTACCTGATGGTAAGTGATCACCGCCGCCCATGGACATCCACAATTCCAGAGGTCTTGCAGTTGCGTTCCCGGCCTTTTAAGAATGAGTAAGCTCTTTTCTTGAAGGCCCCAAGTCGTATCCGTTTGGAAACACCCCCGCCGGTAATTGAATCCACAACAAAGTAGTGCGAGGCAAAAAGTGCCGAGAGAAACGCAGAGTTGTGGATTTCCAGACATTGAGATGGTGAGGATGGAATTTCAAATTTTGACGCGATGTCCGATGATGGAATTCGGCGGCAGGAATTAATCCAAATAACTCGTCGGAACGCTCCCCACGAAAGATACGATAGAAGACATAGAGTGAATCAACATCTCTGCGCAATGCCAAAGAGTCAAGCCTTTCGAATTAGCCAGGTCGAACCGCTCTACGCTGAATGCGATCAAAAGGAAGGAGCTGGTACTGAGGAGCTCCGGCCCAGAGAGATCCATATAGTCCTAATGGATACGCTTTGACATTATGTTTTGAAGAGTTATCGCAACATCGTCAGAGTCCTTATAGATTTCGCGAGCCTGCATGTTACCTCTGAATCCGCTACTGCAAAAAGCTATAACCTAGTTAAGTAGGTAGTGACGATGGTAATAATGCTTAGCTTTCACTCGCTTTTTATGAAATATCAAACGGAAAAGCTATTGATTGACTTTAAAAGAGGGCAGTATACACGGGTATATTTTCGGTCGGGTGCGTCGCTATTAAATAATGACGTCACGCGAAAATTGGGTAGTTAAATGACATTTTTATTGCGTGATATAAAAGAAAGTTTACTTTCAATTTCGTATCTCGTTTGTCTGAATTGTGTCGGATGTTTTTCCCGAGTGGAAATGTCTCCGCTTATTAAGACGAACCGATACACATGTTACGTAAATTGGAACTTTTGCTCTCTTGAGAAGTTTTTATGATTTTGGTATATTTGTAACGATTAATAATCTGTTTTTTGTTATATATATATATATATATATATATATATATATATATATATATATATATATATATATATATATATATATATATATATATATATATATATATATATATATATATATATAATTTTTGTCTGTTTGTCTGTATGTATGTCCGGGGTAAACTCAAAAAGTACCGTATGGATTTACTTCAAATTTTGTATGAATATTACTAATAGGTCGGGTCGGGGTAGGCTATATATTATCTTGCGCGGACGAAGTCGCTGGCAACAGCTAGTTAATAATAATATCGGTAAAATAACACGAACTGAACTAACCCCAAAATAAGCAAATCATTTGCTTGTGTTATGGGTGTTAGAAAACAATACTAATACATAGAAACACACATTATATAAATACTGCTACACACATAATACTGTTACACAAATAATAAACACCCGAACCCAGAAATACAAACATCTATGCTCACAGCATAAATGTTTGTGTGTATAATAAATTGTTATTTGGGACAAGAAAGTAGGAACTAGAAGCCTTCATTTCGTAATTGTTGCAAGTTTCCGAATTATCAGGAGACCTCCCTGCCGGGACTCCGTGTCCGCCCCATGTCTGTCACATTTCGGAACAGATGTGCGCAACATTTTATCCTACGTAATTTATCAAATACTGACTTGTACCGAATAGGCACCTTTTTTTATGTATCTTCACGTCCGTATTCCGAAAGAAGTAGGCAAAGAAGTAGGTGTAACCAGTGTACCCACGGTTAGGTTAGCAAGGTTAGGTATTAGATACTTAGTTCCACAATGTGGTAGGTGGCAAGCATATCGCCAACCGGGTACATACTCAATCCCGGGCAACGTTATTTTTTATAAAAAAACTGAAGAAATACATTTTGAATTGCCCGACCCCGAAATTGAACCAGGGATCTCATGTGGTCATCATCGACATCGGACCACTAGACCACAGAGGCGACTATTTTTTAATTAATTTTAGTCACAACTGTAATTATAATCGATTAAAGATACTTTTAGTTGTTAACGCGTTGAGTCTTTATACATGTGCAGGTTAAATAGTATAAGATTGTACATATTGAAGGACATGATAGTTAATGGTCATATTATGTAACCAATAAAAAAAGATTATACTTCTTAACTACATAGTAAACTACAAATACATTAGTGTAGTGATATAAAAAAATTATGCGCCGTCGACAGCGACCCGTTAGCGAGTCGTTCAGCGAATCGATGTTTGAAAGAATGAACTTTGATATTATCTAATTAAAATTGAAGAAGATTATTTGAGGAGCTAATTTTCAAAAGGGTATCTTTTTATTTTTTATTTTTTTTCAATACAACAATCAAAACTGTGCATTGAATATTTTTTAAAAAGAATACTTGGGGCGTGATCTACAATCGATATCGAAGCCAAAAATATAGTTTTTAGAATTTATGTCTGTCTGTTTGTCTGTATGTATGTCCGGGGTAAACTCAAAAACTACTGCATGGATTTATTTCAAATTTTGTATGAATATTACTAATAGGTCGGGTCAACATATAGGCTACATATTATCACGCTATCACCTAAGGGGGAGGAGCTGTGCGGAGTGAACGAAGTCCGCGCGGACGAAGTCGTGGGCAACAACTAGTTATACAATAATACTTCATTTCTACTAGGTGTCCCATGCAATCTCTCAGCTTCTTAGAGTTACTCCTCCTCTCACCTAGAAAGTAAAACGGGACACTATTACTAAGCCTCCGAGGTGTTTGTCCGTCTGTCTGTCTGACACCAGGCTGTATCTCATAACCCGTGATAGCTAGAAAGCTGAAATTTTCACAAATTATATATTTCCGTTGCCTCTATAACAACAAATACTAAAAATAAAAAAATGAAAATATTAAATTAACAATACAATAAACGTGTTTTTTCGTACTTTTTAAAGATGATAGTGAGGAACCCTTCACGCGCCAGTCCGTTTCGCGTTGGCCGGTTTTTTATTTAAATTTATAAGGTAGTTAAGGAAGGCCGGTATTGTAATAGCCCTGATTTTTTTTCTGCAAAATACCATCTAGGCCGTGACATTGTATCGTCACTCGTCAGACAGTACATTCTCCAGGTAAGTAATCGGGGAATTATATCACTGACTAAAATAGCGTCACTGGCGAATTATGATTTTTTTAAATGCTTTAATCCATACTTTAATATTATAAATGCGAAAGTAACTGTCTGTCTGTCACTTCTTCACACCTTAACCATTGAATTGATTTGGACGAAATTTATTACAAAGATAATTTGAGATCCGAGAAAGGACCTAGGATAGTTTTTATCCCCTAAACCCTACAGGAATGGAAACTATGTGGGTAAAACCATGGGACTGGCTATATTTTAAGCCACGTTAATAAGGAGTAACTTAGGCTACTTTTATTTTAGAAAATTTTCCATGTGACGAAGTCGCGGACACTGCAGGTGAAAATAATTTAAAATTTTGCAAATATATTTTAAGAATTATTATTCTGTGCTGGAGGAAAATGAAAATAGAGCCTTCATTTCGCAAAAGTTTAAAGTTTTGTCATTATCAAAGACCTTTCTAATTGTTTCCCGTGTCCACAAAATGCCACTCACATTTTAAAACAGAGGCGTTCAACATTTTTCAAACTGAAAATTAATAGAATTTCTAAAAGGATAAATAGTGTTTTAATACAGAAATACCCGTTGTGGTGCTGCAAATATCATGACAAATATTTAAAAATTTTGACACCTTGCTTTGTAAGCTTCATTTTAAGTAAGTAACTATAAGTCACCCGTGTCGGTTTCGAGCTCCTTTGTATACCTAATAGGCCAACTGCCGTTCTGCCTGCCTGCACCTATGATATATGATTGGCTATGCGTGTTACTACTATGATACCACCGATACCACCGCCTTATTCATTCCTGCCGCAATAGCGTCAATGCTGGTGACTGTCGTGTTCCAGTTTCGAGGGTAAGGTAGCCGGTAAATTTATGCATATGGCATTAGATAGCAACGCAACATTTAACATCTTTGGTGTCTATAGGCGATGGTTGTATGTTGATGGTTGAAGACCCATCTGCTTGTTTGCTATCTTATAAGGGCGGGGCAAAAGTATTTTCGTATTGTTCATACAAAGGAAAATATTTTTTTTAGGTATAATTTTTTATTTATTTATAATATGTGTGTGCCGTTTTGATCGATGACTTGTTGCCATCTTGTGGGTAGTGCCACGATCCCATTCCTGTAGAAATTTTGAGATTTTTGATTAAAAAATCTGACAGGTAGTGTTCACAGTGTTCTTTTTGAGGTTAACTTTATGCTTCCAAAAGAGTTTTGCAATGACCAAAACAGGTGGAAACCTGATGGAGAAGAATGCATCAACACATCCCAGCCAAGCTCTCTCAATTTTTGCTGCGTGGCTATAGATGAGTGTGGTCTGGCGTTGTTATGGTGGAACATCACGCCCCAGCTGGTGAATAGGATTCACCAGCTCCGGCCGGTTTTCCTCAATAACTTTTTTTACTTCATCAATTGCTGACAGTAGAGGTCAGAATCGATAGTTTTACCCGGTGGCAAAAGCTTATAGTGGACTATTCCTTTTCAAACCCGCCATTTACATAGCATCACTTTGTTCCGAGTCAGGCCGGGCTTTACCACGGTCTGTGGGAAAATGCGCGGATCAACTTGTTGATCGTAAATTATTGACCAATCAACATTGTATGTAAAAGAAAACAGAAATTTAACAATATCAAAATATACATCCCTAAATAAACAATTATTAAAGTTGTATGTTAGTTGTTTCTAGGTTTCAGAACTAACAACAAAATACATTATTTACTCTATGACGCTGGAAACTTGTGAGCCCAAAGGTTTTACACAACTGGTTTTGGAGTTTATTGTTAGTGGAAAATGTTTCTGTAGAACCACATTTGAAATCCATTTTAACTTTATTCGTAGACCTTTATAAAACCTTTATAAAGCTGTTGATACACGTAGTACTAATGTGTGTTTAATTTTATTAAGAATCTAGTAAAATTTTCTAGAACATTAATTTTAGTAAAATAGTTGTGATGGACATTTGCGTTAACATTAATTGTTTTATATGTTATTATTTTTGTTTTATAGCATTCACCCTGTGCTTGGGAAAACTGGAAAAACTTTAAAAACAACAAAGAAAAATATCGACACGCAGGGATTGAACCTGCGACTGTCTCCCTAAAGCCGGGACGCTCTTTCACTGAGCTAGTGTCGACAGGTTTGACGTGACGAAATTCTTCTTTGTTATATGATCGATTACGTCGATTGTACTGATCGCTAGGTATACATACGTATAACTAGTCAAATCAGTTCACCGTTATGATGAAATTCATATTTATAATTTTGATCAGTACTTTCTCATTTCTTATTATTTTTGTGTTATAGAACTCACGCTGTGCTTGGGAAAACTGGAAAAACTTTAAAAACAACAAAGAAAAATATCGACACGCAGGGGTTGAACCTGCGACTGTCTCCCTAAAGCCGGGACGCTCTTCCACTGACCTGGTGTCGACAGGTTTGACGTGGCGAAATTCTTCTTTCCTATATTATCGATTACGTCGATTGTACTGATCGCTAGGTATACATATATAGGTTTTATATGTTACACTAGCTAAGATCATGACTTCGTCCGCGTGGAAAAATTTCAAAAAAAATATTCTAAGTTACTCCCTATCACATCAGCTATCTGCTAGTGAAGGTCCCGTCAAAATCGGTCCAGCCATTTCAGAGATTAGCCAGAAGTTATTTTGGTATATGTATCGTGTATACATTCATATGCATTTAATAAAAAGTAGTTATTTTAATATTATTCAAATTTTATTTATCTGTATATGTATAGATTTAGAATATAGGTTAATAGTACAGAAAAAAAATGTAATGTATGTTTATTTTTACATTGAAGTTCGAACACGTATCGCAAAAGAACAGTTATTACAAGTCTTACGAAGTTATACATGGATGTGTTTTTGTTTTATTTCGTAGTTTCGAAATGGGTAAAACGATTTTGATTAAGATCTTTATGATTTACTTATTTATAAACACATCATGCACATTACAGAAAATGTAAATTCCAACTCATATATGTGTGAAGTAATCAAAAGTTTTAGTGTGACCATTCCATGATATGGTTTATATGATCTGTAATCAAATAAACAATGTAAATATGTAATTTAAGAAATACAGATAAAAAGATACAAAACTGCTGATTGCTTTCCGGTGATCAAGTTCCCAATTCGGTAATAGTTATGAATTTTTTACACATCAAAATTATCTGGAAAACATAACTTAAATAAAAAATGATTTTGTTTTAGTTTTTTATTTACCTGAAAGACCTTACAGATAATTAATTTATTTTCAAGTCAAACTGACATTATAGCTACAGAAATATATATAAATAAATAATAAATAAATATTCAAGGGACAAATCACACTAACTGATCTAACCCCAAAGTAAGCAAATTATTTGCTTGTGTTATGGATGTTAGTCAACAATACTAATACACAGAAATACATATATAAATACTAGAATATATTTCATAAACACCCAAGCCCGGAAATACAAACATATATGCTCATCACATAAATGCTTGTCCCTGTCGGGGATTGAACCCGAGCCCCGTCGATTGCGTAGTCAGGGTCGCTAACCACTCGACCAAAGGGGCGGTGTTTATAACGGTGGCCCTAGTCTACGATGACTTATCCATCAAACCCCACGAAAATATGTGGTACAGCTAAATCCATACTAATATTATAAATGCGAAATTCTGTCTGTCTGTCTGTCTGTTACCCTTTCACGGCTAAACCGCTGGACCGATTTTCATGAAATTCGGCATGGATATATATATGAAGACCCGGGGTCAAACATAGGCTAATTTTTTTTTTAAAATCACTCCCTGGGGGGCTGAAATAGGGGATGAAATTTTTATTAAAAGCTATCTGGATGACTTATTAATATACTCGCGGGCGAACCTGCGCGGGTCAGCTAGTATTTATAACAAAATATCTATTGTATTAACATTAAAGTGGTTTTCTCGTTCCGCGTGTCGCCGCCCTTATACCCGAATCACATTAGTCTAATGGAAACGATTTTCAATTCCGTTTTGAAGCTTTTATATTCCGCAGGCGCAGTTTATTTAATTTATGATTATTTCAATTACACGATAATGAGAGATGAGGCTTTTGATCAAGAGTTTGCTCAGATTAGGGCCAGCATTGTCTTGAAATTTTTACGCGACATTCAAATGAGGTCTAATGAATAGTTATATCACAGGCTTACAAAGAAACATATGGGCTGTTTTGAAGCAAAAGAGAACTTTTGTTTATAAATTTGAAACATGTAAAAGGCAAACTGGTATTCGTGTGGCAAGTAAGAAATGCTACATGCATAATTTTACTATTTTACCCTCCAAATCAGAGTGCTAAGTGTGAGTTTTTCTTTTCGCATTCGATCGTGAGCGCGTTTGGAGTTTACTAGGAATTTGTATGTGATTTGTACAGCGCCACCTAGTGGTAAACGTGAGAAACCAGTTTACCACTAGGTGGCGCTGTACAAATCACATACAAATTCCTAGTAAACTCGAAACGCGCTCACAATCGAATGCGAAAAGAAAAACTCACACTTAGCACTCAGAAGCTTAGCACATAAGTTACCCGTTAGTTCATTCCCCGTTTAGGTCGTAGGTTAGGCAGTAATCTTATGATTTAGGCTTAACATCCGCCGCCGATCGTGACCACCAAGCGAATACACCATTAACAATTTTGGTGTTTATAGACAATGGCTATTTTTTACCATTAATAGATCCATTTGTACAAAGATTTTACTAAGTCGCGATAGTAAATTTCAAGATCACCAGCTCTTTTCAAATTTATGAACGGAATTAAGCAACTTGTAAAGGGTTTGTCAATACTAAATTTTGTATTTTGTTACTTTATTGATATTGCAATTACATGATAACCTTGACGTAATACTTTAAGATCCTCATTTGAAGATCATGAGCATCTATTTAACAGCCAATTTTCATATGTAAATAACAGATTTTTAAATATTGCAAGCCACTTTTTAGCGACTTTCTTATATCCGTTTGTACAAAAACTTGGCAGACAGTGACAATACAATACGATAGTGCCATCCAACTAAGCTCATGATGAAGCCTGGATGTAGGGACCAGAATTCTCTGATGCAGAGTTTTAACAATACAACCTTGTTTGGACTCATTGAGATTGTTGCTATAAATACTTTTTAGTTTAGTTTGATTGGTGCTCATGATGGCGAGGATCTGAATGAGTTAAAAAAAGTGCAATCGAAACTCACACGTAGAATGTAGAAAGAGATAAGATGGTCAAGTTCGGACTCGATGGATTTTTGATGACTTTTTTTTATATCATAAGATAGCAAACAAACAGATGGGTCTCCTGATGGAAAGAGTCAACCATCGCTTATAGACACCAAAGGTGTTAATGGTGCGTTGCTATCTTGTGGCAAGGTCTAATGCCACATGCATAATTTTACCGGCTACCTTACCCTCCAAATCGGAACACGACAATGACAAGCAGTGACAAGCTATTGCGGCAGGAATAGGTAAGGCGGTGGTACCAGACGCGGGCGAGACAATGTAGAACTCTACCACCTAGTAGCCACGATGTTAGTGACTTGCATAGCCAATCGGTCGCCTTTTACGACATGCCTGGCAGAACGGCAGTTGGTCAATTCTTCAAAAGAGCCCAGAATCAACACGGGGAACGACGTGTACTTTCCATTATATATAATATCGAAGATCTGAAGATGGAGCCGTAAGTGTGGCATTGTAACTCACAGATAGAAATCGCTAATATAGTTTATATTTTGGAGTCATTTCATTTGTTGTACCTGGGCAAAACGTTGCAGAACTGTACCACCTAGCAGTCAAGATTGTAGTGACACGTACAGCCAATCAGTCGCTTTTACAACCTGCCTGGCATAATGGCAGTCGGTCATTCTTCAAAGGAGGTCGGACCAACATTAACTATTTAAAATATGTAGTGAAAAATTTAGAGAAAAACAAACGTAATGTCACCGAGCGAGTATAGCAGTGACGCGTTGACTACATCTCTCACATTCCCTTAGTCGACTCAAGCCGTCTTTACCCGAACGGGCGTTACATAGCCGAGCGTGGCGCCTTAGTTTCTTGTAATACCCACGAAATAAACTGCTCCACGCGCCTTTTTACATCAGAACCTTTTATTTCAATAAAATTAAGTGAAAACGAGGTAAGCGCCAAGTGGAACGAACCTCGTTTTCAAAACCATCTTAAAATTGGATTCGTTTAGTCTTTTCGCGTCCCATTGTCGCTGGAAATTTAGTATTGGCAGTAGATTCTCCGCAGCTAACTGAGAGGGATCCTTAATGTGTTTCAGATTTATTATGTGTTTAAGTATCTTTCATTTCTTAGCATTATTACGTATTCTATTTCTTATTATTTGCTTCTCATTCTTTACTGATAGAGCTAAATATTTTAATAGTAATTGTGCCCTGCAGAATGAAGTTTGTAGTGAATCCCACGGGAACAACTTATTTTTTCGGTATTAAAATTATTTAATGTGCTATTTCAGGATATCAAGTTGGTCTCTAAAAGCAATTAACTGTGTCACTACCACCGTGGCTACTAGGTGAATGAATGAATGAACGAATGAATGTATGTATGAATGTATGAACGAATGTATAATGAATGTTTCGTCTGTTCTTTCTGTTCTGTTTTATCTTGTCCGGGTCTGGTATCGTCGTTTTACTTATTCCTGCTACCATAGTGTCAGTGTTTGTCACTTACGTGTTCCGGTTTGGAGGGTAACGTAGCTGGTTAAATTATGCAAGTGGCAATAACACCTTGCCACATGGATAGCAACGTACCATTAACACATTTGGTGTCTATAGGCAATGTTTGACTTTATCTATCAGGAGAGCCATTTGCGTGTGTGCTATCTTATGATATAAAAAAACTTTTTTTCAAGCACCTCTTATTTACGTAAGAAGTAATCAAACAAACAAAAATAGAATATTCAAAATTGTATGAACAATTGACCGAGTTTTAAATAACAATAACAAAAAAAAACTGCTGAATTTACAACATCCACTTTTTGACTGGTCAATCTCCTCCTCCTTCTCATTCTTCGTCTAAATTTTAGACCAAGATTATTTTTTAGACTATAAAATAACAGTATTACATAATATAAAAAATACCGTGTTTGTCCCGGGCTCCTTTGAAGAATAGGCTAACTGCCGTTCTGCCAGGCAGGTCGTAAAAGGCAACCGATTGGCTATACGAGTCACTACCATCGTGGTTACTAGGTGGGAGAGTTCTGCATTGTCTCGCCCGGGTCTGGTATCACCGCTTTACCTATTCCTGCCGCAACAGCGTCAGTGCTTGTGACTGTCGTGTTCCGGTTCGGAGGGTAAGGTAGCCGGTAAACTTATGCATGTGGCATTAGATCTCGCCCCTAGAGAGCAATGCATGGTGCATTGCTCTCAACACCTTTGGTGTCTATAGGCGATGGTTGACTCTTTCCATCAGGAGACCAATCTGCATGTTTGCTATCCTATGACATAAAAAAATACAACGATGCTAATGCTCTTAATTGGATCCAAAATTCGTAGTCTATGCCATTATTATTTAAGCCGCATCCACGGATTATATTCGAATCACATGATCATTAAATTGACTTTGTGAAATGTCACACGCTATTGGAAATTTTGTGGAAATTTAAATGATTATATACGGAAGGCCTACAATAATCTACGTGTACAATATAATAATGGCTTTAGAATGCTAATGGGATTACCGTGTTTCTGTAGTGCATCACAGATGTTCGCTGCTGCTCGTGTGGATGATTTTTATGCTGTCATGAGAAAGAGAACGGCAACAATGATGAACAGATTACGTGGGAGTACTAATGGCTGAATTCTGAACACATTAATTGCTGAAGTGGAAAATTCATTTTTTCAGAAGTGGATTAAGATGCACATTAAGGGTGCATCGTAGAGGGAATTTGTATGGTATGTCATATAAATTATGTGCACATGTGTATGTATTTGTATGTATGTATGTGTATGTGCGTGTATGTGGGTATGTGTATATGCATGTGTATTTATGTGTGTATGCATATATTTTTGTATGGTATGACATACTATATAAATTATTAAAACTTTCTGTGAATATAATTAAATTATTTATATAAGTAGATACTAACATATTGTATAATATGTTAGTATCTACTTATATAATATATAATAATATTATATAAGTAGATACTAACATATTATTAAGTTTATAAATTATTGCTACTAACAAAGCTATGGATGTTCTATTTGAAAAAAAATTATATTATAAATGTCAAAGGTTGACTAAAGTATTGAAAGGTTTATTACCAGGCCGAATGTAACAGTCAGAATATGCAATATGAATGACGCATCCATACTTCCATACTTCCATACTAATATTATAAATACGAAAGTCTGTCTTTCTGTCTGTCTGTCTATTACGCTTTCACGGCTAAACCACTGGACCAATTTTCATGAAATTTGGCATGAATATAGTTGAAGATCCGGGGTCAAACATCGGCTAATTTTTTTCAAAAATCAGTCCCTGGAGGGCTGAAATAGGGGATGAAATTTTTATTAAAAGCTATTTGGATGACTATAATAGTTATAAAGTTTTCAATATTGGTCTAGGCTTTAGCCTGTTCAGCTCGGGGATTAAATTTTTATTAAAAGCTATTTGGACGACTTATTAATATACTCGCGGGCGAAGCTGCGCGGGTCAGCTAGTATCAAATATAATTAAATGAAAAATTCTAGTTACAACTAGATCATCTAATTTCAATAATACAAGGCTACTTTTAAACGTTCAGCCAAATAATAAAATCAGGAACTAAATATTAAATTGAAAGTGCCTTTTACTTATTATTGTAAGTTTACTACAAGATAATATAAAAATATTCGTTTAAAAATATGCCATTATATTCATGAATTGTATGCACCGAATTTTCTGAATGAACTCTGTAAAGCTGGCAGTGTGTTAATTTACGTTTACCTACAATCACGATAGTACTATTATGTAATCTGTCGCTCTTACATTTTCTTACATTTTTCAACGCACTAAAATTTAGTTTTAGTTCGTATTTTGTGTAATTAAAATTTTTTCAATGCCTTTTTGTGTCGGATATTGTACCAGGATATATTGGCCAGATATTTATTGTACCAGAGATTCGCGAATTTCGTGAGAAGCCGGTACCTAGTTCGCCGGTGTCCTAATAAGGTACGCAAAATAAACCGGCCCGCCTCCGCCCTCTCGAGCCCTCCTAGTAATATCTCCCTCTCCCCCTGTAAAACTCACATTATATATGCCCCAGTGAAATTGTCAATACCGTTAGATTATAATCTAAGTGATATTATAATTTAACTGCTAACCTAACCTTACCAAATTATAAACTCCCTAGGTAGATTATAATCTAACGACTATTGACAATTTCACTGCGACATATACACACATTACATACAGATAGACAGACAGACAGACTTCCTCATTTATAATATTATTATGAAATTAATATGAATGCTCATCACACTTACGTTTGTCCCTGTAAGAAATCAAACCCGAACCCGATCATTTGCGTAGTCACGTAGTCAATTAGATGATGAAGTAGTTTTTGTATTTTCAGACTTATATCTTTGACTTTGTCTCATTTGCCTCGTTTTAGCCGACGGAGAAACGGAAGAGGTTTTAAGTTCGACGCGTATATTTTTTATATTACTTATAAAAAACTAGCGACCTGCCCGCGGTTTCACCCACGTAGCTTTTGTTCCCGTGAGAATATCGGAAAGATTTATATACTAAAACCTTCCTCAAGTATCAATCTATCTACTAAAAAAACCGCATCAAAATCTATTGCGTAGTTTTAAAGATTTATGCATACATAGGGACAGACAGACAGAGAAAGCGACTTTGTTTTAATGTAGTGATATACGCATCGGTATTATAAATAAATTAAAAAATATATTAGAACACGCATAAATTTTTTCCCCAAGCTAGACCCGGGCTCCTTTGAAGAACAGGCCAACTGCCATTCTGCCAGGCAGGTCGTAAAAGGCGAGCGATTGGCTATGTAAGTCACTACCATCGTGGCTTAGACTAGGTGGAAGAGTTATGCATTGTCTCACTCGGGTTTGGTACCACCGCCTTACCGATTCCTGTCGCCACAGAGTCAGTGCTAGTCACTATCATGTTCCGGTTTGAAGGGTAAGCTAGCCGGTAAACGTATGCATATGGCATTAGCCACAAGATGGTAAAGCACCATTAAAATCTTTGGTGTCTATAGACGATGGTTGAATCTTTCCATCTGCTTATTTGCATGTTTTTTTATGATTTATAAAAAAAAACAGAATAGTCTAATTTGGGATTTTTTTATTGAAATCGGTTTACTCCGAGAGTGGTTCCATATAATTTTTCTTAATACCAACCATAAGGGTCTGTGAACAAGGGATGATTTATTGTTCATACATTGATTTTAATATATGACCATTGACTATGCACAATTTTCATAGATTGATTATGTTGATAATTCTTCTTTTATTGAATAGAATGTACCCCAAAGGTACTAAAAAGTACGTAAACATAGGGTGTTTGATTATTTGCTCACTCAGTTTAATGTATTACTACCACGGATTAAATGGATACGCCTTTCAAGACAATTTCTTAGTTTGTCAGTGTAGCTTGCATTTACACTCAGAAATACAGAGGAATACTACTTACCGATGAAATAAAATCACTCCAAGGCTAATTTTTAAACCTTGTCATCTCATTCGGTACCATAAAACAACATGGTTTATTTTTTTTTCATGATATATCTACAAATTTATGATATTTTTGAAAGTGATAGGAGCGTTTGCTCGTACGCGGGGCGACACGTTTTCTTCCCAGTGGCGTGTCTATTAGTATTCCTGTGGTCTGTGATTACCACGCATAACTTTTCATCGGTATAATTTTTTGTTAAAGAGATATTTATTTTTTTAAAAACTCCTCAAATCCCGAATTCAATAACAAGAAACAAACGATCACAATGCATCCTCTCTCACTGCAATGCATAATTAGTTAGCATTGTTGTGTGTTCTAAGTCGAGTGTTATCTTACAGTTTCCGGGAGCTAGGTTTAGTGTTTACAAACTATGGAGCAGCTCGGATATCCTAAGTTGCCGGTTAACTAAACTTGAGGTCTTATATTTAATCTCGGTTCAAAGCACAATAGCATTTAATTCAACTTCTTAGATTATATGAAGTTTATCTTAAATGTACTGGATTATAAAAGGCCTTACAAAAAATTTAGTATTTTTATACTTATACAATATATGATAGCAAACAAGCAGATGAATCTCCTGATGGAAAGAGTCAACCATCGCCTATAGACACCAAAGATGTTAATGGTGCGTTGCTATCATGTGGCGAGATCTAATGCCACATACATAAGTTCACTGGTTACCTTACCCTCCAAACCGGAACACGGTAGTGATAAGTCCTGATGTTTCTGCGGCAGGAATGGGTAAGGCGTTGTTGGAAATTTGATCAAAATCGGTCGATTAATATGGGCTTTTTCAGTGACGAAATTTTTTTAAAACAAATGTTTTTTGAGATTACTTTGAGATTTTTTAACCTTTAGAAACTAAAAAATAAATAAAGAAGAAGTAGCTAAGACAATATTTACAGCTCAAAAATTACATTGAATGCCATTCGAAAGATCAAAATCGATCACCATTTCCATATACAGCTGTCCAAAAATTAAATTACTGTCATTTTTGAAAAACCTTATAGATTTTTTCTTTCGAAAAATCTATAAGTATAGATTTTTGTTCTTTGAGGCTAAGAATATTTGAGATATTTCTGGGATTTAACGGGCTGTTTCTGGGATGACCTGCAAGGTCTTCCGGTTTACAGATTTTTTTATATTATTAGATAGAAAACAAGCGGATGGCTTTTCTGATGAAAAGAGATAGTTATCGCCGTTTGTCCTTCTAATGATCCCGGGCTCCTTTGAAGAATAGGCCAACTGTCGCTCTGCCAGGCAGGTCGTAAGAGGCGCCCGATTGGCTATGCGAGTCACTACCATCGTGGCTACTAGGTGGTAGAGTTCTGTATTGTCTCGCCCGAGTCTGGTACCACTGCCTTACCTATTCCTGCCTCAATAGCATGTGTGCTTGTCACTGTCGTGTTCCGGTTTGGAGGTTAAGGTAGCCGGTAAACTTATGCATGTAGCATTAGACCTTGCCACAAGATAGCAACGCACCATTAACATCGTTGGTGTTTGTAGGCGATGGTTGAGTCTTTCCATCAGAAGACACATCCGCTAATTTGTGATATAAAAAAACATCAACATTTTAATAACATCTGGTACCACCGCGTTTCCTACTCCTATCATAATAGCGTCAGTGTTTGTCACCGTCATGTTTCGTTTTGGAGGGTAAGTTAGCAGGTAAAGTTATGCTGTACCATTAGACCTCGCCACAAGATAGCAACACACCATTAACATCGTTGGTATCTATAGGCGATGGTTGAATCTTTCCACCAGAGACCCATCTGCTTGTTTGCTGTCTTATGATATAAAAATAAACTGGTTGTAAGTTTGTTTATCAGTGTTATAGATATTTGTGCTTTAAAATTGTTAGAATTATGGTTGCATTTCGATCACAGGGCGATCGCTATAATAATAATAGTAATGGTATGTAAGTCGGTCATATGTGTAATAAAATTAATCGAGTATTATCATGGATCTACCAGCCGAGAGGTGGCCTCACGCCAGACCTGGGACTGTTGAATAGAGTAGAATCACGCAATGGCGACTACAAGTATAGTAGCCATCATTTTGTAGCCTTTGGGACAATATACGTTTTCTCCCATGTTGGTCCGAGCTCCTTTGAAGAATAGAACTGCTGTCTTGAAAGGTTAGTAGTAAAAAGTAGATATGTGTAAGGAATGCGCTTGATATCAAAAGGAAATATTACTTGGGCGGGTAATATCACCTCAAACATTACGCGACATACTGAAACATTATACATCACTAAATACATTACCCGGTCACCACGCGCTTTTGATTCTGTTCCATTCGCATCACGCGTAATGTACGAGCAATATTTGCACGACGAAATAGAAAAGAAAGAACTATCAACTCAATATATTTTTATCTCTCTTTAACGGGAATGTTCGTTCTTCTGTGTGTTAGTAACATTGTTTGCTCATACTATGTGTAGCACGTGATATACGAGTACATTTGTAATATCACAAAGTAATATTACGATCTGCGTAATGAATGACATTGTGCGATATGACATTAAAAAGTAACGTTTTGCGCATATCTAGTAAAAAGCGACTGAATGGCTATACGTGTCTACTAGGTGGTAGAGTTCCGCAACGTATCGTCCGGTTACATAATACCACCGTCTTACACGTTCCTGCCGCCATAGCGTCAATGATAACGTCGTGTTCCGATTTTGAGGGTACGGTAGCAGGTAGACTTATGCATGTGGCATTTCCATTTCGCTACATGGATAGCAATGTACCATTAATATCTTCGGTGTCATTAAGTGATGGTTAATCTTTTATCAAAAAAGCCATATGCTTGTACATATAAAAAGCTGTACATTAATAAAAGAGATACTTTCTTTAAAACGTTAAAATTATAAAATATTTTTTCATATTCTCAAAATTAATCGTAAGTTGAATCGATTGAAAAAAAATCAGAGGCAGTTATGAGGACTGCCGGCAGAAGTGAAAACTTCAAACAGTATTTACAAGCACAAATTTATAACTGACATTAATATACTTAAACCTTCTTCCTATCTTCCAGCTGACTGATTTTTCTCCTACCTTCCTGCTGTCTACTCTCTACCTTCCCGCTAAATCCCTGCCACCTTTCCACTATCATCCCAATACCTTCTAATATCCTTCCCACTGCCTTTCCGCTTACCTTTCCCTACCTTTCCCTACTTTTCTCTGCATTTCTTCTACCTGCCCCTTACACGTCACCCTGTATTTTCCCCTCTCTGTTCCCCGCCCACTATCCCTTCTCCCCTGTCTCCCCGCTTCCTATCTCTCCAATTCTCATTTCCCCATCTTCTGCTCCTCCTAAAACTTCTCCCTCCACTTCTGTCTCCTCTCTACCCCTATCACCACTTCCTCCTATCTCTTCCCATGTCCCTTCACTCTAACTCCTCTTACCTTATCCCCATCTCCTCTATTATTTCCCCTATATTTCCCCTATCTCACTCTCTCTCCTCCCACATCTCTCTTATTTTTTAAATTACAACATTTTCTAAATTTTGGTTAAAATAGAACATGCAAAAGAAATAAATACTACAAAAACAATAAATACTTACTTAAATTAACTGTTAATCATACAAATAAATGTCTCCATTAGGATTCGAAATCTAGCCGCATTAATTTCATAGTTAACATGTTTCCAGTTCTCTCAGGGATAGCATGTTGCTAACGCGAATCCATTTGTTTTTCCCCTGCCAAAAATCTTATAACGCAGCTAAAGAATTTATCACTTCAAAAAAATGTAGTTTCCTAGGTGACCGAGAAGTGCCTCAAAAATCACTAGAAAATGGCCGCTTTTTGGTGTCGTTGTTTAGTTATAAATTTTCAGTCTAGCCCCTCAGCTCTCAAACGATATCATGTGATAAGAACTCAGTTCCAAAAATTTGTGTGTGAAATAAAAAATAAACGAGACTGTATGTAACAATTCAAAACTCATGGTATTTCTACAGACGAAACCACAGTTGTTAGGGCGAATATCAGCATGATATCGTGTTCTGAGATCTAGGGTCTGAAACTCTCGTCGATCACGGCGTAATATATAGCTCTTGGATACGCTTACTGATAACCCAGTGGTAATAGAATATTACGTGTGTTATGTAATATAATTAGTAAATTCTTATGGCATGAGGCATTGCTTTATTCAATTACCTATTTATCTATCTATAAATATGCGCGTTACTTGCGCGAACGTGTTGGTACGTATGAATTATGAATTTATTGGATAACTAGCTATTGCCTACGATTTCGTCCGCGCGGACTTTGTTTACTCCGCACAGCACCTCCCTCGTAGGTGATAGCGTGATAAGACCCGATATGCTGACCCGACCTATAAGTAATATTCATGCAAAATTTGAAGTAAATCCATGCAGTACTTTTTGAGTTTACCCCGGACATACATACAGACAAACAGACAAAAATTCTAAAAACTATATTTTTGGCTTCGATATCGATTGTATAACACGCCCCAAGTATTCTTTTAAAAAAATATTCAATGTACAGTTTTGACTTTCCTACGATTTTATTATATGTATAGATAAACTGTTAATGAAATAAGTTAAAAACGTTTATTACAAATAATATTTGCCAACCGTCGATGATACCCCGAACACATAAGGCGGAGTAAACACAATATATTTCGCATATTATGTACACACTTGATTAAACATTCAAATCGTTTTTAATTACTGAAATCCTTAGGAAATATTACTACAGAGCGTGCTCAATACTCGGTACTAGCGTATTTCCCTCCTTACTGGACGGAGAGAAAAAAGAAAAAGATTGATTGACATTGACATTCTGATTTTCTTTTGAAAAATAGCATACGTCAATACTATTATGACTACTAGGTGGTAGAGTTTCGCAACGTCTTGTCCTGATATATGATACCACCGTCTCACCTATTTCTGTTGCAATAGTGTCAGTGCTGTTGCCATGTTCCCGTTTGAAGGATGAGATAGCCGGTAGACTGTGCATGTGGCATTGCCGTTCCGCCATATGAATAGCAAAGCTCCAATAACATCTTTGGTGTCTATAAGCGATGGTTTTTCTTTCCATCAGGGGAACCATCTACTTGTTTGCTATCTAAATATAAAAAAAAACAGCAAATACAGTAAATTTAGACACTATTATAAAGGAAATTAATCAATTACAGTATTTGAATCTTAACCTTATATTTTGGTTATATTATTATTGATTGCACAATCGTTTTTATAGTGCAATGGATCCACCTCTCGTTTCCACTACTGTAACTTCTGAAAATCCGAATCAACAGCGGAAACCTTCCTGATAGCCTTCCTGAAGATAACTTGCGAGCTCAGAGTGCCCGGGGGAAAAGTTAAGCTGTCTCGAAATCCAATGAAATTAATCAGAAGGTGGAGTAGAAAAATACATCTACTTCCCTCCCTTTTCACCAAGAAAAAGCAAAATAGTAAAATCATTAAAATTGCTGAGAAAAAAGATGTTTACAATCAGGTTAAACCTGATTGCTATTGCACCACAATAGTTCAGATATTTGAGGACCTACCAAAACGGCTTACATAATTCTGCATATATTATTTATCTGCGTTCTTGTTAGGTGGCTTGTAAAATACAAATAATTATCACTACCTTCGTGACTGTTAGGTGCAGGGTTCGGCAACGACCCACCCATGTTTGGTCTCATCATCTTACACACTGTTGCCACAACAACATTGGTGTTAGTTACATCAACCTACATATGCAAGTGTCATTTCTATCCACATTCATAAGTTTTGCAAAGCATTATTGAAATATTTGGTGACTATATATTTATTGCATTTTATCACCAGGAGAGATATTTAAAGTAACTTCACGCTCGTATCCCCGAAGGGGAAGGCAGAGGACCAATGCACCCACGATTATCTGAAGACACTTAGTCCTACAATGTAATAGATGGCAAGCCTATCGTCAACCGGATACTTTATTATTTTATTATTATATTAAATTTTACTTACGGTACTTTACTATATTAAATTCCGTGCACCGTTGTTTTTATCAGAAAACTGAAAAAACAGATTTTTTGGATTACTCAACTCAGGAATCAAATCCGGGACCTCATCACTTGCGAATATATTAATTAAATTTATTTTACTTTTTAACCCATCTACACCCAGATGTCGCTACACCGATTCTCGGTGGAATTCAATTAGCACCTATATGGCGCTTAACGTCGGTTTCTAACCTTCCGTTTCTAAAAATACAGACAACAACAAATAAAAATTAGTACAACGAAGTTCCAACAAGTTCCAACGTTTTTTCGATGCCTAAGTGCAAAACAGCATCATTTAGAGGAAGTTTTAAATTTCTTGCCACGAAGTGCTGGAACGACATCCCCTCCCCAATCTGTAACTGTCTAACTAGGGAGACTTTTAAGAAAAATATGAATTGTTATTTACTTGAAAAGCAAAACAAATAAATATAAAAAATATGAAAATAAATAATTTTATTCTAATATTCATTGAATGTGTTATTCACTCGTGGTACATGTACCATGTTTACTAGGTGTGTATAATATCAATATGTAATTTTTAAAATAGGCACTTCACGATTTAAAACTTTCTTTAGGGCTTAGCTGATATAACTACTTATTCCTACCCCAACTAAATACATGATGTCATTAATTGAATGACCGCAACAGCTTTGTTATGGGTAAAATACACTTTATGGTTTCTTTTATGTTTTTTTTTCACAAATCCATCTTTACATAGTGATAATATGATATTGGTTAAATACTTAAGCCGCTGCTCTTTTCGGCAATGTGCTGACAGAATACCAGCGTTACAGTCTATGCTGTAACATAATGCTGAGTCAGTAATCCTTTCCCTAAAGTGATACAATAATGGTATTTAGGTTAGTTACTTATAGTTTTTGTTTTATTCTTAATTTAAATACCTAGTAGTTAAGTACCCTACAAAATACTTATTTTTTTTTATCTATCTTTACTTTGTTTTGTGTATCATTTTTTGGGAATAATTTTTTTTCTATTCTATTCTATTGCGACAGGAATGATTAAGGCGATTGTATCAAACTCAGGGAGACGAAAATTTATTTGTTATACTATAATATCAAAAAGGTCAATTTAATATAATAATAGTATAGTAGAATTTTACATTCACTCTATATTGACGTACTCTCTAGGCCATAAGCAAATACGGGCGGATTTTTTAATTAATATAAATGTTTGGAATCGGCACCAAATAGAAGTTACCAGAATCCAATTACAAAGGAAAAACAGTAAAAGGAAATTGTGTTACCAGGCGGAGTTTGGCATCGAATTTTGTGGTTCCGTAGCTATTTAGTTATGATTTCTGGTTATTTCAATACTAGGAAATCTAAAATCAATCCTATCAATGATGAATACCTATAAATAGATATATAAATACTGTAGCATAATAATATGTAATAAACACTCAAACCCAGAAATACAAACATTTATGTCAAACATAACACACTAATGTTTGTCCCTGTCGGAAATCGAACCCAAGCCCCCTCGATTTGTTGCTAGATTCGCTAACCACTCGACCAGCGGGGTGGTCAGGAATAGCAAATAAGTATGTGGCTCTCCCGATGAAAGATATAATAATCGCCTATACATCGAGGTATCTTAATGGCGCATTGCCATCTGTGTGTTGTGGATGTAATATAACTTTTACAAGTATACCGGCTACGACTAGGAAATCTAAAACTAAGTTATTTGTGAGACACTACTTATCCAATGCTAACGCCATGGTAATGTTATTTACCAGTATTCTATCTTCACACAAATGGGTGGAACGCGAGTTATACCTACGCGCTCGGAGTTCGGCATGCACTCAATACGCAACAGACTGAGTTGCGCCGTTGTGGCGAACGGCCGATGTGACAGCACAGGCAAATGTAATTAAAATATTGAAGGCGGGAAGCCCTATCGCATTTTACTTACAGCCCGGCGCGGCCGGCTAGGTATTTATTTCAAGGACGGGGCCGAGTCGAAATACTGGTAGATAACATTACCATGCTAACACTCTGTTAAACTTAGCGGAATGGATTATTAATAACTGGCTAAGTGCGTGTCGAGCTAAGTACAATGTAGGGTGGTTCCGTAATTACCCATCTCAATAATGTGGATTAAGAAGAGGGCTTTTTATTGTTCCGTGGTATGAAAATTTAACATATTTAATTCCAATGACGGATATATATGCACCATAGGTTTACCGCCTGTAAAAACTTTTCCAAGTACTTTTTATAAGTTGGTTGAATATTACTTGTAAATTTGTAAAGCCTACTTAACCGTGATAGTTTCTTTTAAACTCATTATTTATACTCTTATAATAGCGAGATGGTTTCATTTAATATTAAATTATTGTTTTTTTTTTGTATTATAAGATTGCAAAAAGCAAATGACTCTCCTGATGAATGGAAACAATCATTGTCTATAAACAGTAAAGGTATTAATGGTGCGTTGCAGTACGTGTAGCGAGGTGGAAGCATGGTCCAAACCGGACCACGACAGTGACAAGTACTGAGGCTATTGCGGCAGGAATATGCAGGGCGGTGGTACCAGACCCGGGCGAGACAATGAAAAACCCTACCACCTAGTACCCACAATGGTAGTGACTCGTATAATCGTTTGCTTGCTCTTACGAACTGCCTGGCAAAACGTCAGATGGTCTATTATTCTAAGAATCCTGGACAACTACAGTGTTTGTAATGCTTATTTTTATTAATTTAATGTATTTCTTACAATATATAATATGTATAAATTTATTCCTAATTCATCTAATTTATTTAATGTTAAAATTTAATAGATAATGTTCTCAAAATGTTCTCAAATAGTTTTCTCAAAAAGATTTTGAGACATAAATTTTCAAATAATATTTCCATGATTGAAATCCATTTTATTATTTTAATTTTTAATTTAATTTTATATTATTTTAATTCCTAAGTTCTCAATCATTGTCAAATCAATTTTATAATGTATTTCTAATGCACATTATTTAAAAAAGTTTCTGCAGTCCTCCGCAATGTAATCTTTTACTGTGTCAAACTTTCATATTCATTGTCTTAAAAACGGATATAATAGAGCAAGATCCCAGAGCTGCCAGACGTCACGTATTTTCTGATGGATGAAATGTGGATGATAGAGTAGTGTTAGTATGTACTATGATCGTATGCCTACCTGCTAGCTTGGTCAAACGGCCAATTTCCAGGTATCGGGTAATCAAGGTACATAAAAACATTACTTACTTCACGTAAATTCTCATGGCTGATTTTCATATATGTTTTCGAGTGTATAGTTAAAAATAAATTGTCAATACTCCCAGACACTTTCCGTCGGCCATATTGCTTGGCAGACGCTTTAAGGGTCTCAAAATAATTAGTTAACTTCACGTAAATTCTGACGCTCCATTTTTATATATGTTCATCCGACAACAATTTTAAAACCTTTGACAAGAAGACAGACCGATCCAAGGGGCCAATCATCCCCTAAACTAAATTTTAATATCTCTGTGAGTGGGAGCGCGAGAGTATTATCTACGCGCATGAGACTGAGTTAGACCGACTGCGCTGTTAAGGCCATGAAAATTACTTGAACAGATATTTTATAATTTTTAGAACTTTTGTTGACAAGTAAATTATGGCAACAAAAATAAGAAAAAAATTGACCTATAATAAATAATACTTAAGTTAGCCGACATTTTTAATTTTTTGTTCAATTTATTAATTAGAACTAAAAAATATTTTTTAAAAATAACACTTAAGGTTTTTCAAATTTTTTACAAATGAAATTTTTTAAATAATTTTTTCAATTAAAAAAATTCTAAAAATTTTTAGATGTCGGCTAATTTACTTTCATTTTTTTTACTAATTTTTTTTTTTACTAATTTTTTTTTTTTTACTAATTTAAAAAACTAATATAATTTTTAAATAAAATAAAAAAATGGTCTGTCACCTGACCATTACTACAGCTAACTTTATTGTAATTTAAAGGCCCTCTTGAGGCCAACAGCTAAAGTCACTCCCAAATAAGTATTCAGTGTTCTGCCATGCTCCCTTGAGTAATATTGTTCTGTGCAGACGTGTCTGTTGAGTGCAGCTGTGACTATAGTAGCAACGTGTGTAAAAAAATAAAAATATTTGCAGTGTTTTGAAAAATAAAATGGCTTCTCTAGTAAATTGTGTTTTTTGTAAAGATTCTGATGTTAATTTAATATTGTTCACGCAAGAGACATTTAAAAGGTGTCAAGTAATTTTAAAACATAGAAAAAACATAACCTTAAGTTTAAAGACGTTGTTTTGTCAGGTGATTTATTCGAATGTGGTTCTAAAAATTATAAAATATGTGTTCAAGTAATTTTTCATGACCTTAACAGTAGAGATGAGACATACTCGTAATAATACGTACTGAGTTTTACGAGTACGTGCAAATACTTGTTCCAAAAACTAGTTCCACGAGTATTTAGAAGTATGAGTTTTACTATACGTCTAGTATCATGTATGACACGAATATGATCGAAGTATGAATTAACTATATATCCTAATATTAATTATATACACTTTGGTAGCAATTAAATGTAGTTACGACACATGTCAATATTCAATATTTTATAATAGGTAATTATAAATATTAATAAAAGTCACTTGACATATTACACAAATCAATCTAACCTCAAAGTAAGCAAATTATTTACTTGTGGTTTGAGTGTTAGTCGACGATACTAAAAACTAGAAATAAATATATAAATATTGCAATGAATGAAAAGTATCTTCACACCCGTATCCCCGCAAAGGTAGACCAGTGCACTCATGTTTAGCTGAAGATACTTAATCCCACACAATGTGATATGTGGCAATCCTGTTGCCAACCGAGCACTAATCCAATCCCAGGCAATTCGTTTTTATCAGAAAATTGATAAAAAAATATTTTTGGATTGCCTGATCCGGGAAACCAACCGGGGACTTTATGTAGTCAATGGCAACACCGGGCCTACAGATAGACTGATATACAATAGACTACAGAGGTAATTAATACAATGATTTATTTAATGAACAACCACACCAAAAATACCAACGGGATTCGAGCCCGGGCCTCGTTGATTGCGTAGTCAGGTTCGCTAACCACCCGACCAACAAGAAGGTCAAATATACGACTTTAGGAGAATTGATTGAATATTGAATACCTACCTAGCTTAGTGTAAGAAAATGTAAAAAAAAAATGAAATATTCCTATAATACGTTCACAGGCTTATGACTGACAGCTTTTTGGAATTTTTAATGTATGTATTATATGACCTTAATGCTGGCATATTTAGCAGTCGTCCTTCGCAGTGTACTTGTCCCAAATCTCAAGGGATTAGTACATTGTATACGTATTCACGGACGCGTACGCGTGATACTTTTAAATACGCTTTTGCCTCTTTGACATTACTAAGTTGTATGTGTAATCGGGAACGCGTACGCTTACAGTACTTCTAAATACTCGATACTCGTATATTCTACGACTGAATACTTAATTTGGAGACTTCTTAGTTGAAACCTAGTATAGAAACCTGTTCCCGTAAATACGTCTCATCTCTACTTAACAGCGCAGTCGGTCTAACTCAGTCTCATGCGCGTAGATAATACTCTCGCGCTCCCACTCACAGAGATATTAAAATTTAGTTTAGGGGATGATTGGCCCCTTGAATCAGTCTGTCTTCTTGTCAAAGGTTTTAAAATTGTTGTCGGATAAACATATATAAAAATGGAGTGTCAGAATTTACGTGAAGTTAACTAATTATTTTGAGACCCTTAAAGCGTCTGCCAAGCAATATGGCCGGCGGAAAGTGTCTGGGAGAATTGACAATTTATTTTTAACTATACACTCGAAAACATATATGAAAATCAGCCATGAGAATTTACGTGAAGTAAGTAATGTTTTTATGTACCTTGATTACCTGATACCTGGAAATTGGCCGTTTGACCAAGCTAGCAGGTAGGCATACGATCATAGTACATACTAACACTACTCTATCGTCCACATTTCATCCATCAGAAAATACGTGACGTCTGGCAGCTCTGGGATCTTGGACTATAAAATGATTGCTTCACTTATTAATACATAGATTATTTAATAAATAAAATTAGCGTTTACGTATAGCGTAAATATTTTGAGCAGAACCCTAGCAGTCCAGATTAGATCTGTTACGAATGCAAATTGCGATTCAACCCAACTGTCTCTATATTAGCCGGATTGCAGTTTGCCGCCTAAAATGTATAGCCATTATATCTTTTGCGTTTGTGGTCTTTAAATGTGCATTTAAACAATTCATTAAACACCTAGTTAGATCGATTATCGCCGCCGAAACCACTTGCATACTAAATTTCATAAAAATTATTGGAGCCCGAGATTTAGATTATTATTACACAAGGATTGATAGTTTAATAATAACAAGATTCAGCGTTGCCTAAAACTCAGAGCAAGGAAATGGTTTGAGAGTGATTTTTATAGAAACACAACAATGTTTCAGTAATAACCAACCTTATTTCTACATATGATGGTTTAGTTTCGACTATTGGTTCGCTTCTGCTCATGTTCTTTTTTAGGCAAATAAATTATAAATTTATAACTCTAACGTTTAAAATTGCAAGTCACATGCTACTTATCACACGGTTACGTCACGTTACACGTCCGTACGTTAGCTGTGATTGGACGATATAAAACCAGAAATTATTTGTGCTCTTATTATAAATAAATATTCATGGGACAAATTACACTTATTGTTCTAACCCCAAAGTAAGCAAATTATTTGCTTGTGTTATGGGTATGAGTCTTATTACATTAACCACTTTTAATTTGGTTATTTTGATCAAAGATGCGGAGTTAATTTTTTACTGACCCATCCGCCTTAAGTGGCTAGCTGCTTTATTTGTTGTTTTTATTAATTCACCTGGAACAATACATTTTTCCCGAAATACAAATTAGCCTTAATTACCTGTACACCTTTCTCGGTTTCTCGTGTTGCACCGGGTCTCTTGGAACGATATATCGTCTGTCATTCTACTTGACAGTTCGTAAAATGTTAAAGTGACTGCCAGAGCGTAGAGCTACAAAACAATAGGCGCCGAAGTCAATCTACACACAAAAAGCATTCGAGTAACGCACGCGAAGATAACTCCCACAGAGGCGATATCTCGGAATGGTTAGGAAAAGTGCAAGCGCGAGGGCTACCCTCTTGCGACACGAGTCACTGAAATTATTTGTGCAGAAAAAATGTTCAATAGTTGTAACAATAACATATTTTTTTATATTATAAGATAGCAAACAAGCAGATGGGTCTCCTGATGGAAAGAGCCAACCATCGCCTATAGACACCAAAGATGTTAATGGTGCGTTGCTATCTTGTGACGAGGTCTAATGCCACATGCATAAGTTTACCGGCTACCTTATCCTCCAAACCGGAACACAATAGTGACCAGCACGGACGCTATTGCGGCAGGAATAAGTAGGCGGTGGTACCAGACCCGGTCGAGCCATTCAGTCGCCTTTCACGACCTGCCTGGCAGAACGGCGCTTGGGCTATTCTTCAAAGGAGCCCGGGACCAACACGGGGAGAAAAAATTAAAATATTTAAGTTGTTATTGGTTAACATTTCCGTTTTTCTTGTTTAACTCTCAACAATAAATCAAACACCTATGTTGCCACTTTAAGTTTTTTGTGCGTGAGTCAAAGTTGAAAACCCTAGCGCGACCGCCGAGCGTAGGTATAAAAAGAGAAGTACATACATGAGTTTGACTTCTGCACCTATTTGTTTTGTGGTAGAGCTTCACGACGTTTCTCCCTGGTTTGGTACTATTCTTGCTCCTAAAACCTAGCCGCTGTCGTGTTCCAATTTGAAGGGTAAAGTAAGCTGATAAATTTATGCACCTAGTGCTACTATCTTGCTACACGGATAGCAACACGTCATTAACACCTTAAGTATCTTTAGGTGATGTTTATCCTGTTTGATGGAGAGCCATCTGCTTATTTTTTATCTTATAAAAAATATACATAATTGAAAACCAATTTCACTAATTTCCGGTTCCTATGTCAATAAAACGACTAATTTTTGTTACGAGTAGTCCAATTTCTACGAGGCGTAAGCTAAAATCCGGTTTAAGGCGAGGTATTTCGACGCAGGTCAATTCTATAGAAAATGGGTGGCGCGGTATGTTCTGAAACCGCTGGGAAACGTGTTAATTTTCGGATAAATAAATAAAGGACATCAGCTAAAAACTAAAATTTAGCACATTCTTTTTTGTATATGAAACTAAATATCACAATATAAAAATCATGTGAAAGATTATAAATATTATTAACAAATTATTTGTTTTAGAGATTTTTTTAGCCTGTTTTCGGAATTTTATATGATCGAGTAATAGTAGTTTGTTCACCAAGGCGAGAAAATGACCGATACCTCACGAGAGTGTAGTTTGAGGCCCGAAGTGCAGCTGAGGGCCTCAATACACTCAGTTAGGTATCGCATTTTCTCCCGAGTGATACATACTGCTTTATACTACACCAATGAGGAAAATAAAAACATTTTAGTTAAAATTTACATTAAAATTATTACAATTATTGAAACTCCATAAATTCTTCATATGTTTTGTTGTACTTATGCTTGGACTTTTCTGGCAAAAGGTTTAAAATGACTGTTTGAGCAGCTTCTTTTAATTCAGGCGGCTTAAATAAATCTTCATTCTCGCTACTAGACATAGGTAGACATCAGAACAGAACGTAAAAGAAGATACAATAAAAAAGAAAATTCGCGCGTACAATCTTTTTTTTTTTAATATTGAGGAGGCAAATGAAATAAAGCACATACTGCCAAGTTTCCTTAGTAAATGCTAGTGGCCAGTAACATTTTGATGTGCTTCGAGATACAAACTTATGAATTTTAAAAAGTTAAAGGAGGGGAGAAAATTACTTTTTTATATATATATATATATATATATATATATATATATATATATATATATATGTCGCAGTGAAATTGTCAATAGTCGTTAGATTATAATCTACCTAGGGATTTTATAATTTGGTTAGGTTAGGTTAGCAGTTAAATTATGATATCACTTAGGTAGATTATAATCTAACGGTATTGACAATTTCACTGCGACATATATATACTAGCTGTTACCCGCGACTTCGGGTACACCCTATATGTTGACCCAACCTGTTGACCCAAATGTTTGTCCTCGTTGGGAACCAAACCATTGATTCGTAGTTTAATTCGCTAACCACTCGACCACGGGTTAAATGCTTACGCCTTTCAAGACAATTTTTTAGTTCGTCAGTGTTCCTCCATTGACATACAGAAATACAGAGTTATACCTACTTACTGATGAAATAAAATCATTCCAAGGGTAATTTTTAAACTTTGATACGATACGATAAAACCTAAATAAAACCTTTATTTCTAGTTTTTCACGATATATTTACAAATTACATTTTTGACAGTGATAGGAGCGTTTGCCCATAGCGCGGCGACACGTTTCGTTTCCAATGTCGTGTCTATTAGTATTCATGTGGTCTGTGCACTCGACCAAAGGAGCGGTCCAATGTTTTTACATATAGTAAATCTTCGTTATAATATTCAAGGTTTGTATGGTAATTGTAACCGCAAACAAGGTTATTTGTAAAACATGGATTAAGTTGAAAAGTTTTGGGAAACCGAGATGGAATATTGATAGGCGTGGAAACTTCGTGGTTTTAAACTTCGCAGTATTAAGTTGTAACTTGTAGCTACTTCAAGTTATAATATTCCGGAAGATTCGCCACAAATATTGAAAAAAACTTGTTTTTATTAATTTCACATATTGAGTACAAACTAATGATCGAAATTGAAATGACCGCCCCGTTGGTCCAGTGGTTAGCGACGCTGACTACGCGATCGACAGGGCTCGGGTTCGATCCCCGACAGGGACAAGCATTTGTGTGATGAGCATCAATGTTTGAATTTCCGGGTTTGGGTGTTTATTAAATATATTCTAGTATTTATATATGTATTTCTATGTATTAGTATCGTTGATTAACACCCGTAACACAAGCAAATAATTTGCTTACTTTGGGGTTAGATCAGTAAGTGTTATTTATCCCCTGAATATTTATTTATTTATTTATCGCTCTGTTGTCAAAATTCGACCATCAAAAATCTTATTTAAGTTTGACAGCAGATTCTAAGAAACATGACTTGTTAAAAGTGCATGTAAAAAATAAAACATTTCTTTGATTGGTTAATAAAATGTATATCAATATTTCAATGTAAGTAAAAATAATTTTGATAAATTTCACTTTAATACATATATAATTGTTTTTTTAAATTATAATAATAATAATATTCACGGGACAAATTACACTTACAAATTACACTGATCTAACCCCAAAGTAAGCAAATTATTTGCTTGTGTTATGGTTGTTAGTCAACGATACTAATACATAGAAATACATATATAAATACAAGAATATATTTAATAAACACCCAAATATATATGCTTAAAATATATAAACAAACATTTATGCTTATCACACAAGTGCTTGTCTCCGTCGAGGATCGAACCCGAGCCCCGTCGATTGCGTAGTTAGGGTCGCTAACCACTCAACCAACGAGGCGGCCTAATTAATATCTATGAACTTGTTAATAAGAAGTATATTATGTATAGAATATGATATTTTTTAAATATTTGCACACCATCCCATAGTAGAATATGCTGGTAACTTTTGAATATTTTAATAACTTGTAAAACCCATATTCTTGCAAATAAATATTTTTTTCATTTCATTTCAGATTTTAATCATAAACGATTATTTGATGTACCTATTATAGTGTAAGTCTTTGGTGTGATATTTATTTTTATCAATTTGACTGACCGACCCGCGCAGCTTTACCCGCGAGTAGATTAAAATGTCTTCGATATAGTTTTTCATACAAATTTCATCCCATATTTCAGCCCCTCAGGGGTTGATTTTTGAAAAAAAAGATAGTGTATGTTTAATCCCGGTTATCAACTATTTCCATGCCAAATTGCTGATGTTCATATCGGTCCAGCGGTTTAGCCGTGAAAGCGTGACAGACAGACAGACAGACTTTCGACGCATTTCTAATATAACAATATAACATTATATATATATATATATATATATATATATATATATATATATATATATATATATTATTTGTCTTAAAAAGAGGTACAAACTCATTTCTCCGCGTATTGATATATAGATAATCGCCTCTATGGTTTAGTAGTCCGGTGTCGGGTTTGAACAAAAGAGGTCTCCAGTTCAATTTCCGTTTTTTTTTTCAGTTTTATGATAAAAATAAAGTGCGCTGGTTGTACCTACCTCTGCCTACCTCTTCAGGGATGAAGATACGTTTTGTTAATAAATGTCATCACGCTGGCTCACTGGCGGGTATTGGTAGGCATAACAAGATGTTATTAGAAGCTGAACAAAAATTAGAGAAGGTAGTGGAGACAGCAATTTGATAATTGTACTAATTTTGTGTCCTCTAAAAATTCATATAATTTTCCTTAACAATTGTTGACTTTGAAAATAAACGTAATCTATTTTTTATATCTTAAGATAGCAAACAAGCATATGATACTTTTGATGGAAAGAGACAACCATCGCCTATAGACACCAAAGATGTTAATGGTGCGTTGATATTCTTATAATATTTTTTAAATATTTGCACACCATATAATGGTAGAATATGTTGGTAGCTTAATTCATTTGTAACAACTTGTAACACCTATATTCTTCCAAATAAATATTTTCTTTCTTTTCTCTTTCTTGTGGCGGGATGATAATGTCACATGCATAAGTCTACCGGCTACCTTACCCTCTAAACCAAAACACGACAATGACAAGCATTGACGCAATTGCGGCTGGAATGGGTAAGGCGGTGGTACAAATACCCGGGGTAGATGTTGTAGAACTCTACTACCTAGTAGCCACGATAGTAGTGTCACATATAGCCAAGGAACTTATATGAGATAACTGGAATTGTTACGAAACAATATTTGAAAAATAAAAATGTATTTAATTCCGTAACAAATAAAGTTGACATTTGTTTCTTACCTAACAGAGGGGAAAAACGTTCTGAGCAAGACAACGACAAGAGTGGATGTTGTCCCTTTCTTGCAATTGCCAGTGTAAATAAAACTATCTAGATGGTCGATTTTTACATATTCGAATCGTTAAATCCTTTTTATTCATACACGTCGATAAATACATTAGCACAAAATGTATTGTACTTAACACAGTGAGTTCTAAAATGTGCTTATTTTAATTATTACGTAATTACTTTTGCAATGCAAAGCTGTTTCTCAAATTAGTAGAATTACTTAGTAGTAATTTGCAAACTACGCATGGCTGCACTTATATATGGCGATTGGTGCTTTATTTAGTAGAAAGAGACACACTCCACCCATGTCGTGGTACTCTTCAGAACGATTTTGAAGCGCGTGTGAATATTCCGGGTAGAATGTAACTTCCTTGCATATAGCCAATTGATTGCTTCTCACGACGTGCCTAAAACTGATTAAAAACTTCAGTTAAAGATGGGAATAAAAGCTCTTTAAATTACAATTCGCCTGACGCACACAGAGAGTGTAAATACGTCGAGGTCATCGCATTCTGTGGCCGACATTTGGGACCCTTTCAGTTCAACTGCCCTCGAATAACCGCAAATTTTAATTGGTATACGTATTTCTGTATTGAGTTTTAAATTAAAATTAAGATTACTATATCTGAAAGAAAAATAAAGAATGGTAGATGAAATGTGAACAAAACAGTTACACAATGCGAATGTGGTAAGATGTAGGTACCGGAGAAGATTAAGATTGATATACCATTACTATGTGTTCCAACTAAGAATAGAATCGCGCTTGTTATCAACTTCATACCACAAGTTTGAAAGTAGTAATGTCAGCATAAAAATATTTGTTCGAAAAATATTGCTGATTTATTAAAGAATAAATAACGTTTTAATAATGTTACTTTTATCAATAAAAAGTTATTAAAAAACATTAGTCTAGCTGTTCTTCTATATAAATGTAAAAAAAGTCCTGTTAGTTACACCACTAATAAGTCAAAAATGACGGGGGAAACTTTGTTGCAATTTTTGTGGGTTTGGGTTGTATTTGTACAGAATAGGCTAAAAAGTATTAAAATATAATATTCATCAATAAAAAAATAGTAAAATATATCAGGCTAGCCGTTCATCTATATATATATACAGTGTGGCGGTGACCATACAACAATAAGTGAGAATTAAGGTAGTACTAGTTAGTACTAGTATTTTTAGTCTATCAAATCAGTCCTGATATCGAAATTAAAAAAACAAAAATTTCGAACAAAATTAATGACACGAAAATATAATAAAGATAAAACATCCTTTGACTTACCTATCACCAGGACGGCAACGCCGCACGCGCGGCTTGGCGGCTGGCGCCTCATGTTATTATTATTATTTTTACGTGTGACATAATATTTAGGCGCCTTTTTAAACCACACTCATCCTCAATAATTATTTTGATAAATTATTATTATTAATCACAATCATTTTGTACAATAAGTAATTACGTAGCTATAGAATTATTTTTGCGTATATTGTAAGAATAAAGACCGTATCAATCTAGGATTCGTGCCACATATTGGCTAAAAGTAAAGAAGAAAAAACAAAAATGTTGTTCACTTCACACTAATAATAATAGTTACCTAACGTGTCTTATCACAAAATAGCACTAATTAGCACAAACATCATGGCCATGGCCGGCCATCACAATAAAAATTAAGCGTCTACTTTCGCACAATTTAACTCGTATTTTACCACAATAAAAATTAAAATGAAGCGTCTACTTTCGCATAATTTATAAGTCTAGAATAATAAAAGAAAAAAATAAAAACTCAGTACATTACAAGTAATAACGTAATATCAATTACCACGGCAAAATCTTTGATCGTACTAAACAATAATGACCGTGACCTACGTATCGTAGGTACGTGACACGTGTAATCAACGGCTTTCATCAAGAAGGCGCAAAATGCGCTTTTTTGTATCAGTACACACTGTGTATGCACTCAAGATAAAGCGACTTTTCGCTTTCTTTTCAAATTCTCCTAATGACAAGATTGGGTTGTTATTGGTCAGTTGTAAAGGATAAAAAATTAAAATAACCAATGAATGCAAGGATTTTCTGCTAGTATTGCGAGTTGGCAACTTACTTATAAGAGTTCTTTCAAACCATATAGGGTGAACGGGTCACGTACAGCCATTGACCTCTATATATTTCTATGCGTACAGCTGATAATCTACATCATGTTCGCAAAATTAGAAATGAAAACTAATGTCCTGTGGCTAAACCAGTGGATGTATTTATCTGATTTTTTGTATTCAGGCTGAGAACATTATTACATATACTAAGTTTAATTAATTGGTGTATGGTCACCGCCACACTGTATATATATATATATATATATATATATATATATATATATATATATATATATATATATATATATATATGTATATATAAAAGTCGTGTTAGTTATTTTATACCTCATTTTAATACATGGTAAAATGATCTGATGGGAATCTAAATAAAAAAATTCCAATTAGAATGAAAATATTTTTTAAAGTATATCTTTGTTAGAATTTTTTTGCACACCTTACTTATCACTTATGAAGTTTTTGCAAAATTTTTTTTGCGGAGCAATATGTCATCCTGACAGTCCTATTCTTAGTTGGAACGCATAGTACTACCGTGCGAGTTAGCGAGTTATTACCATCGTGGCTACTAAGTGGTAGAGTTCTGCATTGTCTCGACCGGGTCTAGTACCACCGCGCTACTTATTCCTGCCGCAATAGCGTCAGTGCTTGTCACTGTCGTGCTCTGGCTATAAGGGTAAGTATAATATACGTTAGTTCAAAATGAAACACAGTGAGTACTTCTGGTAGCTAGTATAATACTGAGTTAACATTATATGGGTGACAGTCGGTGCTACGTCATGAGCATAGACAAACATACATTTCAGTAAGGTAGCCGGTAAGCTGACGCGATAATATATCAACACCTCGCCACACATCATTAACATCTTTGATGTCTATAGGCTATAGTTGTCTTTTTCCATCAGGAGAACTATTTGATGTTTGCTGTCTTCTGATATAAAAAATGACATATACTTGCAAATTGACATAAATTATTTCTATTCCTTTTTGAAATATTACCTTTTACAATTTATTATTCCTAAAAGGCACTGGAAATATATTGAGCCTTATAATCAGTTTTAATATTGTAATCCGACACTGAAGCCGCATATAGGCCAATTCAGATCCGTTACGGACGGTTCAAAGGGTTTCACCTGCTGATAAGGGTTTATAGGTGTAAAGGATCCTTTAATAATATCAGACAGGTAAAATTATAAGCCCTTTATGTAATTTAAAATAAAACTCTCCTCGTTGTAAATAAAAGCCGCCTCTGTGGTCTAGTGACCCAGTGTCGGTTTTTTATATCATAAGATAGCAAACAAGCAGATGGGTCTCCTGATGGAAAGAGTCAACCATCGCCTATAGACACGTGGTGCGTTGCTATCTTATGGCGAGGTCTAATGCCACTTGTATAAGTTTACCGGCTACCTTACCCTCCAAACCGGAACACGACAGTGACAAGCATTTACGTTATTGCGGCAGGATAGGTAAGGCGGTGGTACCAGATCCGGACGAGACAATGCTGAACTCTATCACCTAGTAAGAACGGTGTCGCTGTTGAAAACATGAGGTCCCGGTCGATCAAAGCTTTTACGACTAACCAAGCATATTTTACGGTAATTCTTTCACTATGAACTCTGTGAAACTTTGAGATTCACTTCCTTTTCATATCAGGAGTAGTCAGTCAATAGCAATTTAAAAAAAAAACCATAAATAAATTTTACCTGTCCGCGTAATTTTTGAATAAATGGCACAGTAAGGTATTATTTATTATTCATAGTATTAAGTTAATTAAAATAAAATTTTGTATTATTTTATTAAAGTTATATGTACACTGTATATTCTTTGTATATTCTAATAATTTGTACACTGTATATTCTACATTTTTTTTACGCATTCTCATTCTGCTGGGTTTGCTGGAAGAAATCTCTTGGAGAGATAAGCTCGCCTTTTGTAAATGTTCACAAATAAAAATGTGATATGACTTTTAAGTGTACAATAAAGTATTAAATAAATAAATAAATAAATGAAAAATGTTAAATGAACTAATGTAATGTAATGTAATATAATGAACTAAATGCAACAAAAATGAAAGTATTTATTACTATAGTCGAAACTTAAAACACAGAAAGCCATATAAACAAGCCACTCTAAGAGTAGCTTATTTTCAGGATTATACTAATATCATCCTAAAGAAACAAAAAAAAAGCAAAACAACGTTGCCTGGGATTGGCTAAATGCCCTGTTGGCGATAAGGTTGCTACCTATCACATTGTGGGACCAAGTATTTTTGGCTAATCATTAATGCACTGGTTGTACCCTGCCTACCTCTTAGAAGGCGTGAAAATACTTAAAAGAAACTGTTATATGTTTCAACTCGCCCTGGGCGATATTTGGTACCACCGCCTTACCTACTCGCAATAGCGTCAATGCTTGAATTTGTTGTATTGCGGTTTGAAGGGTAAGCTAGCCGGTAGACTCATGCATGTGGCATTAGACCTCGCTACACTGAGAGCAACGCACTATTTAACGTCATTGGTATAGGCGATGGTTTCGTTTTCCATCATGAGAGCCCTTTTCTTGTTTGCTATCTTATGATATTAAATAAAACAATAAAAATAAATGAAGTAGCTGGTAAACTCATGTATATGGCATATCAGATTTTTGGGTATCCATAGGCGATGATTGCCTTTTTTCATCAGGATCTTTCCTAATAATAATTTAAGTTTATATGTAAGAAAAGTACACTTTTCCACCTGTGTTAAATATAAAAAAGAATCTTGTAGTAATTTCAGTAGTTGACAATGCTTAAATTAAAGGACTTTTTTATAGGTCATGCGACAGAACCTTTTTGTTAAATGATTAATACATATTTGTAATTTCTTGAGTAGCTTTGTTTTGAGGAGTCTAACAAACTTTTTCTCTACAGCTGTTCTTGAAAGAGCTGCAGTCAAAAGTAAAACATTACCTCGTGATTTGAGTTTTCGAATTGCGATTAGTATTAATTTATGAAATACATTAAAAGTAAGTATGTATGTATCCACCAAAAAATAAAACTTATGTGTCTACTCCTAAAATGTACTAGAAATGTTATATTCAACCGCCCCGTTGGTCGAGTGGTTAGCGATCCTGACTACGCAATCGACGGGGCTCGGGTTCGATTCCCGACGGGGACAAGCGTTTGTGTGATGAGCATAAAATATTTGTATTTCCGGGTTTGGGTGTTTATTATGTATGTAAAAGTATTTATATATGTATTTCTACGTATAAGTATCATTGACTAGCACCCATAACACAAGCAAATAATTTGCTTACTTTGGGGTTAGATCAGTAAGTGTAATTTGTCCCCTGAATATTTATTTATTTATTATTTATTTCGCCTCTGTGGTCTACTGGTCCAGAGTTGGCGTTGACCACGTGAGGTCCCGGGTTCGATTCCCAGGTCGGGCACATATTTTAAAAAAAGCGTTTTTTGCAGTTTTATGTTAAGTACCCAAAGTTTCCCGGGATTGGAAAGTGCCCGGTTAGCGATAGGCTGGCCACCTATCATATTTGTGCGACCAAGTGTCTTCGGCTAATCGTGGGTGCACTTGTTGTACCTCTGCCTAACCCTTCGGGGATACGGGCGTGAAGATATTTTTCTTTATTTATTTATATTAAATTTTATAATCAGTTTAAATATCGTTATCTTACACCGAAGCCGTGTACAGGGGTTGGCCATTTTCGATCATGCTCATTTGAGAAAACGCAGCTTTTTCGAAAACGGCTGTAAAAAGAAACTGTGGTAAACGCACCAAAAGCAAGATTCTCACGAAGTTTTAACTAGGCAGTGAGCATTTAATAAAAGAATGTTATCCCAGGGACTATTAACATTTAACTTAAAAAATACTAAGGACAATAGCTAGAGTTTTGCATTGTTTCGCCCGGGTCTGGGACTACCGCCTTACCTATTCATATCTTATGATATATAAAAAAAAACCTGCCATTTTATTAGCAGTCATAATGAAAGTGAACATATAGGTTTTACAAAAAACCTGGTAGAAATACTGGTGGTTTAAGATACTTCAAAAAAGGCCCGGGACAAAAGATTGAAAATAAGGAGAAATGAAAAAAAGATCCTCTATCTCCTTACTTTTTAAATATTTTCTTAAAAGTTAGTAAAGTGTAATAATGCTCATTTATATATTTAAATTAAGAGGGATTTTCACCTACTGCTTTATGGTCCAGGGATAGCCTATTCGGCTCACATCATGAGGTCTTAGGTTTTATTTCCGGGTCGGGGAAATTGGTTATTGAGGTTTTTTCGAGATATTTCTCGAAGATCAAAAATCTTAGTAGCAGCTCGGAGTTTAGCGTTTAGCGTTTACTTATCCCGTGCCTCGGATTAGCATGTAGATGTGTCGATCCCGGTTATCGACAGAAATAGTCGATAACCATTATCAGATTCGTAAAATACGATGATCACCACTCATCTCACCTACCGACAAGTAGATGAGTCGTACTGAACAGGAAACTATAGACATTCGGGTTACTCTGCCCACCCTGCAAGGGAACCGGGCGTGCTGCTACTTTTTTTACCTAGTGCCAATGTTGGAGACTATAAATTATATATATTTCTAAACCATTATCTATGTGAAGTAATCAATCGTCATTAAGGGCGAATGGAGTAGGTATGTACGAGTCACAAGAAGTGACAATTACAAATGGTTCAGTCTATGAGAGCTCGTGTAGCCGTATATTATCGAGCACCTAACTATACGAAATTCTAGCTTCCAGTTTAGTCATAGACACTGAGTACCTACGTACTAGATAAATGATTAATTATGTCATTTATTTTATTTATTTATACTATCTTCTATACACATAATAAAATCGTAAAAAAGTCAAAACTGTGCATTGAATATTTTTTAAAAGAATACTTGGGGTGTGATCTACAATCGATATCGAAGCCAAAAATATAGTTTTTAGAATTTTTGTCTGTTTGTCTGTTTGTCTGTTTGTCCGTTTGTCTGTTTGTCTGTATGTATGTCCGGGGTAAACTCAAAAAGTACTGCATGGATTTACTTCAAATTTTGTATGAATATTACTAATAGGTCGGGTCAACATATAGGCTACATATTATCACGCTATCACGTGATACGGGGGAGGGACAGTGCGGAGTAAACGAACACCGCGCGGATGAAGCTGGCAACAGCTAGTACCAAATATAAAAAAATAGTGTACAAAAGCGGACATAATGCGAAATACTTTTTCCACTAACCTTCGAGTTAGCAGAAAAGGATTATTATATATATCGAAAGATTACAAGAAGCAGGTGGGTCTTCTGGTAGCAAGATTCAACCGTCTCCTATAGACACCAAAGATGTTAATGGTGCCTTGCCATGCTGTGGCGAAGTCTAATGCCACATGCATAAGTATACCGGCTAGCTTACTGTTCTAATCGGAACACGACAGTGACTAGTACTGACGCTTTTTCGGCAGGAATAGTTAAGGCGGTGGTACCAAACCCGGGCGAGACAGTGCAGAGCTCCACCACCTTGTAACAATGATGGTAGTGTCTCGCATAACTAATCGGTCACCTCTTAAAACCTACCTGGCTGAATGGCAGTTGATCAATTCTTTAAAGGAGCCCGGACCAACGCAGGTAATGTGGTGGTATCAAAATTCGGGTGAGACATTGCAGAACTCTATCACTAAGTAAAAGGTTTATATTCAGACTGGCTTTATTCTTTTTGAGAGAGATCGAGGTCCTGCAGATTTTTCTTACTTATGATAAGTCTGGTGTTCAATTTTATATTCCTTGGCGACATTCCGATCCGATAGTAATTATAAAAAAAAATTGACTCTAAAAAAGTGCCTATAAAGGTTTACTTGAACAAGCTATCGCTCTCTGGTTGAAATTCGAAAATAATTCTCTCGAAGACTCTGACTATGCTGAACAATAAAATCTCGTCTCAGTTTGATAACATTCTTTAGCCATAAGCAAATTATTATACATGTGTGTGTGTATGTTTGTCAAATAGATATTACAAGTGAACTGGAAGTATAAGTGAATTTATTTGTAATGTATTTTATAGATTCAGGCTTTACTTTGCGGAAATCCATTGTTTAGACGAAGAACTACTATACTACTGCGGATTTCGTTGAGTGTAGTAGTGTTCGTGTCTCCTGAAGACGCTTCGGTTGCGAAGTGAAACGTGCATTGAGTGCGTAAATTGTGTGCTTTATGTTTGATGCTGTCGTGGTATAGTGTGGTGGACGAGAGTGGATAGCTATGCCGCTGGGGTCTTCATTATTTTTCAGACGTACGGTAGGTTTGTTCCATTTCTTACATCGCTTTTATATGTTTTTCCTTTCAGTAACATCACAAAGGTACACTTAAAAGTTCTCGGAAATTTGGAAAATAACTAGTTTTCTTTGTCTTATTAGTAATCCCTATTTCAAAATGCAATTTCGCCAACTGCCGACGATGGAAAGTATCCAATTTATGTTTGTCCAATTAATGCTATTTATTTTATTTAAATACTTTATTGCACAAAAATGGTACAAAGGCATAACCTAATGCTATTAAGCATTTTCTCACCGTTTCCCTTTAGAGAAAGCTTGGGTAGTGCATAATAAATTAATTACGAGCTACCAATAACTTAATACTAATTTATCATAACTATTATTAAGAATATGCCACAACAAAGGAAGTAAGCATCATAGGAAAATTAGTGTAAATAACAGGTACATATTACATTTTATACTATGTTAGTGTTTGTTAACTATTAGTTAATGTTTATTTTTATTAGTTTAATGTATTTCTTATTCTTATTATATAAAAATTTGAGGGTTTTGCGCTCTATCATATAAAACATATCTGTGCCAAATTTCATAACCTTCCGTTCGAGTAAATGTCGTACAAAGTATCCACGTATATAAATATGTAGATAAAACATTTTGGAATTTGACGTGCTTTCTTTTTGATTATTTAATTAAAAGTAGATCACGTAGGACACATTTGCATTTTCGCTTGTCCTTATAGGTTTCACGGTCCAAATGCAGAATAAATTTCACTTCCGGTTATCTACTTTGGGAAGCTAGATTTAAAAAAAAAAAAAAAAACGTTAATAGCCCTTGTCGGGCACCAGGGATTGGATCCCTAACCTCATTATCTGAGTTTAGGAAGAAAAGCTAAAATACTCGTATCAGTGAGATAGGTCATTTCTGAATTTGGTTAGTAATTTTATTATTATTAAAACATGAAATTAAGGTAATTAATTGTATGTGTAACTATTAACTAAATTTATTGATTAATTTCATCTGTAATTAATAATTATTAAAATCATCAATGATATTTAGCATTTAGTTTTATCTTGACAATGATAATATGTTATGAACATAAAATACATTTAATTAATTAATTGCATGTGTAATTATTAAAACTTAATTAATAACGTCAATGATACTTTGCACAAATAATGATTGTCAGCAGTTAAGCCCCATTTTCACTTTGATTAGTACGAGCGTGAGTGTTTAATGCAGGTGCTTAGTATTAAGATAAAAATAGGTGAAGACAGCCGTTGATCAGTGCGAGTGATAAGTAATCAGCATCTATTCACTTTGACTACGCTGAATATTAATCACTCGCACTGATCAACGGCTGTCTTCACGTATTTTTTGCTTAATACTAAGCACCTGCATTAAACACTCGCACTCGTACTACACAAAGTGAAATCAGGGCTTTAGTGTTAATTTGACAATGATAATATTATGTTAAGAGCGTAACTAAATATATATAAAATATATTATTATTAAGGATTTTCAAAAGTAAACCACAATTTGTTTACTAAATAAACTACTAAAACTACAAAATAAGTACTTTGTATTTTCAGAGAAACAAATAAGGAAAAACGACAATTTAAGTTCACTAATATCGGTTCCTCAATTATATCCTTTTATTTATCCCAAGTTTTTATAACAAGAGCACAAAATTATCTGAACCTCATCCGCCATTGAATCACACGTCACTTCGACCGATGCACCTTGTACCGACATCCACAGACAACTTAGACACGCGCGAAGCGCTGCAAATTTGAATTAATGAAATATTATTTCATTACATATATTAGTTACACTTATTGTTAACTTGACAATGATATGACGTATTATTGTCAAATTGACAATAAGTTAAATCACACTTCAATACCTGAGTTGTACTAACCAAAGATTATGTGTGTGTAAGTTTATTTATAGAACATATAAAAAAGTTGTATACCCTTTTGATGTAAAAAAAATAATTAGGTTTTATTTTTATCGATATAAAACACATTATGTGTATAAATCCAGTATAAATATTCAAATAATGATACCACTTTACACTTAAGGAAGATTCATCGACTAATTTCAAATGCAAACTTCATATCGCTTTTCATGCACAGATATAACTTCACACTTAATGGATGTTTATGACTGACTCCAGTATGTTAACTTCTTGTAGCTCTGTGCGGGTATCGTAATAATTCATTTCCATCATTTTTTCTTATTGAGTAAACATACTGGAGATCTAATAATAGGCCAATTTGTTCTATCGTTAGACTAATAGATCTTATGAGGAATCCCAACCGAAACGCAAGAATAGTACCGACCAATCCAGTGAGCAACGACTCGCAACAAAATACCGATTTTGAATTAGACAATTGAAATTCCCGGCGATTCAGATTATTGATAGAATTAATTTAATGCAAGCTATCAAATATTATTATTCTAGTGAGTTGTCAATGTTTTTAACCGGTTAACAAGCCCTGTGCTTTTAATCGGTTAATTTTAAGTTTCTAAATTAGTGCAAGTACATAAGGAGCGTTTTGTAAAGGTTTACCTCTACCTTAACCTCAAAATTACCGGTTTCCTTATAAAGAAAAAATAAATAATAGTTTAAAAAAACTAAAAAACACGCTTTTTATAGAAAACCGAACTAAAAAATAGAAAATAAATTTTAATAAATTTAAATTAAGAATAGTGTTAAAAATTTCAATAATTATAAATCAATAATAGTGTGAATAAAAAAAAATAATTTTATTTAAAAAAAAGCGTGGGGTGCATGGTGTCAATAGTTATAAATATTTTATTGACACATATGAGTAGAGTGATTATCATTTCGGTAATATCTTAAAAAGCACCCCACGCTTTTTTTAAAATAAAATTATTTTTTATTTATTCACACTATTATTAATTTATAATTATTGAAATTTTTAACACTATTCTTAATTTAAATTTATTAAAATTTATTTTCTATTTTTTAGTTCGGTTTTCTATAAAAAGCGTGTTTTTTAGTTTTTTTAAACTATTATTTATTTTCTACTTTTTTCAATCAATATGCTGAAGTACCATGTACAATCTGTAAGAAATTATTATATCCAAAATAACAGACGTCATTAGTTAAAGCACGTTTTGATTTTTTTTGCTCGACTACCATAAAAAAAAGAAAAGTTCCTTCTCAGGCCTACTGGAACAACATGGAAGTTATATCTTTACCTCTTGAACTGACCGACTTGACAGACGTAGAACAAAGACTTTTGTTAAGAGTAGTTCCTTTTACAACTAGTTTCCACCCGCACCAAAGTGCTCGTCATTCGTCAACACGAATCAAACGAGCCCAAACTCGATAGAGTTGTGTTATTTAATTGCTGAGCTCCTATTTTGCTGAGCTCCTACCTTCTGGCTTCATCATCGAACCCTGCAGGATCCTAGTTAGCACCAAACACCAAAGTGCTCGTCAACACTAATCAAATGAGCCCAAATTTGATAGAGTTGTGTCATTTAATTGCTGAGTCCTATGACCATCTTCTAGCTACATCATCGGACCCTGCAGGATCCTAGTCACCACCAAGCATCAAAGTGCTCGTTAACATAAATCAAATGAGTCAAACTCAATAGTCTTGTTATTAACCGATTTTTAACCATTTAATTATTAAGTTCCTGTGGTCACCTTTCGATTCAGATTCATCAGATCAGCTCCATGTCATAATAAGGTTTCATTGTCATTCAATTAACATACGTATACAAAATTTCAGCTCAATCGGTAACCGGGAAGTGGATCAAATTTACTTGCGAGATTTGATTTCAGACATCGAGATAGGTACAATAAATAAAAAAATGCTCATAAAACAAAAACTACTGGGCCTACCTGAATCAAATTTTTATGGGACCAATTCGAAACTATTCCGCATCAAACAAAAAAGAATCACGTAATTCGGTTCAGAAACCTCGGAGAAATCGGTGTACATACATAAAAAAAATATACCAGCCGAATTGAGAACCTCCTCCTTTTTTTGAAGTCGGTTAAAAATGGAATAATTTTATCAAATTAGTGTATTGTCATCGGTCCTCGATAAATCTACAAAGTTTGAACGAAATCTGGCCGTTTAAAGTGGGTCAAAATCGCGCCCAAAGAAGTCGGTTACAAACAAACATACAAACATACAAACATACAGGTGAAGCTAATAAAAAGCGTGTAAAAATGATATAAGGTTTGAATCAATAAACCGGTTTATGGAGTTTTTTTGTAAGTATTTATTTGATGTTCGCCGCTCCAGTTTTTGCGCGCATTGTGTGTGACGTATAATTTCATGGTTTTTATTTTAACCGGTTTATATAAGTTTATGAATTGGTTTCATCCCTTATACGCTCCGAGCGCAACCTTTAATAAAAATAATTGGTAAATTGTGTGTCGAACTACGCGCAATGTTGGGTTCTGCAGTTGCCCATAACAATAATGCGGACTAAGAAGAGGGCTTTTATAATTTCATACTTTAAACCTTTAAGCTATTCAACGCTAATGACAAATATAATATATCCGCATTACAGGTTCACCGCCTATAAAAACTTCTATAAGTACTTTTTATAAGTTGGTCGACTCAAAAACTTGTAAAGCCTTCTAAGCAGTGATAGTTTTGCTTTTGATTTTATTGTATTTACTACTACCACGATTTTTTTCCCACCCCCAAAAGCAACCGTTTAGTCTGCAGAGGGGGAGGGGGGCACTTGATTCTTACAAAAATTAGCACTTAAAGCTTAATATTTTACAAACCTTTTTAAAAATCTATGCAACGATACCCCAAACAATGGGGTACATGCGAAAAAAGTATTAACATACCCACTTTGCATGTAGGGGAGCTACCCTGAACAAATATATTTTTAAAAATTTTATGTTACCACTTTGTTGACGTGACTAATATGTATATTCATGTCAAATTACAGATTTCTAGTAATAAGGGTCTCTGAGCTATCGTGCGGACGGACAGACACAGCGAAACTGTAAGGGTTAGGGTATATATAAATACCCTATAAATATAGGGTAGTTTACTTCGGAACCCTAAAAATCGCTAAATACCTCTATAAATCGGTATCTTTAAACCGTTTTCAAGCTCTGGTTTTTTCTTTAACGCGTCAAAATAGAATAACCTCAAACCTGGAAATACCTCGGTACCTGCAAAACTTTTAAAGTTCATTTTAAATTAACGATTGCATGTGTTAAGTAGTAAATTTAACATGAAACTAAGTCCGTGGGAGTTTCAAGTTGTCTTACCGAGTACAACACTCGGTCTTAAGTCTGCACCCAGCCTCTAAGACTTGAAACTTTGCGGGAATGTTCACTAACTATGTATGTTTCACTTAGAACCATTATAATTTCAAGCAATTATATTTTTAGATTTCTGACGACTTCAATTAAAACTTTACGATTCAACGAATGATTTCTCGTTCAAATAAGAGTCGTAAAAAATTATATAAAAATTATAATTTAGCTTTCCAAAAAATAAGATTCCTATTAAATTTGAGTGAGGAAAGTGGGTTAGTAAATGGGATGAGTTGATAGTGATTATGTTTTTCAACCGATTTCTCAAGAAGAAAGGGTTGTCAAAAAAAAAACTATTGTTAATCGGCCATACGATTTATTTTTTGACAGTTTGATTTTTGACCGATTTTGACAGTTTTTGTTCAATTTTTTTTTTATACCATGAGATTAGAGTTGACACCTTTTTTTGAAGAAAAATAGTATCTTGTTCTTAAATAAAAAAAAAATATAGTACTTTTTGAAATTTTGAGGAAAAAATAGTACACATCTATTTTCAATCATTATTTAGTCGTATTTCAGTCATTTTGTCGGTTTTGACAATAAACTGATTTACACAGACATGCAAATAATAAGAGATTCTTGAAAACACTAACTCATTAAAATGTATTTTTGTAAAGAACTGAATTGCTATCTGAATAAAAAACTTAACTTACTCGAGTCCCAAGTGGAATATTATTATAATTTAGAAGTGCATCACTACGACCTGTCGTAGGTACTGCGATGCTTATGACTTTACAGAATACTTCCATCTTTTTTAACTGAATTCCCTAAAAGAAGGGGATTCTCAAATTAGCTGTATTTTAGCGTTTTAACACACACACACACACACACACATAAATCAACTGTTATATTATTATTCACGCCACCAACGAGCAAATACATTGCAACTAACTACAATTTGTCAATCTTGATACAGTGTGTTGAAATTTCAAAAATTTCTGGGACACATAAGAAAATTATATACTTCAAATTATAGCTGTAGTGACTGTAAAATGCCACAGGGAAGTGTTTTAGGATCCTTGCTCTTTTTAATTTACATTAATGACCTTCCAGAGACTGTGCAACATGAGTCAATCTTATTTGTAGATAACACTACACTCCTCATTAAATGTAAAAATAAAAATCATTTAGTAAAAGAAACAACTAAAACCTTACTTAAAGTTTCAGAATAGTTACAGATAACAATTTAAAAACTAATTTGGCTAAAACAAAAATAGTTAAATTTCAAACATGTTATAGCAATCAAGTTCAAAAATAAAATATATTATTTAACAGTATAAATATAGAAAATACTGAATACACTAAATTTCTAGGAATGTTTATTGACAACCATTGCAATTTAAAAGCGCACATTGATTCTCTTTGCAAAAAAAGATTTGTCTTTTTTTGAGAAGAATGACAGAAATAGCCAACTTAAATGCTGCCTTGTTCTCTCTCAAATCTCTATTTGAGCAAACTCAGTTAACTTAATCAGAATTTACAAAACTCAAGAGAAATGTATACGTGCAATATATAATGTTTATCAACTACACTCTTGTAAACCCCTATTTAAAACTCTTAAAATACTAACTTTACCTTGTCTTTATATACTGTCGGTATACGTATTTGTAAAAAAAATATCAACATTTGTTTAAAACAAATGCCGAAGTATTAGGAAACTCATATTTTAGAAAAAGTGAGAAGCTATCTACATTTGCCTAGCCAAAGACCACATATTTATAAAAAACGCATATTGTATGGCAATTAATATATACAATCATATTCCTGATAGTCTAAAATCATGACCTATATATAAATTTCGCAAAAAATTGATCAATTTACTATTAAATAAAACATACTGTGATATAAAAAAAAAATTTTGGCCGATGAGATTAAGTTTTAATAAATAGAAATATATAATACTTTTTAAATAGAAAAATATAAGTTTGTACAATTTACCTTAAAATTTAAATGTAATAAAAATTGAATAGTATATTTTGTAAACGGTAAAATTTCTTTGTAAATTGCAAAAATTTAGATTGAGTATGAGATGATATTTTGTAAATTGGAAAAATAAATTTTTGTTATGAAATAATTCTTGTAAATACAATAAATAATACATAAATAATTGTAAAACATGAAATAAAAAAAGCCCGCTGAGTTTCTTCCACCGGATCTTCTCAGTGTGTGGCCGCGTTCCGATCCGGTAGTAATCATAAGTAAATCGACCGAAATTTAAATCTTTGCACACCATATCATTGTAGAATATGTTCTTAATTTAATTTATTTTTAATAACCTGTGACACCCATATTCTTACAAATAAATATTTTTTTATTTTCATTTTCAGTATTGGACATTGCAGGCATGCAAATAAATAAGGTTTTTTTTTTAAACTTGAGATTTTATTTATGAGCTCCAGGTAGAATATTTTAATATAGAAAAGCATTAAAGCGACCTGTCATCTACCCAGGCGAGCTTCCAACTCAATAATTAATTCGAGACTTCAAATGAATGGAGAAAGAAAGAAAGAAAGAAAGAAAGAAATCATTTATTTGCCAGAATATGGGAGTTACAAGTTATTAAAATTTGATTAAGTTATCAACATATTCTACCATGATATGGTGTGCAATGGATTTGAATTCTCGAATTCGTTCACCTTCACACGTTTAGAAATCAGCAATCTCACGTTAATTTTATCTCTTTTCTCAAGATAAAACACAAAGCATTTATAATGAACTAGTGACCTGCCCGCGGTTTCACTCGCGTAGCTTTCGTTCCCATGGGAATATCGGAAAGGTTTATATACTAAAACTTTCCTTAAGAATCAATCTATCTATTAAAAAAATCCATTGCGTAGTTTTAAAGATTTAAGCACAAATATGGACCTAAGGACATAGGGACATAGGAACAGACAGAGAGAGAGCGATTTTGTTTTATACTATGTAGTGATAGGTATCGGAAACCAGATTATGTTGGCGATTTTGTATCGCTTATTTATATTTCACGTTAGTTCCCCGTGGTAGTCTGGGCTCTTTTGAAGAATAGACCAAGTGCCATTCTGCCAGCTCGCAAAAGGCGAACGATTTGGTTATACGTATCACTACAATCGTGACTACTAGGTGGTAGAGTTCCGCAACGTCTTGCACGGGTATTTGGTACCACCGCCTTACCTACTCCTGCTGCAATATGTCAATGCTTATCATTGTCGTGTCCCAGTTTGGGAGGTAAGGTAGCAAGTCGACATACGCATGCGGCGTTGCCATTTCGCCACACGGATAGCAACGCACTATTAACATCTTTGTTGTCTATAGGCGATGGTTTCTCTTTCCATCAGGACAACCACCTGCTTGTTTGCTATCTAATATAAAAATATTAACAATAATTTTGTTTGTTTAATTTTTGTATCATTTTTTTACTAGCTGTTGCCAGCGACTTCGTCCGCGCGGACTTCGTTTACTCTGCACACCACCTCCCCGCTAGGTGATAGCGTGATAATATGTAGCCTATATGTTGACCCGACCGGTTAGTAATATTCATGCAAAATTTGAAGTAAATCCATGGAGTACTTTTTGAGTTTACACCGGACATACATACAGACAAACAGATAAACAGACAAACAGACAAAAATTTTAAAAACTATATTTTTGGCTTCGAAATCGATTTTAAATCACGCCCCAATTATTGTTTTAAAAAAATATTCAATGTACAGTTTTGACTTTCCTACGATTTTATTATATGTATAGATTTTATAGGATGGAAAACTAACAGATGGTTTTCTTAGTGGAAGAAGATAACTATCGCCTATAAACACCAATGATGTTAATTGTGCGATGCTATCAGTGTAGCAGGGTAGGAATACTACATACATTAAGGTATTTTATTGCTATCTCGACAAATCGCAGTAGTAGGCCTGCATTTGTGGTAGTGTACTCACATTTCCAGTTAAACAATTATTATGTAATACCAGTTATCAATGACAGTTTTCGTATTTTTTCAATATCATTAGATAGCAATCGCCTTTGTGTTCTAGTGGTTTTATGTCATAAGATAGCAAACAAGCAGTTGGGTCTCCTGATGGAAAGAGTCAACCATCGCCTATAGACACCAAAGGTGTTAATGGTGCGTTGCTATCTTGTGGCGAGGTCTAATGCCACGTGCATAAGTTTACAGTTTGTCTATTCTTCAAAGAAGCCCGGAACCAACACGGTCCGACGTCGGAGTTAATCCAGGTACGATTCCCGGGTCAGGCAATGGTAAGTTGTTAGCCATGTGGCGGGATGGCAATCTCACATGCATAAGTCTACCGGCTACCTTATCCTCCAAACCGAAACACGACAGTGACAAGCATTGACGCTATTGCGGCAGGAATAGATAAGGCGGTGGTACCAGACCCGGGCGAGATGCAGAACTCTACCACCAGTAGCCACGATGGTAGTGACTTGCATACCCAATCGGTCGCCTTTTACGACCTGCCTGGCAGAACGGCAGTTGGCCTATTGTTCAAGGGAACCCGGGACCAACACTGATTCGATACAAAACGTTCAGCAAGGCGCACACGATCTTATATTTTCTGAACATCATTTTTTATGGCGGTATATACACTTTATGTGCCGCCAGCCATAGTCTGATGATTTGGTAGAATAATTGGTCTGTTATAAGGCTTCTAGTCTGGAAAACTTAAAAAAAAATTAAAAATAACAAAGAAAAATGTCGATACGCGAGACTCGAACCCGCGACAATTTCCCTCAGGTCTGTTTACTCAATGTAGGAACTGGAGTCAGTTGCACTCCCACTAATTAACCTTTTCCTACCTTTATTTTAAATTTGTAGTTGGTTACTGGGGGTTTTGTTAATACAACAACTAAGTAATTTGCGATCCAGAGTTCACAACTATAAGTTTGTTAATCGAGTTGAGAGACAATAGCGAAGTGAAGCAGTACGATTTGGACTGAAAATTGTTTATAATATTATTCTATTTAGATGTTGTTTGAGCTAGTTCAGTTTCCATTATTGTGGTATTGTGTATTTTAGACAAACAATCCGCCTGTTGCCTTTTGTGTTATTTTAGTGTTTAGTGAATTCCATAACAATAATCTCGTCGACACTAGTTCAGTGGCAGAGCGTTCCGGCTTGAGGGAGATGGTCGCGGGTTCGAGTCTCGCATGTTGACATTTTTCTTTGTTGCTTTTAAAGTTTTTCAATAATATCGTTTTGGAATAAAAATAGTTAAAAGTATCTTCACGCCCATATCCGAATCCGAAGAGGTAGGCTGAGTTACAAGTGCACCCACGATTAACCGAAGATATTTGGTCCCATAATGTGATAGATGGCAAGCCTATCACCATTTGGTCCCATAATGTGATAGGTGGCAAGCCTATCACCAACCGGGCACTTATCCGATCCCAGTCAATGTTGTTTTTATCAGAAACCGCGTCGCCTCAGATGATGGACAAAATTAATATGGTGCAAGAAATCAAATATTATTAGCCTAGTGTGGATGGGGATAGAACTATCGCAAATAATGTTCCCCATGTTGGCCCGGGCTCCTTTGAAGAATAGACCAACTGCCATACCGCCAGCTCGTAAAAGGGGAACGATTTGGCTTTACGTATCACTACAATCGTGGCTACTAGGTGGTAGAGTTCTGCATTGTCTCGCCCGGGTCCGGTACCACCGCCTTACCTATTCCTACCGCAATAGCGTCAGTGCTTGTCACTATCGTGTTCCGATTTACAGGGTAATGTAGTCGGTAAACTTATCTATGTGGCATAAGACCTCGCCACAAGTTGCAACGCACCATTAACATCTTTGGTGTCTATAGGCGATGGTTGACTCTTTCCATCAGGAGACACTACTTGTTTGCTATCTTATGATATAAAAAAATAATCAAGAGTCATAAGAGACCATTCCTCCCGTGTTGTTTCAGGACCCCTTTTTGAAGAATAGATTATTTGCCTAACTGCTAGGCATCTTGTAAAAGCCGAGATGAAGCTAAAACGTTCCACTAGCATCGTGACCCCTAACTAGGTGGTAGAGCTCTGCAACGTCTTAACCGAGTCTGGTACCACCGCCTTTTTTATTCCTACCGCAAAGCATCAGTGCTTGAAGCTGCCGTGTTTCGGTTTGAAAGGTTAACTTATGCATGTGGCATTCCAATCCGGCCACGCAGATAGCACCATTAACATCTTGTTGGTGTCTATAGGCGATGTTTTGTCATTTTTACATTTGCCTATAATTATAATATAATAATAGCCTCTGTGGTCTAATCGTCTCTGTGGTCTAGTGGTCCAGCATTGGAGTCGACTACATGAGGTCCCTGGTTCATTTTTGAATTGCGCGACCCAGGAATCGAACCCGGGACCTCATGTGGTCAACTCCGACACCGGACCACTACACCACAGAGGCGACAATTATTTTGCAGTTTATAGTTTCTATAATTTCTGCTACCTTTCCGCTACCTTTCCACTACCTTCCCTTTATCTTTCGACCACCTTTTTCACCTTTCGACTATCTTCCGGTTACCTTCCCGCTATTTTATCGCTGCCTTTCTGATACCTTCCTTTTACCTTCTCCTACCTTTCCCCTAACTGCACGCTACCTCTACTGGTTTGTTTGCCACTGTATCAATGCACGTATACTACATACAGCATTTGCTTGTTAGCTTTGATATAAAGTATTGCTTAATTGGACGTAGTTACACAAAAGTAATCCAATTCACAGAAAATCACTTAAGGCAAGGTCTTTTGACGCGGTTCTATAGGAAATGGACGGTGCGGTACGTTCTGAAACCGCTGGGAAACGTGTTAATGTTCGGATAAATAAATATAGGACTTCAGCTGAGAACCAAAATTTAGTACATTCTTTTTTGTATTTAAAACTAAATATCACCGTATAAAAATCATGTGGAAGATTAGAAATAATATTAACAAATTATTTGTTTTAGAGATTTTTTAGCCTGTTTTCGGAATTTTATATGATCGAGTAAAGTACATTCTATCATGTGATAGTAAGCACATTCCTTAGATAATATCTTCAGGTATATCGTGTAATTTTTGTAAAATTGTTATTTAACAATCAGTACAAAAAAAAAACGTGATTTAGCGAACAAGTTTTTCCCGTTTGTCCCGATACCTTGCCTTAAGAGGTATCGACGTTTGAAATTTGATACAATTGGATGGATAACTAGAGTTTTTATTGAAGCGTGATGAACTAATTTTAATAAGCAAAAGAATTCAGACTCCTTGACATTGAACTATATTACTTGTAGTAGTACCTCAGTGCTCCTTGATGCATTTTATTTCTGTAGCTAATATTGGTTGTAAACTAGAAAAGTTTGATTATTCAATCTGTTTATTTCTTAACGTGCCATACCCACATGGGTACTAGTTCTGACGTTAAATAAAGTAATAATAATAAATAATAATAAAGCCTTTTATTCGGACTAAAAAATATACAATAACTTTCCTTAAACTACACTGTTACTATTATACAAAAATGTAATTCTATTTATTCGTATTTCTTTATTTTTTGAAGGTCTGTTTGCCAGTTGGCAAAGGCCTCCTCCAACCTACTCCATTCTGGTCTCTCTCTAGCTACTCTGCTCCATGTTGTGCCTGCGACCTACCTGACATCATCGTCCCATCTTTGTTGTTGCCTGCCTCTTTTCCTTTTGCCTTCCCTTGGGTACCATCGTGTTGTTATTTTGCTCCACTTGTCCTTTCCTCTGATCATGTGTGTCGCCCATTTCCATTTTAGCCTTTTTATTTTTAGGGTTATGTCCTGTACCTTGGTCTTTTTCCTTATGTTCGTGTTTCTTATTTATTTCTTTTCTTTGCTCCTATCATGTTTCTTTACGTGCTCGTTGGTAAATGGCAATTTTGTTGGTTCTGGTTTTTGTAAGGGCCCATGTTTGGCTTCCGTTAAATAAAGTAATACAGAGCTATTTTTGGTTGGATCTTTTTACTGGCCAATAGTATTGATATTTAGCATTAGTTTGGTGCACTTACCTCATTTTTGGTCATATTGAGGATTGGATCTTTTTCGTTTAATTACTTCCAATTAAAAACTGACATCGCTTTGTATATGGGAACTCATACGTAACATTATTTTCGTGACAAAAGCCCTTTTGAAGTATGTAGCAAACCACGAGTGTTTTAAAGTGTTAACATAATGAATGTCTGTGAGATTATAATTACGAATGTGTAGCGAGTGTCTCCCAACCCTCGCGTGTTACACTTTGTAAATAATTTTAAACGGGTCTAACGAGCTCGTTAAAAGTTTGTATTGCTTGCGGGAAGTACTTTTCAACCGACTTTAAAAAAGGAAATTATCAATTCAACTGTATGTTTTTGAAGTTATACTTCTTTTATTTCTTTACGATGCCCGTGCACACCGTCACGAAAAACCGACATCATGAAATTAGCAAGTCAACATTTTAGTTTATCAAAAAAAGTTTGACCTTTTTTTTAATTATGTGGAAATAATTCTTTTTTTTCTTTAAAAGATAATTGAATAAAATTTATTTGACTAGATAATGCGTTATAAAACTTTCTTTTAATGTATTAAAAACCTTTTTTCTATTATTAGTGTCGCTTTCTCTACGAACGTAGGATAAGGCGAAGGACAAAATTTTAGAAAGATTTTTATCTTGTTACGCTTAAGAAGTATAACTTCTTACGTGCATAAATAAATGCACACACACGTTTTTTATGTTTGATAGCTCAGTACTTGGTCGTTTAAATATTAATAAATATTCACAGGACAAATTACACTTACTGATCTAAACCCCAAACTAAGCAAATGATTTGCTTGTGTTATGGGTGTTGGTCATCGATACTAATACATAGAAATACATATATAAATATAGGAATATATTGAATAAACACCCAAACCCGGAAATACAAACATTTATGCTCAGCACATGAATCGAGCAAACAAGGATCGCTTGTTCGCTAAAACAGGGTCGCTAATCACTCGACCAACGGGTGGTCAACCGGCTTTAATAAACCAATTTTGAAATTAATTTTTTGTTTAATAGTATATAATATATGGGGTATATTTCCGTTTGGTCTTACTTCAATTTGGTGAAGATCTGATGTAGGATTTCGGGGAAATGGGAAATGGGAAGCCCATAAGAATATATAAAAAAGAATTGATTTTTGAAAAACCGACAACGTAGCATTGTTTTTCGAGTTATTTTCAATCACCTAAGAAACTAAAGCTTTTTGATTGATTTTGAAAATATGCAATTTTTTATATAAGCGTTTAAATACACTTTTTATTCACACAAATAAATTATCGAAAAGATGTATATAAATCTATATATCAATATATGAGGAATAAACTTTGTACCACTTTTTAAGACAATTACGTGAACGAAGAAGTATGAAATTTGGTACAGTTATTTAAAATGCGGAGGAATGAAAAAACCTAATATTTTTAATAATAAGCATTAGATATACATTAAATTAATAAAAATAGATTTTACACTTTCAATCGTCGGCACTTGGTGAAATTCCATTATTTTTAGTTGAAACTAGTTTATCACTCACTTGTACTTTTATTTCACTATTATTATACACTAAATTATTTAATTTTATCGACCGGTTTCGCTTTTTAAAGAATTATTTAAGATTACGTCCTGAAGATGCTTTAAAAAGCGAAACCGGTCGATAAAATTAAATAATTTAGTGTATAATAATAGTGAAATAAAAGTACAAGTGAGTGATAAACTAGTTTCAACTAAAAATTAATAAAAAACAAATACTACATTCATATACATTAACGATCGATTACTTCTCATACTTAGAATACTTCAACATATTCATACATATATGCACGCTAACGTCCTAACGTGTAGGCAGAGGTAACTGAAAAATATATATAAAGTTTTTAATTGTATCAATGGATAACTGGGCTCCATTGAAGAAAACATCAATTGCCGTTTTGCCAGGCAGGTCGTAAAAGGCAACCAATTGGTTATTCATGTCACCGCCATCATGACTACTAGGTGGTAGAGTTCCGCAATGTTTCGCCCGGAGATTAGAAACCACCGCCTTACCTATTCCTGCTGCAATAGCGTCAACACTCGTCATTGTCGTGTTCTGGTTTGGAGGGTAAGGTAGCCGGTAAACTTATGCATGTGGCATTAGACCTCGCCACAGGTAAGGTTACCTACCTTATCGTATTAAAGTAGATAGACTTATCAGAGCCATCTGCTTGTTTGCTATCTAGTGATGTAAAAAAATAACCAAAAAACAGATAGATTCTGTAAACTCTACTGAAAATTAGTTCATGTCGATTTTATCACTACATTTACAGATTAATCGGAACGTAACTAGACACTCTGACGTAATGGGTTTTTTGAAATATAAACTACTGGTCGTATTGATATGTTATTATAATCTTTTTTTATTATCCTACTAATAGTTTGCCATTTACATTACAATAAGAAAATTGTTTTAAGGCGACCGATTGGCTATCGAGTCACTACCATCGTGGCTACTAGGTGGTAGAGTTCTGCATTGTCTCGCCTGGGTGTGGTACCACCGCCTTACCTATTCCTGCCGCAATAGCGTCAGTGCTTGTCGCTGTCGTGTTCCGGTTTGGAGGGTAAGGTAGCCGGTAAACTTATGCATGTGGCATTAGACCTCGCCACAAGATAGCAACGCACCATTAACATCTTTGGTGTCTATAGGCGATGGTTGACTCTTTCCATCAGGAGACCCATCTGCTTGTTTGCTATCTTATGTTATAAAAAAAACCTAATTCAAACAATATTTCTTCGATCTTCTTTTATATATATAATTCAATAAATAAAAAAGTATCTTCACACGCACATCCCCGAAGGGGTTGGCAGAGCTACAACAAATACACCCACGATTAGCCGAAGATACTTGGTCCCACAATGTGATAGTTTACAAGCTTATCGCCAACCGGGCACTTTCCAATACCGGACAACATTGTTTTTATCAGAAATCTGAAAAAACACAATTTTTAAATTGCCCGACCCGGGAATCAAAACCCGGGATCTCACGTGGTCAATGCCATCGCCGGACCACTAGACCAGAGGCGGAATAGAATAAATAACAAAATTATATTAAAGTTTGCTATGAAATGGATATTTTTCATCGACGCCACTTGTTGAAACTAAAACATTACGATTATAAAATAATACGATTAAATTCACTTCCAATTTTTATTCACTCTTTTATACCCATTATATTTTAGACAATTTGCCAGGCAGTTCGTAAGAGATGACAATTGACTATGTGAGTAACTACCATCGTGGCTACGGGGTACTAAAGTTATGCATTGTTATGCGTTACTTATTCCTGCTGCAACATTGTTACTACTTGTCGTTCTGGCTTGCGGTTCAGAGGGTAAGGTAAAGTAATGTATGTGGCATTAAGACCCAACCACAAGAATAGCAATGGCTATGGTTGTTGCTTTCCATTAGGAGAGCCGTCTGCTTGTTTGCTATAGACATCAAAGATGTTAATGGTGTGCTGCTATCTATGTGGCAGGATGGCTTTGCTACATGCATAAATTTGACGGCTACTTTATCCTCCAAACCGGAATACGATGTCACGTTGACGTTATTGCGGCAGGAATAGGTAAGGCGGTGGCACCAGATAAGGACCAAATATTGTAGAACTCTACCACCTAATAGCGATGGCATTGGCAGGTATAGCTAATCGGCCTTCATCGACCTGCCTGGCAGAACGGCAGATAGTATTCCTTAATGGAAGTCCGGACCAATACGGGGAAATAGTTTAAAGTGATAGTTTTCGTCCGTTCATTCATTCGTTCATTAGTGTTTGTGTCTCCTGAAGATTATTCGGTTGCGAAGTGAAACTTACGTTGAGTGCAAATATTGTGTACGTTGGCTAAATGACAGTCACACATCGGTTGGTAAATGTGTTTATTGAACTGTATTTAACATTAATCTTATATACTAGAGATTCACGTGTATGCTGCGTGATGAAATGTGATAACTGAAATGTGGTATCTGTGCGCGAGCGTGTTCTATCGCGCCCTCGTTACCGTGTGCTTTTGTGCTTGGCGCTGTCGTGGTATAAAGTGTGGTGGGAGAGGGTGGATAGCTGTGCCGGGGGGTCTTAATTAGTTTTCAGGCCTACGGTGAGTTTGTTCCATTTCTCACACCGCTCCTATATGTTTTTTTATTTAATTTTTATATCATAAGATATCCATTGCTATCCGTGTGGCGGGTTGAGCAAACGCATGAGTATGAGTTATCCTCTAAAACGGGATAAAGCTGTGACAAGCATTGACGCTATTGCGGTAGGATTATTTTTTTTTATATCATAAGATAGCAAACAAACAGATGAGTCTCCTGATAGAAAGAGTCAACCATCGCCTATTCACAACAAAGATGTTAATGGTGCATTGCCATTTTGTGGCGAGATCTGATGCCACATGCATAAGTTTACCGACTACCTTACCTTCCAAACCGGAACACGAAAGCACCTAGCACTGATGCTCTTGCAGCAGGAATAAGTCAGGTGGTGGTACTAGACCCGAGCGAGACAATGTAGAACTCTACCACCTAGTAGCCACGATGGTAGTGACTCACATAGCCAATCGGTCGTCTTTTAAAACCTGCCTTGGCAGTTGGCCTATTCTTCAAAGGAGCCCGGGACCAACACGAGGAAAAATGTTTTTCTATTCAGTGACATCGCTAGAGTACACGTGAAAGTTCGCGGAAATTAGTAAAGTAACTAGTTTTCTCCGATTTCAAGTAATAGCTCACGTAATTGTATTTACGAAACAGACGCCCAAATATTTTGAAGGAATCGCATTTGTTCAATCCTTACACTGCACTTATTTACATCGCAGGCAAGCAAATTAAAAAGGGTTTCTTGAAAAAACCAACTCATTAAAATTCCGTTTCGTAAAGAACTAAAACGTGATCGGAATAAAAAAGGCGTAACTCACTCGATGTGAGACTATTTATGAGTTGCGAGTGGAATATTTTAATTTAGAAGTGCATCACTACGACCTGTCGTCTACGGTACTGTGATCTTATTTATGCACTACACAATTTACTTTCACAATTTCCAACGAATTTCCCAAAAACGAGGAGATTAGATATTAGGTGTATTAGGAACTTCTAGGGAAGCGCGTTCCATTTTAGGGTGCATCTTAGCTTACCACCAGGGGAGGTCGTAGTCAAGCGTTTCCCTATCAAAAAAATAAAAAAAATAATAATTTGGCTGTATTTTTTTTTGTCTGACACCGGGGGGGAGGGGGAACCCGGTCATCAACCGATTTCCTAAAAAGGAGGTTTTTAATTCGGCTGTATGTTTTCTTATGTTTGTTACTCAGAACTTGGTCATTTATGAACCAATCTTAATAATAATAATAATAATATCTTTATTTGCATAAAATAGGGTACATAATAAGATCTTATTTAAAAAATATGCTTCTCTTTAATCCTATTTTGTCTGTTTTGTGGCGTGCAAATGTTAAAATTATGTTTATAATCATAGTATATTTATGTTAATAATCATAGTAAATTTTAAATTAAATCTTATAGTAATTTTTTTATATATATTTACTTACAATTACAATATTATCCTCACTAAATAAAGAGAAACACTTTAACTATACCACCAAATTAATACCAAGTCAAATATAATCAGAGATTTTGTGTTCACTTTATCCTAAAAGATAAAAATTTATTATCAAAAATACTCATGCCCATGTCTTAAAAAATAGAATTAATTGTTAATGTCTTATATTTAAATTTATTCATTGATCTTGAAAATCATTTTTTTGTTTGATGATCTGATGCAGGGTTCCGGAAATATAAGAAATAGGAAATCGTTTGTGGTATTATCATTGCATGAAGATACTGTTGAAATTAGAATTTCAATAGTATCTTCATGCCCGTATCCCTGAAGAGGTAGGCAGAGGTACAAGTGCACTAACGGTTAGCCAAATATACTTGGTCTCCTAAATGTGATAGATGGCAGTCTTATCGCCTAACGGGCACTTTCCGATCCCGGGCAACATTGTTTTCATCGGAAAATTAAAAAAAAAACATTTTTTTAATTGCCCAACCAGCATCACGGATGGTACCTGTGAGAAAATGCTTAATAGCATTAGCAGTGAGATAAATATTTAATCGCCTTTGTGGTCTAGTGGTCCGATGTTGGCGTCGACCACATGGGGTTCTGGGTTCGATTTCTGGGTCTGGCAATTCAAATATTGTATTTTTTTAGTTTTTTTTTAAAAAAACGACAAGGCCAGGGATTGTATAAGGGCCTGGTTGGCAATAACCTTACCACGTGTCACATTTTGGGACTTAATATCTTCGGCTATTTACGGGTGCACTGCTTATACCTCTGCCAACGTCTTCGGGAATACAAACGTGAAGACACTTTTCAAATTCGAGGTATTTGAAGCTCAAAGAAGTAAAACTTATAAACATAGATTTGTTCAGTTCAAACATCTAATTGGTAAAAATAACAGTATATTTATTTTAGAAAAGCTGTATATTTTGATCTTTCAAATAGCATTCAATGCAATTTTTGAGATCTAAAATGTTATTTCAGCTACTCCAAAGCTTACATAATCCAAAGATTAAAAAAGTCGAAATAATGTCAATAAACATTTTTTTCAAAAATTTTCGTCATTCTTAAACAAGACAAGCCTGCTGAGTTTCTTTCGCCGGATCTTCTCAGTGTGTGGCCGCGTTCCGATCCAGGTGCAGCTAAATATTGTTACGTAAAATAATTTGCAAAAAATGTTGTTGAATCTTTTATCTACATCTGATTTCTAATACAACAGTTCCAGTTGGAAAGTTTTGAATCACAAAGTCTCAACAATATAGTTACTCTAAAACCAACACTCTTGTGTATCGACAAACTAATATAACGAGCGTGCCACAGTTGTTCATACTCTCCAGTGCTCCAGTGCTGACCACTGACCATTAAACTACTAGTTTGTTTTATGAGTTTGTTGATATAAATTGGTAAGCTGTGGAGCTACTGCTGCATTTTTCCGGATAAATTTGCTACCACAGGAAATTGAGGTTGGTTTTTTTATATCTTAAGATAGCAAACAAGCAGATAAGGCTCCTATCAGAAAGAGTCAAACATCGCCTATAGACACCAAAGATGTTAATATTGCGTTGCTATCTTGTGGCGAAGTCTATTGCCATATGCATAAGTTTACTGGCTATCTTACCCTCCTATCCGGAACACGACAGTAACAAGCACTGACGCTATTGCGGCAGGAATATTTAAGGCGGTGGTACCAGACCTGGGCGACCCACCTAGTAGCACAGAATACTGGAGACTAACAGTATTCAATCTACATACAAATAATATTCGAGCAACGCACACACCTCCCACGGATGCGATATATCGGAATGGCTAGGGATAGTTTGTTCCGCACCAGTCCGAGATATCGCGTCCGTAAGAGGTGTCTATGTGTGCTATGCTCGAAAATTACTTGTATTTAACATTGACTTCTGTTAGTTTATAGTATTCTGTGCTAGTAGCTACGATGGTAATGACTTGCGCAGCCAATCGATCGCCTTTTATGACCAGCCTGGTAGAACGGTAGTTGGCCTATTTTGCAAAGAAGCCCAGACCAGCACGGGGAAAAATTTAAGGATTTATTCAAATTCAACACGGGTTGACATATAATTTCAATTATAAACTTAAAGCTGAGTAGTGTAACATTTTAGAATTTCGATACCATTTTTGTCACCGTTCCACGCTTCACATAACGTAGTTTGTTACCATTTCGTCGATATAGTTTTCCATAAAAATTTCATCCCCTATATCAGGCACTTAGGGGTTAACTTTAAAAAAAGTAGTCTATGTTTCAACTCGAATAGGCCCTTAGGGGTTATCTTTAGAAAAAAGTAGTCTATGTTTCAACTCTAATAGGCCCTCAGGGGTTAGCTTTCGAAAAAAGTAGTCTATGTTTCAACTCAAATTGTCAACTATCTTAATGTCAACTTTTATAAAAATCGTTTCGGGGTTTAGCCCTGAACGTGAACCGACAGCAAGTAGTCAGAATTTCCTAATATTATTACTATTTACCTATTACTATTACTATTTTTCCCCGTGTTGGTTTCAGGCTCCTTTGAAGAATAGACCAACTGTCGTTTTGCCAGGCATGTCGTAAAAGGCGACCGATCGCCTATGTAAGTCACTACCATCGAGGCTACTAGGTGGTAGAGATCTGCATTATCTCTCGCTCGGTCTGGTACCACCGCCTTACCTCTTCCTGTCGCAATAGCGTTAGTGCTTGTCGCTGTCGTGTTTCGGTTTAGAAGGTAAGGTAGCCGGTAAACTTATGTATATGGCTTAAGACCTCGGCACAAGATAGCATTGCACCATTAACACCTTTGGTGTCTATAGACGATTCTTTCCATCAGGAGACCCATCTGCTTTTTTGCTATCTTATGATATAAAAAAATTATCACTACTATTATTCCTGTATTAGTTAGGGCTCCATTGAAAAATAGTCTATCTGCCGTTCTGCCAGGCAGTTCGTAAAAGGCAAACAATGGGTTATACATGTCATTACCGACCTGACTACTAGGTAGTAGAGTTCCGCACCGTCTCACCTGAGTATAGTAATATAGTAACCACCGCTTTACATATTCCTGCCGCAATAGCGTCAATGCTTGTTATTAACGTGTTCCTGTTTGGAAGGTAAGGTAGCCGATAGATTAATGCATGTGGCATTGCCATCCCGCCACACGGTAGCAATGCATCATTAATATCTTTGGTGTCTATATGCGACGGTTTCTCTGTCCATCAAGAGAGTCATCTGTATGTTTGCTAATGTATCAAATAAATTAAGTATAACACCACAAAAACTTTGATGACATTTTTTCTAACTCACAGATTAATAAAAAAACTAACACATGATGTGAGCCAAACTATTAGACATCGATGAATTCAATTGTAAAGACAAAATTTGAATTAACCCTTGATAGAAACTGATTATATAAGTGAAGATACTTATATACACAGGATATAAGTATCTTCACGCCCGTATCCCCGAAGAGATAGGCAGAGGTACAACCACTGTACCTACGATAAGCCAAAGATATTTATTCCCACAATGTGATAGGTGGTGGTAAGCCTATCACAAACTGGGCAGACAACGTTGTTTTCATCAGAGCGCTAAAAAAACTTATTTTTGAATTTTCCGACCCGGGAATCGAACCCGGTATCTCATGTGGTCACTAGACAACAAAGGTGATATACACAGAACATAAATTGCTCTTTTACTTGGGAATTGAACCCAGAACCTTATGGTTTAAATCAAATAGGCTAACCTTTAGATTACAAAGTAGTCAAAAAAATATATAAATTAATGTTTATATTTTTTATGCCTTTTGGACAAAAAATAGTAAAAAAGTTAGAAGTAATTAATTATTCCTCGGCCAGAGTCAAAACTTTAATCGTAAAAGTTAAATTGCTTTTTGTAATGTCAAGAGAACTTCTCCTTGAATTTTCAATAACACTCTGACTTGATTTTTAATGGATTTTTGTTGCAAAAACAAGAAACAGTTTGAATACCGTCACGTATATATTTCCGAAAGTAGGGCAGAGGTGTAACTTTCCCTCCTGTCGTTAAGAGATCACCTTTTAATATCAGGTGCACCTCCTGCTCATTTATACCCTCTTCCATAAAATAAATATAAGCGTGTTTGTCAATCGATTTTTTTGATAATAAAGTCTTTGATATTAATTTTTAATAAGAAATAAATTTGTCATGAAGATGGTCATCGATGTGATGTCACCACTGTGAAGGTTGATAACGTTACACAAGGGTAGAAAATGAAAGATTTTTCCAGCCAGGTTAAGTTTACTGTATAGGTACTTCAATAAGAGGAAAGTATTGACGATAAACTACTGATAAATTTTACTAGCGTATAGGAGATACAATAATTATATTATCAACCTCCCAAAGATATTCGAGCCGGATTGATGATCATCCGGTATTTTTAACGACGTGACTCGAGTGTGAAAGCAAATTGACGGCTGATTGATCAGTAAATATTCATTAGGATCCTCGAAGAAATTGATTTGCCCTGTCAATTCTCTACTCACAGGTTTAAGATTACCTTAGTGCATAAAATTGGATCAAATTTTCAAGGGAAATTTTCAATCTTAGCTTGTCGCTATTGTGTTCCGGTTAGGAAGGTAAGGTAGCCGGTAAACTTATACATGTGGCACTAGATTTCGTCTATAGGCGATGGTTGACTCTTTCCATCAGCAGACCCATCTGCTTGTTTGCTATCTTATGATATAAAAAAACGATTAGTTTATTAGTAATCACAAGATACTTTGGAAATTGTGGATTTAAAAGAACCTTATTTAGTAAAAAAAGTATATACTTTTTTCCGGATTTGACAAGGATGGATTCCACACTGTATATTTCTCTGTACCAATATCTTAATATACATAAATTACGTGTCACGTTGTTTGTCCGCTATGGATTCCTAAACTATTGAACCGATTTCAATCAAATTTGTAGATATCTATAGTTTGGACCAACATAAAAGATAAGATAGTTTGTATCTTAATTAGCTCACCTCCCTCTCAAGTACCCTACCAAAATATTCAATACAAGTAATTTATATGGCAAAACAACGTTTGCCGGGTCAGCGAGTTATACCTATAATAAGTAATTTCTGTAACTGATGATCATAATTAAAATATCTTAACCAGTCGAAAACTAGGTCCATTATTCCTGAGTGACATAAACAGAAATTAATTTCAAAAAATCATTACAATTACAGTACAATTTTATTAATTTTATATGACACTAGTTAATTTAGTATAATTAAGAGTAGATTGAATATATATATATATATATATATATATATATATATATATATATATATATATATATATATATATATATATATATATATATATATATATATATATATATATATATATATATATATATATATATTATAAATGGATTCGTAATTACGATACTATTACTAAGTAAAGAAAGTAGGTTAGTTTTTAATAATCATAATAATAATTTATTTATTTGCATAAAATAGGGTACATAATTAGATCTTATTTAACAATATGTTGTTCTTTATTCTTGTTTCGCCCTTTTTGTGGCGTGCAAATGTTACAATTGCGTTTATTATCATTAAAGTTTATAATTTAATCTTATTGTATTATTATTAGTCGCCTCTGTGGTCTAGTGGTCCAGCGTTGGCGTTGACCACATGTGGTCCCGGGTTCGATTCCCGGGTCGGGCACATAAAAAAGTGTTTTTTCAGTTTTCTGAGAAACACAAAGTTGCTCGGGATTGGAAAGTGCCCGATTGGCGATAGGCTTGCCACCTATCACATTTGTGGGACCTAGTAATCGTGGGTGCACTTGTTGTACCTCTGCCTACCCCTTCGGGGATATGGGCGTGAAGATACTTTTTGTATTATGTGTAATATAATAGTTACAATTTTAGTTGCTAAGGTCGCAGAATTGGAGTGACAATGTGTTACCCTCACTAAGATAAAAGAAACACTTCATGATGTTGGGTAGCCACTAGATTAATACCAAGTCCAAATAAAACATTTACTACTAGACTAATATTTTTATTTAATTTTATTGATTAATTATGATGTCTGTAACTTAATAATGTCTGTAACTTTGATAATGGCTTGATAGAACATTAGGTCTATCAAACCATTACCAAATTCATATTAATTTAATTTTTCCTCTTAAATTTAGATATTGTAAATTTACATATTAGATATAAATTTTACTTAATTAGTCAGTTAAAAAGTAACGTGTGTGGGCCCCGCGTGGCCCACATCTATACATATAATAAAATTGTAGGCAAGTCAAAACTGTACATTGAATATTTTTTAAAAGAATACTTGGGGCGTAATCTACAATCGATATTAAAGCAAAAAATATAGTTTTTAGAATTTTTGTCTGTTTGTCAGTTTATCTGTTTGTCTGTTTGTATGTCCGGGGTAAATTCAAAAAGTACTGCATGGATTTACTTCAAATTTTGCATGAATATTACTAATAGGTCGGGTCAACATAAAGGCTACATATTATCACGCTATACGGGGAGTTGCTGTGTGGAGTAAACGAAGTCCGCGCAGACGAAGTCGTGGGCAACAGCTAGTTAGTTAATAATAAGGTTAAAATGAAGACATAAATTTGCCAATTGATATTTTTAAACATCGTGACTCGAGTGTTAAAGCAAATTGACAGCTGATTGATCAGTGAATATTCATTAAGACCTCCGGGGAAATTGATTTGCGCTGTCAATTCTCTGCGGACGGGCTGGAAATTTACTTTATTGGAGTTATATTTAATTGCATCTATGATTGGAGTTTTTTTTAAATTAGGAGATACTAGGTGGTAATTCTGCAACGTCTTGTTTTGCCACAACAGCATTAGTGCTTTTGACTATAGTGTTCCGATTTAAAGAGTAAGGAAGCCGGTAAATGTAAACAGGTAGCATTTGTACCCACCATAGACTTTGTAGCATGCTGTTAACATATTAGGCAATGGTTGTCTTTTCCCTGAGATATCTATAAAATATCCAAAAATATATAAAAAAACACCAACTCGTACGAATAGACACTAACGCATCATTAACAACTTTAATGAATAAAGTATCTGTGCGAACAAACTTTCCTAGGTGTTATTTTTAAATTATCTATATTGTATAGAAAATATATTTATACAATCAACACAAATTTGATGTCTATAGGATATAGCTGTCTCTTTCTATAAGGAGAGTCACCTACCTATAACACGGAAAAGCACTAACTACGTAGTGTACAAACAGTCACTAACGCATAATTACCGCCCCGTTGTATTAAATTTAATGCTTCACCCTTCATAGAGTGAAGTGCTATTCGACTCTCTTGAAGATGCTTCGGTTGCGAAGTGAAACGTGCGTTTAGTACATAACTTGTGTGTTACTGCCTTTGCTTCTGACGTGGAAGAAAGTGTCGTGGAAGTGGGTGGACTATTGTGCCGTTGTAGTCTTCTATAATTTCAGACTTTGGATAAGTTTGCCCTGTTCCTTATACTACCTTTTATTTGTGTTGTATCACGGGAATTCTATATAACATTTCGCGGAAATTTGCAAATTAAATACCATAATTTCTTCTTTAAAGAAACGGACCTAGATTTGAGCCTTGTGGCACGCCTGAAGGTGTCAAATATACAAGTATACAATTTGCTTACATTAGCGTTTAGATCGATTCGTGTGATTTGTCCAGAAATATTTATTTATTTATTAACAAATGTAACAAAAATAGTATCTGGGCAAATAAATGTCGCTAGATTTGTTTTGTAAATTTATGTTTTTCGGAAAGTATATACAATCAGCATATTTGGTGTTTATATACAATAGTAGTCTCTTTCCATCAGGAGAGTCACCTACCTGTGTACTATACTATGACATGAAAAAAACACTAACTACGTTATGTTCGACCAGCCACTAACTCATCATCAACAACTACATAAAATTAAGTGTCTTGGTAAATGAATTTCTTATTGGTTTTCGCCGTGTTGGGCCCGGCCTCCTTTGAAGAATAAGCAAACTGCTGTTCTGCCAGGCAGGTCGTAAAAGGCGACCGATTGGCTATCGAGTCACTACCATCGTGGCTACTAGGTGGTAGAGTTCTGCATTATCTCGCCCGGGTCTGGTGCCACCGCCTTACCTATTCCTGCCGCAATAGCGTCAGTGCTTATCGCTGTCGTGTTCCGGTTTGAAGGGTAAGGTAGCCGGTAAACTTATGCATGTGGCATTGGACCTCGCCACGAGATAGCAATGCACCATTAACATCTTTGGTGTCTATAGGCGATGGTTGACTCTTTCCATCAGGAGACCCATCTGCTTGTTTGCTATCTTATGATATAAATAAAGGTGTGTTTTTAATTACGTTGTTTGTAAGATATATTTATACTATTCCTATATTTGGTGTCTATAGGGGATAGTTGTCTCTGTTCTATCAGGAGAGTCACCTACCTAAATACGTGTTATACGACGCCAATCCAACGCCAATGCCAACAAGCCACTAACGCATCTTAGGAACATTAATAAATACTGTACGGTTTTCATTAACCTGGGCAAAATGTTGCGAAGCTGTGTTACTTAGTAGACACAATAATGGTGGCAACTTTTTTATATATAAGATATCAATCGAGCAGATCTCTCCTGATGGAAAGAGCCAGCCATCGCCTATAGTCAAGATGATAGTGGGATGACCCTGAAGTTAGCGGACAGCAGACAAAATAAAATTTCAGATAGGGATATCTACAAGCGAATTTAAGTTTTTCGAGTTTACCAAATTATAAATGGTTTGTCGTTGACTTACCTACAGATGATAATAAACAATTTTTTTTTGCTAATAATAAATTTTTTACATTAAAAATTAAATTTTGGGAAACTCGCACCGTGTTTCCTATCGTTTCATAAATATGAAATTTTCAAATTTAGTTTATTTTTAGATCCAAAAAAGATGATTTCAGTTAGTTTTTTAAATTTTGGCTTAGGTCATTCTGGGACGTATATCTGCGAGTAAAATGATTAATATTAAAAAAAAAGTCACCTTTTCGTCTTTGAAAAATCTAAAGATGATATTTTTTTGATTTTAAATTTGTTAGTCGGATCGTTAGATATCCTTAATTTTTTATTTTTTTGAAAATTTTGGTGCGGGATATCAAAGTAAAAAATAATCAAAATCAAAATTAAAAAACTGTCATGTTTTCATTTTTCACGAATCTAAAGATGATTGATCTCGGATTTTTTATTTTCTTATTTATTTCTTGAATATTCTTATTTTTTGAATTTTTTTTAAATTTTGGTCCGGAATATTAAAATCAAAAATGATGAGAAACACAAAAAAAAACTTGAACATAGTTACGTATTTACAACTAAAAAATATTTATGTTTTTTTTATTCGTTGTTTAAATAATTCAAAAGAAAAAATAACGCCACCTGTCAGATAGAAAACTTTTTGGCGTGACATTTAAACACGCCCCGTACTTACCTCAGTCAGCTAATTATTTTCAGTTGAATTGTTTTCGTCATATGTTTTTTAAATTAAAAAAAAAAAATTATTCATCCTTGACCTGATATTCTCCGTCAAAATAATTGTAAAAAATTGAAAAATATAAATATTTAATGAACAAATGAAAAAAAAGAAAGATCGGAAAAGAATCATCTTCAGATTTTTTAAAAATGAAAATGAAAAACTTTTTTTTTGTGTTTGTCATCATTTTTGATTTTAATATTCCGGACCAAAATTAAAAAAAAAATCAAAAAATAAGAATATTCAAGAAATAAATAAGAAAATAAAAAATCCGAGATCAATCATTTTTGATTCGTGAAAAATGAAAACATGACAGTTTTTTAATTTTGATTTTGATTATTTTTTACTTTGATATCCGGCACCAAAATTTTCAAAAAAATAAAAAATTAAGGATATCTAACGATCCCACTAACAAATTTAAAATCAAAAAAATATCATCTTTAGATTTTTCAAAGACGAAAAGGTGACTTTTTTTTTTAATAATAATCATATTACTCGCAGATATACGTCCCAGAATGACCTAAGCCAAAATTTAAAAAACTAACTGAAATCATCTTTTTTGGATCTAAAAATAAACTAAATTTGAAAATTTCATATTTATGAAACGATAGGAAACACGGTGAGAGTTTCCCAAAATTTAATTTTTAATGTAAAAAAATTTTTATTAGCAAAAAAAAAATTGTTTATTATCATCTGTAGGTAAGTCAACGACAAACCATTTATAATTTGGTAAACTCGAAAAACTTAATTTCGCTTGTAAATATCCCTATCTGAAATTTTATTTTGTCTGCTGTCCGCTAACTTCAGGGTCATATAGTGGGGCGTTATTATCATGTGGTGAGGTGTTAAATTGCGTAAGTTTATCGGCTACCTTACCTTCTAAAAGCAAAACATTACAATGACAAGCATTGCCGTTTATTTATTTAATACTTTATTGTACACAGTGAACAGCACAATTAGGGAAAAAAATAAACGTAACATAAGTACACTGGGCGAGCCAACTTCCAACCAACCCGTAAAAGGAGATAAGAAAAAAAATCAAGTGAGTTGACTTGGTGTACAAAAGAATATTATGGTTTCATAAATAAACTAAATATATATTGGTGATAATGAAAAAGTAAAGAAAATTAAAAACCACATACGATATAAGGGAATCTTACAGTTCAGCCAGTAAATGTTCTTTAACGCGTTTTTTTAAGAAACCAAAAGTCTGGCAGAGGCGAATCTCTCTAGGCAGAGAGTTCCATGAATTTACTGTATGTACCGTAAAAGAGTACGAGAAGGCAGCGTAGTTACTAAGAGGGAACCGTAACGAGCTTCTAACATTAGAGCGACACGGGGAATCAGGAGCTACAGGATTGAAGAGAATCTTAGCAAAGGATGTGCGCGTTTCTCCGCTGACTGACGTTATTGCGGTAGGAAGAGGTAAGGCAATGGTACCAGACCCGGCCGAGTCAATGCAGCACTCTATTGTCAAGTAGCCATGATAGTGATTTCGTATAGCCCATCGTTCGCTTCTTACGAAGTGCTTGGCAGAATGGCAGATTGTCTCATCTTCAAAGAGGCTCACATCAACACGAAGCGGTAATATATCGGCAAAATAGAACTAATACGTTTTTAGGTTTCCGAAATAAACCAAGAACCCTTTTAGTTTTGCTATGTCCGTCCGTCCATCCGTAGTCTAGCTTAGAGATCCTTAGTACTGGAAAACTGTAATTTGGCATGAATAAAATATATCATCATGGCAATAAAATTTTGTGACATAAAATCTGGATTATTTTTGGGTAGTTTATTTATATACAAAATGGAGATGTTAAATTTTTTTCTCGTGTGTCCCGTTTTCGTTAGATAGGTTTATGAAAAAATTTACAGTAGTAAAAAATATAATGAAATTGAAGAGAAAACTAATACGGCACAGAAGGCACTACAAGTTTTTGAGTAATTGTCGACCAACTTATAAAACGTTCTTGGAGAATTTTTTTTATAGGTCGTAAACTATTTATCTGCAAACAGCAGATTGTTTCTTCAAGGCAGTTTGTAAAAGGCAAACGATTGACCAAACTTGCCATTACTGCCATGACTCCTATGTGGTAGAGTTCCGCAAACTCTCGTTCTGTTTTACAATTAAACCGCTAAACAGATTTTGATTAAATTGATTAGGAGATACTTGAAGACCCGAGGTCAAACACAGCTACTTATTTTTCAAAAATCAATGCCCTAAAGGCTGTAATAGGGGAAGAAAAATCGTATAAAAGATTATAAGATAACATATTACTCTGCTCGAAGGCAAAATTTCGCGGGTCAGCTATTATTTAAAAATAAGACTTTAAGTTCAATTCATTCAAAATACACAATGTTAAACAAGGGTTCAAACTTCAGTTAATTAAATTGATACTTAAAATACAATTAATTCTAAAAGCACTCAAACGAATTGCAGGGTTGACATTTGAAATAACGTTTTATTACTCTTTATATTTGTGTCAATGTTACATACATCTGGACGGCAGTAAACCCTTATTTAACTTGGATTTATGTTTGTAGAAATTTTTAATCACTTCACATTGGGATGGAATCCATTTGATTGTGTTATATCCGACGACTGTTCAGAATAGAAAGATTAATTCTTCAGCTACGGATCAAACTGGATATACTTTTCAAGGCAATGTCTTTGGCTGTCAGTGTAGCTTCCATTTACATCCAGAAATACAGTTATAGTACTTATCGATGAAATAAAATCATTTCAGGGCATTTTTTAAACTTTAACGTGTTATTGGTATATTAAAATATCACAACATTACATAATTTTAGTTTTTCACGATTTGTCTACAAGCGTTTGATATTCCCCCTCTCCCGTCTCCCCCCAAACACCATGTTGTAAGGTAGAAACCTCTTGCATGTATACTTACATTAATCATATAGGTACCAAGAAAGTGTTTATAAAGTTATTAATCACTTAAAATAAATGAGTACTATTCCAGCATTGAATCGTTTCACTTGTCTCCCGTTACGATACCTAGCCTTTGCATGACGATCCTGCCAGGATTTTCTGATCTAGTAGCATTTGTGCAGTCTGAGATTTCAGACAAACTATAATATTATAAGGTCGGGTGTTGGAAACTAGTGAAACAACTGACTTCCAAATGAATACTGTATTTATTAATCAAATAATCTTACATAATAATATATGGGGCCATCCTTTAATCACGTAATGTTTTTTTTTGGCATTTTTAACCCCTCTCCCCCTTGGTGATACATAGTGATGTTTAAGACTACCCCCCCACTATATTACGTGTATTTTTAGTATTTAAAGTGTCTTGAGTCGTCGCGTCGGACCACGGATTACCAAGACTCTTCAACACCAATGACTAGATTTAAGTATCTTGGAAATAAATACACGTGATTTATTACTCCACCCCCCTTCCCCCTTGTGATATTTCGTGATTTTTTATGGACCCCTCCCCCACCTGTCAAGCCTCCCGTGATTAATGGACGGCCTCTATGTATATCTCCTACATCTCAATATTATATTCATCTCCCCGGGGATTCTTGCCGCAATAGTGCCAATGCTTGTTATTGTTGTGTTTTGGTTTGGAGGATAAGGTAGCCGGTAGACTTATGCATGTGGTATTGCCATCCTGCCACACGGATAGCAACGCACCATTAACAATTTTGGTATCTATAGGCGATGGTTTCCCTTTCCATCAGGAGAACCATAGGCTTGTTTGCTATATAACGATATAAAGAAAGTTCTATGTACGTATGTACACATGGGATGAAAACCTTTGGCGACGATTGTTTCAAAATAGAAAGAGTATTGCGTCAGCTAAACGATAATATTACTAGGGTTCGAAAGAGACAAAAAGCAGCCTATCTATCTATCTATCTATACGTATTAGTATCGTTGGCTAACACCCGTAACAAGCAAATAATTTGCTTACTTTGGGGTAAAATCAGTAAGTGTAATTTGTCCCGTGAATATTTCATAGGATACATTAAGATACAGGTATCTCTAATAATAATGGATCTCATTTGATCTATCTCATTTGATGTTCCAATCCAATCCAAGATAATTCGATACAAAAATATCGAAGTGTTTCCTATAAGATTGTTAGATTGCGGAGATAAAACTAACGACGGACGATTATCTTTTTTGTGTAATCAGGTTCAAAGTGATGATAAGGCAACAAGCACCAGAATGATAAGGGTTCCTATTTTGGTTAAGCTAGGGAACCATAAAAATGCTACACTGTATAACTGGGCTCATAAAAACTGGTGCATAATCCGGAATTTCATTAAAACAGCCCAGCGTAGTCGCGCCGAGGCATATAATCGGCGGCTCGTGTGTGTTATAATATAAGGCTGGGGTACAGCGAGCATTATAATAATACCCTATGCTCTGTTTTATATATAACTAGCGACCTGCCCGCGGTTTCACCCGCGTAGCTGTTGTTCCCGTGGAAATATCGGAAAGAATTATATACTAAAACCTTCCTCAAGAATTAATCTATCTATTAAAAAAAACGCATTGAAATTCGTTGCGTAGTTTTAAAGATTTAAGCATACATAGGGACAAAGGGACATAGGGACAGACAGAGAAAGCGACTTTGTTTTATACTATGTAGTGATAAGTTATCAAAAAAGCAGATGACTCTCCTAACAGAAAGAAAAACCATCGCCTATAGACACCAAAGATGTTAACAGTGCGTTGCTATCTGTGTGGTGGGATAGCAATGCTACATGCTTAATTCTAGCGGCTACCTCACCATTCGGACCAAAACATGGCAATGACGCTATTGCGGCTGGAATAAGTAAGGTAGGGTGGTACCATATACCTAGGCGAGACGTTGCGGAAGTTTAGCACTTAGTAGTCACGATGATAGTGACACGTATAGCCAAGCAGTCGCATTTCACAATCTGCCTAGTAGAATAGCAGATGGTCTATTCTTTAGACACGTATTTTCTAACCCGTGACTAGACTCGTTAATGCGCAGCCATTGCTCGGGGTGACCATACTTTTTGAATAATACTACGCTAATTTTGTTTAGGTTTACTATGTAGTTATATTTTTATTGATTATATATGACCATTTAGTATCGTGAATTTTAATATGTACAGTATTTTACCAGTCAACCAGTCAAATTTTAGACTAAATTTAATTAAGTATAAAATTGTGAGAAAGAGGTTTGATGATGGTGATTTTCTTTCTGGCCTGAAAGAAAATGTCGGTGATAAGATAAGGCGATTATCACACTGCCACGCATTACGCTGCATGTTGCGTTTCGACGCAACTACGCGCGTACTTGCGGGAGTGCAGATTTGCATCATCGTGCGGTTTTTTGCGCACTCACGCGCGTAGTTGCGTTAATATAAATCGAACAATATCGAAATACATTTTAAAAAATACACACGTCATGCCCTTCCAAAGTCACGCGCGGCACTGCTGGACTTGGTGTACCTGCACCCAGGCGCGTGGGTGCATGTTTCTCCGCTTGTATGCACGTGATCTGCATGAACGCGCGTGGATGCATTTTCTGTGTGTTGGACTGTGCGTGTTTTCTATACAAACGGAGATACTTACAAGCAACGTTTGAACACACATTCACGCGCTGCGCTGCGTAATGCGTGGCAGTGTGAGAATCGCCTAAGAAAGGGCATGCTCCCGTTGGGAGTGTACAACTAAACGCCGATAGACACTACGCCGACAAACTGAACACCGACAAGACTTTAACTTCATCTCGTCGAAGTAAAGTCTTGTCGGTGTTCAGTTTGTCGGTATTTACCGACAGGACACTTTGCCGACAGGGCACTTCGCCCTCAGGGCAAAATATGTATAACAAACCTACAGGTTCGGACATGTAAAAAGCCGGCCCGGCAAATCGGACTCGCGCATGAAGTGTTCCGTACCATCATTAAAAAATACGAAAAAAAAAACACGTTTATTGTATGGAGATCAACCCCTGATTTTTTTTAAGTTTGAGTATTTGTTGTTATAGTGGCAAAGGAAATACACAATTTGTGCAAAGTTTAGCTTTCTAGCTATTTCGATTTATGAGATACAGCCTGATGACAAACAGACAGACGGACAGACAGACAGCGGAGGCTTAGTAATAGGGTTCTGTTTTGCCTTTTAGTTGCGGAATCTTAAAAAGAGTGGTAGATGAAAGTTTAACAAAACAGAAATACACTGCGAATGTAGAAGGCTGTGGATACTGGCGAAGACCAAGACTGACATACCATGATCAGGTTGATCAAGTGGCCGCGTTTCCGATCCGGTAGTAGTTTTAAAATAACTTGTAAAAAGTTCTCTGTGGTCTAGTGGTCCAGTGTTGGCGTTGACCACATGAGGTCCCGGGTTCGATTCCCGGGTCGGGCATTTTAAGAAAAAGTGTTTTTTCAGTTTTCTGAGAAACACAAAGTTGCCCGGGATTGGAAAGTGCCCGGTTGGCGATAGGCTTGCCACCTATCACATTTGTGGGACCAAGTATCTTCGGCTAATCGTGGGTGCACTTGTTGTACCTCTGCCTACCCCTTCGGGGATATGGGCGTGAAGATACTTTTTTTTTATTGAATAAAGTTCTTTTGATTTCTGATTTCTGATCTTCTGTCCGTAGGTAGTGTTAAGAATCTTCGTAACCGGCGTGTTTATATAAATCGAGTAATGAATGCGGAGAAAGTGAGAAAATTCTACAAGGATCATGATGTTTGGCACTTAGTTCTCTCTACCTACTCCGTAAGGGTTGGCGTGAAGATATGTATGTTTATATAAAATTTGGATAAGTGTGCCTCAGTCCTATCTCTGGGCTTATTCAAACCAGGTAGTTGAGCAAGTAAATTGAATTTGAAGTTCTTTAATCTTCGCGCAGAACTTGTACTTGCGTACGGCGTTTTATCAGGTCGGATCTCGGGCCAAGTTCTTGCTAACTCACGTAATTGTTATCCCGTTAACGTTGGGACTTTGATCGCGGGATCTTCAGATAACAATAGACTAGGGTAGTTTCTTGCTAGGCAATTATTGGCGTTTACTGAGGGGGGTTGGGCCGTGTACGTTGGGCATGATCAGAGTGCTAAGTGTGAGTTTTTATTTTCGCATTCGATCGTGAGCGCGTTTCGAGTTTACTAGGAATTTGTATGTGATTTGTACAGCGCCACCTAGTGGTAAACTGGTTTATCACGTTTACCACTAGGTGGCGCTGTACAAATCACATACAAATTCCTAGTAAACTCCAAACGCGCTCACGATCGAATGCGAATAGAAAAACTCACACTTAGCACTCAGATTGATCGGTTTCTGTCCGAAGGTGGTGTTAAGAGTCTTCGCAACCGGAGTGTATGTGTAAAGAGATTAATGAACGTGGAGGAAGCGAGACAAGTCTGCAAGAGAGAGAGAGAGAGAGAGAGAGAGAGAGAGAGAGAGAGAGAGAGAGAGAGAGAGAGAGAGAGCTTCCTTTTGCTTACTCGGGTTAAAGGTGGCCTTTGTCTTGCGCTGTAAATTCCTATATCTTTCAGTGAAAATTTCACTAAAATTGGTCCAGCTGTTCCAGAAATTACCCCGTATAAACAGAATGATAGAAGTTTTAAAAATGGCTGTTTAGGTATTCATATCGTAAAAATAACTCATTAACACAACGACAACAAAGAACCTAGATATTTTCAAATTACTAACAGACATATGAATTTTATTTATATGTATAGATGTATAGACTAGCTGTTGCCAGCGACTTCGTCCGCGCGGATTTCGTTTACTCCGCACAGTACCTCCCTCGTAGGTGATAGCGTGATAATATGTAGCCTATATATTGACCCGACCTGTACCCTGACCTGACCCGACCGAGTAATATTCATGCAAAATTTGAAGTAAATCCACGCAGTACTTTTTAAGTTTACCCCGGACATACATACAGACAAACAGACAAACAGATAAACAGATAAACACAAAAATTCTAAAAACTATATTTTTGGCCTCGATATCGATTGTAGATCACGCCCCAAGTATTATTTTAAAAAATATTCAATATTTTTTAAAATAATACAGTTTTGACTTTCCTACGATTTTATTATATGTATAGGTAGATTATATTGATGGCGGGTTACTCTATTCGCGGGCGACGCCGAGCATGTTTACTAGATCATTCAAATCATTCAAATTCATGGCATTTGAGTGTATGTTAGATTTTATCTAAAACGTCCATTTTTGTTAGGGTTCCTAAGTAAATTAGGAACCCTTATAGTTTCCTATGTACGTCCGTCCGTCCGTCCGCACGATTGCTCAGAGATCCTTATTACTAGAAAGCTGTAATTTAGCACGAATATACATATTAGTTACGTGACAAAGTGGTAACATAAAATCTTGAAATTTTTTTTCAGGGTATCTCCCCTACATGTAAAGTGGGGATGTTAATTTATTTTCTCAAGTATCTAATTGCGTAGGGTGTCGTTTTATAGGTTTTTAAAAAATATTGTAGGTTTGTCAAAACAAGTTTACGATTAAATTAATATTTTTGACGTAGGTTCTATACAAAGCATTCTCAGTAGACCGACATCGGAATCAGCACTTGATGTGTATAAGTTCGTTAAAAGAAGCCTAGAATAGCGCTGCCTCCCACCATCTCTTTAACCTAAGATTTGCTTAATCCGATGGGACTGACATAATCGCCATAGCGACACAAGTCCCTAATAAAAAAGAATTAAAAAAAAAGTTTACGATTAAGGGACACGTTTTTAAAATATTGAGCTTTTTAGTGTTAATTTTTGTTAGAGTCAAGTGCCCCCCCTCCCCCACTCTGCAGGGTTAATGGTTGGTTTTGGGGGTGGAAGAAAAATCATGGTAGTAGTAAATATAAGGAAGTTAAAAGAAAAACTATCACGGCTTAGAAGGCTTTACAAGTTTCTGAGTAATAGTCGACCGACTTGTAAAATGTACTTAAAGAAGTTTTTATAGTCAGTAAACCTGTGATGCGGATATATATTTGTCATTGACGTTAAATAGCTTAAATGTTCATAGTGTGAAACTATAAAAGTGCTCTTCTTAGTCCGCATTATTGTGATGGGCAACTTGGGAACCCTCATGTAAAAGTAACGATTGCGCGTGGCCAGACACGTACTTTACTAATTTATTTTATGTGACAACTAGCTGTTGACAGCAACTTCGTCCGCGCGGACTTCGTTTACTCCGCACAGCTCCTCCCCCGTAGGTGATAGCGTGATGATATGTAGCCTATATGTTGACCCGACCTGTTAGTAATATTCACGCAAAATTTGAAGTAAATCCATGCAGTACTTTTTGAGTTTACCCCGGACATACATACAGACAAAAATTCTAAAAACTATATTTTTGGCTTCGATATCGATTGTAGATCACGCCTCAAGTATTCTTTAAAAAAATATTCAATGTACAGTTTTGACTTTCTTACGATTTTATTATATGTATAGATTAGGGCCGGTAATTATACGTGCTCACCTGAGACCAGGTATTTGGTATTTCTTATTCGAACACACAACTGTAACTAAGTTTTTTTTTTTTAATAACCCGTGTGCCCCGTGTTGTACCGGTTTCCATTTTAAGAATAGACCGTCTGCCATTCTGTAGGTAGTTCGTAAGTGTGAATGACTGGCTATGTGAATCAATTCTATGTGGTTACTAGGTGGTAGAGTTCTGCATTGCCTTGCTCAGAGTGCTAAGTGTGAGTTTTTCTTTTCGCATTCGATCGTGAGCGCGTTTCAAGTTTACAAGGAATTTGTATGTGATTTGTACAGCGCCACCTAGTGGGAAACTGGTTTCTCACGTTTACCACTAGATGGCGCTGTACAAATCACACACAAATTCCTAGTAAACTCCAAACGCGCTCACGATCGAATGCGAAAAGAAAAACTCACACTTAGCACTCTGTAGGTAGTTCGTAAGTGTGAATGACCAGCTATGTGAATCAATTCCATGTGGCTACTAGGTGGTAGAGTTCTGCATTGCCTTGCTCAGGTCTAGTATCGCCGCCGCCTTTCCTATTCCTGTCACAATAGCGTCAGTGTAATATAGTGTTCTAATTTGGAGGATAAGGTCGTCGGTTAACTCATAGTATCAACGCACCGTTAACAACTTAGGGGTCTATAGGCGATGATTGTCTCTTTCCGTCAGGAAAGCCATTTGATTTTTTGTTATCTTACGATAAAAAATATACAACTATGCTCATCACGCAAATGTTTGTCGGTCGGGAATCAAATCTGAACGCCATTGATGTGTTAGGTTCGCTAACCACTCGAATAACGAGGAGTTTATGTAAATAGTAAAAGTGAAAATGAAAATCATTACTATATATATATATAGTAATGATTTTCACTTTAACTCGAATCGTTTTCTGTAAATTATATTACCTTGCATTTGAAGTGCAAAATAAAACGAGATAGGAGAAACATCTCAATTCCGGGAAGCGTTTTACATCCCTGAATGCCATTTTCTCGTTAAGAGGTCACTGGGAGTTTTGCCGCTCAGCTGAAAACTTGTTAATATTAGATTGAGTAAACATTTCGTTAACAGAGTCTCTGAGACGTGAATATTCAAAACTGTAATGTTAACGTTCATAAAATACAAGCGCTTTTAATGCCCGATTCCTATTATATAAAAAACGAAAATTTTCAATTACGAGTTTAATTTTTATTATGATTTTAATTACGAATAATTTTAATAATTTTGTTTTCCTCGAGGGGTAGGCTGAAACTGTTCCTATACATGTCAAATTACCAAATAATTCAAGGAATTTATGGAACGCTTCGTTATCATCAAATTAGTTGATTAGTTGAGACGGATCGCTGATTATAGAAACTCTGCATAAATCCTATTAGTTGATTTTGAATTTACACTTTGTATCCATACTAATATTAAATGCGAAAGTAGCTCTGTCTGTCTGTATGTGAAGTTATCATGGCCAAACTCTGACAAGATTGATATGAAATTTTATATAGCGATACTTTAGACTTGGGATAAACATAGCCATTTTCCATTTTTTGTCCATAATTCAAAATTCAAAATTCAAATATTTTTTATTTCGTAGGTAACTATACACTTGAAACAAGTCATTCATTACATTACAACATTACAAGTCATTAAATTACATACCTATTATAATACCTTTCACTTTCTATTCCATATTAATTTTATAAATGCGCAAGTTTCTCTACTATTTCACAACTAAATTACTGATTCTATTACGATGAAATTTAGCATGAAGATATTTGAAGATCCAAGATTAATCATAAGCTAACTTTAAAAAAGTCTGCCCCTGACAGGTTGACAGTTTGTATGTATAATATCTTTTTAACAAAAAATGCAACTGACAAAAGTTATGCATTTTCATATATTAAAATCAGTGAGTATACAATCAATCATCCCTTGTTTTCGTACCTTTATGGTAGTAGCTTTTAAAAAAAATATTAAATGGGACCACCCGGCCTCCTTTGAAGAATAGGCCAACTCCCGTTTTGCCAGGCAGGTCGTAAAAGGCGAACTATTGTCTATCGAGTCACTACCATCGTGGCTACTAGGTAGTAGATTTCTGCATTGTCTCGCCCGGATCTGGTACCAACGCCTTACCTATTCCTGCCGCAATAGCGCCAGTGCTTGTCGCTGTCGTGTTCCGGTTTGAAGGGTAAGGTAGTCGGTAAACTTATGCATGTGACATTAGACTTCGCCACAAGATAGCAACGCACCATTAACATCTTTGGTGTCTATAGGCGATGGTTGACTCTTTTCATCAGGAGACCCATCTGCTTGTTTGCTATCTTATGATGTAAAAAAACCCACGAGGTATACTCATTCCAATAAATAAAGAATTATCAAAACCTGACTATTCTGTAAAAAATTATGCGTAGTCTAACATAAAAAAATATACGCGTCGAATTGATAACCTCCGTTCCGTTCCGTTCTCCGTCGGTTTTTTGTCGGTTGAAAACTATATCGATGACATGTTAAACTATTCGCGAGTGAAACCGCGCGGATTAGGTAGTATACGTATAAAAAGAAAACTTCTAACTCAATGACTGACATATTAACGCCAAACTCAAACCTTTTGATCAAGAAGGTTAACATTTTTACAAGGGTTGTTCTTATGATGTAGACGAAGAATCACAACGGATTTTTTGAAACTTTTCCCTTAAGGTCGTAAAATAGGCGACGAAATATTGTACGAAAAGAAGAATGATGAGGATCTATACAAAATTCACCTAGAAATCAACGCATGTTTATAGATGCGTATCGTATTGTAATCTATCAATATATATAAAAATCAATTGCTGTTCGTTAGTCTCGCTAAAACTCGAGAACGGCTGAACCGATCTGGCTAATTTTGGGTTTGAATTAATTGTTGAATTCCAGGGAAGGTTTAAAAGGTGAGAAAATATAGGAAAAAAAGAGTAGTTAAAAAGGCAGGACAACGTTGGCCGGGTCATACCCGCTATACCGGCTAGTATATTATAAATTTTTTCTGAGTGCTAAGTGTAACGTAAGAAACCAGTTTACCACTAGGTGGCGCTGTACAAATCACATACAAATTCCTAGTAAACTCGAAACGCGCTCACGATCGAATGCGAAAAGAAAAACTAACACTTAGCACTCTGAAATGAAATTGTGTAATAGACACTTTTTTAATTCACGAAAAATCTATAAGGATTATGATGACTAGAGTTCACAATTATTACATACTATTTTAAACCATTCACGTCGCAATGTATTCGCATATAACAGATATAATACGTTACTGTATGCAATATGTTATCACTTAATACGCTTGTACTGTTGCACAATAAATTTTGTATCTCTTATACTTAATGAAGTTTATTAGACCAAAAGTTAAAAGATGAACAACCTTTATTTTTTAGGAAGATACTAAAAGTATCTTGTTTATTTAGTTTTTTGCGTTGTAAGTTTCAACTATAGCAAGTTTACTACTGTAGTAATATTTTTGTATAAAATTCAACAAAAACGGAATTATTTATCCTTTTTATTGAATTTTATACAAATGTGAAGCAAATTCACATTTTGAGTCTTACCTACCTGACATTATTCTAACTTATTTGGTTGGTCATAAAGAAAAGAAAGTGGTTTGTGGCACAAAAGTAAAATCTTTGTTTTGTTTAGAAGTAAGAAAAAGCATGCAAGTGTGATTAGTTCAATGGCTTTCCAGGTATGTTTCCTTTTAAAATCTTCTTGCTATTAAAAGGTGTCCTTGCAATTATAATATAAATATTTGATAATTTTGGCTGACTTAATTTTCTTGTGGGAGTCTTAGGCCGATCTAATCAAGCTCCTTTCTTACATTAACTCCCGGGCGAGCCGCGCTGGTTAATAATAATAATAGTAATTGCAGATTCGAAGTCAGCCGTTGCGATATTTCCTATATCAGTTATCTGTCAAACGATATGCTTGTATTACGACTATAATTTTCTACGAGGCGTAAGATAAAGCTGTTCCTGCAAATGTCAAATTACCAAATGTCTAAACAACTTGTGGAATGCCTCGTTATTATTAAGATAATTGTTAATGGTTACAACTACGAATGACAGATCGTTGATAATATAAGATTGAAGAGAAGAGATTTTAATATCACAACATAGCAAACAGGCAAATGGCTCTCCTGACGGAAAGAGACAACCATCGTATATAGACACTAAAGATGTTAATTGCACGTTGCTATCTTGCGGCGAAGTCTAATGCCACATGTATAAGTTTATCGGCTACCTTACCCTCCAAACCAGAACACGATAGTGACAAGCACTGACGCTATTGCGGCAGGAATAGGTAAGTCGGTGGTACCAGACCCGGACAATGCATAACTCTACTACCTAGTAGTCGCGATGGTGGTGTGGTGTGTTGTGGTGTAGTATTTTTGTGATGGGGTGGTAATCCCACATGTATACTTACATTTACGGCTAACCTTACCCTCCAAACCGGAACACGATAGTGACAAGTACTGACGCTATTGAGTCAGGATTAGGTAGGGCGGTACCAGACCCGGGTGAGACAATGCACAACTCTAGCACCTAGTAGCCACGATGGTAGTGACTCATATAGCCAATCGATCGTCTCTTACGAATTGCCTGCCAAAACCGCAGATCATCTGTTCTTCAAACGGAGCCCGAACCAACACACAAAACATGTTTGTATGTTTGTACGGGGGCTGTATGTCTGTATTAGATACATTTAAAAAGTATTTAACCGATTTTAAAAATTCTTTTACTCACGGATAGCTAGATTATTCCGAAGTGACATAGGCTACTTTTTCACCCGAATAGGATGTATGCCGGATCAGTCATTCATTACAGTAACTACCTATTACGACAATTTTTGCCTCGCACTACTTTATTGTGGAACCAATTACCGGCAGGGGTGTTTCCAAACGGTTACGACTTGGGGGCCTTCAAGAAAAGAGCTTACTCATTCTTAAAAGGCCGGCAACGCAACTGCAAGACCTGGTATTGTGGATGTCCATGGGCGGCGGTGATCACTTACCATCAGGTGCACCTCCTGCTCGTTTGCCCCCTCTTCTATAAAAAAAAAACCTATTAGGAAATAATTTATTAATAACGAGACGTTCCACAAGATGTTTCGATATTTGGTAATTTGATATTTACAGGAACTGTCTTAACTTACGCCTTGTAGAAAACGTTACTACTCGTAACGAAAACGAGTAGTTTTACTGATACAGGTATCTTCACGCCCGTATCCCCGAAGAGGTAGGCAGAGGTACAACAAGTGCATCCACGATTAGCCGAAGATACTTGGTCCCACAATGTGATAGGTGGCAAGCCTATCGCCTAAGGGGCACTTTCCAATCCCGGGCAACGTTGTTCAGTACAGGAATCGGATATAAATGTTTTTCGGCCATGTTTTTGCGGGAACAGAAGAATTCTTTTGGAGAATAGATTAATTGCTTAATTGATAGCATCTCATCAACAGGTGAGAGAAGGTTTTTTTTGTGTCATAAGATAGCCAAAAAGCAGATGACTCTCTCGATGGAAAATGACAACAATAGCTTATAGACACCAAAGATGTTAATGTTGCAATAGGATAGCAAATATCTTTGTGACGGGGTCTTATTTATTACCACATACGTAAGTTTAGGGTGGCCGACCTGACCCTCCAAACCGGAACACGACAACGGCAAGCATTGACGTTATTGCGGCAGGAATAGCTAAGCGGTGGCACCATTCGAATATATCAGGGTGAGACGTTGTGATATCTTCCATTTAGTAGCCACGATAGTAATGATGTGCATAACTAATCGGTCACCTTTTACGAACTGCCTGGCAAAACTGCAGTTGGTCTATTTTTCAAAGAGAGCCCGGACCAACACGACAGAATATGTAGCTTTGCCGTTTCGCTACCGTCACATGGGCGTACGGTTACACATTTTATAGCATCTTCAGAATGCAGATCATAGATAAGCTAACAAGACATGATGTAATTAATATACTTAACAGAGAACAGAGAACCTTGTACCCTCTTACAGTCAATAATTATACTATTTGTTTATCTATTTATACAAGTAAATAAAATTGGAGTGTCTGTTTGTAATCCATACTAATATTATAAATGCGAAAGTAACTCTGTCTGTCTGTCTGTCTGTCTGTCTGTCTGTCTGTCTGTCTGTCTGTTACGCTTTCACGCTTAAACCACTGGACCGATTTTGATGAAATTTGGCATAAACATAGATAAGACGTCGAGAACGGACATAGGCTACTTTTTATCGCGGGAAAATATTTCGTTCCCACAGGAAATAAAATTAATCGAAAGATATCGGAGCATAAAGCGTAACGTAGAACACATTAACTAGATGGCGCTGCACGAAAATACATCGCGCTAACGTATTGAAACACATATACATATAATTAAATCGTTGAGTTTAGAATTATATTTATTATGATACTAGCTGTGCCCGCGACTTCGTTCGCGTGGAAAAAATTCTAAAATAAAAACCCGCATAGATCCCGTTCCCATGGAATTTCCTGGATATTCAGTGGTTTGGCCGTGAAAGCGTAACAGACAGAGTTACTTTCGCCTTTATAATATTAGTATGGATGATATGATATGATACGAGTATTTTAACGTTTGTTTGTTCATTGAATGCGCTAAATGCTAATTCCTGGAACTACAAGTCGGATTGAAAAAAAAATTATGTGTATGTTTAATGATAGCTACATTCATGAGGATTACGTTACAATTATTCTTAGCGTAGTTAAAATATCGATATTTGTAAAATAAGTCGGAAGAAAAAGCGGTATCGAACGGCTGTATCCACGTGCGCTTGCTGGCGTAATGCTTAAGTACACGTAAGTACAATGTACTACAAATATATTGGTTTTTAGTAGATGCACAAAAAAGTCCACACACACACCACAGTATATATATATATATATATATATATATATATATATATATATATATATATATATATATATATATATATATATATATATATATATATATATATATATATATATATATATATATATATATATATATATATATATATATATATATATATATATATATATATATATATCTATCTCTTATAACAACACAATAAGGAATTTTGAGTCGAAAAATTATAGAAAATTAATAGGTGAATTTTAATCCTTATCATATAACGAAAAGTACTTCATCAACACGAAGATCTTAGGAAGACAAACTTTGGCTCTTATACCACGTTATTTAGATGCATAGTTTAAAAAAAATGTAAAACGAAAATAACTCAACATACCTGGGTACTATCTAGGTATTAACCGAAAGGCTGTGTGCAGTGTGCACGATGTGGCGCACTACTCTGACCGCCGAACGAGAACCGAACATTGCCGAGAAGAGCCGAACTGTGAGAGCGTTGGCTTTACTATATTTTTTAAGGTTCCATACTCAAAGTTTAAAACGGGACCCCATTACTAAGACACCACTGTCCGCCCGTGCGTTTGTACGTCTATCTATCTGTCCGTCACCAGGCTGTATCTCATGAACCATGATAGTTGAAATTTTCACAGATGATGTAGGTATTTATTGCCTTTTATTTATGTATAATAACTAAAACTAAAAAAAGAATAAAATAAATATTTAAGGGTGACCACCATACAACAAACGTGTTTTTTTGCATAAACTCCCTTTTGCATTTGCATAAAATCACTTTAAAAATAAATAATTAAAATAAAATAAATATTAAGAAGGCTCCCATTCAACAAACGTGATTGTTTGCCGTTTTTTTATAGATTATGGTACGGAACCCTTAATGCGCGAGTTCGACTCGCAATTAGCCGGTTTTTTTTAAGGTACATGAGTGGAATCATATACCTTTAACCTCTGCGGCCCGCGCGGAGTAGACATGTGACCGGCTCCTTTCGCAATAGACTTCTTTGATACGGAACGTTGGATTTTCCTTCTTTGAAAAAAATCACTTTACTTTGTAGTAGTTGAATATTCGATCTATTTTGTGTATTTTATGGTGTTGTTGGCCGTTCGCTTTGGCCTGATATGTGTCTAATTCGTAAGTAAGTAGGTGTAAGTACTGTATTTGTATAGCTACTTAATGAGGATTTGTAGTTATAATATTATTAAATCTTGCTTTAAATCTTCCCCATTGTGAAAAACTGTTTAATTTTTGAAGCTGTAGGTATACCAACATAAGCAATCATTTAGGTAGAAGAAGCACAAATTTTCCAAACAAGATCATATTGATTGGTTAGTGGTTACTTAGGGAAAAATCCTGAATCAGGCTACAAAAAAATTTTACATAGGTAAAGACCTTCGTGAAATCGTAACCAACATTAAAGACTTGATATTTAAAGTGTACCCGGAATTCGGATATGATAGATTTACCAAAAAAAATCAATTGATGTGTGTAAGGGCAATTTTATCTGCAAGAAATGCAAGCGTTGACGCCATCTATACAAATAAATAAAATTGGGGTGTCTGTTTGTAATATTAAAATAACCGTTTTTACTAAATGCATATGGATGTATATTGTATACACGGTACGTATACCAAAATAACATTGTTTAGAATTTTTGTCTGTGTCTGTTTGTTCCGGCTAATCTCTGGAACGACTGGACCGATTTTGACGGGACTTTCACTGAAAGATAGCTGATATGATAGCGAGTACCTTAGGCTATTTTTTTTTAATTTTTCCACGCGGACGAAGTCGCGGGCTCAGCTAGTATTAACATAACTGCTTTTTACTAAATGCATATGGATGTATACGGTGCATATACCAAAATAATATTTTTTACAGTTTTTGTCTGTCTGTTTGTTCCAGCTAATCTCTCGAACGGCTGGACCGATTTTGATGGGACTTTTACTGGAATATAGCTGATGTGATAGGGAGTAACTTAGGCTACTTTTTTCGAAATTTTTCCACGCGGACGAAGTCGCGCGCTCAGCTAGTTTAATATAAAAATCAAGGATCATTTAAGTAAACTACATTCTGAAGATGCTTTAAAAAGTGCAAACGGTTGAGCTATATATTAAAAATATACATGTTGTGAAGTAAAATTAAAGTATAAGTTTAATAATAATTGTGTCTAGAAACTTAACTAATCACTGACTGGATCAATGATCAGTAAAGTATATTAATTACATCCTGAAGATGCTTTAAGGATTGCGACCGGTTGAACAACATACTAAAATATATATGGATAAAATATATTTGGAGGGAAATAAAAGAGGTTTTTAAATTGTGTCTAACACTAATATATTTTAATTTATTTTATTTTACCATTTAATTAAGGCAACATGGCCCATATTATAAATACCTTATAGACTAACATACATATTAAAATAATATACTTAAAACTATCTACACTTTGTCATGTGTTGACGGCGACGTGACACGCTTCATTCCGGAGTCTCCCCCGGAACCTCCGGTAGACCACACCAGCCGGCCAGAATTCCTCCACCTCAAAGGTCGACAAGAGAGATTACTAAGTATATAATTTAAATTTAACATTTCCGGCATAATTATTACATTGTATAATGTAATGACGCTATCATATTTTATTATATATTTTTTAAATAAGAGAAGTGTAGAATTAGTTTACCACACTTTTCTTATTTATCAAACACGAAATGTACTTCATTTCCATTATTTATTGGAACGAAGTTCCTTATCGCGCGTTGTGAAAGGGGGCTAGACGGAAAAAATTCTTACGAAAAGTTGTCACGACACTTTTTGCTAAGCTATTGTAAGCTGTGCGGCGTGCGCATGTTTCTCTGTCTCTCTCTCTCTCTTTCTCTCTCTCTTTCTCTCTCTCCCTCTCTCTTATAGAAAGCAAGCCAGATATTTTCATTTCTATTTCGCATTGGACAGTGTGGTGTCGCGATGATTATTTTTGTTGAGTGTATACAGGTTTTTTGTATCGAAAGGAACTTCGTTCCATCCGGGTGTCCCTTGACACCTCTCTAGTTTTATTCCATCTTTCCTTAAATTTTTTTCGCAAGTCGCAACAACACTTACGCAATACCGCCTTCTATTCTTGTAGTAACGATCAAGCGGTTACTTATTAAGCAGCTCTATATAATCGTGACTACGCTTTTTATTTATAAAATCAAAAACGTAGTCACACTCATGTAAATACGTAGTCACTCTCATATAATGTCGTAGTCGCTCCCAATAATTTTTGTTTTAACAAATCAATATAAATATTTGGATAAGTGTGCCTCAGTCCTATCTCTGGGCTTATTCAAACCAGGTAGTTGAGCAAGTAAATTGAATTTGAAGTTCTTTAATCTTCGCGCAGAACTTGTACTTGCGTACGGCGTTTTATCAGGTCGGATCTCGGGCCAAGTTCTTGCTAACTCACGTAATTGTTATCCCGTTAACGTTGGGACTTTGATCGCGGGATCTTCAGATAACAATAGATTAGGGTAGTTTCTCGGAGATGAATTGTTGCGATTGTAGCATTTAAATTGCTTCTACTTATGGTACTTCGGTTTTTATATTAAAAAACAGAATTTTATTTTATTTTTATATATTGTCGTTAAATAGTAAACAAGTCTATGGCGCTTGTTACACGCACGCCCTATATGAAGATTGCTGACGCTGCCGCGACTTACACGCATAGCGACACGGGGATGCTGACGGAGCTCGCGTGTTAACTCAACGTTCGCCCTCAATTCTGACGTCGCCAACCAATTTCTTAATAGCATTAATTTATATAATTATTCATTATATTTTAGGGTCTAGCATCGACCACTAGTCTAAGTTTAATTTGTAAAATATATTAATTTAAATAAAGTTAGTTTAAGTACTTTGGTTTTTTTTGAGTCTTCTGGCTGTCGTCTGCGTAATTCGCTCCTAATTGAAAAGGAAATCATCGCCTATGGTCACCAAAGACATTAATAGTGCGTTACTATCCATGTAGTGGGATGACAATGCCACGTTCATAAGTCTACCGGCTACCTTAATTTCCAAACTGGAATATGAGAATGACAAGCATTTTAAGGCTATTACGGCAGGAATAGATTAGGCAGTGGGACCAGCTAGTTGATTATACCTACATCCATTGTCCAGGTAAGATAATTGTAAGTAAATAACGTTAAAAATTGGCCACAAAAAAATCTGCTTGTGTGAAGTGTCAATAAGTGTCACTTGTGTACTGTAGTCAAAGTTTCATAGTATGTGTGGTTGGCGGGTGCTTGCAATATTTTTTTTTGTAAAATTTAGGTATATACTTTCAAGAAAAAAGATAAGTTAAGCGCTAAATGTTTTCCATCTACTTTTAATAGATACTTTATGTACGTAACACTCGATGTCTCTCTCACACACGCGCATCCAACACTCATACACATGTATAAACGCACATATGCACACACACAAACAAAACAATCACACTTGTACACATACATATGTTCACACATACACATACATTGTATCTACACATACATAATATGTATTTTTGATGAAGTTATTTCTGTGCCTCAAGCACGAACTCCTTGCGAAAAAGTATTCGTATCGTCATCGAGAAATAAACGTATGAAAAGTGATCAGCGCCCCTATCGTACGTAAATGGAACTAAATTTCGAAGCACAAGCAAATTATTAAACTTTCGTATCGCAAACGTATCGAGAAATACGTGAAACGTAACAAAATTGCGAGCACGAACGGCGTTTTGAAGTATCGTATCGCAAATTTCGAAGGCTGGGTATCGAGAGGTGACGAATCTTTTTTCACTTACAATTTGCCGGTGAAAAAAGTTTCGAATTGTTTAAAATTATTTATTACGCTCGTTTTTTAAAAAATTAAGTAGTTTTAGTTACTTCCGGATATTAATACAATCAACGGAAAGCTAAAAAATGCAAATACCACCTATATTTCAACGTAATTCTCTATTATATTCTCATTGGAAGTTTACTTCAAGATGAAGAAAATAATAGACGAGATTCGATGTAAGCAATTTTTATTCTCACATTTTTATTTGTGGTAATTTTTCACTGTTTACATTTATATTACAATACAGGCTGTTGCCAGTGACTTCGTCCGCGCGGACTTCGTTTACTCCACACTGCTCCTCCCCCGTAGGTGATAGCGTGATAATATGCAGCCTATATGTTGACCCGACTTGTTAGTAATATTCATGCAAAATTTGAAGTAAATCCATGCAGTACTTTTTGAGTTTACCCCGGACATACATACAGACAAACAGACATACAGACAAACAGACAAAAATTCTAAAAACTATATTTTTGGCTTCGATATCGATTGTAGATAACGCCCCAAGTATTCTTTAAAAAAATATTCAATGTACAGTTTTGACTTTCCTACGATTTTATTATATCGCCGTTTTGGTCCCGGCCTCCTTTGTAGAATAGGCCTACTGCCGTTCTGCCAGGCAGGTCGTAAAAGGCGACTGATTGGCTATCAAGTCACTACCATTGTGGCTACTAGGTGGTAGAGTTCTGCATTGTCTCGCTCGGGTCTGGTACCACCGCCTTACCTACCTTCCTGCCGCAATAGCGCCAGTGCTTGTCGCTATCGTGTTCCGGTTTGGAGGGTAAGGTAGCCGGTAAACTTATGCATGTGGCATTAGACCTCGCCATAAGATAGCAACATATGTATAGATTATTTTTTAGAGAAGTTAGATGTAGGACTAAACAGAGAAAAATACCGAAATTAAAAAGAAATAAATAAATGATACCGAATTTAAAAATAAATATCGCCTCAACAAAGAGGCTCTTACATTTCTCTGTGAGCAACTCCGCCGAAAAACTTCATTAAGACTGAGTTCCAGGATAACTCTAGAGCTTATTTCCTTAGAGGAATCTTGTTTCTGGAAGAAAGGATCCAATCTTCACTTCACATCACGAAACAAAAAACTGCACATAATAAATAAGTTACATAAAACTTCCAGGACGTACTTTTCCATGAACTTCACCATAGTTATGTACTGCATAAAGCTAGTCTAGTTTTCATTTTATAATATTTTATTTATATTTAATGCGAGGAAACAATTTAAATGTAATGTTTTCGAGAGCCCGTACGGGTACGATTATAAACAAATTTGACCTTGTCTTTGTTTGGTATCGTATACCTATGTGAAGTGCCAAGCGGTCGTCTCGTTCAAAAACCGTAGAACAACGTAAGATCGTTGTTAGAATGGTTTCGTCAAAATAAATTTGATTTTTCTTAGAGTAGAGAATGCATTTCTTCATTTTTGTGTATTTTATTAATTATGCTTGAGTTAGGTTTGATTTTAGTTATAAATAAATATATTTCTATATGGAATATAATGAAACTGATAATATACGATTAAGTTTTTGAACGAAACTAGTACCTTCCTGTTACGTTAGGATGACGTCACTAGCGAAATCGTATCGAGGTCTCGAGAGTCGATAGAAGGTGCTTCGTGCTTCATACTATCGTCATACTCCGTTAACGTATCGAGTCCTCGATACGTTAACGATACGAAAACGCTTATAATTCGTGCTTGAGGCTCTGTTGTTATTTTAGTACATTATTGTAATTGTATAATTATTTATTTAATAATTTTTATTGATAGTATTATTAGAATCTTAAATGAAATAACTATTATTATAAAGAGTCGCGCTCATTTGATTTGAATTGAAACCCAGATTACTAATAATTACCCACCCGGACGCTCCCTGGATGCCTCCTAAACTCCTAGTTTAGGAGTCATTCAGGGGAGAATCCAGGGAAACCCGGATTTATGGCAAACTCTACATATATATTATCATGCACTTTATCATATGGACAACATTACGGGATACAGCTAGTGCGTTCTTATTATTACTTTATTCTAAACAAAATATATGAAAAAACAGACTTTGTATTCATAATGACGGAAAAACGGGAATATCGGAGCCTTTTGTACCACTCAAAAGCGAGAGATTGTTTAATATTTAAAAGGATTAGTTTAGGAAGTGGTGTTGCGAATACTGAAGAAAATAATATATGGAAAGAAGCAAAATAAATAATGGAAATGAAGTACCTTTTGTGTTTGATAAATAAGAGAAGTGTGGAAAACAAATTTGTTTGTATTATATGATAGTGCCATTACTTTTAACAACATAATTAATATGTCGGTAGATGTTTAATTTATCTTTGTTGTTCTGAGCCCCTTTGAAGAATAGAACCTCTGCCATTCTGCCAGGCAGTTCGTATAAGGCTAACAACTGGTTATACATGCCATTACCAGCGTGACTACTATGTGGTAGAGTTCCGCAACGTCTCATACGGTTATATGGTGACTTTTTTTATGTCATAAGATAGCAAACAAGCAGATGGGTCTCCTGATGGAAAGAGTCAAACGTCGCCTATAGACACCAAAGGTGTTAATGGTGCGTGGCTATCTTGTGGCGAGGTCTAGTGCCACATGCATAAGTTTACCGGCTACCTTACCCTCCAAACCGGAACACGACATCGACAAGCACTGACGCTATTGCGGCAGGAATAGGTAAGGCGGTGGTACCAGACCCGGGCGAGACAATGCAGAACTCTACCACCTAGTAGCCACGATGTTAGTGACTCATAAATCCAATCGGTCGCCTCTTACGACCTGCTTGGCAGAACGGCAGTTGGTCTATTCTTCAAAGGAGCCCGGGAACAACACGTGGGAAGAAGTTAAATAGGTTGAATGTTCATAGCATGAAACAATAAAAGCCCTCTTCTTAGTCCGAATTATTGTGATAGGTAACTTCGGAACTTTATATTGCACGTGACCCGACATGCTCTTTACCAATTTTTGTATCTCATCACAAATATTTTATTAAAACCATAGACAAACAGACTACAGAGCAAAATATTTAATGTCACTCACAGATTAAATACTAGTACCTAGTCTTTTGCCCGGTGTTGATCTGAATTCCTTTGAAAAATAGACTAACTGCCGGTCTGCCAGGCAGTTTTTAAAAAGCGACCGATTGGCCATGCGAGTCACTACTACCGTAGCTACTAGGTGATAGAGTTTTGCATTGTTTCGCCCGGGTCTGGTACCACCGCCTCACTTACTCCTACTGCAATAGCGTCAATGCTTGTCACTATCGTGTTCTGGTTTAGAGGGTAAGGTAGCAATTGCGCTACTGGGATAGCAACGCACCATTAAAATCTTTGGTGTCTATAGGCGATGATTGTTTCTTTCCATTAGGAGAGTCATCTTCTTGCTTGCTATCTAATAATATAAAAAATGTGTCCTCAAAAAAAAAGGGACGATAGAAAATGACTTATAGTAGTTATGTAAAAGCATAATCAGGGATTTTATCAAATAAAAAACAGTAGCAGTCGTGGGACTGCCGATAGAAGTGAAAACGGAACTATTAAGTTGAGAGTAATTAAAACTATATGCAAAACATAGCTATAGATATACTATTATCATTAGCATGTCGGTGACGCGAACCGAGGATTTTACCCTCTACCAAAACGCTCAACGCGCCTAAAGAAGTTTTCACTTCAAAAATATATTTTTTGTTTAGAAGGATATCACTTGTTACACCCAATATACCTTATAGGTCCGTTTTGCCTTATTTAAATTCCATGAAGATATGATCCATTTTAAAAAACACACATTTCATGTGACGTATATGTATATGATACTATACACACATGTAAATTATTTTCTTTGCGGCGAAAGTCTGTTGTCGAATCTATTCATCTATACATCTATACAAATAAATAATATTGGAGTGTCTGTTTGTAATATTAAAATAACAGTTTATTAGTTAATGCATATAGATGTATACACGATACATATACAAAAATAACATTTTTTACAATTTTTGTCTGTCTGTCTGTCGGTCTGTCTGTTTGTTCCGGCTAATTTCTGGAACGGCTGAACCAATTTTGACGGGACTTTCACTGGCAGATAGCTGATGTAATAAGGAATAATTTAGGCTACTTTTAATTTCAAAATTTTCCACGCCGACGAAGTCAAGGGTTCAGTTAATTTGAAATAAATTTTATTGTTAAGTCTATGGCCGAATTTCGACCAAAGTGGGATCGCTAGTCATTATTATAACATATAAAAATAATATTGCGTCACTCACAAGCATTAGGGAGTGCTGTACGATTTTTTTTGCAACTAATTCTATTGTTGTTCACTTTCTGGCACACAGAACCCATAGCACACACCCACCACATATACCTTCACGCCAAATCCCTTTAGGGGTAGGCAAGGAAATTTGAGTGCCATATGTTACGTTGCTGACAGGCTTGCCTTGCTTTCTCCACATTCATAACTCTTTTTACAAATACGATGGTTTCGGAGACTTGTAACATCACCCACGGGCAGCACCCTACCAATTTGATCATGATACGTCAATATTGGTTATTCAGTTAATATATTACTTTATAGATAATTTAATGTAAAGTAATTTTACCATTTTCGAAAATTAATTTAATGTAATAGGAACGAGAAAATCTACAAAAGCTAAAAAAATCCCGTTAAGCAGTAAAAAAATTGTGTAGCTTGAAAACATGATACACAGAATCTACAGTAGTAATAATGATAGAAATATTTCGTAAAAAATCTATAAGGAAATATACTTTACAGGATGATTCATACAAAATATATAATCCGAGAAAACGAACTGTACAAAGTAAACTTTATTCGTTTAATCACGGGGATTTAACTAACATTATATTTAAATCTCCACCTCTTAGACTATCCAGTCTCACAAAAAACCAACACTCGTATATTTTTCAAAAGGCATTCTATAAATACACTTTAACATGAAAGAAATGTTCGGCTTAATTTTTCTGATATGCGCATCTCTGTAAGAAAAATTGTATGAAAAGATTACATTAATGAAGATTAAAGAATAGTAACATCTTCTTACGGAAAAAGCTGCATGTGTCGTGAAATAATAATTAGTTATAAATACTTGTTCTATGTTACTTCGTTTTTATTTATTAACACCAACCAGTTTCGCGTTTTTTAACGCATTTTAGAGTATACTAGCTGTTGCCAGCGACTTCGTCCGTGCGGACTTCGTTTATTCCGCACAGCTCCTCCCCCGTAGGTGATAGCGCGATAATATGTAGCTTTAGCGTATATTGCACAACACAGATACAGAGAGCGAGAGACAAGTAGACGCGTACGCCGTACAGAGCAGGCATTAGCGCCACAGACTACAATAAATGTAAATTATAATGTTTTTAATCTATGGCGTGTTTAACATTCTTCCAACAGTAGCCTCTATGTTGACCCGACCTGTAGTGTAATATTCATGCAAAATTTGAAGTAAATCTATGCAGTACTTTTTGAGTTTACCCCGGACATACATACAGACAAACAGACAAAAATTCTAAAAACTGTACTTTTGGCTTCGATATCGATTGTAGATCACCCCTATAGTATTCTTTTTAAAAAATATTCAATGTACAGTTTTGACTTTTCTACGATTTTATAACTGGAGAACGGCTGAACCAATTTGGCTAATTTTGGTTTTGAATTAATTGTTAAAGTCCAGGGAAGGTTTAAAACGTAAGAAAATATAGAAAAAAATAGAGTAGTTAAAAAAGGTCGGCAAGTAGTTTGCCAGGTCAGTTAGTACCTAATAAAAAAATATTCACGGTACAAATTACCCTTACTGATCTAACCTCAAAGTAAGCAAATTATTTGCCTGTGTTATGGGTGTTAGTCAACGATACTAATACATAGAAATACATATATAAATACTGGAATATATTTAATAGACCCCCAACCTCGGAAATACAAACATTTATGCTCATCACACAAATAATTGTCCCCGTCGGGGATCGAACCAGAGCCCCGTCGATTGCGTAGTCAGGGTAGCTAACCACTCGACTAACGGGGCGGTCAAATTGTTATTACATCCTGAAGATGCTTTGAAAAGTAAAACCGGTCGAGTAATATGTTAAAAATATATGTTTAAAAGTGAAATTTAATTACAAGTGTAACAGTAACAGTGTTTTGCAGCGTTTTACTAGCATTTTAGAGTATTGATTTGTTGCCCTGAGTGCTAAGTGTGAGTTTTTATTTTCGCATTCGATCGTGAGTGCGTTTGGAGTTTACTAGGAATTTGTATGTGATTTGTACAGCGCCACCTAGTGGAGAACGTGAGAAACTAGTTTACCACTAGGTGGCGCTGTACATACAAATTCCTAGTAAACTCGAAACGCGCTCACGATCGAATGCGAAAAGAAAAACACACACTTAGCACTCTGATGATGCGTTAAAAAACGTAAAACTAGTTGTGTTAATGAATAATTAGTTATTTTATTTATACCTAAAGCACATGAATTTTAATTGACAAATTGATCTATCCATGCAAGTTGTACGGAACTTTGCTTGAAATTTCTGAGTGCTAAGTGTGAGTTTTTCTTTTCGCATTCGTTCGTGAGCGCGTTTCGAGTTTACTAGGAATTTGTATGTGATTTGTACAGCGCCACCTAGTGGTAAACTGGTTTCTCACGTTTACCACTAGGTGGCGCTGTACAAATCACACACAAATTCCTAGTAAACTCCAAACGCGCTCACGATCGAATGTGAAAAGAAAAATTCACACTTAGCACTCTGATGTATATGCCAGTATCAATTAGACGTCGGAGCTTTGTCATTAAAAGCTTGTTTCAACAGGTTGAAATTCGGGATCTAACATCTAAAAGGTTGTTCTCGTTTGTGCCAAGTTTCTTGTGTAACATGCTTCATGATTTTGCGTAAACTTATTTAATACTAGCTTATGCCCGCGGCTTTGCTCACGTTAAATTCGGGGAAGAAGGGGGGGAGACAGTACTCAATAATCTGGTATACTCTTGGTATTCCCTGGTGCCCACATCCTTCTACGTTCGCAATGTATATCTGTTTTGTTAACCTTTCATCTACCATTCTTATATATATCTGAATCAGGTATTTACCGATTTTCGTAAAAGGTTCCGCTCCGCTATATATATATATATATATATATATATATATATATATATATATATATATATATATATATATATATATAATACTCGACCGGTTCTAATTTTAAAGCATCTTCAGGATGTAATAATAATTTGACCGCCCCATTGGTCGAGTGGTTAGCTACCCTGACTACGCAATCGACGGGGCTCGGGTTCGATCCCCGACGGGGACAATCATTTGTGTGATGAGCACAAATGTTTGTATTTCCGAGGTTGGGGGTCTATTAAATATATTCCAGTATTTATATATGTATTTCTATGTATTAGTATCGTTGACTAACACCCGTAACACAAGTAATTAATTTGCTTACTTTGGGGTTAGATCAGTAAGGGTAATTTGTACTGTGAATATTTGTTTATTACTAGCTGACCTGGCAAACGTTGTTCTGCCTTTTTAAACTACTCTTGTTTTTTTCTACCGTTTTAGCGAGACTAACGAACAGCAATTGATTTACACACACATATATATATATATATATATATATATATATATATATATATATATATATATATATAGCCTTTCTTCGGACATGACGATATTTCTTTAGTTAGTCATAAGTTCTTTTATTCCATTTTTGTGTGTCCGTTTGCCAGGTGGCAAAGGCCTTCTCCAATCTTTTCCATTCTGGCCTTTCTATGGCCACTCTACCCCACGTTGTTCCTGCGACTTGTTTAAAGTCGTCGTCCCACCTCTTTTGTGGTCTGCCTCTCTTTCTCTTACCATCTCTTGGGTACCATTGTGTGATTATTTTGCTCCATTTATCTTTTCCTCTGATCATGTGGCCTGCCCATTTCCACTTTTGTCTCCTTATTTTCAGAGTTATGTCCTGGACTCTAGTCTTGCTCCTGATACTGGTATTTCTAACTTTGTCTTGCCTTCTGATGCCAGCCATACTCCTTTCCATGGCACGTTGACATACGGAGAGTTTATTTGTTACATTTTTTGTTAAAGCCCATGTTTCGCTCCCATATGTGAATACAGGCACGATGCATGTGTTAAATAATTTGCTTTTCGTTGAAATGTGTAGGTTCTCGTCTTTCATTATTTCTTTTAGGCTCCAATATTTTTTCCAGCTATTGGCAACTCTTCTTTCGGCTTCTTTGTTTTCGTTGTCCTCTGGAGATATGAGTTGGCCAAGGTATATGTACTGTTCAACATAGGAGATTTGATTCTGCTCCTTTGTTACAGGATCTTTGTTACCATTGGTCATGATTTTTGTTTTTTCAGGGTTTAGCTTCAACCCAGCCTTGGCACTTTCTGATGCTAAATCATTTATCATCTTGGTTAGCTCCGCTGGTGTTTTTGCAAATAATACGATATCATCAGCAAATCGTAGATGCGTTAGCGTGCGGCCATTAATAGTTATGCCCATATTTTTCCATTCCAGGTTCCTGAAGATCTTTTCTAACACAGCCAGAAAGAGTGTTGGTAAAAGGGGGTCACCCTGTCTCACGCCTTTTTGTATTGGAAACTTATTTGCTTCTTTTTCTAGTCTGATACAAGTAGAACTGTGTTTGTAAATATTTTTAATTATTCTTATATCTTGTGTTCGATACCCAGTTCCTTTAAGGCTTCCCAGATTTTTGAGTGTATTAGAGAGTCAAATGCTTTACTGTAGTCTATGAAAGCTATGTAGTATATACGCTGGTATTCAGTGTATTTTCCTATAATTTGTCTTACAGTATGGATGTGGTCTAGTACAGAGAAGTCTTTGCGGAATCCTGCCTGTTCTATTGGTTGTTGCTCATCTAGTTTCCTTCCTATTCTTTCCAAAATAATCTTTGCAAACATCTTATAAATAGTGGACATTAGACTGATGGGTCGATAGTTTCCAATATCTCAGTGGTTCCCTTTTTTGGATATAAGGATTATGACGGATTCAGTCCATTGTTTTGGGATGATTTCTGTGTTTATTACGTTGTTGAAAATTTCTGTGAGTATCGGTGTCATTGCTGCTTTTGTTTGTTTTAAAATTTCATTGCTTATGCCATCTGGACCTGGAGCTTTATCTTTTTTCTGTGTATCAATAGCCTTTTCTGTTTCATCCTGCATGATGTAAGGTACCATTTCGTTCTCTGGTAAATCTATTTCTCTTTTACTTGTGTTACTTTTGTATAATTCGGTGTAGTAGTCAGTAGCGATCTTTCAATCTTTTCCGCTCCATTTCTATCTTCCATCTTTACAATCCATTGTTTCTTATTACTTAATTCTTTGCACGCCTTCTTTATTCCTCCTGTCTGTCTAATATGTCTTTCTATTGTTTCCATCCGACATTGTCTTCTGTCTTTCCTCATGTTTACTTTTATTTCTTTGCTTATTTTTGCAATTTCTTTCCTATTTTGATCTGTGTTTTTCTCACTAATTAGGGCGGCTCTTTGGTCAAGGAGGTTGGCAGTTTTTTCTGATATCCTGTTGTTTAGGTTCTCCTTCCTATTGCTATGTTCTTTAGTAATGGTTGTGATTGCACTTTCTAACCAGGTATATTTTTCTTGTATGTCGGCGTCTTTTGTTTCTTTTTTGTAAAGTTTCAGTTTAAAGTTTAGTGAGTGGGCTATTTTCTCTATCAGATTTTTGTTAAGTTTAGTATACTTAAGATTTATTTTTGGTCTAGGGTTCTTGGGTTGAGTTGAGTATAGTTCCGCCCTGACCATGCGGTGGTTGGTGTTAAAATTTAGATTATTTATGACATTTATGTTTAGGAAGAATTTATGTTTATTGGTCAATATAAAGTCAATTTGGTTTTTTGATTTACCATCGGGTGACAACCAAGTCCACATTCTGTTTTTCTTTTTCTTGTAGATAGTGTTTAGTATGGTCAGGTTATTTTCCATTGCAAAGTTTATGAGCATTTTTTCGTTTCTGCTTTTAGGTTTTGAGCTGTATGTGTAGGGTCCCATAATTGCATCTTCATCCAGTTGACGTTCACCGATTTGGCCATTAAAGTCACCCATCACAATGATATTTTTGTGGGCGTATGTTTGTAATGTTTTGTTCAAATCCTGATAGAACTCGCTAATTGTTTCAATCTCTGCTTGTTCTGTGTGTGAATAGATCTGGATAATGGTCCATGGGTCCTTGTAATCTGGTAGTTTTAAATTTAATAATGCTATGCGCTTTGATACACCATAAAATCCATTGATGTGTTTTGCTAGGTACTTTTTTTACTAAAAATCCCACACCATGTTTTCCTGGGGTTTCCCCTTTATGATATAGTATAAATTCTGGGTGTGCGACAATGTTTTCTCCCATTCTTCTCACTTCACTCATTCCGAGAATATCCCAGTTGGTGTTTTGTAGCGCTATTGACAGTTCTGATAAGTTTTCTTTTGATTTTAGTGTTAATACGTTTAGGGTAGCAATATATATTCTTGTGTGTTTGGATGTTTGATTCTCCATGCTAAAGTTTTGTTTGGGTAGAGTTGGTTTTATGTTATTTTGCTATGTTGTTGTTGAATTTTTAATGGAGGGTTTTGGTCTGATTCCCCACGGGGACCAACCGGGTTGGGAAATATGGGGTTTTTAAGCTGTTGTTGTTGTTGTTTATTTTTCTGTGTGATGTTTCGTTTCCGGTTAGTGTTTGAGGTAGTTGTTTTTTTCGGACGTATAGTTGCCCTTGCTTTGCGTTTCTCCATGGTTTCTTTAGAATAGTCATTGGTAATGTAGGTGGTTTCTTTCATTTTCCTCTTATTTCTAAGGATTGGGATTTTTTTCTGCAAAGTTGTTAATGTAAGCAGAATAGGTCTTATTTTCCCACCTTCCTCTTTTTTACCAAGGCGTTGTAATTTATTTATTTCGCTGTTTTCGAGTGGCACATTTAAATCTGTAATTGTTTTTATTACCAAAGCGCTTAAATCGTCGTATCTTTCGGTGCTAGGTTCCGCGATTCCATGTAGAATGATGTTGTTTTTCCTAGCGATTATGTCTAAAGTCTGGAGCTTTTTGTTTAGCATTTCGACTTCACGTGAAAGTCTCTCATTTTCTGCTATTATTGGCTGTATCTTCTCATCCACCACCATTAGTACTGTTGTTATAACATTTTCTGTTATTTGTTTTGTCTGTATATTTAGTTCTTCTTTCATCTTATTTAAAAGTAATAACATTTCGCCTGATAATTGAGCACTCATGATCTGGCAGGAGGAGCAAAGAAATGTATTTAAATGTATGCACTTAAAATGGAATGTGCCTTTGGGCAACAATGTTCCACCAGCAGTATCGTGTATAGTCAGCTTTATGCAACTTAGGTTGGTATTATCACTTTATGTTGTCTGTGGTCACCTGCCAAATGACAGTGTCAACTGTTTATGTCTTATTTTAAATGTTTGTTGTAGCGTTTTAACTGTTTTACGATGTTAATTATCACCGATTTTCACTGCTTGGTCACTTTTAATTGGATGGTTTTTTATATTTTCAAACAGTGTTCACTTTAACATTCACGTTTTTCACTTTTATATCAGTAATCACTTCGTATTTTATTTATTTTCGAATTATTTGCGAAGAGCTCACATAAACGCGTATTTTACACCAAAGCACCGGAACCGGAATATATATATATATATATATATATATATATATATATATATATATATATATATATATATATATATATATATATATATATATATATATATATATAGTTAATATACTAAATAGTTAAGTATATTATATCCTGAACATGCTTGGAACCGGTCGAGTAATATGTTAAAAATATATGTATAAAAGTGAAATTTAAGTACAAGTGCAATAGTTTTAGTGTTTAATAACAATGGAAATTCACCAAGTGCCGACGATTGAAAGTATAGAATCTATACATATAATAAAATCGTAGGAAAGTCAAAACTGTACATTGAATATTTTTTTAAAAGAATACTTGGGGCGTGATCTACAATCGATATCGAAGCCAAAACTATAGTTTTTAGAATTTTTGTCTTTTTTTTATATCATAAGATAGCAAAAAAGCAGATGGGTCTCCTGATGGAAAGAGTCAACCATCGCCTATAGACACCAAAGATGTTAATGGTGCGTTGCTATCTTGTGGCGAGGTCTAATGCCACATGCATAAGTTTACCGGTTACTTTACCCTCCAAACCGGAACACGACAGTGACCAGCACTGACGCTATTACGGCAGGAATAGGTAAGGCGGTGGTACCAGACCCGGTCGAGACGATGCAGAACTCTTGACTTTGTATAAAAAATATCTAATACTCTATAAAATAGTAACAAGGAAATACGCAAAATAAGCAATGTATTATGCGCCATGTACCTCGCAAAATAAACAGCTAGTTTAAGAGTTCCGCAGGCGCGACAATTCGGAACAATGTACGCTTTACATTGCGTAGTGGGAAAATAAAATTATAAAACGAAAATTTTGCATTTCACATAAAATAATTAATTTACATCCTACGACGTAAAAATGGCATGTTTTCTTTATATTTCGGTAGACTGTGCTTTACAGGATGTAGATATATAAATTTCTAATCGCCTAAGTAATTTAAAATTATAATGTGAAATTCTCTAAAAATCATATAAAAAATCTAAGTACATTGCGTGAAACGATTACCATATTATTAACAAAACCCATATCACAAAAATCGGGCCACGAACCGCTTACATGCCCGAATTCTAATAAATGCTGTTAATGGAATGTCTTCTATAAAAATATTGGGCATATGTGGGGTTTACCGTAAGCTACAAGAAATATTTTGTGAATACGAATTTTTGTAGATTCTAATAAGACCAGATATCCGTACTGGTTTTGCCTTTCTATCAGGCACATTGTATTAGACTACCGATTAGCCAAACGTTTCTTTACCAACTTTACCTACTGTTATTTAATAAAGTTCGTGCGGGTTTGGTAATAGTGTCGATGGTCGTCTTTTCAAGTTCCATTTTCAAGAGTAAGTTAGCCTCTGAACTTATGCATGGGATATTTTGTTTCTACCACTTAAATGACAAGACTCGCAATTAGCTGGATTTTAAGGAGTATAATAACTAACACATAACTTAAAGCTGTCGTCAGTGTTTGTCCCTGTTGTGACCCAGCTTGAAGGGTAAGGTAGTCGGTAAACTTATATATTATGCCGCATCTTGACTCACTACACGAATGGCAACGTACTTTTGTTGTCTACTAGCTGACCCGGCAAACGTTGTTCTACCACCTTTGTCTCTACTTTCCGTGTTTTTTCTACATTTTGTTCACTTTTTAAACCTAACATAAACCTCCACGAATATTTTAAAACCAAAATTAGCCAAATTGGTCCAGCCGTTTTCAAGTTTTAGCGAGACTAACGAACAGCAATTGATTTTTTTTTATATATAAATAGATAATGGTTCTCTTTACATCACGAGTCATCCATTTATTATCCTATAATATAAGACAAATTCCCTTGACACCCGCTATGAAATATTTTCAATTAAACTTGATAATGACGGAAGCTCGTCAAATTATAGTTCTTAAATTACGGCGTACGCCCAGGGGATGCTATTGTACGTTCGTTATATCTGCTGTGAAGCAATATCAACTATCGCATCATTAAGGATAAATAAAAAAACTATGTTAATATTTTAATCAACCATTTTTGATTTATGAAAGTTTCACGCATAATTAAGATAATAATCAAGGCCATTAATTGTGTGTTATCTCGCCAATATTCGCCTTCATTTTTCCTTGTTTCATGTTTTTTATAGCAATACATGGCAAACAAATAGATGGCTTTCTGTTGGAAAGAATAGCCATCACCTTTTAAAAGAAAACTTGTAGCTTTCTAGAATTTCAGAAAATACCCTAAGAATTTTGAGAGTGAGACAGTGACGAAATCGTTTTTTTTAGATATCAATAAAATCTAAAACTTAAGAGCTACACAATTGAAACATTATACGTTTAATAATTCTACTGTTGATAATTATATCCCAATAATTTTGTTTATTTAGTGTTCCACTGTTGTTCACCAGATTTCAAGTTTCAAGTAAATCAAATAAAATTTATTTTTGTTTCAATATAAACTATTTGACTGTACCAGACTGAATTCATGGGATTTATTTTCAACCGCGACTTCGTCCGCGTGGAAAAATATCAAAAAAAGTAGCCTAAGTCACCCCCTATCATATCAGCTATCTGCCAGTGAAGGTCCCGTCAAAATCGGTTCAGTCGTTCCAGAGATTAGCCGGAACAAACAGACAGACAGACAGACAAAAATTGTAAAAAATGTTGTTTCGGTATATATACCGTCTATATCCATATGCATTTCATCCATATGCATTTAGTAAAAAACGGTTATTTTAATACTACAAACAGACACTCCAATTTTACTTATTAGTATAGATAATCTTATCTTAGTGTTTATACTTTATTAAGAACCCCTGTACAGAAACAGAATAACAGTATTTCTAATGTTTCTAGGTTTACTGGTTTAATTTTAAATTGTCAGTTAGTCAGTAAGTTTTTTATTAATTAGATAATTAAATCGATATTATTTTTTCTAGAATATTCATTTCTGACCATTACGTAATGCATTCCACTCGTGTGTTATATAATACTAAAGCAACGTTCACATGCAACCGCAGGTGGAAGGCCGCAGCACCGCCTACGTTGGTGGGCTCATACACGAGGCTTTTATCTTAATGAGCGTGGATCCAAGTTTGAACATCTTTTTATAACAAGTCTGCGGACTTAAATTTGGAGTATTTTGGTATTACTAAAATTACGTACCTACGTACCTAACATTTTTTTAAAACTAAAGTCGTGAACTTCATGACTTAAGTTAAAAAAAATAAAATAAAAATTAGAAAAAAATATATATTTGATTTTAAACCATGTATATTCCAATTTATGAAACAGTCCAAGTTTAATGAAAATCGGTTTATGGGTTTTTGAGATATGGGTATAGTTGGTAGATATTTGAAGTTAGTTTATTTTTTTATTACAAGTCTAGTCAATTACAGTTTCAGGCGTTACTTTTCGGAAATCTAAAACTCGCACAATATAATACATCAAATAGATAAGATGTTGATACTTAACTCGGGTAGATGTAGCAGAAGTGTACCACATCCGTGTGATAAGTGTCACTAGAACAAGAAGAATCTTAAATGTTAATGCTTCATCCTTTACAGAGTGAAGTGCTATTGGACTCTATTGAAGTTAAACGTGCGTTAAGTACATAAGTGTTCAAATATGCTTTACTTTTATAGGTAAACTGAACTGACCTGAATAAGGCTTTCAATGCTAACAAAACATAAGGGATCTGAGAAAATATGAATCAGATCAGATTATTTGTCAATTTTATTGAGTGAATTTATTGAACGTTTGGAATCCAAAGGGTTATTCGATATTATTGCACAATAAAAATATTGCGCAATATTATTATAGGTCTTTAGGGCGCCTTATGAAATATAAAAACATAAGTCACTACTGTATCAATCTCGATCTAAATATTAAAATATTTAAATCAAATATTCTTTTATTTCTTGGGATTTAAGGTAAAACCTTCACAGCTAACACCCCAAGTATCGAAAATTTAGTTAAAAACAAACTCCTTCAAAGTTAGAAGTATACAAGAAGTTATCGTTGTGTGATGAGTCCCGTAACACAAACATTTCTCCAAGTTTGGGAAACATATTCGTTTATTAAATTTGCTTTACAAAGATGGCGTATATTAATATAAGAAGTTCTTTGAAACAAAATATATTATGCGAACGTGTTTGAATTATCCAGCCAAATTACAATACTATCATAAATTGTGAAAATTCATGTGGTTTTGTGTATGTATGTATTTTATAGTCACATAATTGTGTATGTGCGTGTGTATATGTATGCGTGCGTGAGGGAGAGTATTTTTGTAAATTGTAACATACTCATATATTGGTAGAATATGCTGGTATTTTTGACATCACTACATAGTATAAAACAAAGTCGATTTCTCTGTCTGTCCATATGTATGTTTAAATATTTAAAACTACGCAACGAATTTTGATGTGTTTTTTTTAATAGATAGATTGATTTTTGAGAAAGGTTCTAGTATATAAACCTTTCCGATATTCCCACGGAAACAAAAGTTACGCGGGTGAAACCGCGGGCAGGTCGCTAGTATTATAATAAATTGTAACATTAATATTCTTGCAGATAAGTAGTTTTTATTTCCTACACGCACTTTTATGTGCATGTGCGTGTGTGTGTGTGTGTGTGTGTGTGAGAGAGAGAGAGAGAGAGAAATAGCGAAACAAATATACTCCATATTTGTTACCATGCGTGCAATGTCCTAATACGTATAGAAATAAATATTCTATGTGATTTTATACAAACATAATACTAAGGTAGCTAATTTTTAGGGTTCCTAAGTAAATTAGGAACCCTTATAGTTTCGTTATGTCCGTCCGTCCGTCCGTCCGCACGATTGCTCAGAGATTCTTAGTACTTAGAAAGCTGTAATTTGGCATGAATATACATATTAGTTAAGTACGGCAATAAATTGGAAATATTAAATCTTGAAAAATATTGTTTTTCATGGTTGCTGTCCTACATGTAAAGTGGGAATGTTATTTTTTTTTCACGTACCCCACAGTGTGGAGTATCTTTAGTTAGGTTTTTAAAAAAAGATTGTAGGTTTGTTAAAACGAGTTTTCGATTAAGGGACTCGTTTGTAAAATATTACGCTTTAAAGTGCTAAGTCTGTTAGAGTCAAGTGCTCCCCCCCCCCCCCCCCTTTTTTATATCATAAGATAGCAAACAAGCAGATGGGTCTCCTGATGGAAAGAGTCAACCATCGCCTATAGACACCAAAGAAGTTAATGGTGCGTTGCTATCTTGTGGCAAGATCTAATGCCACATGCATAAGATTACCGGCTACCTTACCCTCCAAACCGGAACACGACAGCGACAAGCACTGACGCTATTGCGGCAGGAATAGGTAAGGCGGTGGTACCAGACCCGGGCGAGACAATGCAAAACTCTAAACCGTTGGTTTTCCGGGTAAACGGTTGGTTTTGGGGGTGGGAAAAAATCTTGGTAGTAGCTAATATAATGAAGTTTAAAGGAGAATTATCACAGAAAGTTTTACATGTTATTGAATAATAGACGACCAACTTATAAAATGGACTTGAAGAAGTTGAAGAATTAAGTTTTTATAGGCGGTGAACCTGTGGTGCGGATATATATTTGTCATTGACATTGAACAGGTTAAATGTTTAAAGTATGATACAATAAAATCCCTCTTCTTAGTCCGCATAAAATCACTTAATCTCATCGGACGGACGGACGAACGGATGGACGGACGGTCGGACGGACGGACGTCCGTCGAAAAACACGATTAGCCGAAGATACTTAGTCTCACAAGTGTATATAGATGGCAAGCCTATCGCTAACCGGGCGCTTATTCAATCCTGGGCAAATTTTTTATCAGAAAACTGAAAAAACACATTTTTCAATTACCCGACCTGGGAATCGGATCCTGGATCTCATGTGGTCAACACCGACACCGAACCACTAGACCACAGAGGCGACTTCAAAATAAAAATATTTTCAAAATCCACCTCTAATAGGCTGAAATAAGCAATAAAATTTGTTTGGAAAACTATATCGACGACTTGTTAATCTACTCGAGAAGCGAAGTTACGCGATATAGCTAGTCCTAAATATTTGTGGATGTCATTATGTAATATCAAATGATTTAATTCGGTTTAAAATAATCGCTTCAATTGCATAAAATTTTGCGACACCAACAAAACCTTTATCCCCCGTATTCCTATAAATGCTAAATCAATGGTCAACGATGTCATTTAAAACAATAACGATACCACGGCGATAGAATTCGAAACAATTTGAGTGAAAACAGTTCGGCATTAATGTCCTGACCGCTATTTCTGCAGTGGGTAATAGGGCACGTTTCTAGCATTCGATTTAATGAAAGTTGTTAAAGGTAGGAAGTCACGCTCTGCACATGTGATGTCATATGGGTTTTTATATTATTTTTGGTCTAGGGATAGCCTGAAACTTTTTTAAACTAAAAGGTGTGGGTGAAAGTCTCACCTGAGCTAGGTACGTCACCTAGCTCAGGTGAGACTTTACCTATAACTTTCAATATTTGTGACCATTGTATTGCGGTTTGAAGAATAAGGATGGTGTCTTCGATCATTGTTCCTTCCCATTAAGAGTCTTGTTTGCTACTCTATGACATAAAAAACCGGTGAAGAGCGGATATGGACTCGCATATCGCGGGTTCCGTAATAACTTTTCTTGTGATGTAACTAAAAATATACGGCTTTCCGATTTTTCCTTCTAAACGTAATGTTGGTTTTTGCCAAATTTCATATGCTAGGTCAACGAGAAGTACTTTATAGGTTTTGATTCTCTTTTAAAATATATCTTTTCTTTGCAAGTTTTTTTTTCTCAGCTAAGAGGAACTATAAACTCAAGTATTTGATATAAATTTAAACTTGGTGCTTTTATGCGTTCCTGAGAAAAAGGGCCTTAACAGATGGACAGACGGACAACGAATTAACTACAAGGGATCCGTTTTTACTTTTCATGTACAGAATCCTAATTAAGTTTAGTGTATAATTAGGTAATTAACATACTATATATAAAACTAAATACTATATAAAACTAAATACTTGTGTAAGACTACCTTTAACGTTGTTTTGCTATACAAATTGTACTGAATATTTTGATTGAGTAAGAGAGGGAAAGGGGGGTTAGTTGAGATAAAAACTATCTTATCTTTTAAGTTGGACAAAACAGTTATCTACAAAATATTAAATATCAAAACAAATATACAAAATTTCATTGAAATTCGTTCAATAAGATAAGATTTACGAATAAAACAAATTACTAGATTAATAGATTGATTATTCCAGATAAACAGTAATATTTAAAACAAAGATAATATTAGATACTCCATTGCGCGTGTCTATAATATGTAGACTAATAGCTCTCGAATGATATAGTTCGCGGTATTATGAATAATGGCCGTTACTAGAGTGAGTGATGACGTAGCAAAGATGGCGTCTATCAAAATAGTGATCACGCAATGCAGAGCTATCATTCATTGGCATGTGTCGGTAAATTGTAATATTGACTCAAATGTGTTAGCTCGAAATTTTCTTGTTAATATACTTTCTCTAGTGAATCGTTACAAATGAATGTCCCTGTAATGTTTTGAGTGCCTATTGTAGAATTGACCATCGGCTTTACTGCCCAGGCAGTGCCTAAAATCCAACGATTGGCCAAATGTTATAAAGTAGACGGCACGAAAGTGACATTGTAACTACTTGTAAATTCTTCGACCTGTCCTTGTCCCGATTTATTTGAGTTGTGCCTTCTTGTATTTTTTGCGCCATGACGATATTGAGCTGTTTTAGTGTGATTGATTGCTATTTGAGGTTAAGTGAAACAACTGAAGTTTCTGATTTTTTATGTTTTCTTAAACGGCCCGATTTTTATTATATATGATATTAATTTTTTTATGAAGTGAAATAGCGGGCTTGTTCGCTGCCTGACACCTGGGAGAAGTAGATATGAGTGTTAGCCATATATCAATCAGTGTGGCCCGACTTATTGGGCATGCATTGAAGTCAATCATATACTGGGGAATAAATATATTAAAAATATTAAAGTAATATTTTGATATACACTTTCGATTGTACATTGCTATTAACAGTTACCTTAACTTTACAACACTGGTCCGCCGCCTAAAAGATCGTTTTCCTGTTTTGTATTTTGGTTGGCATATTAAGTACAGTTTTGAAAATTGTCATTTTTTCTGTGCAATATAGGGTTTGGTTATACCATGAAGTATTAGATATAGGTGGAGCTAGCATCCGTATTAATCAATTGAAACAAATATTTACGTTATATCTCTTTCTATGAGGTCTCTCTATCTCTATTTATACAACTGTATTAGAAAGAGAGAGTTAGACCTCAGAAGATGACAGCAGTATTTGAAATTTGGTTTCAAGTAGGTATTAGAAGTGTTTCCTCCAGATATAATACAGCTTCATGGGTTGTAACACCTGCACATGCTTTCCCTAAGATTATCTGCGATGGAAGTCACTTTGCATCTCTGACGTGTCTTTACAGATTTTATATATTCGGATGATTTATTTATAATAGATGCATCGTAATTCCATTTCTTCATTATGAAACTTCTTGGTCGTACTTTGTTAAAGCGGTCCAGCACTCCAATCCATAACTTCTAGGCGATAAAATTAGATCACATCGTCTTGAATTGTAAGACAATTGAGGTTTAATTTTTGATATCTGAAACAAGAGTCTGGCTTTCATGATGGGAAAGATAACCACAGTCATAGACACCAAAACATGTCACTGATGCGTTCATATATTTCTTGTAAGTTAATTATATACTTTTACCAAGGAAGTTACATTCTACCCGGAATGTTCGCACGCGCTTCAAAGTTGTTCCGAGGAGTACCACGACATGGGTGGAGTGTGTCTCTTTCTACTAAATAAAGCGCCAATCCCCATATACATGTGTGGCCATGCGTAGTTTGCAAATTACTACTAAGTAATTCTAATAATTTGAGGAACAGTTTTTGCATTGCATAAGTAATTAAGTAATAACGAAAATAAGCACATTTTAGAACTCACTATGTTAATTACAATACATTTTATGCTAATGTATTTATCGACGTGTATGAATAAAAGGGATTTAACGATTACTGAATATATAAAATCTACCATTAGACAGTTTTATTTACACTGGCAATTGCAAGAAAGGGACAACATCCACTCTTGTCGATGTCTTGCTCAGAACGTTTTTCCCCTCTGTTAAGTAAGAAACAAATGTCAACTTAACAAGTAACGAAATAAAGTTCATTTTTTTTTTTTCAAATATTGCTTCGTAATAATTCTAGTTATCGTATATGAGTTCCTTGACTTTTACTTACTACGTTACTATCCAAACTGGATTATAACAGCGTCAAACTCTGACGCTATTGAGGTAGAAATAGGTAAGGTGGTGTTACCAAGCCCGGGCTAAATGTTGCAGAATTCTATCACCTAGTTAGTGACACGTATTAGGATTTTCTTACTTTTTATGGGATTCCTGGCAGTAAAGCACTTGAACTTTTCTTCAGCACGGGGAAAATTTGATGGTTACGATGGTAGTGACAAGTTCACAAATCTTTCGCTGCTTACAAATTCCTCGACACAAGGCAGGATAGTCAAAGGAGGTCCGGACATTTTATCGCAATTTAATATTTTTTATAAAAAAAAAATGTGAAAATGAGCAGCAGGCTCATATTTTTTAAGTGATCACCACCGCACATGGATTGCCACAGCACCATAGTTCTTGCAGCTGCGTTGCCGACCTTTTAAGATTGAGCAAGCTTCTTAAAGGTCCCTAAGTCCTATCTGTTTGGGAACACCCCCGACAGTAATTGTTTCAGCAGTGTGTGGTAAAAAAATCTTAAAAAATCGCATGACTGTGGATTTTCAGACATCGAGATGATAAGATGTCCGCGATATCCGATGATGGAATTCAGTGACAGGAATCAATCCGAACAGTTTATCGGAACACTCTCTAGATGCTGTAATAAATACAGAGCGAACCAAGCATTTTCTTTTGAACCACAGCAGTATGTATGTGGCAGAAGGTTGGAAAGTAGGTTTCTTTCTGTAAGGACTTGTCATCGAACAGCGAAGACAAATATTTCGATTAATATTTTTTTCTGAACCACAGCAGTATGTATGTGGCAGAAGGTTGGAAAGTAGGTTACTTTCTGTAAGGACGTGTCATCGAGCATTTTTTCATCATCAATTTTCTTCTGAACCACAGCAGTGTGTGTGTGGCAGAAGGTTAGAAAGTAGGTTTCTGTAAGGACTTGTCATTGAGCAGCGAAGACAAATATTTCGATTCATAAACTGTGAAAAAAGAAGCAAGGAATAATTCTGCAGTACCCAATTTCATAGCTTGTAGTATAAATAAAAGATATTACACAGTTATCTAACCAGATTAAAGCGGTTTTCTTGAATATGAAGATAGAAGTGGAATATTAGATTTTTTGCTTTACTTTTACAGAGAAGTAATGCACACTTTTCTGGCAGCGGCAAACTTTTAGCGCTCAAGTTTTTTCAACTCATATTCTCGAATATTTTCAGGTAAGCCTTGATGTAGGTTGTAGGGTGACAAACATGTGACTTATTTTGAAGATATCTTGATATATTGTATTACGTTTTACTACGCTATGATAGCCGACGACGGATGGTAATACGCTATTAATTTCTTTGATTTCTATATACGATGCAATGGTTGATTTTTTTTTAAAAAAGGTTTTGTTCTCTTATTTACTTTTAAAAAAATATTTTTCAACCTCTTATTTATTTATTTATTTAATACCTTATTGTACACAAAATAATTAGTATACATAAATATAAACATAAGCACAATGGGCGAGCTTATCTCTACTTAAAGAGATTTCTTCCAGCCAACCGATAAAGGAGATTAAAAAAAATCAAATGAAGTAGACTTGGTGTACAAACAAAACTAGATATTATGGTTATATAACTAAACTAAATATATATGAATGAAAATACAAAAAAAATACATACGAAATAAGGAAAACTTGCAATTACATAAAACTGAAATTACTTTAATAGCGACAAATTTAATACTCTTATTCTCTTATTAAATTTGTCGCTATTAAAGTACAGTGGCAAGTGTCAGAAGTATATTTATATTCTACACTAGCTGTTGCCCGCGACTTCGTTCGCGCGGACTTTGTTTACTCTGCTCCTACTGGTCGTAGCAAGATATTATATAGCCTATAACCTTTCTCGATAAACAGGCTATCCAACTCAAAAAGAATTATTATTCAAATCGGTTCAGCATTTTTCGAGATTACCGCATACAACCAAACAAACAAACAAACTCTACAATTTTATAATATTAGTATAAAAGTATAGATATGTGTATTAAATTATGTCAGAAAATTGTCATATATTTAATACTACATGTTACATATTTTATGTAGATGGAATATTAAATAATTTATGTAAGAACATATCCGATCAACTACTAACGCGTTGGCTGATTATGCAAAAAGAGCTAGTTTATTAGATATTAGATTATGAGGTCCCGGGTTCGATCCCTGAGTATGACAAAAGTGTTATTGATGTTTTCTCGAAAATCCAAAATTGTAGTAACAGTTCAGAGTTAAGTGGTGATGTGTTAACACCGAAGTACCACGAATGAGTACGTAGAGCTATCGGTTCAGGTTATGCTTAGAAATAAACGACAATTATTATCAGGTTGGTAAAATGTAGTGATGGAAATCACCACCCATCTATTCGTACCCACCACGATATGACAAACCGGGCAAAAGCGTTAAGCCGAAAAGTATGTAGACTTTCGATTTACTTTGCATACTCCATAAGGTAACCAGCGTGCAGCGGGATGATACTTTTATCTTGTATACGTACATTTATTTCTTTGATAATACGCTATTTAAAAACGTATATTTTAAGTCCATTAAAATACGTTGCTTAAAGAAATTATGTTTGTCTTTAAGCAACGTTGGATTACATGATCAAATTTAAAGTACATTCGATTTTGCACTCTGTGTCAATAAATTATTATTTCAGTGTTCTCAGAAATGTACTCTGCTCTTGATGTGCATTGATCTTTACAAAGTGGTATTCTGCCACGATGATCACCGTTAGGTAGCTCAGTTAGAGGGCTGCCTGGCTTAAGGCAAGCTCGCTGGTTCGGGATTGTCTTTTTTATGTTTTTATTATTGTTTTAAATTTTACACTTGTACTGTTTCACAATTCATTAAAAATACTTATTATATATAATATATACTTTTTTTTATTTAAATAGCCAACCGGTTTCGCATTTCACTGCATCATCAGGGATAAAACTTAAATTGTCAACAAATACGTTGTGTTAGGAATTGTTAATAATGGTCGGTAGATGTGAAATATTGAGTTTGATAGAAAATATTAATGTTGCCAACCATTATTTCCAAATATATATTATGTTTTTATGTTATATATATATATATATATATATATATATATATATATATATATATATATATATATAACACTAAAGTATTGATGAATATTATAAATATGAATTTCGTCTGCAATGATAAACTTATTTAATAAGTATATAAATATATATCTAGCGATCAGTTCACAAGACGAAATCGACAGTAAACAAAAGAACAATTTTGCCACGTTGAACTACGGACATGTAGCTCAAATGTATCGATTGTTATCTGGCTTTAATAAAAGTTACTGGTTCAAATTCAGTCGTGGTAAAATTTTTCTTTGAGTTTTCAAAATCTTTTACTCTCTATCAATATAATTTTTTACAATGTCAATGAATTTACGCCTAGCAAAATCTTTTCTGCTAGCAGCGTAGTAAAGTGTAGATTGTCTGCTTCTGTATATGTCCCTGAAACATCAAACCTTTGGAAATACTACATCGAACTATGAGATCAAGGTTAGGTTACGTCACATACAGCTATAAATATGGCCGCGATAGCTTGACTGATAAATCATCCAACCACCTATCTTCAAGGGAACTATGATAAGTGTATACCTAACCCATTTCCTAAGTGTATTGACACATTGCGGCATTTTTACAAATATCTTTCGGTAATGGAATCAACGTTGCAAAAACTATTTTTCTATCTCGATAGAAAAGTTTTGTTACTAAAATATTGCTATTGATAAGATAAGATAAGATTTATTATTATTACTTAATTTAAAAGTACACCACAATAGTTTATATTCTATTGAACTCCACGCCAGCCAAGGCCTGTGGCGGGGATACCATGCATGATTTCCGTAGATAAAACTAAACAAAAAAAATTACGGGAGGTAATAAAATTATACAATACAATATGAAAAATGAAAAAGAAAATTTGCAAAAAATTGATAATAAATAAAAAAAAACAGTAGCAGTCGTGGGACTGCCGATAGAAGTGAAAACGGAACTATTAAGTTGAGAGTAATTAAAACTATATGCAAAACATAGCTATAGATATACTATTATCATTAGCATGTCGGTGACGCGAACCGAGGATTTTACCCTCTACCAAAACGCTCAACGCGCCTAAAGAAGTTTTCACTTCAATATTTATATTTTTAATTATCAAAACTTTTACATATATTATTTCGTTATAATATATTATGTACAAGTTTATTGGACCATCCCGTTGGTCGAGTGGTCAGCGAACCTAACTACGTATCGATGGGACTCGAGTTGGATTCCCGACAGGGACAAACATTTGTTTGATGAGCACATATGTTTATATTTCTGGGTTTGGATATTTATTGGTATGTTATTATGTAGTCATACAGGGTCAAAATACGTATGTATGGATGTTTATTATGTTATTATGTAACAGGGTCCAATGTATTTATAAAGGTCCAGCAAAATTTTAAAATTAGGAAATAAAATGCGTTTTAATTATTAATATAAAATTATTGCAAGATTATATTCTTTTACTTTTAATTTGGTTGTAGGCACTAAAATAGTGAACACAAGCCTACCTAATACCATAAAATGAAAATTAGTTTTTTTTGCTTCTCTTTTTCCATTTGTCCCAAAGGGACAGGCTAAGATCAGAGGCCATGCTGCCTTTTTTGCTTCTATTAAAAAATATAGTCGATTGTTGTTATGACATGAATGTTGTTTTAAAATCACACTGTTTAATTATAATATAAAGTAACTATAAAAATAATAAAAATATAAATAGCCAACTTTATGAATTATATAAATAATATGCAGATATGATACGGTATATTTGAAATAAGATAGACCACACTTGAATATGAAACATATTTCCTTTTGAAAGAAAAAATGTAATTAAAAAAGTAAAATAGGTCAGGCAACTAACGAAGTATCCTCATTTAGACGTCAAAAGATAACTGAAAATGCTTTAGGTTTTTCTCCCGACACACTTAGGCACGCATTCCTTTGGTAGCCCATGTAAGATTCGTAGTGATGGACGAAATGGGGCAGTTTATTCGAATGTACGAATACTCGAATTTTAAATAAATAATAATTCTCGATTGTGTAATAAACGCTAACCGCGGTCTTATCGCCTGGCTACATGAACCAGCGACGGCAGGCGACGTGGTGGACGAGGCATAAATTCGCTCAACGCGGATTTACACGCCACGGGAACTTGCGTTCTCTGCCGCGACCAGTTCGAGAGCGAAATGACTTTTTCAACTTTACCTCGATTCCTTAAAGTAAAATAGTTTTGTATTTCAACACTTGGTGCTAGTATGATATTTTAAACCGATTTAAAAATAGGAGGTTATCAGTTTTATCTGTATATATATATATATATATATATATAAATATATATATATATATATATATATATATATATATATATATATATATATATATATATATATATATATATATATATATATATATATATATATATATATATATATATATATATATATATATATATATATATATACAGATAAAACTGATAACCTCTACTACTCTAATACTCTTTTGATAGAAAGAGACAATCATCAGCTAAAAACACCGTGCGTAGCTATCCTTGTGGCGGAGTCTTAGTGTCACATACATAAGTTTACGTACTACCTTACTCTCCAAACTTATATATATGTGGCATTAGGATCCCAACACAAAGATAGCAACGCACCATAAACGTCTCTGGTGTCTAAAGGCACTGATCTGTTACCATCAGGAGACCTATTTATTTGCTGTCTTATAATGTCAAAAAATCGATTATGATTTCGTACGATAATCGCCAATCCCTAGTTGTTAGTGTAACTAGCTGTTTTTGTTTCTCCTTTGACTAATGAGGAATGTAACCGTAAGAAGTCTTGAAATTTCAGGACGCGGACGTTTCTTTGTGTCGCCGTTTTAAAAAGTGGGTAAGTTTCACTTTAGTTTCTAGACCGTTTTCTTTGGCTGCTTTTGTCGGGGTTTTTGGAGGTATTATGGTATAACTGTGGACTTGTGATGGTGTAAATCTTACGTAAGATTTTTGGATCTTATCTTACAAAGAAGAGTGATGAGATGGACTACAAGAATATACCGTCAGCCGAAATTATTAAATTAATTTTATTCAAAATAAGCCAATATTAGAATTCAACGGACACATTTTAATAGCAAATTAATTTTAAAAGGATTTTAGTTAGAAACTCATGAAACTAATCAAACTTGTACGTTTTCTCTTATTTCTAATTCAGCAAAGATTTTTCTTTTCTGCCATAAAGTTAACGCAATCTTTTATTTCTGACCAACCAAATAAATTATAAAAATATTGGATAGATAAGACGCAAAATTTTAAACAAACTATTGTATAAAATGCAACAAAAATGAAAATTTTTATTATTATAATCGAAATCTACAACATGGAAGGCCGTATAAATAAGTACTCTTTACGAAATGAAAGAAAAAAAAAAAAAAACAAGTGTCATCTATTTACGCTGTGAGCGATAATGGCGCAGAGCTGTAATGGCGAGTAATAAATATTTTATGTAAACAAAAGCTTTATCGTTTTTTAACGTTTAAGTGGTTAAAATCAAATAATCTTCATGATTAGTAATACAAAATTAATTATATTTGTGTTGACAATATATTGCGATGCGAGTGGCTTAAAATGTATGTAGCAATTTTAAAATCAAGTAATGTTAATCTTTGAAGGAGTTTCTTGAATTTTAGTATTATAAAAAGTGTCCGTGATACAATTTACATTTCAGAAGAAGTTAATAATGTATTACAATACGGTAAGCAGCTATCATCATGTGTTGCGTTTTAGGCCAAATTTGTATGGGGCCTCATCAATCTCCTTTTATATCTCGGTAACTCTTTGACCAATTGGTTTAAAAATATCCATACCATACGGCAGTGTGTCTGTTATGCTTTCTGCGGAACGTCACCAAAAAAACGCAATTAAAAGACCTGACTGTTGCGATTTCACAAGAGAATCAAAACCTAGAGGCACCGACCACACAACCCATAGACCCCTAATAACAGGCGAATGGTTCTGTCAACACATCTGACTTATAGTTCCGATGTAAATGTCCATGCACCAATACCAAATCAGTGTCAACCAATCAGATTCTCTGTACATCACTGTGGCCTTGAGTAAGCCAATCACGATGTTGCAGCTCAGCTCAGCTAGTTGCCAGAATTTATTCAATACAGAAAATCGGCCATTAGGTGTCTATGGGCTGTGTGGTCGATGCCTAGAGGGTACCACCCGTTGACCTAGATTCATGAAATTTATGTATAGCTAAGGTTATCTACAAGTTTGTACGGAACCCTCCATACGCGTGTCCAACTTGTACTTGAAGTAGTTTTTAGGGTTTCGTACTTAAAAGGTAAAACGGGACCCTCTTACTAAGCCTCCGCTGTCTGTCTGTCACCAGGCTGCCTCATAAACCGTGATAACTAGAAAACTAAAATTTTCAAAAATTATGTATTTCCGTTGCTGTAATAACAACAAACACTAAAAATAAAATAAAAATTAAATCGTCACCTCAACCTCATACAAAAACATTTCTATTTTTCGTATCTCGTATTTTTTTCATATTTTTTGTATATTTTTCGTATTTTTTGCTATGATGGTACGAAACCCTTCGTGCGTGAGTCCGACTCGCACTTGGCCGTTTTTGTATTAATAGTACCATAACTTGTAGATATCATGCTCACAAATTTTAAGGAACTTAATTCAATAAATAAACCTTACAGAATTTTTATTCTGTTTTTATAAAAGTACTTATATATAAAGAATCGTAGAAGAAACCTTATTACTGAAAAATAATTGGATTATTTTGTGTTATTTTGTAAATTGTGTATTGCATATATTAACATGAAAGTAAGAATCAGTGTAATAAAAAATCTGTCTTTCTTTTTTCATATTATAAGATATACACACACATAAACAAGCAGATCAGAGAATCAGAGAAACAAGAGATCAGGGGATTTCCAGCAGAAGACCCCTGATAGAAAGAGCCAACCATCGCCTACAGTCACCAAAGGTGTTAACGGATCGTTGCTATCTTGTGGCGAGGTCTAAAGCATAAGTTTACCGGCTACCTTACCCTCCAAACCGGAACACGAAAGTGATAAGCACTGACGCTATTGCAACTTTTTTTTTATATCATAAGATAGCAAACAAGCAGATGGGTCTCCTGATGGAAAGAGTCAACCATCGCCTATAGACACCAAAGGTGTTAGTGGTGCGTTGCTATCTTGTGGTGAAATCTAATGCCACATGCATAAGTTTACCGGGTACCTCACCCTCCAAATCGGAACAGGATAGTGACAAGCACTGACGCTATTGCGGCAGGAATAGGTACGGCGGTGGTACCTGACCCGGGCAAGACAGTGCAAAACTCTTCCACCTAGTAGTCACGATGGTAGTGACTCGTATAGCCAATCAATCGCCTTTTACGATCTGCCGCTAACTGACCACCTCGAGATCCTTGGTATCACGTTAACGCCTACTCTCAACTTTGGTTCGTACATCGAATCTAAAGTCCAAGTTGCCTCAAAAAAGCTTGGTATTCTGGCGAAGGTGAGACAGTATATCAGTCCGGGACAGTTGCTCAACCTTTATAAAGCGCAAGTTCGTTCGTGCATGGAATATTGCTCTCACCTCTGGGATGGATCCGCTAAATACCAGCTGGAGACACTTGAGGCGATATAGAAGCGTGCCAAGAGGCTCATAAACGACGATGATCTGGTAGGCAAAAAACTCCAGAGCCTCGCTCATCGCCGCAGAGTGGCTAGTTTATCGGTTTTTTATCGGATACACTTTGGAGAGTGCGCTGCGGAATTGCACGACTTAATTCCGCCATCCCCGTTTTTCTATCGATTGTCGAGGCGCATAGATTCTAGGCATTGTTATATGGTGGACGTTCCACGTACCCGGACAAAGCGGTTCGACTCAACATTCTTCATTCGAACCGCAAAGGACTGGAACATATTTCCTGAGTCTGTGTTCCCGGACGAGTACACCTAGATTGTACTCGTCCGGGAACACAGACTCAGGAAATATGTTCAATGATCTTCAAGAGAAGAGTAAACAGGTACCTTCTAGGGAAGCGCGTTCCATCATAGGCCTCAGCTTACCATCAGGCGAGATCGAGGTCAAGCGCTTACCTATCGATAATAAAAAAAAATGCCTGCCAGAACAGCAGTTGGCCTATTCTTCAAAGAAGCCCGGGACCAACACGGGGAAAATTCTGCCAGACAATTCGTAAAAAGGACACGCTTGGCTACAATTGTTGTAGATTTCCGCTACGTCTCCCCAGTATTTGTTACTATCTTACTTATTAACCGCTCTTTTTGTCGAGTGGTTAGGGAACTTGACTACGCGTCAATGGGTTCGGGTTTGATTCCCGACAGCGATAAACCTTCGAGTGATGAGCATACATGTTTTTATTTCTAAGTTTGGGTGTTTAATAAATACATATATAAGTATTTATATACGTATTTCTATATTTTTTTTATCATAAGATAGCGAACAAGTACATGGGTTTCCCGATGGAAAGAGTCAACCATCGCCTATAGATACCAAAGATGTTAATGGTGCGTAGCTGTCTTGTGGCAAGGTCTAATGCCATATGCATAAGTTTATCAGCTACCTTACCCTTATTCTTGCGCCCTTGCCTGGTGGTTGACTCTTTCCATCAGGAGATCCATCTGCTTATTTGCTATCTTATGATATAAAAAACATATCTTCACGCCAAATCCCATGGTGGTATGCATAGAGGATTGAGTGCTACATGTCATCGTCCTGATGGAATTACCTTGCTTTCTGTTCATTCAAAACTCTCTTATAGTGCCACTTTTGAACAGCACTCAACCAATTTGATAATGATACGTAATTTTTGGTCTCCCCCTGTACTTACATCCATTAACATTTGCATCGTTTCTCCGCCATTGTTTTAACGTATCTAGAGCACTCATGAGGTCTGTGATCTGAACCATGCATCCTATTTCTTATTGTTACAATAACTTTATATTGTTGATGAATAGAATTGAACAAGTCCACATACTTAGCAGTGCACATTTAAAATTTACCTAAAATTACCTGAAGAAGTTTGAACTTTAAAACGTACGTAAAACCTAAAATTACCTGAAGAAGTTTGAACTTTAAAACGTACGTAAAACCTAATATTACCTGAAGAAGTTTGAACTTTAAAACGTACGTAAAACCTAAAATTACCTGAAGAAGTTTGAACTTTAAAACGTACGTAAAACGGTTCTCTTTAAAAAGTTCTATTGCAGTATTGAGGAAATTGAGAACCTTTAAGTTTGCTGAAACACGATTTGCGCAACAAAAACTAAAACAGTATTTGCATAACGTTAATACTCCTTACACTCAGCTCATCTTTATGACATATTAAATAACCACATACATACATATCCGTTACATTACTATAAAGGCAAAGAAACAACTTTAAAATGGTTCATAACAAAATCATATGATACTGAATCACTTTTGAAACATTAACCATTGATATAAAAACACTAGATACACAATCAGTGTCTCAAAAACGTCCTCTAAAAATGAGAGCAATATTTTAAATTGTGCGCTCATTTCAAATAGAACCGCGTCGGTTGCGATACTGTCATTTTTACTTTTAGAATATTGCTTTGTGAAAACAACTATAAGTCTTGCGCTTAAGGTTGAATATGCAAAAACATATATATTTTCCATATCTATAACTACTTGTGTAAAATTAGGGACAGTTTTGAGTGTCCGTTTTGTTCGGGACTGTGCATCTTGGATTTTTTATACCAATAACATTAACTAATAAATTGCATATATAAAAGTGCACAAACATTTGCATAGATACACAAACTTACGCACACACGTACATACACGCAATTAACAACACACACACACACAAACTTATACACACAAACACACACATACACAGACACATGGATGCTCTCATGCACATGTACATTCGCACTGATACGCGTACACATCATGATTGTATGTTTTCATTGTATGTTGTACAAAAAATTAAAAATGTTTGTTCATAAATCGCTTACCTGTTATATTTTTTTACCATTTAATCTAATATTACAATAATGAAAATCTAGTAATAATCTATACAAATAAATAAAATTGGAGTGTCTGTTTGTAATACTAAAATAACCGTATTTTACTAAATTCATATGGATACATATGACAAAATAACATTTTTTACAATTTTTGTCTGTCTGTCTATCTGTCTGTCTATTTGTTCCGGCTAATCCGGCTGGACCGATTTTGACGGGACTTTAACTGGCCGATAGCTGATGAGACAGCAAGTAACTCAAGCTACTTTTTTTCGAAATTTTTCGGGCAGACGAAGTCGCGGGTGCAGCTAGTAATGAATATAATAATAATATAATATATGAATGTCAAATTTAGTTATAGAAGAACAGGATCAACTGACAGAAGTATTTTGTAAAATACGTTGGTCGATTCTAACCTTCGATCAGTGATCGAAGATTCTAACACTTGCATAGCAAGCTATGTTAAATAAAGATATGGAAATAAAGATATTTTGATGTAAGATTTTTTTTTATGAATATATGAATGACTAGTATGATGTACGATTAAATGTTATCTTCTTTTGCATTAATTTTAGTATAAAATTTGTGCCTGACATAAAAAAAAATGTATCTAAATACATACTTACTTTGAATGAAAATGTATTATATTTTAGTTACGGCTTAAAGATTTTAAAGTAATAAATGAATTATTTTCGTTTGAAAAACCCAAATCTGGAACGTTGCCATGTTGAACTGTTGTACCAATTCAATTATCAAGTTGCTATCTCCGTTATTTATTACCTTTAGAGGTCTGTTGCCAAATCTTAATTCATTGGTAACCAAGTCTAGCTTGTTTTGTTTTCAGTTTATTTTCCGTAAAACAATTTCTTAACAGCTTAATGTAGCTTTAAGGTAAAGTATTTTAAACTTCCCGTTAAAAGAAGTTACTGATTTCACCTCGATTTTCAAAAATCGAGTTTTTACCAAATGTCTACGTTTTTAGGTTCTACAAGTCTTTACCCACATCTAATTTCACGATTAAGTCTGAATGTCTGTATGTATGTGTATGTTTCTGTTTCTGTACGTTTGTGTAAAACTATGACAATAAAACTATTATATAAAACAGGTAACTATTATATAAAAACGATAAACATTATAGAAATCAATCACCGCATTTAAAAGCAAATTTTAAAAAAATTAGTGCCATTTTCAACTCAACTCTTAGAGCTCAAAAATCCATGCTTAGGTACAGTAACAGGAAACAGAGTAGATTATGCAAAAATAAGCTAAGGTATAATTTCACATAGGATCAGTATCAACGAGTTTCGGGTAATTACTAAGTATTATTATTTGCATACAACTTCAATCGCTATATCACAAAACTACATGATGATTTTATAATATTTTTAATATAATCTTTTTTAGGGATTTAATACTTGTAAAGAATATATATTTTTAAATAAACTATATTTTTAGTTATAGGTAAATGAAATATTTGATGTACGCGCACAGATCGTGAAGGTACTTTATAGTTATTTTTCTCCAATAACTCATTGTCCAAATTTTCGTTTACTATTTTGTGTAAAGTATCATAATATATCAAATATATTTTTGACTGCTTTAAATAGGTACTTCATTTCACAAGAAATTTTAGTCAAAATTATCAAATTAATTTAATATACGATAGCTTATATTAGAATCAAGCTAAGATTTTTCTTTTCTGTCAAAGTAATTTTATTTATGGTCAACCAAACAAGTTAGAAAAATGACGAATTCGAAAACGAAAAATAAAACGCAAAATGTTAAATAAACGATTGCATAACATGCAACAAAAAGAGAAATATCTATTACTATAATTCATACTTAAAACATATTAGGCTGTATAAATAATATAATCTTTGTATTTTCTTAAAAAAGAAAAAAACCAAGTGTCATCTATTTAATTTGTGATCGAGTGTCTAAAATAAGTATTGACCACAGATTACACAAATGTATTGACGAACGTGGCTTTATGTAAAAATTTTGCATTCTAAAGAGATTCCCAGCGCCTTTTGCAATTCAAACACAATACTATCAACATTCAACACGGCACGCGGAAAAAATGAATCCATCCTTTAACGCCAACAATATTTCGATTCATACGACGCTTTCTCAATAAATAAAATGACTGACAATACACAACGCGCAGAAGTTTGGGAAAAAATACAAAAAGTTTATATCTCTTCAGTAGCAATGGCGTTCAACGTTACTATTGGTTCTATTTGCAAATAGAAAATGGATCTCTTTATTCAAATACGTTTTATTTTGAATTACAAGCTTTTACCGTGAAACCAATTGCATGGAACGGAATATTTAAATTTTGTCATACATATTAGAATAATTCACAAGTGTAAAGCGAAACATCGATATTTATTAAAATTAAGGATATCGTTTGACTATTACTGTATTTAAAATTCTTTATTATTATTTCCGGTATCGTCTGATTGGTTGTTTTGTTGGCGCTTCGATCGTTTCTTTTCTGTGTTTGTTTCGTATGTCAAGATTCGCGAGCCGGCAGGGATAGCGCGGCATTCTATTGCAGCCTTTCGAAAGAGACGCTCGAGTCACCAATAATATTTGTAAAAAGGTAAAAATAAGTGGAAATTGTGAAGTGGTGTAAAATATCGAGGAAATAAAGTAATTATTGAGAATAATGAAATGTAGTGTTCTTTAAATTGAGGCTAAATCCTGACCGCATCCAACATACATAAAAACGTCACGCCGACGACGGTCACAAACTTATGATATAGGCGGAGTGAAACGAATGACAATAGACTTTCCGGTTCAGCAAGATTCACCGAATCATTTGAAATATTTATACCTATCACCGCATTATACCAACCTCATAACGATTACCATATATTTACAATAATAACCAAGACCGCTGTAGTTCGTAATGAGTCGGAACGAGCAGCACAGGGTTACTGCATGGAAATCCAGTGAACGTGGAAAGTTCGAAGTGGATACCCAAAAGCGTAGATGAGGTGTAGCTTGTAAAGCTGTCTGGTGCTGTTGGAGCGGAGGGTGTTATCAGTAGGCGCTGGTGGTCAGAAGGGGGTTGCGTGTTGTTTTGTTGAAGGTTCACTACTGTAGCGCGTTGGTGACTGTTATTGGTGCTGATCACGTCGGTGTTACGTCACCACTGTGAATGTTGATGACGTCACCTAAGGCCTATAGGAAGATCTTCCCATCCAGGCTAGGTGTACTGCCTCCAAAACGAAGAATATGTATGAAATTATACATTATCACTATACAAATTGCGAGAACTAATCTAAGTAAATGTGTCCTCGGGGTAGAAGCTCTGTTTTCAAGTACATGTATTTATTTTCTTGTTGGTACTTTGCAAAGAGATAAGATTGTTGAAGCCTATCCATGGCCATTCACTGTTACATGTTTAGCGAAATAGTAAAAAATATATGTTAAGAAAATATATAAAAAGTAAGAAAAATACAATACTTAATGAACCTAATATTCCTACCTCGTCTCTGAATTAGTTCCTCGAAATTTGCGCTAAATTACTAGTGCATTGAGGTGTTTGTTAATGAATTATCGATATTTGATTACCCAACTCAAATATGAATTATTTTAGATATTACGCAAACTCATCAGGTTTTAAGTAATTAACGCTGGAAACTTTATCCGTCAAGTAAGCTACTGTAAGAAACCATTGAAATTAAGTGTTGAAACAGTAACACTCAGTGCTGAGTAGATCTTCATTATTAAGTAGTTTTAGTACACCCCTCAAATGGAATAAATTTTTGTACAAAATTATAGATCTTAATAACAACGGTTTAACGCTTAAAGTTGTGTAACGGGAATACACTTAAGGGTTATGTTTGTTAAGTGTTGTTTACTTAATTAATGTTATGTGAAATTAGATATTTCGGTATTAAGTACTAAGATCATTTTAAGATGCCCCTTATATTGTGAATGCTTTAATTTCGTTATAATAAATGCCACGAATGTTAAACGCAATGAAATAATTGGTGCTAAGAAATTAGTTTTTAATTAGTTTCTACCACAGTACACTGGAGACTAACAGTAGTCAATCTACATACATGTGATATTCGAGCAACGCACACATAGACACCTCTCACGGACGCGATATCTCGGAATGGTTCGGGACAGTTTGTTCCGTACCAGTCCGAGATATCGCGTCCGTGAGAGGTGTCTATGTTTGCTATGCTCAAATAAGACTTGTATGGAACATTGACTTTTTTTATAGTATAATATAGCAAACAAGCAGATGGGTCCCCTGATGGAAAGAGTCAACCATCGCCTATAGACACCAAAGGTGTTAATGGTGCGTTGCTATCTTGTGGCGAGGTCTTATGCCACATGCATAAGTTTACCGGCTACCTTACCCTCCAAACCGGAACACGACAGCGACAAGCACTGACGCTATTGCGGCAGGAATAGGTAAGGCGGTGGTAACAAACACGGGCGAGACAATGCAGAACTATATCACCCAGTAAACTTCTGTTAGTCTAAGTATTCTGTGTTTTTACCTTTCCACTAATCTTTTACTTATTCCGGATGAAATAATTATATCTTACTAATCTATGTTAATATTATGAATGCGAAAGTTTAGATGATTGGATGGATTGATGTTTGTTACTTAATCACGCAATTCGGCACACAGGTAGGCAATAGCCTAGAATAGCACATAGGCTACTTTTTTGCGGAAAAATGAGTTATTCCCGCGGGTTTCACTAAAACATTTATAATGCCGCGGGCTGTACCCTCTACGCTGCAGCTAATTAGTCTATACACAAAAAAACACAACCTTCTTTTCAGCACAGTCGAGTAAAAAAGCTTATGTATTTATTTTATATCATAAGATATCAAACAAGCAGATGGTTCTCCTGATGGTAAGAGTCAATCATCGCCTATAGACACCAAAGATGGTAATGGTGTGTTGCTATCTTGCGACGAGGTCTAATGCTACATGCATAAGTTTACCGGCTACCTTACCCTCCAAACTGGAACACGATGGTAACGAGCACTGACGCTATTGCGGCAGGAATAGGTAAGGCGGTGGTACCAGATCCGGGCGAGGTGAGCATCAGAATGGACGGTCACTACTGATATTTTACTTCGAAATTATTATAGGAAGTTGCTTCCTAGTTGCTACTAGTTCCTACTAATCATTAAATAGTTGCTACCTAAGAACAGAAAGAAATAAACTACTATTTAAGGTATTCTGATATCAGAATGGCCGGTCACCTATCCAGTGATCACAAACTGCGCAAAATAAATCGAGTTATTTTTAAGCAATAGTTGCTACGAACTACTACCTTCATATGTATCGTTTTGAACCTTATAGCTTTTAAGGATAAAAAGTTATAATCATTTGATTAAATTAAAATCTATACTCCTGAAAAATCCGATGAAAAAATTCAATATCAAACATAATACAGTACCCGGCGATAAATATTGCACATCGACCTTTGGAAAGAGACAATCGGCTAATTTCAGCTTCGTAGAGCGTTATCTCTGTCGCACAAAATACAAACAGTCCGGTACCTATTAGGAGCTGTTAAAACAAGTATGATTTGCTTCTTTTGATATTTTTATTCTTTGTATAAAATACACTAATTTTTCTATAAGTGATGGCTTTAGGTTGGGGTAAAATAAAATAAAAAAACATTTTTACATTATGTTTACGTATTTAATTATTTTGGAACATTACAGCTTTAGTGTACATAATAAACACCATTATACCTATTGCTAAAATGAGACATTGCAATAAAAATAATAATAATTCTAATTCTCAATTACTTCCATTTCACTATCTGTGCTCTCAAAGAGGTCAATATCACTGTCACTATCAGCCGTATTTATTACTAATCTATCAGTGTAATTGTCTAAACTGTGTTGAATGCTTCTATATTCATTCTCACATTTGATTGCATGATCGCAAACCTTTTTCCACTCTTCAGCGCCGATCATGTTTACTTTTTCAGTCAATAATGTTTTTACTGTAGTTAAGTTCATACCCACATTTCTAGAGGCTACATAGCCTTTCAGTTGAGACCATATATTTTCAATTGGATTAAAATCCGGATGATATGGTGGCAATCGCAACACAGTGTGCCCATGTTCGGCAAGTATTTTGTCCACAGAAAACTCTGTATACCTCTCCTTGTGCTGACATATAATAGCGTAAATCTGGGTTTTTGTTAATTTTGGATCAACTGGAATTTCATGTCTGTTTAACCAGTTGATCATTTCCCGTTTAATGGTGTTTGAGTTGGGGGGTCTCTCAACATACTTGTTGTGATAGGGTGCGTTGTCGATAACTAGAACAGAATCACTGGGTATATTTGGGATTAATTGGTTAACCAGCCATTTCTCATAGTTATCGTTATTCATTTCATTGTGATAGTCACCTGTAGTGTCCGTGGATTTATACGTTAAAAAAGCACCGGATACAAAGCCTTTTTCATTTCCCGCATGAACTATTATCAAACGTTGACCTTTTGAAATTGGCTTTTTTACTCCTTTTTTCTTATCGTCACTCCAAGATTTCCCTTTAGTGTGGGATGCATGTATATATGACTCATCCATGTAGACGATATTTTTTCCTGTTTCGCGAAATTTGCGTATTTTATCAAGGTATTCCATTCGTTTGAGACTAACGTCGTGCTTTTTCATTAGAATTTTTCGATTATCTTCCATTTTAGTGATCTGAAATCCCATGTCACGAAGTATTTTTCTCAACGTTTATTCAGACCCATTGTAATTAATAGCTTCACTAGCTAGCTTCAATAGCTCACTATAACTTAGCTTTTAATGATTTTATTGTTGGCAGTTCATTAAATCGTAAGTGAAAATCATACACCATTCTTCGAACAACATCGTAATCAAAATCGTCCATATCCAAACGAAATTGCTTTTTTGGTCTCCCTTTTTTTGGAGTGCTGAACTTAATTTCAGTCGAATGTGTTTCAGTACTGACTTCGTTTAATATATTGTTCAAAGTTCTTCTTGAAATTCCAGTGGCATTTGCAACTCGCTCTTGAATTTTCTTAAAATAACAACTTACATTTTCATCTACTTTTTTTTTAAATCTATCAGCTTCGCTTACAAAGTATTTATAAACATTGTAGATTATTTCACGTGACTGACCTCGTAAAGGTTTCCCTCTTTTTCCGAAAGATGCCATATTACAACTTTATATTATTTAAATTTGTGGGTGTTATCAACTCTAAATATATATTTTGATCGGGATGCGACTGCACTCTATCGTACTTGAACAACGACTGACTAAACGTCACATAGGTAGTGTGGGACAGAGATAACGCTTTACGAAGCCGAAATTATCCGATTGTCTCTTTCCAAAGTTCGATGTGCAATATTTATCGCCGGGTACTGTATGTGATTTATATGCAGGAGCTACTTGATAGTTTTGTTTCAACTCTTATTTATTAGATACATATACATTAAGTGATTAACTTTTATAATAAAATTATAATATAAGGAAGACAGAAATATTTTTTTACAAATATGGATCAAATTCGCAGCCCCTTGGCTGATTGTGATTGCCCTGACAGGTTTTTTAATTTTTCACATTTTGTGTAGTGTCCTACCTGGGATTTGAGCCCGGGACCTCTTGAATCGAACGTGGAGCATTCACCACTTTACCAACGAGGCAGTCCATCAAGTAGTGCCTGCATATAAATTACATATTATGTTTGATATCGGATTTGTTCATCGGATTTTTCAGGAGTATAGATTTTAATTTAATCAAATGATTATAACTTTTTACCCTTAAAAGCTATAAGGTTCAAAACGATACATATAAAGGTAGCAGTTCGTAGCAACTATTGCTTAAAAATAACTCGATTTATTTTGCGCAGTTTGCGGTCACTGGATAGGTGACCAGCCATTCTGATATCAGAATGGCCGCTCACCTTAAATAGTTGTTTATTTCTTTTTATTCTTAGGTAGCAACTATTTAATGATTAGTAGCAACTAGTAGCAACTAGGAAGCAACTTCCTATAATAATTTCGATGTAAAATATCAGTAGTGACCGTCCATTCTGATGCTCACCGGGCGAGACAATGCAGAACTCTACCACCTAGTAGTCACGATAGTAGTGACTTGCAAAGCCAATCGGTCGCCTTTTACGACCTGTCAGGCCGAACGGCAGTTGTTCTATTCTTCAAAGCAGCCTGGACATAACATTGACTTAGCTTAGGACAATTTTAAATAGTATGCAGTCACTTTCTTTTCATTTAAGACAAGAATTGACAGCATAATATTTAGGATTGTCCTAAACTAAGTCAATGTTTGTACAATGTACAATGGCCATTAGTTTTTAATTAAGTCAATATAAATAGGTTTTGTTTATTTTCCAATCGAGTTTCAGTAGTAGTCTGTTACCGCCGGGAATAGAACTAGGTACCGATTTGTCTTCATTTGTCCATTTGGAATCGCAGTGGAAACTGCGGCTGAAATAATTGATTGAGTTGGACCTTGAATCTCATGGAATTTTCCATTCTTATGGAAACAGAATTACGTGTTTGTAGATTTTTAACTTTTTTTATCATAAGATAGCAAATAAGCTTTAAAAACAATAAAGAAAAATATCGACACGCAGGGATTGAATCTGCGACCGTCTCCCTAAAGCTGGGCCTGCGTGTCGATATTTTCTTTGTTGTTTTTAAATTTTTCAAGTTTTTCCAAGCACGAGGTGAGTGCTATAAGACAAAAATAATAAGCAAGTAATCAGATGGCTTTCCTAATGAAAAAAGATAACCATCGCATATAATATTAAAGATATTTATGTAATATTTAAATATATTAATGGAGCATTGCGGAGTTTCAGTGTTGCATGCATAGGTTTACTTTAGCTTGTAAATCGGAACACGACAGTGATAGGCATTGACGCTATTTTGGCAGGAATAGGTAATGCGGTGGCAACAGATCCGGACGAGACAATGCAGAACTCTGCCACCTACCAGAAAGATTTTCATGTAATTTTTTAGCAAAATAAGCAAAAAAGATTTCCCTATACCACTCAGGCTATCAATAAAAAAAGGCCACCTTCACTACTTTCAACTCGTAATCTATATACATATAATAAAATCGTAGGAAAGTCAAAACTGTACATTGAATATTTTTTAAAAGAATACTTGGGGCGTGATCTACAATCGATATCGAAGCCAAAAATATAGTTTTTAGAATTTTTGTCTGTTTGTCTGTATGTCTATATGTCTGTTTGTCTGTTTATCTGTATGTATCCGGAGTAAACTCAAAAAGTACTGCATGGATTTACTTCAAATTTTGCATGAATATTACTAACAGGTCGGGTCAACATATAGGCTACATATTATCACGCTATCACCTACGGGGGAGAAGCTGTGCGGAGTAAACGAAGTCCGCGCGGACGAAGTCGCTGGCAACAGCTAATTTTGTAATATATCTCTCTTTGCTTAGGTATTAGTCGTGACTTAGTCGCACACGTGAGCATCTTATTTGGTTGCATCGGACTTCTATGTCCTATAATTAGGGATACGTAAATTTCATTTTTACGAAATAGATGCGATAAAAGCGAAATCTACCTTTTATTTGCGATAAAAGCGAAATTTGAAAATTAAATACTTTCGCACCTTTTTACGTTACGTGCTTTCAAATGCTGATCAGACGCGCTAACAATTATTACAACTCTCTTCAAAACAGAGACGGCATGAGTTGTTGCGTAGATGAGGAGCGAACAAAATCTTTCTACCCTGAATTTGCAAAAGCAGCTATTCAAAATAATGTTGACGCCGAGAGGTACTTTAGTATCTACAACATTGTCATAACTGATCGCAGGCAAACAATGAAAGATGAAAATGTAGAAATTACAACAATGCTAGCCTTTAATTGAGTTTTTAACACTGTATTTTTTTTGCGAAATAAATGCGAAATTTTCTAATTTGAGTTTTTTTAAATGCGAAGTCACGATTTTTTATTTGCGAAATTTACGTACCCCTACCTATAACTTTAAGAATTTCGCTACCAGAACTTTTTAATCCACAAGCTGAAACAAAAATACATCACTTTTTATTCCCATGATCGACGTTACTAATGAATTAATTGATGTATGGCCATAGTAGAATGATAAGGGCTTATTATTATTATTCTACTGTGGCATGGCAGTCGCGTTGTTGTTAAGTCAAACAGCAAGCTGACGTTATTTAATAGTTTGATCAAAACTTGTATTACTGATGAAATATAGGTATGTGTCAAATGCGCATAATTTTCGTGATTTCCCAGTCGAAATATAAATTAAAATAGTCGAAATATATGAAATATGAGTCTGTGTCATATACGCATAACTTTCGTGATTTCCAAGTCGAAATATAAATTAAAATAGTCGAAATAAATGAAATATGAATCCGTGCCATATACGCATAACTTTCGTGATTTCCAAGTCGAAATATAAATTAAAATAATCGAAATAAATGAAATATGGCTACGTGTCATATACGCATAACTTTCGTGATTTCCCAGTCGAAATATAAATTAAAATAATCGAAATAAATGAAATATGGCTACGTGTCATATACGTATAACTTTCGTGATTTCCCAGTCGAAATATAAATTAAAATAGCCGAAATAAATGAAATATGAGTCCGTGTCATATACACATAACTTTCGCGATTTCCACGTCGATATATAAATTAAAATAATCGAAATAAATGAAATATGGCTACGTATTGTCGAAATACAAATAAAAACAGTTAAAATAAAGAATAGACTACCTGCCATTCTGCGAAGTAGTTTAAAAAAGGGCTTCCTCGTGTTGGTCCCGTTATACTTTGAAGAATAAGCCAACTGCCGTTCTTCCAGACAGGTCATAAAAGGTTACTGATTGGCTATGCGAGTTACTACTATCGTGGCTACTACGAGGTAGAGTTCTGCATTGGTTCGCCTGGGTCTGGTACCACCACCTTACCTGTTCCTGCCGCAATAGCGTCAGTGTTAATCACTGTCGTATTCCGGTTTGGAGGGTAAGGTAGCCGGAAAACTTATGCATGTAGCATTAGACCTCGCCACAAGATAGTAATGCATCATTAACATCTTTGGGGTCTGTAGGCGATGGTGAACTCTTACCATCAGGAGACCCATCTGCTTGTTTGCTATCTTATGAAAAAAATTCTTATATCTGAATCTTATTAAGGTATGCTTCTTTATAGCTGTAGCTTTTTTGTTTGACCGAAATTTAATTCACGATTCTAAGAACTTTTCACAATAAAATAAAAATTGTATTTATTTATAAATTACAGGTGTTACTTTTGCTGAAATTCATAAATTTATTTGCAAGTTAAATAGTTTTCTTCGTTGAAAATTGTAATGTTTTTGGAGAATACCACAGACATACGCTCAAAAAATATTACCCTTTTTTGGCACAGTCAGATAAATACAGTTGTCAAGCAAGAACCTCCGTTTAACGCAACGATATCGCAAGACATATATTCAGTAATTTGGCAACACGGAGAAGTTTTAATGAAGCAGTCGGCGTTAACGCTAGTATGCGCGATACAAGTTCCCCGATATTATCAAACTCAGTAAGCAAGTTTCAGTGTTAGTTAAACACATTCCGCCTTGTAAGACTTAGTGAACGTTACTTACTCATTGTTAAAACGGGACGTCGTGTTAACATGAAATGTTGATTCGGTAATCAGGAGTTATTAATCAATTTGAGAGGTTAAAGTTATTATAGTACATTTCGACATAAGTTTTTTTTATATCATAAGATAGCAAACAAGCAGATGGGTCTTCTGATGGAAAGAGTCAACCATCGCCTGTAGACACCAAAGATGTTAATGAAGCGTTGCTATTGTAGAGCCTTGACTCGGGGCTTGCACCAAATGTAGAGGCTTGCTGCTCTACCGACTGAACTAGCCGGGTGATTCCACCAACTGTAGAATTCTTCAAATCCCCGGACGTTAATTTTATTTGCTTGGCTGCTTCTAAGGTGCTCGGGATCTAACTTATTATATTTTAAATAATAAAAAATATTTTCGAATCTTCATTTATTTTTTGGGCATACGTTTTGGCCCTTCAAGAGAACTTCTATGTCTTATAATTTAACTGACATAATATATAAAAAACTAAACAATGTTCTACGTTTAAAAGCAGACAAAACTGCCAGTACACATGTAACACCATAAAGGTATTACTTTCTTATGGCGAGGTCTAATGCTACATCATAAGTTTACCGGCTACCTTACCCTGCAAACCGGAACACAACAGTGTCTAGTACTGACCCTATTGCTGTAGGAATAGGTAAGGCTGTGATATCAGACCCAGTCAAGCCGATTCAGAACTCTACCACCTAGTAGTGATTTTATACTCTTTTCGATAGGCGTCGTCTTTTCGATAACAGTAGACAGTAAATGAGCGTTCACAATTGTGTGGATGGTTGCCCGATCATTGCGGCGATACTGCACGATCATTTGATGGGCCATCATGACCCATTGTCAAGAGGAGCCATAACATCATATTCATAAATCGGCTCTTCCAAACGAATACACCACAGTAACGAGCATTGGTACTATTGCTGCAGAAATAAATAAGGCAGACAATACCAGGTCGAAACATTGCAGAAATCTACCACCTAGTAGTCACGATGGTCGTAACAAATATTACTTTATGTTTACCTCCTTTATAAGGTAGCAAACAAGCAGATGGGTCTCCTAATGGAAAGAGTCAACCATCGCGTGCCTATAGACACCGAAGATGTTAATGATGCGTTGCTATTTTGTAGCAAAGTCTATTATCACATGCATAAATTTACCGGCTACCTTACCCTCCAAACCGGAACACAACAGTAACTACCACTGAAACTATTGTGGCAGGAATAAGGTGGTGGTATCAGAATCGGGCGAGCCAATGCAGAACTCTACCTAGTAGCCACGATGGTAGTGAATCGCATAGCCAATCGGTCACCTTTTACGATCTGCTTGGCAGAACCTATTCTTCAAAGGAGCCCGGGACAGGGAATACCTTTTCCTGACTACTTGGCAGAATTACAGATTGTCTGTTCTTTATTTCGACTATTTTTATTTATATTTCGACTGAAAAATCACGAAAGTTAAGCGATAATCACACGAACCCATATTTCAATTATTTCGACTATTTTTATTTATATTTTGACTGGAAAATCACGAAAGTTATGCGTCTATGACACGGAGCCACATTTCATTTATTTCGACTATTTTTATTTATATTTTGACTGGAAAATCACGAAAGTTATGCGTCTATGACACGGAGCCATATATCATTTATTTCGACTATTTTTATTTATATTTCGACTGGGAAATTACAAAAGTTATGCGCATTTGACACGGACCAATATTTCATCAGTAGTACAAGTTTTGATTAAACTATGAAATAACTTCATCTTGCTTGTGATCTAACACACCAACTATAATTCTCTGAGTTTATTCATTGAAGACACAATCTAAGTTTATAATAACTTCGATTTGACTTTGATTCTTACAAACTAGCTGTTACTCGCGTCGTCATTCACGTAATCCAAAATCATTACTTCTGTTTGGTGAGTCGGGGTAAAAGTAGCTTATATCACTCTTGGGTAGAATAGTGGACCAGTAGTTTAATCATAAAACATTATCATCACGCCTAAATTCCCGAAGATTTAGGCAGAGGTACAATCAATGCACCCACGAGTAACCGAAGATACTTAGGTTCCACAATGTATGAAGTGTCAAACCTATCGCCAACCGGGCACTTATCCAATCCCGGGCAAAGTTGTTTTTATTAAAAAACTGAAAAAACACGCTTTTGATTTGCCCAACCCGGGAATGCAATCTGGGACCTCCCAGGTCCAGCTTATATTATAAATGTAAATTGCAAATTTGTAAATTTGTAAATTTGCATATTACAAATATGCAAATTTACAAATTTACAAATATGCAAAAATAAAAATGTTATCATTTTATATGACCCTGAAGTTAGCGGACAGCAGACAAAATAAAATTTCAGATAGGGTTATCTACAAGCGAAATTAAGTTTTTCGAGTTTACCAAATTATAAATGGTTTGTCGTTGACTTACCTACAGATGATAATAAACAATTTTTTTTTGCTAATAAAAAATTTTTTACATTAAAAATTAAATTTTGGGAAACTCTCACCGTGTTCACTCTCATCGTTTCATAAATATGAAATTTTCAAATTTAGTTTATTTTTAGATCCAAAAAAGATGATTTCAGTTCGTTTTTTAAATTTTGGCTTAGGTCATTCTGGGACGTATATCTGCGAGTAAAATGATTATTATTAAAAAAAAAGTCACCTTTTCGTCTTTGAAAAATCTAAAGATGATATTTTTTTGATTTTAAATTTGTTAGTCGGATCGTTAGATATCCTTAATTTTTTATTTTTTTGAAAATTTTGGTGCCGGATATCAAAGTAAAAAATAATCAAAATCAAAATTAAAAAACTGTCATGTTTTCATTTTTCACGAATCTAAAGATGATTGATCTCGGATTTTTTATTTTCTTATTTATTTCTTGAATATTCTTATTTTTAGATTTTTTTTTAATTTTTGGTCCGGAATATTAAAATCAAAAATGATGAGAAACACAAAAAAAAACTTGAACATAGTTACGTATGTACAACTAAAAAATATTTATGTTTTTTGATTCGTTGTTTAAATAATTCAAAAGAAAAAATAACGCCACCTGTCAGAAAGAAAATTTTTTGGCGCGACATTTAAACACGCCCCGTACTTATATATTTTTTAAATTAGAAAAAAAATTTTATTCATCCTTTACCTGATATTCTCCGTCAAAATAATTGTAAAAAATTGAAAAATATAAATATTTAATGAACAAATGAAAAAAAAAGATCTGAAAAGAATCATCTTCAGATTTTTTAAAAATGAAAATGAAAAACTTTTTTTTGTGTTTCTCATCATTTTTGATTTTAATATTCCGGACCAAAATTTAAAAAAAAATCAAAAAATAAGAATATTCAAGAAATAAATAAGAAAATAAAAAATCCGAGATCAATCATCTTTAGATTCGTGAAAAATGAAAACATGACAGTTTTTTAATTTTGATTTTGATTATTTTTTACTTTGATATCCGGCACCAAAATTTTCAAAAAAATAAAAAATTAAGGATATCTAACGATCCGACTAACAAATTTAAAATCAAAAAAATATCATCTTTAGATTTTTCAAAGACGAAAAGGTGACTTTTTTTTTTTAATAATAATCATTTTACTCGCAGATATACGTCCCAGAATGACCTAAGCCAAAATTTAAAAAACTAACTGAAATCATCTTTTTTGGATCTAAAAATAAACTAAATTTGAAAATTTCATATTTATGAAACGATAGGAAACACGGTGAGAGTTTCCCAAAATTTAATTTTTAATGTAAAAAATTTTTTATTAGCAAAAAAAAAAATTGTTTATTATCATCTGTAGGTAAGTCAACGACAAACCATTTATAATTTGGTAAACTCGAAAAACTTAATTTCGCTTGTAGATATCCCTATCTGAAATTTTATTTTGTCTGCTGTCCGCTAACTTCAGGGTCATTCATTTTATAGGTATAGCTGATATGCGTAGCTTGACGTCAATGTAGTCTTACATACAAACTTTCATCCCCTTCTTCAGTCCTTTAGGCGTTGATTTTCCACAAAAAAGTTAGCCTATGTTTAATCCCGGATTTTCACCTTTTCTCATGTCAAATATCATCAAAATTCGCTCAATGATTTGGCCGTGAAAGCGTTACAGGCAGACACGAACAGAAGCGGACTTATCGCATTTTATTAGTAGCAATTAGACTATGACCTAAGATCGCTGTTTGTAACCTAGCAAGCCAATGATAACAACTAAACTGATTTTGTTCTGAACAACGCACTATTAATATCTTTTTCCCCCGTATTGGTCCGGGATCTATTGAAGAATAGACCAACTGCAGTTCTACCAGGCAGATCGTAAAAGGCGACCGATTGACTTTCATTAGGCGACCGATTGTCACTATCATTGTAACTACCAGCTAGGTGGTAGAATTTTGCAACGTCTCGCCCAGATAATTGGTACCACTGCCTTATCTATTCCTGCCGCAATAGCGTCAATGCTTGTTATTGTCGTGTTCCGGTTTGGAGGGTAAGGTAGCCAGTAGATTTATGCATGTGCCATTGCCATTTGCCACACGGATAGCAACGCATCATTAACATCTTTGATGTCTATAGGCACTGGTTTCTCTTTCCATTAGGAGAGCCATCTGCTTGTTTGCTATCTTATAACACAAAAAATCATACTTTTATACTACCGCTAACTGCACTGTATCGTCAGCATTATCAGTTTCTATAACTTTGATATCTTCAATTTGAACATACCAGACAAAACTTATATTTAAATATCCATTGAGCTGTTACAAAAGCTGCGCGTATGAAGCGGACTTATCGCATTTCATCAGTAGTACAAGTTTTAATTAGACTATGAACTAAGTTAGACCTGTTTGTGGCCAAACACGCCAATGATAAGAACTCCACTGTTTTTGTTCTTTGATGATACAATCTAAGTTTGTAATGGCTTCGGTTTGAGCTTTTTGCTTAGAATGAACAGCCGTTAGCGTGGACTGCTTGGAAAATACATCACGATACAATATTAACACAATGTTATGTATTGTTTTTTCTATCTGACTAGAAAACTCAATAAGTAAACATTAAAATTTAGTTTAAAGAACGTTTCCCTGAATAAACCTTAAAAACAACAAAGAAAAATATCGACACGCGGGATTTGAACCTGTGACCATCTCCCTAAAGCCGGGACGCTCTTCCACTGAGCTAGTGTCGACAGGCTCGAGGGGGCGAAATTCTGTGTTGGTCCCGGCCTCCTTTGTAGAATAGGCCAACTGCCGTCCTGCCAGGCAGGTCGTAAAAGGCGACCGATTGGCTATCGAGTCACTACCATCGTGGCTACTAGGTGGTAGAGTTCTGCATTGTCTCGCCCGGGTCTGGTACCACCGCCTTACCTATTCCTGCCGCAATAGCGTCAGTGCTTGTCGCTGTCGTGTTCCGGTTTGGAGGGTAAGGTAGCCGGTAAACTTATGCATGTGGCATTAGACCTCGCCACAAGATAGCAACGCACCATTAACATCTTTGGTGTCTATAGGCGATGGTTGACTCTTTCCATCAGGAGACCCATTTGCTTGTTTGCTATCTTATGATATAAAAAAAAAAAAAAAAAATTCTTCTTTGCTATATGATCGATTACGTCGATTGTACTGACCTCCTGGGCTCGACGTGGTCGACACCGACACCGACCACTACACTACAGAGGCGACGTTTAATTGCTTCCTACAATAATCTAAATTATCAAGAATAGTATCGTCAACCTGATCCGTTCATCAACTTGGCAACATTTTATGCAAAATAAAAATTCCTCCAGAAAAAAAGTTAGCTTATCATTAGTTTAAAACTTTGTCTAAAAAAAAACTGTCTTCTTTTGTTTTTTAATATTATTATATAGCAATATAAATACGTCAAATCAAACAAATATAATATTTGTAGTAAAATGAATAGGTAACACAATATTTGCTAGCACATAACACTTGTACTGTTTCACAATAAGATAATTATATTTAACTAGCTGTGTCCGCGACTTCGTTCACGTGGAAAAAATTCTAAAATAAAAACCCACATAGTTCCCGTTCCCGTGGGATTTCCGGGATAAGAACTATCCTATGTCCTTTCTTGGGTCTCAAGCTATATTTGTACCAAATTTTATCCAAATCGGTTCAATGGTTTGACCGTGAAAGCGTAACAGACAGACAGACAGACAGAGTTACTTTCGCATTTATAATATTAGTATGGATTTCCGACCGGTTTCGCTTACACAAGCATCTTCAGGGTATTTACAATAATTATTAACTAACAACGAAATCTAAATGTCACCAATAAGAAATTTGATTTTTTTTTCAAATTTCTTATTGGTGACATTTAGTTTTCGTTGTTAGTTAATAAATATTGTAAACACCCTGAGGATGTAATTTATACTTTCCATCGTCGGCACTTGGTGAAACTCCGTCATAATTATTGTTTTAAATTTTACACTTGTACTGTTTCACAATTCACTAATTATATATAATATATACTTTTTATTTAATAGTCAACCGGTTTCGCATTTTACTGCATCATCAGGACTAAAACTTAAATTGTCAACAAATACGTTGTGTTAGGAATTGTTAATAATGGTCGGTAGATGTGAAATATTGAGTTTGATAGAAAATATTAATGTTGCCAACCATTATTTCCAAATCACCACAGTACGAAGATACAAAATGAGGCAAACTACCAAATAAAAATTATACACAATTACAAATGAAATCCAAAACTAATAACGGATCTAAAGTAATAATAAAATCAAATGTCACTTAAATTACTAATTTAAAATTATCCAAAATTAAGATATGTCATTGGGTTCAAAATGTAAATACTCTATATATATATATATATATATATATATATATATATATATATATATATATATATATATATATATATTATATATATATATATATATATATATATATATATATATATATATATATATATACATATATATATATATATATATATATATATATATATATATATATATATATATATATATATATATATATATATATATATATATATATATATATATATATATACTAGCTGTGCCCGCGACTTCGTTCGCGTGGAAAAAAATCTAAAATAAAAACCCGCACAGGTCCCGTTCCCGTGGGATTTCCGGGATAAGAACTATCCTATGTCCTTTCTTGGGTCTCAAACTATATTTTTACCAAATTTTATCCAAATCGGTTCAGTAGTTTGGCCGTGAAAGCGTAACAGACAGACAGACAGACAGAGTTACTTTCGCATTTATAATATTAGTATGGATATATACACACACACACACATATATATATATATATATATATATATATATATATATATATATATATATATATATATATATATATTTCACATCTACCGACCATTATTAACAATTCCTAACACAACGTATTTGTTGACAATTTAAGTTTTAGTCCTGATGATGCAGTAAAATGCGAAACCGGTTGACTATTTAAATAAAAAGTATATATTATATATAATTAGTGAATTGTGAAACAGTACAAGTGTAAAATTTAAAACAATAACCCTGAGGATGCTTGTGTAAGCGAAACCGGTCGGAAATTAAATATAATTATCTTATTGTGAAACATTACAAGTGTTATAAGCTAGCAAATATTGTGTTAAAATGGAGTTTCACCAAGTGCCGACGATAAAAAGTGTAGAAAATGAATAGGTGCACAGAAAATTCGATCTTAATGATAAAAATATAGTTTGTAATATTTGGATTGAAAATAAAACCAAACGTGATTCGACTATTCCGATTCGAAAAGCGCTAACCGGATAAGTTTTAATGAACCGGTAAGTTTTACCGGAACTGAGGCTTGTAACACGAGACTCACGGATACGCCGATAATTACTGGGAATTTTACGGTTCTAACTATAGAAACATCGGTATTTTGCAGTTAAGTTTGTAACATTACACCCTAAATGCTGTTGATGGAAAAAGACCGTCTTGTATATCTCATTAATACTTTTTACGGCCAGAGCATAGTTAAACTTCATCATACTGATTATTTTAAGATTAAATTTTTCCCCGTGTTGGTCCGGGCTTCTTTGAAGAATAAACCAACTGCATTTTTGCCAGGCAGGTCGTAAAATCTGACTGATTGGTCATAGTGTCACTACTCGCCCGGGTATTTGGTAACTATTGGTATGGAATTTGGTCACCTATACACACCAAGCATGTAAATGGTGGGTTGCTATCCGTGTGATGGGATGACAATGTCTCATGTATAGGATGCAAAGGTAAGGTAGTCGGTACACTTATCTACCGACAACCTTATCCTTTAAACCGAAATACGATAGTGACAAGCACTGACGCTATTGCAGCAGGAATAGGTAAAGTGGTGGTACCAGACCCGGACGAGACAATGCAGAACTCTACCACCTAGTAGCCTCGATGGTAGTGACTCGCTTAGCCGTACGGTCGCCTCTTACGATCTGCCTGGTAGAACGGCAGATGGTTTATTCTTCAAAGAGAGTCCGGACCAGCCCGGGGTATACACTTGTACTGTTTCACAATTTGCACACTATACAGGTTTAATGATAAAAGATTGTACATACAGAAGGAAGATATTCAGTATTCTATTCTGATACCGAATAAAAAAATAGGTACCTAAATTCTGACTTAATTATCTAAAAAAATGTTTTCCCCCGTGTTGGGACGGGCTCCTTTAAAGAATAAGTCAAGTCGTAATAGGCGACCGATTGGCTATGCGAGTCACTACCATCGTGGCTACTAGGTGGTAGAGTTCTGCATTGTCTCGCCCGGGTCTGGTACCACCGCCTTACCTATTCCTGCCGCAATAGCGTCAGTGCTTGTCGCTGTCGTGTTCCGGTTTGGAGGGTAAGGTAGCCGGTAAACTTATGCATGTGGCATTAGATTTCACCACAAGATATCAACGCACCATTAACATCTTTGGTGTCTATAGGCGATGATTGACTCTTTCCATCAGGAGACCCATCTGCTTGTTTGCTATCTTATGACAAAAAAAAGTTTATTAAATAAATAAATATCGCTGGACAAATTACACAAATTGATCTAGCTCCAAAGTAAGCAAACTATTTGCGTGTGTTATAGGTGTTAGTCAGGTGTTAGTCAATGATACTAATGTATATGTCGCAGTGAAATTGTCAGTACCGTTAGATTATAATCTACCTAAGTGATATTATAATTTAACTGCTAACCTAACCTAACCAAATTATAAAATCCCTACGTAGATTATAATCTAACGGCTATTGACAATTTCACTGCGACATATACGTTAATAATTTTTGTGTTATATCACTCACCCCGTACTTGGGAAAATTTGAAAAACTTTAAAAACAATAAAGAAAAATATCGACACGCAGGATTTGAACCTGCGACCATCTCGACCATCGATTGTACTGAATCAACGGAATCGGTCATATAGCAAAGAAGAATCTCACCACGTCGAGCCACGCCACTGAGCTAGCGTCGATAGGCTCGAGGCTTTAGGGAGAGGGTTGCAGGTTCAAATTCTGGGTGTCGATATTTTTCTTTTTTGTTTTTAAAGTTATATATTAATACGTCAAGAAAATAAAAAAAATCTAAACCGTCCAAGTGCAAGTCAGACTAGCGCACTGAGTGTTCCGCACAACCCTGTGTACATGGTAGCAAAAATATATCAACCGCAAAATAACTACAATATTTTTATGATATGATGTAACTAATTTACGTTATCGCAATTTTTTCTTTATCTGTGCTATAAGACGTTGCTTTGTACCAAATTTCAAGATTCTGAGTTCACAGAACCTGTAGGTTTTGATTTCCTTGCGAGTTTCGAAAATTTGCGGAAATTTGCGGCATCAACGGCATCTTTTGATTGCCTTGGTTTAGAAGTTTGATTTTTTCACATCTCCAAAGAACTTTAGACATATTTTGTAAAAATTTCAGCTTAATACCTCCACGCGTTCCTGAGAAAAAGGGTCTTAACAGACGGATAGATGGACGGGCAACAGTGATCCAATAAGAGTTCCGTTTTTTCCTTTCCAGGTGCCGCACCCTTAAAATCAAAAAATGATTTATAAAAATAAACCTTTACAGGCACATTTAACGAGTCGACGACGATGGTAAGGACACGTACACTGTACACCCAATCAGAGGCGGCTCGTGACATTTTTTGATGGGGTTTCACAAAAAAATAAAGGAGAAACTAAAGCTTACTATTTATTTTATTTGAACAGAAAATCTTGTCGCCTCTGTGCTGTAGTGGTCCGGTATCGGAGTTGACCACATGAGGCCCCGGGTTCGATTCCTGGGTCGAGCAATTAAAAAAATTGCGTTTTTTCGGTTTTTTGATAAAAACAACGTTGCCCGGGATTGGAAAGTGCCCGGTTGGCGATAGGCTTGCCACCTATCACATTGTGGGACAAAGTATCTTCGGCTAATTGTGGGTGCACTTGTTGTACCTCTGCCTACCTCTTCGGGGATACGGGCGTGAAGATACTATTTTAGAAAAACCATTCGCCAAACTTGTTGGCGAGTAGACATATATTACTTTCTTGTGAAAATTAAATATAAAATTTTAATTTATTGCTTCCTTCATATCCACACAACTAAGGTCTTTTGAAATATTGTTGACCGCCCGTTGGTCAAGTGGTTACCGAATCTAACTACGCAATCGACGCAGTTCGGGTTCGACTTCCGACGAGGACAAGCATTTGTGTGATGAGCATAAATGTTTGTATTTCTGGGTTTGGGTGTTTATTAAATATATTCTAGTATTTATATATGTATTTCTATGTATTGGTATCGTTGACTAACACCCGTAACACAAGCAAATAATTTGCTTACTTTGGGGTTAGATCAGTAAGTGTAATTTGTCCCGCGAATATTATATAATGTTGGTTAAGATTTTAAAAAATTTAGTTTTTATACCACCTTTTTGAGTAAGTTCAATTTAAGGAGGTCGTGAGCCTTTAGCTTTTAGCTCCAGATGCATTTTGAAACACTTTTCACAATTTATTTATATTAATATCTGTATTAATATATTAATTAATTGATCTATCTTTAATTATAAATGCAAAAGTTTGGATGGATGTTTGGATGGATGTTTGTTACTCAATCACGCAAAAACTACTGAACGGATTTGAATGAAATTTGGTACACAGGTAGATAATAACCTGGAATAGCACACAGGCTGCTTTTATCCCGGAAAAATTAGGTGATTTTTAACACGAATGTCACCTACAAACTATTTTTAATACTTATTTTAAAAAAAAACTACTAAGTAACTGACGAAGCTAACACTTGTTTTATTTACCTAACGCCTGTCCCTATTAACAGTGTCGGATCTGCAAATCAGCAGTTTTACAGGAGAGCGTGCCAAAGTTTAAACTGTTTATATTTTTTTAATTATAAGAGTTAGGTTTCCAATAAAATACTATGTATTAATAGGCATTCAAGAGATTAAGTACATTGTATTTATACTTATAATTAAAAAAAAAACAGTAGCAGTCGTGGGACTGCCGATAGAAGTGAAAACGAAACTATTAAGTTGAGAGTAATTAAAACTATATGCAAAAATTATATGAAATTTTTTATGTTTTATTTATTAGTTACATATGATGGGTTAAACAAATCATGAACAAAATATAAATACAAAGTGGTTGAAAAAATAATTAATATACAATTATCTTAATTATACATAGTATTTATATTTACACGAATTTCAATGAATTCAAGTTTGAACATTATTTTCATTATTTACATTATTGTATAGATATACTATTATCATTAGCATGTCGGTGACGCGAACCGAGGATTTTACCCTCTACCAAAACGCTCAACGCGCCTAAAGAAGTTTTCACTTCAAAAATATAAACAATTTCAACTTTGGCGCGCTCTTCTGTAAAACTGCTGATTTGCAGATCCGACACTGTTAATCGGACAGGCGAATTAAAATAAGCAATACGCATAGGCAACCCCACAGGGCAACCCGTGGCCGAACCCGCAGAATAGTAATTTCGTGCGTGAGGCGTGAGCGGCGCTCCAGTTTAGGCTAAGTTTTCATACGAAATCTTTTGTTTCACGCGTCGACCCGTGTCGATGTTTCTCTTTTGCACTTATTCAATACAGTGCAAGTGCAAAACATAAAATAATCATTAATTTTTGACAAGTTGTGATACTTATATTCTTGCAAATATTTTCATTTCATTTTGCCTTATACGAAATGCATGGCAGAATGACAGATGGCCTATACATCAAAGAGAGCCTACACCAACTTTTATTAATTTAACTGAAAGTTTACCTTGGAAGATAAAAACAAATTCATTCTGAGTGAAACTGGGAGCAATAATACGCAGCTTTTTATAAGCCAAAATAATTTAGTTTTATTAGCCTTCAGAAATTTATTTATATTTTTAAACGCAAAAGAATTTTGTGTATAAATATCTTAAATTCTTGTTACAGTTTTATAAATGATGTTAAGCAAGTAACATCAAATAGGCTTCTTAAACATAGGGGCGTAATACAATACAAAGGTTGCTAGGTATCACGTTTAAAAAGGTGAAGAGGCAACTTATACGGATAAATTTACTCAACAATGCTCGACTTTGTACGAAGCGCCTCACAAAGCGGTTCTCATTGAAAAATAAAACCACCATTGTTATTGTTGTAACAGGATTTTAAGGGTATGTAACAGGGAAATTGCAATAAGAAAATGCTCGGTGTTTAGAGGTAATAAAGATTATCGTCACGTTGTTTTCCTTTTGAGGTAGGCAGAAGTAAAATTATCTTCACTCCCGTACCCTGAAATAGGTAGGCAGATGTACAGTAAGCACGTACGATTAGCCGAAAATGCTTAGCTCCACAATGTGAAAGGTGGCAAGCCTATCGCCAACCGAGTACGCCCAATCCCGGGCAACGTTGTTTTTTATCAGAAAATTAAAACACTTTTTTTTACCTGACCAGGGAATCGAACATAGGACTTCATGTGGTCAACAACGATACCGGACCAATAGACCATAGAGGCGATAGGTAGGTAGGCAGAGTGACTCAAAGTTAATTGACGCCCGGTTAACGACAATATACCAGTTTGCCATTAATGAAATTGGTAGTGATCTCCATTATTGCAATTTACCAGTTCGGTAAAAACTTAAGCCCCGTTTTCACTTTGATTAGTGCGAGTGTTTAATGCAGGTGCTTAGTATTAAGCAAAAAATACGTAAAGACAGCCATTGATCGGTGCGAGTGACTAGTATTCAGCGTAGTAAAAGTGAATAGATGCTGATTACTAATCACTCGCACTGATCAGCGGCTGTCTTCACGTATTTTTTGCTTAATACTAAGCACCTGCATTAAACACTCGCACTCGCACTACCCAAAGAGAAAACGGGGCTTTACGCAATGTTTTATGCATCAATCGGAACAGATAACTTTACACACACATTTGAGGCAAGGTGTCGTTAACACACGACCACAAGTGCAATCATAATATTTTATTTAATACCAGCGACCTGCCCGCGGTTTCACTCGCATAAACTTTGTTTCCGTGGGAATATCAGAAAGGCTTGTAAACTAAAACCTACCTCAAGAATCAATCTATCTATTAAAAAAACCGAATCAAAATCCGTTGCGTAGTTTTAAAGATTTAAGCTTACATAGGGACATAGGAACATAGGGACAGACAGAGAAAGCGACTTTGTTTTATACTATGCAGTGATACACGTCTTGTACTATTTCACAATTAATTTATAACTAATATTACCCAACCGGTTTCGCTTACATACGTCGATAATAATTTTAGTCATTAATTGTGAATGCCTTCATGATGATAAGCGAAACAGATTGGATACTATGAATATTAGATATAAATTAATTGTGAAACAGTACATGTATATTAAGTTATATTTTATTTATTTTACATTTAACTTAATGTATATTAATATATAAGTTATGTGTTAGGTATAACTAAATTTTAATATTTTAATATTTTAAATATTAAAAATGTGTGATATGTGAGTGTGGGTGTTATGTTAATGTGTAGAAAAAGGATCGATGCAGCTGTTAGCCCAAAAATGTAAATATAAAGTAAGTTTTTTTTTCTTTTCTTTACCCTTAAATATATTAGTAGTTAGTAAGAACACGCGCTAGTTTTAAGGTAATATTAGTACTTAAGTTAGTTTTATTTCTCTATAAGTGAATAGAATTGTTATTCTTTGAGAAATAAATGTATCTTAAACCGTATTAAGTAAAATATTGGATTGAAATGGCTTTTGACCAAGTGCCGACAACAAAGAGCATGAAACATCACCACCAGTTTTCAAAAAAATCTCAACAATACTTTTGCACGGCCCAGGGATCGTAGCCGAGACTTCATGCGCTAAGCCGAATTGACCAATCGCTACGTCACCACGGTAATGATATTTATTGAATACTAGCTGACCCGGCAAACATTGTTCTGCCTTTTTAACTACTCTTATTTTTTTCTATATTTTCTCACCTTTTAAACCTTCCCTGGACTTCAACAAATAATTCAAAACCAATTTTGATTATTTAATTAGTCAACTCGGTTCAGCCGTTTTCGAGTTTTAGCGAGACTAACGAACAGTAATTGATTTATATATATATATATATATATATATATATATATATATATATATATATATATATATATATATATATATATATATATATATAAAACAAACAAGAAAAATAATATGACATATTATTTTTCTTGTTTACTATTTAATTCAATTATTAATTTTTTACTCTGATGTAATCAATTTATTTTACATTGACTATTTTTAAATTTTGACTTGCAGAGTAGGATTTACATATTATATTAATGTAATAATAAGTAGAATTGACATATATTTTTTTAATTATTATTATTTTAAGGTATCACATGATCTATTAATTGTTGTTAACGTTTGTTTTAATTTATTACAACACTAGCTATTGCCAGCGACTTCGTCCGCGCGGATCCGTTTACTCCGCTCAGCGTAGGTGTAGGTGATAGCGTGATTATATATGTAGCCTATGCCTATGTTGACCCGACCTGTTAGTAACATTCATGCAAAATTTGAAGTAAATCCATGCAGTACTTTTTTGAGTTTACCCCGGACATACATACAGACAAACAGACAAACAGTCACACAGACAAACAGACAAACAGACAAAAATTCTAAAAACTATGTTTTTGGCTTCGATATCGATATACATATAATAAAATCGTAGGAAAGTCAAAACTGTACATTGAATATTTTAGAATTAAAGTTTTTAGAATGTTTGTCTGTCTGTCTGTCTGTCTGTCCGTCCGTCCGTCCATCCGTCCATCCGTCCGTCCGTCCGTCCGTCCGTCCGTCCGTCCTTCGGTCCGTCCGTCGGTCTGTCCTTCGGTCTGTACGTCGGTCTGTCCGTCGGTCGGTCGGTCGGTCGGTCGGTTGGTTGGTCGCTTGCCCGTCTGTCCGTCTGTCTGTCTGTCTGTCTGTTTGTCTGTCTGTCTGTATGTCTGTATGTATGTCCGGGGTAAACTCAAAAAGTACTGCATGGATTTACTTCAAATTTTGCATGAATGTTACTAACAGGACGGGTCATCATATAGGCTACATATTATCATGCTATCACATACGGGGGAGAAGCTGTGCGGAGTAAGCGAAGTCCGCGCGGACGAAGTCGCTGGGAACAGCTAGTTATAAATATAAACGTCTATCTGTCTGTTTGTCCACTCACCCACTCGCTCGCTCCTGCTAGTATCTATATATTAAAACGTCAAGTGAAATCTTTGTATCCTTTTTTGAGATAATCACGGTGGAGTATCAAATTTGGCACAGTTAAAGTTTACATTACGGAGGACTGCAGAAACCACATATTTTTAAATAAAATGCAGAAATACATTAAATAAATAAAAATAAACATTACACACACTACATTCATGTGACATATATGATAATCACTAGAGTTCACTAGAGTTCATTGTCTCGCCCGGGTCTGGTACCACCGCCTTATCTATTCCTGCCGCATAGCGTCAGTGTTTGTCGCTCTGTCGTGTTCCGGTTTGGAGGGTAAGGTAGCCGGTAAACACATGCATGTGGCATTAGATCTCACCACAAGATAGCAACGCACCATTAACACCTTTGGTGTGTATAGGCGATTGTTGACTCTTTCCATCAGAAGACCCATCTGGGGCCTAATTCACGTAATCAAGCGGCAAGCGAGTCGAAGCATTTAAGACACTTACACACTTTCTTACATATTATGCCGCGTCGTAGCACGTTTCGACGTTCTATCGTGTTTATGTGTGTGAGAGCCCTAAGCGTCTTGACTCAATTACGTAAATTGGGGGGCAGCTTGTTTGCTATCGTATAATATAAACAAAAAAAAATATTTAGATTTTATTATTTATAGACTACGATCGAATTTCGACCACAGGACGATCGCTATTATAGATAAAAAACTCATCAATCATTATAATGATGAATTTGCCTGTAGAATTTCACAGCTCACTAGTAATATAAATAAATTGACAAATTCTCCAATACGGAGATAGATTCTACGTGTTAGGAATGCATTGCAATGGTAAATGCATGCTGAAAATTTAATGTCATCTCTGTTGGTACATAAATCGTATGCGAGGCGCATATTTTGGGGAAATTGGTTAATCTGTCATATAGCGTACGTAGCGTACGAGCTTCGATTGAACATATCTGGTGGAAAATATTCTTGTAATATTGATTGGCTTCGAATTTGGAGATTATTGAAGGATCTACGACATGGAATTGTTATTGGTTGTAATGTCTAGTACTTTGATTGTTAAGATTTTGATCGTGATGTCTTGGGATTGAATCCCCAAATGAAAAAAAATATTTATTTATACGAGTATATTTATTGTTTATTGTTTTTGTACAGTTGGAAATTTTTCCCGGTGTTGGTCCCTTACTCCTTTGAAGAATAGGCCAACTGCTGTTATGCCAGGCAGGTCGTAAAAGGCGACCGATCGGTTATACGAGTCACTAATATCGTGGGTACTAGGTGGTAGAATTCTGCATTATTTCGCCCGGGTCTGGTACCACCACCTTACCTATTCCTGCCGCAATAGCGTTAGTGCTTGTCTCTGTCGTTTTCCGGATAATAAGAATTTATATATATATATATATATATATATATATATATACAGTCAAAATCTGTTATAACGACATCGAAGGGACTACTCATATTGAGTCGTAAAAACCGATAGTTGTAACAACCGGTGACAGGTTAATAGGAAAGATAATATGTATATTCATGTAGGAAATTAAACCGCATTTTGTTTACTTCAATACAAACGTATAATATAAAAGAACAATATCATTTTTCCATCATTTTTGTATGCATAAAATCTGTAATTTTAGTTTGTTTGAAACACTTCTGTCGTGCATACACATTTTGTAATTCACGTTGGATTTTATTCAGCGTATCTGCGTAGTAATCAATGTAGATTTTTCTTCGATACTGATTTGTTTTCTTTTTTGCGACATGTTACAATTTTCACAGTTAACTCAACAATAATGTTTTGGTGCGTCTTGTGTAAAGATAAGTAACAAACTGACTTAAGAGATATGACGAAGCGGGCCTTGAGGCTACGGCATGCATGTGCTTTGTTTCTAAGAATTACAAAAGACCTTAAACTTTGTTTACTTTTACGATAATAGCCATTGACTATTATACTGTGCCAGATGTGGATACAGTTACCTATTCAAATTGTTTACAATACAGCTGAGTCGGTCGTTCTACAGATATAATTCCCCAAAAATATTAACCAAATGTGGTCGCTTAATGCGGTATGTCGTAGTAAACAATGTCGTAAAAACCAATGTTTTAGATAAGGCGGTCATATAACATTCAGCCAGGACCTTTGATTTTGGTCAATGTAACCGGTATGTGGTTCTAAACGATGTCGCCATAAACGGTTTTGACTGTATATATATATTATAAGGTAGGAAAGGAAAGAAAGTAGGAAAGAGTCAACCATCGCTTATAGACACCAAAGATATTAATGGTGCGTTGCTATCTTGTGGCGAGGTCTTATGCCACATGCATAAGTTTACCGGCTACCTTATTTAGCTATTTCATAGATTTAAGTAAATAAATATATACATATACATATTTATTTATTTAAATCTATAAAATAGCTCATCTAACTAACTAACTGTTCCGTAATGGAAAAGAAGTAGAATGTAATTTTGTATTAGAAAAGATAGCACAATTTTGAATGTAGAATATCTTTCTATATTATATACAAATCTTTAAATTTACTGGGTGAAACGAGAAACCGTCTCAAACAAAAGTCCTGTCGGAAATTGAACCCGAGCCCCATCTATTCGTAGTTAAGTTCGCTAACCATTTCACCAACCGGGCGATCAATTTGCGGAAATTCTAAGTAAGACATAAATTAACTTTTCAAACAAAATAAAGTAGTCGCCAGCGGCCAATTATCTACCTTCGTTCGCCGCTGCCGCTGGCGCTGGCGTTCTTCTTCCTTTATTTTCCGGAACTTGATAAGTTTATTCCATTTCTTGCATTGTTCTTCTACTTCGAAAGGCATCGCGATTGTAGAGATCACACATTCGTGAAAAGTTGAAAAGTAAATGGACGGCTTCTTAAAATCACCACGTTGATTCCCTTGCCGCTGGCAGAGTGAACGAAACAGTAATAAACGTTTCGATTTACAGGAGAAATTATGGTATGATATAAAGTGATTCAAGAGGAAGGTTCATATGTATAATAACATCCATTATATAGTAGAGAAATACTGTTATAAATAAACAACATATAACAACAATGTTATAAATAAAACATCGTTTGCCAGGCCAGCTAGTAAATAAATATTTGAATAAATAAGTTGAAGAATTTATAGAAACACTTACCTATTTCAAGAAATTTAAATGTTACAATATTAGTACAGTCATTAAAAAAAAGGATTACCAGTATGACATTTAATTTGCAAATTTCCCGCGAAATGTTATATGGAACTGCCGTGATGCAACAGAAATAAAAGGTAGTGTAAGGAATAGGGCAAACTTATCCAAAGTCTGAAATTATAGAAGACCACAGCGGCATAATAGTCCACCCACTTCCACCGCACTTTCTTCCATATCAGAATTTATGTACTGAACGCACGTTTCACTTCACAACCGAAGCCTCTCTAGGAGAGTCGAATAGCGAATAGCACTTCACTCTATAAAGGGTGAAGCATTTAATGCTTAATGCATCATAAGAGTCAACCATCGCCAATAAGCACCAAAGATGTTAATGTTGCGTAACTATCTCGTTAGACCTCGCCTAAATAGGTCTAATGCCACATGCATAAGTTTACCGACTACCTTACTTTCCGAACCGGAACACGACAGTAACAAGCACTGACGCTATCGGGGCAGGAATAGGTAAGGTGGTGGTACGAGACCCGGGCGAGACAATGCAGAACTCTACCATCTGGTAGCCACGATAGTAGAGACTCGTATAGTCAATCGGCCGCCTTGTACGACATGCCTGGTAGAATGGCAGTTGGCCTATTCTTCAAAGAAGCCCGGTCTAACACGGGGGAAATGTGTGATGATCACTTGTTTCTTTGAATAATCGAGAATAAAAGATTTAGGTGCTTATTCAGGGCACGAGTGTAAATGTGTCACCACTAGACATAAAATTTTTAAAAAAAAAACTAAAAAGTGGATGTGAGCTCAGGTAAAAGTGAAACTTTTGATTGTATCAGAAAATAACGTAAGAGAGAATGAAATAAATTGAAGAAGTCGAGGGAAAAGTATTTCGACTTTCAAAATTAAAACGTAGCAATCAAATCTGTTTTTTGTATATTTTATACATATCTGACTAATTATGAAACAATTATAGTATTTAAAATTCCATCAAAACAAATGTGAAATGACAGTCAAGTTTAATATAAGAGTATGCGTCTCTGTCAACTCCGGAGACAAAAAATTGAGATCTATTAAGGTTTTACAAAGAAACTCCTAAAATTTTAGTTGCAAGGACCTGCAATATTCCAAAATATTTTTTTATTATAACGATGTATTATTTCTTCGTACTACCACAGTGCTATTGAAAAAGTAATATAAGTTTTAACAGAAAATTAATTTACGCAATTCTTTTATTTCACACAGAATATATATGTAGCTCAAAATTTTATTTGTTTAGTTTTTACCTACAGACAGAACATTCGTGCAAGTGCAAGAAAATATGTCAGTATGCTTTTCTGCTTATACTGTAATTATACTATTGGTTAAAACTAGCCCAGTCAAATTTCGAGCTAGATAATATATACCTATTCTAAGTTAAATAAATAATTTGTGTAAATAATTTTCTGTTAAAATTCAAGAACTTTTGTTACTATTTAAGTAGCAAACACAGTGGTGGTACCAAGAAATAATAAACTGTTATATAAATTTATTTTTTCTTTACAAAACTTAGACCCAAATAGAGATCTATTCTTTTGTCTACGAAGTCGACAGAGACGAATACTCTTATATTAAACTTGGCTATCATTTCACATTTGTGTTTTGATGGGATATAATTACGTCATATATAAAACACCCAAATCCGAAAATACAAACATTTATGCTCATCACATACATGCTTGTCCCCGCCGGGGTTCGAACCCGGATTTTTTTTTTGTTGGAATTTTTCCCGGTGTTGGTCCCTTTCTCCTTACTTTGAAGAATAGGCCAACTGCCGTTCTGCCAGGCAGGTCAAACCGATTGGCTATACGAGTCACTACCATCGTGGCTACTAGGTGGTAGAATTCCGCATTGTCTCACCCGGGTCTGGTACCACAGCCTTATCTATTCCAGCCGCAATAGCGTCAGTGCTTGTCACTGTCGTGTTACGGTTTGGAGGGTAAAGTAGCCGGTTAGCTTATGCATGTGGCAGTAGACCTCGCCACAAGATAGGAACGCACTATTAACATCTTTAGTATCTAAAGGTGATGGTTGACTCTTTCCATCAGGAGACTCATTTGCTTGTTTGCTATCTTATGATATGAAAAACAGAGTAGTTAAAGCGGAAATAGCAAACCAGGCAAAGACGTGACGGAACTCTATCGTCTAGCAGTCATAATGACAGTGACACGTTTGGTGAATTGTTTTAGTCTTTAAAAGACTGCCTGGCAGAACCACAGGATGGCCTATATCTTTAAGAAGGTCCAGACTAACACGGGTGGGGGGGGGGACTAACACCAAGTCCAAAACATTTTTTTATTATTCAAATTAAAATTAACAAGCCTTTTTGACGGTTCGACAATTTTACAGCTACTACCGGATCGAAACGTAGTTGCGGCGGAAGAAATTCATTGGACTTGTCTAATCAGGGCGAGCGAAGCGAGCCCAACACTAAGCCACTTTCTATGCACATTTGTGGTACATTTTATTGAAAAAATATCGCATTTTTAGGTTTGAGCTTCGACGTGGTAGTTTATATTCATGTCTAGATTTGTTATCTATCATAAAAATACCATTTTATGAAAATAAAAAAATAGAAGGTACAAGTTGTATTAGAATCTTATTACTACTAACGCCATCTCTTATTAAATTAACGAGTTAAAATTGATAGAAGATACATTTTCTATTAGAATTTTTGAACTTATTAAGAGACTACCTACTTCTGAATTGTTTCTTCATATTTGACTGGCGGCGCGCGGTTATCGTGCCCTCGTATAACGGCGAGGTTCAAGCATAAACTGCAATAGCTATAGGGCCATCAGTTTGATCAGTTTGGCATCGAAGGTGTATGATAAAATCATTGAAAGGAGAATGCAAGAGAAGGGAAGTTCGAAGTAATATTGTGGGAGGCACAAGGAGAATTTAGGTCTAGAGCAGGGATGTTTGCTGGGAACAGAGTAAATAGAGCGTTAGAGAATTTCACAATATGCTTATTGAGAAACAGTACCGATGTATTAATTGATTTATATTGTATTGAGATCAATTCCCAATCTTAGCCCGAGGGCGAGGGTAAAAAGCTAAAAAAAGGTATATTTACGCCCGTATCCCCGAAGAGGTAGGCAGAAGTACAACGTGTGCATCCACGGTTAGCTGAAGATACTTAAGTCCCACAATGTGATAGGTGGCCAGCCTATCGCCAGTAGGGCACTTTTCCAATCCCGGGCAAAGTTGTTTTATCAGAAAACTGAAAAAACACATTTTTTCATTTGCCTGACTCTGGAATCGTACTCCGAGGGTTTCTCCGAGAGAAAAATTCGAAAAATGTAATCGCTGAGTGTCTACCCTCAATTCTTCGTGCCTGCATAGTCCAAAAATTTTGAAGGTTTGTTTAAATAAAACATTTTTTGATTTTGATTTCGTAAATCGACGTAAAACCAGGAACTTCCTGATTTTAGAAAAAAAAAAAACAATTATTTCAGCAAAATGTCGAAAATGTGTTTTTTATAAGATCAACCTTCATTTTTAATACACATTTTTCCTTGAAAATACCAACAAACAGAAACCAAATATTCCTAGTCCAAAGCCTGACGACGCGGACCTTTGATGCAACTGTAATGTTTAGGTGAAAATATGCTGAGTTTTTTAGGTTAGATAATTATAAATAAAGTCCATACCTTAAAAGATGTAATTCGCATAAAAATACTTTTATAACAATATTACTAGATAGTATAACTTTGCGAGCCCTTACAAAGCTCTGCTTTTTGCTAGTTTATAATTACAATTATCACAGATTGGTAAGAGGAGCAGTCATTCCTAGGCCTTTTTGTCCTAAAAATAATCTGAAATTTCATAATAAGTGTTTATATTATATAACTGTGTTTTAAAATTATTTTAAATTTTATTATATTTGTGTTTAAAAGTAACTTAAATCAAAAATGATTACTTAAACAGAGACCAAACTAATGACCGAAAAATATATTCCAAGTCTTTTAGATAAATTTCCTTTAAATTACTCACATGCATAAAAAAGTCGTTTTGACGGTAGTAAAAGGAAGCAACGTAACGGCCTTTTAATGTCTCTGTAGTCGTTGCCTTAGATATAAAGGAACATTCTCATTTCATTATTTTATTTATTTCTAATGTCATAAAATATTTATCAGTATTATTTCTTGTTTTGATGATACGTATATAATATTATTTCATTCTTGGGAACGTATAAATGGAGATTCTAGATCATCAAATTGAAAATTAGGAGGATTCGTTTCTTGACAAAAATATCAACGTGAAATAGCTCGGAGCTATTTTATTATATCTGTTCTATTTGGAGGACTGACAGTAGTAAAACTGTCGGTTCCGGTTATCACAACAAGCGGTAGTCTAATAGTCATGATTTCTAAAATTTGGAGATAGGAATCATACATCTTGACAGCTGACAATCCAGTTAAGCATTAAGGTATGTCAACCCTCGGGATTTTTGAGAACCAAATAATCTTGGAACCAAGACAATAATCCAACATCGCATTTAAAAGTTACATCTTTTAAAAATTAAAATAATGTAGTTTTCAGTAAACTTTAGATTATCAAAATTTTCACACTTAAATATCTATTTTAGTGAGAAGTTTGAGGTATAACCTGCAGGGTGAACGGACTTAGCTTTAGGTTAAGATCAAGTATCGAAAGAGTAAATCTAGAATAATATTTGAAAATTGTCCAGTAACTTCATTGCACACGCGTGCACAAAAATATTTGTCGTTTTATACACTTAAAAGGTGTTAATAATTATAAACTTATGTGTAAGCTTCCTTGCACAAGATAAAGATGTAACCTAATTTACAGATTGCAGGGCACACATTACCCGGGGTATAAAAATTTATACGTACGTATTTTACGACTTAAGAACTGGGGTCGAAATTACTTGATTAAATTTTATTATTAAATAAGTAGTTTGGTTTCTTGAGTGATTTTTGGGTGGGTTAATCGATATCATAAAAACAACGGAATTGTAATTGGTTCTTATCTCTTTATCCAAAATCACTGCTTTACCTAATTTTGCGGCAGTAGGCGTCAGTGCTTGCAACTATCTTGTTATAATTTCCACAGTACATAATGGCTATTTTACTACTTATGCATGCATACTTATGTATTCTTATGCAAGTAACTTTACCATAAACTATGCGGTTATCAAAGCATGTTGTGATGTAAATTCGCTCAGTATATTTAATCATGGAGAGTTTTCCGACGAACTGTTCGTATTGATCTCGTTGAATTTCATCATTGAACATCGCAGTAAGATTCAAAGTTCCATCCTCATCACCTCGATATCTGGTAAACTTCAACCTTGTAGTTCTCTAGGAACTTTTTACAAAAAAGAAGAAATCTTTTAATTATATGTATGACGTAAATTTAGACTAAAACCGTTTGATTTTTTAAACATAGTGTCATTTATCTATGCCGATTCATGCATTGCTTTTTGTGATTATGCCAAGATATAATTTAGAGTAATATAGCTTATATAATCTGTTTTCTGTGGTTATAGTCTATATATGTTTTCTGTGGTTATAGCACGGGTTATAACAATGTCATAATGCTAATCTTAAATGAATACACATCCAAAACCCAAGAAATCCAGTTTATAAACTATACGATTTCTAAGAGATAATGATATTCGTGTTTGTAACTAAATAAAATAAATTTAACTATAATCATCAAAAACAAAACATTTATTAAAACATTGAGAAATAAGTAAACTATATCATATGGATATAAAAATGACAACATACTGTTTATTAAGTGACAAATATACATAATTTTAAAATTTTGTGAGTGGCTTCCTTTTAGCGAGTCTAACCAAAATTTTCCTTTATGATTTTCTTCCAAAGCGCTGCGTTTTTTCAAATGAGCATGATTAAGATAATATGCCGAATTCATGAGTTTTCCTTTTATGGTGCACACATGATTAGGAATAATGCATTTATAACACAATTTAATAAGTAATTTGAAAAATGTGTTGTCCGACAAAAATACTGAACCGAATCCTCTACCATCGCGAACATGCTGTATTTAAGCATTTATATTTGGGACAGGAATCAATACATATATTGTTCATTTTTGCAATTTTATTAAGAATTATTAATGTTATCAAGAAGTTATATGTGTTTGACAAATTTCTTGGAGCAATTTTTTATACCGATAGATTAAATATGACATTATCGCGGAGTTTATGTTTCGTAGTAAATTCGAAAAAATTGTAGCGAGTAAATTTGATAAACTCGCCAAAAGGAAGACACTCACGTAGTTTTAAGTATGTTTTAACAAAAAGGGTGTTGTGTCGCGGACTAGTCCGGGTCACTTTTGAATAATGAACTATCTGCCGTTCTGCCAGGCAGATCGTAAAAGGCAAACGAATGGCTATTGGACTTTCACTGGCAGATAGCTGATGTAATAAAGAGTTACTTAGGCTAACCTTTTACCATTATATAGCCATATTATCAACAAATTATGTTATCTTTATTCGTTTATCCGTGTGATGATGGGTCGGATAGCTAGTTTAATAGAACGAGGAAAACAAATAAATAAAGGAATCTATGAAGCGAAATATAATAAATGTATCGACAGCGCGTAACACCGATTTTCTTCAATGCTCTTTATTCAGGCCGATAAATATGACGCATGTTGTCGAAATCTGAATATATGAAAATGGCGAAGCAACCGGAAATAAAGCATTTTTTATTATTTGTTTTGTGAATGAATAATTAATTGAAAGAATTCTACATCCATTTAACTAAACCGATATATTTTATAACAGTACTAATTGTAAAGAATGTAACAGATTTAAATAACATTTGAAATAACTTTTAATAGATATCCAAGTAATTGTTTATCAAGAGAGCAACAAAAACATATTTTTATGTCAGATACTTACGGGGTAGGCAGAGAGAACCGAGTGCCTTACATCACGATTCACGATCCTTGCAGGCTTGTCTCGCTTCCTCCACATTCAGACTCTTGACACCACCTTCGGACAGTACTCGATCAATCTGATCATGGTATTCTATTACAGTGTTTCTCAACCTGTGGTCCGCGGACCCCTGGGGGTCCGCGAGTATGTGTATGAGGGTTCGCCGCCTTATCTATGGACATTTGAAATGATAAATAAATACCAATATTTTCTATTAAAGGGGTCCCTGAAATTGTGCTTGATTTTCCTAGGGGTCAGCGGGCTGAAAAGGTTAAGAAACGATATAATAGATTCTATTAGATAAAAAAAAGCAAAATGTTCTATGACAGATTGCAATAGATCTAACATATCTATACTTATTATAAAAAGATAAAATTTGTATTTTTGTATGTTCGTAAGTTTGTAACGAATAAACTCAAAAACTACTGGTTGCCATTAGAAACCTACAATATCCAAAATACAAATATAGTAGGGGGCCCAAGAGGGGATTTTTGGTATTACTTAAGCGCCTCAGATTAACATAGGAGGGGTCCTTTTTTCGGCTTTGAGGAGGAGGGGTTGACGCTCTCCATCAAATATAAGGCCTTTATATAGAGGCGGGTTATTAAGGCAGAAAAAAAATTAAAATTCCAATAACTTCGGCTGGTGGAAATTCTCAGATTATATTTTATTCGTTATTCTTACATCATTTCCTATATAATCAAAGAAAATTCAGTGTGCTCGAGAATGTCAAAAACATTTTCTTTGCAACTTTATGACCCTTACAAAACACTTGAATCGTCAGATATTCGAAATTTTAGGTGGCAATTAACCCACCATACCTTAATCTGACACGATTTAGTGTTTCCATGTCACAGTTTTTTTTATCCGTAGATTTTTCTCCACCATTGAAATGAAAAAACAGCCTATTTATAACCTTTTATTTTTCCTATAATTTAATCTACAAAATCCAATAGCTCCCTATGACGCTCGAGTACCTACCCATTTAGCTATTGGGCTTCCCTACTAAAAGTAACATTATTTTTGTGTTATAGCACTCACCCCGTGCTTGGGAATCTGGAAAAACCTTAAAAACAACAAAGAAAAATATCGACACGCGGGATTTGAACCTGCGACCATTTCCCAAAAGCCGGGACGCTCTTCCGCTGAGCTAGTGTCGACAGGCTCGAGGCGGCGAAATTCTTCTTTGCTATATGATCGATTACGTCGATTGTACTGATCGCTAGCTATACATACGTATAACTAGTTAAATGAGTTCATCGTTACAGATGAAATTCGTTACAGGTTCAAATCCCGCGTGTCGATATTTTTCTTTGTTGTTTTTAAGGTTTTTCTAGATTCCCAAGCACGGGGTGAGTGCTATAACACAAAAATAATTAGAAATACGAAAGTACTGATCAAAATTATAAATGTGAATTTCATCTGTAACGATGAACTCATTTAACTAGTTACACGTATGTATAGCTAGCGATCAGTACAATCGACGTAATCGATCATATAGCAAAGAAGAATTTCGCCGCCTCGAGCCTGTTGACACTAGCTCAGCGGAAGAGCGTCCCGGCTTTAGGGAAATGGTCGCTAGTTCAAATCCCGCGTGTCAATATTTTTTTTTGTTGTTTTTAAGGTTTTTTCTAAAAGTAACATATCCTATTGCATAGTATGGATTTACAGCGCACACAAGGATTATTAGTGCCATAAATATTTTAAACATCTATGTACGTGTATCTGTCTATCAATGGCCATACTACAGGTCATTGAGCGTCCCCATTTTAAACATTTTTGTTTTTTTTTATTTACTTCGGAATTACATTACATTACATTAGATTATTTACTTCGGAATTTTGTCTTGCTGCATTTGGCCAACCTGTGCAATCAGATATAGTCCTTTCTGCCAATATTTTGGGATGGTAATTTTTATAAACATTGAGCCAAAGGACAGCTTTTTCTGATTTATGTGATTTCCGCAATGCAACCAAAAAGAAAGATGCCGGTTTGGTAAATGGATAACAGAAGACCCCAGCGGTACAATTATTTACCCACATTCCGCCACTTATGTGCCGCTGAGGTGTTCTGTTTTCTCCGGACTATCGGTGAGTCTTATCCATTTATTAAATCAGTCTTTGGTTTCGGTGGCATCGCGGAGCCCACATAAAACAATTCGCGGAATATGGCAAATTAACTTAACTTTATTAACTTTCACCTTTTAATTACACTTTCCGCAAAGTAACACTTCAAGCGTTACTTTGCGGAAAGTGTAATAAGTGTAAGTAATAAATTAAATAAAATATTCACCAAATGTTTACGTGACTATTACAATTAAATTACTTGACGAAAATTCTTAAACTGCTTCAGTGGAAAACTTTCATAGACAATACACTGCCACCCACTCATTTGAATACGAAATATGACGAGAAACAATTTCGCGCTCTCGAGACTGCCGGAATTCTCATAAATCATAACTTTTCCTCTCTTATTAAATAGCTCTTGCCATATTAATGAGTTGTACTTTTATACACTTATTGAGGTATGATAAAGTATGATATATATTCTGACTCAAAAACATTATAATTGTGCAAAATATCCCTGATGATGCTGTGATAATACAAAACCGGTTGGGTGTATAAAATATCGTATCGTATATGTATAGAAATGAACTAGAATTACAAATGAGTTTATTTGTAATACCTATTTTAAAATGCAGTTTTACCAAGTGTCAACGATGGGAAGTATCCAATTAATATATTTTGATTGCTTCGTAGTCTTCGGATTGGACTCTTTGGCTCAAATTATGAAGTACTCAAGTTCGAATCCCGGATCGAACAAAAGCGTTACCACGGTTTGTTTGATTCTGAAGCATGGTGTTCGATCTGAAGTTATCTTCTTCGCGACACGTTACCTTTCATTTATAACGTTATGTTTAATGCTTTATTAGCAAAATGGTTTATACGAGTATATTATACCTATATTTTTATAAATCATTAAATAGCAAACAAGCTGATGGCTCTCCTGTTGTAAATAGAAGCCGCCGCTTTTAGATAACAAAGATTTTAATGATGCGTTGCTGTGGCACTCTATGCTTCCTTCCTATATATATATATATATATATATATATATATATATATATATATATATATATATATATATATATATATATATATACGATCATTACAGACATTACGATCCTTGTAGACTTGTCTCGCTTCCTCCACATTCATTAGGCAGTGAATATGGAAGCATTGTCTGCATTACGAAGACACTTGACTCCACCTGCGGAGAGTACTTGATTAATCTGATTGTAAATCAGTCTTGGTCTTCTCTGGTACCTATATCCTTCCACATTCGCATTGTATATCTGTTTTGTTAACCTTTCATCTGCCATTCGTTCTACTTGTCCGAACCAACGGTGCATGCCCTTTCTCATCTTTACACCGACGCTTTCCTTTAAGCCTAACTTCTTTACATTACGAACCCGGTCCGCGAGTGTCGATCTGTAATATGAAAACTCGTATTTATATATCTCTTCAATCCACAAAACGTAAATATAGCGTGTTACGGAATTGTAATTTCGGCAAAATGTTTTCCAATATTTGGTTAACCGTGAAGCATCGGCGTGATTTATGCGATTATCTTTTTTTATACCAACAGGAAAATGAGAAACGGAATGAGGGAAAAAGCTGTCTTTTTTGCAATATGTTTATAAAAAATATTATCTAAGGATATTGGCAGAAAAATAGCATAAACTCTTTTATAAAGACTGTATCTGTTTGCATAAGTTTGTCAAATGCAACAACACTCGGTTCCACAGTGTATAATAACAAACATTTTTAAAATGGGGACGCACAATGGCCTGTAGTGTGGCTGTGTTATGGCCCGCTATGATAGATAAATGTTTAAAATATATTTTTTTATATCATAAGATAATAAACAAGCAGATGGATCTGATGGACAGAGTCAACCATCGCCTATAGACACCAAATATGTTTATGGTGCGTTGCTATCTTGTGGCGAGATCTAACGCAACATGCATAAGTTTACTGGCTACTTTACCCTCCGAACCGGAACATGACAATGACAAGCACTGACACTATTGCGGCAGGAATAGGTAAGACGGTGGTGTCAGACACGGGCGAGACAATGCAGAACTCTTCCACTTTGTAGCCACCATGGTAGTGACTTGCATAGCCAATCGGTCGCCTTTTATGACCTGCCTGGCAGAACGACAGTTGACCTATTCTTCAAAGGAGCCCGGGACCAACACGGGGAAATATATGTGGACCAATAATTCATGCTATTATAGTTTTCCCCGTGTTGGTTCCGGGCTCTTTTGAGGAATAGACCAACTGCCGTTCTGCCAGGCAGGTCGTAAAAAGCGACCGATTGGCTATGCGAGTCACTACCATCGTGGCTACTAGGTGGTAGAGTTCTGCATTGTCTCGCCCGGGTCAGGTACCACCGCCTTACCTATTCCTGCCGCAATAGCGTCAGTGCTTGTCACTGTCGTGTTCCGGTTTGGAGGGTAAGGTAGCCGGTAAACTTCTGCATGTGGCATTAGACCTCGCCACAAGATAGCAACGCACCATTAACACCTTTGGTGTCTATAGGCGATGGTTGACTCTTTCCATCAGGAGACCCATCAGCTTGTTTGCTATCTTATGATATAAAAAAATTATATAAATACTCATATAAATTTTAAAAACCCAAACTCAGAAAAACAAACATTTAAGCTTATCATACAAAAGTTTGTCCCTGTTGGGAATTGAACTCTAACCCCATCGATTGCGTAGTCAGGGTCGCTACTACTCGAGCAACGGGACGGTATGTATATATTAATACGTAAGGGGATGTTTTATACTATTAATCGTCAGCACTTGCTGAAACTGCAAAAAAAAGAATTGATGTAACCCTAAAATTAGCAATTTATTTGCTTGTTATATGAGTGTTAGTCAACAATATAATAGTAATACATGGAAATATAATATATCTAAACCTTCAAATATGTTTAATAAACCCCGAACCCAGAAACATAAAAATCTATGCTCATTACATCACATATATGTTTATAAACCATACATTGTATGTAAGGCGTTACGAGACGAAAAATTGATTTTACCCAAATTAATTATTAAAGTTCATAAATCCCGCTGCATTGTTCCAAGCTCCCTACAATCACCCAAGAAGATACCATCTTTCACTCTGCCAGGCAGTTCGTAAAAAGCGAAATATCGCCTATAGTATAGGTCCTATACGTGTCTCTACCACCGTGACTACTGGGTGGTAGAGTTCTGCAACATTTCGCAAGCACCATTAACAGCTTTGGTGTCTATTGACGGTGGTTGTCTCTTTCTATCAAAAGCCATCTGCTTGTTTGCCATGTTATAACATTAAAAAAGCTATCCCTGTCGGAGACTCAACCTTCAGGTGTATACGTTAACCACTAGAGCGATGACGTGGAAGGAAACTGAAAATATTTTATAGATTCAGGCGTTACTTTCCGGAAATCCATTTTCAGATGAAGACAACCAGTTATTTTGCAAATTTTCAAAAATTTGTTGATAAGTGTCGTGTAAAGTGAGGTGGATGAGGGTGCGTAAACTGTGCCGCTGGGGTCTTCATTATTTTTCAGATCTACGGTAAGTTTGTTCCGTTTCTTACACCGCTTTTGTTTTTCTTTTCAGTGACATCTCAAAGGTATATTTAAAAGTTTGCGGAAATTAACAAAATAACTAGTTTTCTTTGTCTTAGGAAATTTAAAGTTTTTTTATGTTAGTTGGATTGGCAAACTGGCAGACGTGCCACCTGATGGTAAAAGGACGACGTCGCCAATAAATAACCTAGAACTAGCTCAGGTAACTCGTTTATATGTTACCTGTGCTAAGACATAAGATGTTACGTCTCGGTGCCAGTAATTACACTGCCTGTCTTGCCCTTCTCTCCGAAACACGGCAAAACTGCTTCATGGGAGAAACAAGCAAGATGGTGGTACCCAGGCAGCCGGGAGCGCGACACAGCGCATCCCTCCCACCGGTAAAAATTTTAAAAATTAAATAAAGAAAATATTTGGACACTACTAAATTTGAATTTGAATCCCCTGCCTCAGATCAACCAACTGAGCTAGGTTTTTGCTTGGTTCCACGTGGACAAATTCTTCTTTGCTTTGTTCCGTCGATTGTACTGCTAGATATATATGATTAAATAATCACAAAGCAAAGAAAATTTAGCCACATTGAGCTAAGTGACACGTGGCTCAGTTGGTAAGAGCGCGCCGACAAATTTTTTGTTAAGTACTTAAAGTTTTCCTTAGTACGGAAAAAGGTACGGTAACCGCAATCTCTTTCACATAAACAAAAGACGTTACTTCCTTTTGAGTAGTTGGTTAAAAAAGTAGGCTTTTACCCTTTCACACACAAAAAAATCGGACTGGTTCAATTTGCGAGTTCGAACAAACAAAAATTTCTCGGAATTATTATATTATTCCAAAAAAACAAAACAAGGAGTTTTAAGGGTAGCACAAAAACACGTCACAGATGTTTCGCGAATGATTTATTTATTGACGTGAATTTTTTTCAGGTTTCCCAACTTTCTGTTCAATATGCTTGTTTATGAAGCCATAAATCATATATGTTATCGATTGTAAAGCTAAACTTGTCATATAAATGTCGTTGAATATAATAAAATAGCGATCGCCTGTGGCCGAAATTCGACCATAGAGTAAACAATAAAATCTTTTTTTAGTTTGACAACTGACTTTTGCCGTAAAGAAAATAGTACTTATACATGTGTATATATTATCATTATTTTTGTGTTATAGCAATCACCCCGTGCTTGGGAAAACTGGAAAAACTTTAAAAACAACAAAGAAAAATATCGACACGCAGAGATTGAACCTGCGACCGTCTCCCTAAAGCCGGGACGCTCTACCACTGAGCTAGTGTCGACAGGCATTGATATATGATTGATAACATCGATTGTACTGATCGTTAGGTATACATACGTATAATTAGTCAAATGGGTTCATCGTTACAGATGAAATTCACATTTATAATTTTGATCAGTACTCTCGTATTCTTAATTTTTTTTTATAGCACTCACCCCGTGCTTGGGAAAACTGGAAAATCTTAAAAAACAACAACGAAAAATATCAACACGCAGGATTTGAGCCTGCGACCGTCTCACTAAAGCCGGACGTTCTATCGCTGAGGTAATGTCGATAGGCTCGGCGTGGCGAAATTCTTCTTTGCTATATGATCGATACCGTCGATTGTACTAATCGCTAGGTATAGGTACATAAGTATAACTAGTTAAATGAGTTCATCGTTATAGTTTTCCCAGATGTTACAGATGAAATTCACATTTATAATTTTGATCAGTACTTTCGTGTTTCTAATTATATTTTTGTGTTATAGCACTCACCCCGTGCTTGGGAAAACTATAACGATGAACTCATTTAACTAGTTATACGTATGTATACCTAGCGATCAGTACAATCGACGTTATCGATGATATAGCAAAGAAGAATTTCACCACGTTGAGCCTGTCGACACTAGCTCAGCAGTAGGGCGTCCGGGCGGAATAGGTAAGGCGGTGGTACCAGATCCGGGCGAGACAATGCAGAACTTTACCACCTAGTAGCCACGTTGGTAGTGACTCGATAGCCAATCGGTCGCCTTTTACGACCTATTCTACAAAGGAGGCCGGGACCAACACGGGCCGTGTTGGTCCCGGTCTGTGGGCTAATGTCGGTATTGACCCAATGAGGTCCCAGTTTCTTGGTCTCGGTTCTTGCAATTCAAAATTGTGTTTTTTTTTGTTTTCTGATAAAAATAATGTTGCCCGGAATTTGATGTGTTCGGTTGACGATAGGCTTGCCCCTATCACATTGTGGGACTAAGTATCTTCGACTAATCGTGGATGCACTGGTGTACTTGTGCCTACCTCTTCGGGGATATAGGCGTGAAGATACTTCTTCCAGTGATATTTATTATTGTAGGCTTTGTGTATTGTATATATGAGCTCAAAGATAATTTAAGTACCGTTGGCAAGAACATTGTTCAATTTAAAAGGTTGGTAATTAAATAATAATTTAAACGTAGTAAAACTGCGAATAATCAACTTACCATTTTCTGTATCCCGGTACCCAGATCTTTACCAAAGTGAAATGAGACCATCTGGGAAATATACCCTTAGAATCAAATTATTTTTTCAATTCAAACATTTTCTAAATCTTCGTCTTTATGGAAGAGGGCAAATGAGCAGGAGGTACACCTCCTGCTGTTACATTTGATGTTAAGTGATCACCGCCATCCATGGATATCCGTAATATCTGAGGTCTTGAAGTTGCGTTGCCGAACTTTTAAAAATGAGTAAGCTCTATTCTTGAAGGTCTTTGAGTATTTGGTGAATAAATACATATATCATTATATACATTTAAATTATATACATTCAAATTATATCCATTTAAATTATATCCATTTAAATTATATTTAATTTATTATATACATTTAAATTATATACATATAGGATTCTGTCGATTTTAGAACCTTCACCTTATTGGAAAGTTGGTTGGAAATATTTTTTAACTTGAACCAAATCGTTCAAGGGGTTGCTAAGATATATGTAGAGTCTGTACATCACATATGTGTGATGAGTATCGATGTTTGTATTTCTGAGTTAAGGTGTCCTTTTTTACATCATAAGACAGCAGACAAGTAGAGGCTCTCCTGATAGAAAGAGAAACCATCGCCTGTAGACACCATAGATGTTAATGATGCGGTGCTGTGTTGCGGGATGGAAATGCCACATGCATAAGTCTACCAACTACTATACCCTCCAAACCAGAGTGCTAAGTGTGAGTTTTTCTTTTCGCATTCGATCGTGAGCGCGTTTCGAGTTTACTAGGAATTTGTATATGATTTGTACAGAGCCACCTAGTGGTAAACTGGTTTCTCACGTTTACCACTAGGTGGCGCTGTACAAATCACATACAAATTCGTAGTAAACTCCAAACGCGCTCACGATCGAATGCAAAATGAAAAACTCACACTTAGCACTCTGAACACGAAAACGACAAGCATTGACGCTATTGAAGCAGGAATAGGTAAGGCGGTATCAAATACCTGGGCTTGCCAAATGCGGAATCCTATCACCTTGTAGTCACGATGGTAGTGTGATAGAAGTCTATTCTTCTAAGGAGTTCGGACCAATACGGGGAAAATGTTTATTAAATACTAGCTGTTGCCAGCGACTTCGTCCGCGCGGACTTCGTTTACTCCGCACAGCTCCTCCCCGTAGGTGATAGCGTGATAATATGTAGCCTATATGTTGACCCGACCTGTTAGTAATATTCATGCAAATTTGAAGTAAATCCATGCAGTACTTTTTGAGTTTACCCCGGACATACATACAGACAAACTGACAAAAATTCTAAAAACTATATTTTTGGCTTCGATATCGATTGTAGATTACGCCCCAAGTATTCTTTAAAAAAATAACCAATGTACAGTTTTGAATTTCCTACGATTTTATTATATGAATAAATATTTCAGTACTAGCTGACTCGCGCGGCTTCGCCCGCAATAAAGTTTTTTCTACAAATTTCATTGCTTATTTCAGCCCCTAAGGGGTTGATTATTGAGAAAAAATAGGCTATGTTTGACCCAGGAACTTCAACTATTATAATCATGCCAAATTGCATGAAAATCGGTCCAGCGGCTTAGCCGTGACATTGTAACAGACAGACAGACTGACAGACAGACTTTCTCATTTATAATATTAGTATGGATATATCGCTGCCCTAGTTTAATAATAAGACATCTTGGAAAAACCAGAAAATGAGAAAAGTATTGATTCGTGTGAAAAATTTTCAGTTTTATGTGGGTAATTAATGAGATATGTTGAAAACTTAAACTAAGTATCTAATTTAAATGATTCATTAAAATATTTTTATGTGTATTTTCATCCAGTAACGGTCAACATTCAGTATTGAACTGAGGATAACTCAAAACATGTCTTACTATTGCACTAGGACAGCGATATGTACTAGCGGACCCACGCAGTTTCGCCCGCAAGTAGATTATTATGGCTTCAATTTAGTTTTTTTTATATACTTACTCACCCCCTTAGGAGTTGGTTTTTTAAATAAGTAAGACTATGTTGAAACCCAAATTTACAAATATGTGCTAAGTTTTATCAAAATCGGTTCAGAGGCTTAGCCGTGAAAGAGTAACAGACAGACAGACTCGCATAGTATGGAAGTACGCAAAAATAAGTAACAAATAATTGAAAAAAGCAGACTATGGTTATCCCAAGACCTTAAAGTATCGCTGTATAAAATTTCATCATAATTGACTTAGCAGTTTCGAATCATCACATACAGGCAGATAAAGTTTCTTTCGCGTTTATAATATTATTATGGATTTGGATTTCTATGACTTGCACTCATGTCACAAGTAAATTTTTATTATTATTTATTATATTGGATAGATCTATATGTTTAATTTACTACTACACTATATTCACTATTATATGTTAGGATATTTTTAATAACTGTGTGTAAATGCATATAATTTATTACGTAAATACATTTACAAATATTTTAATAATAACAGATGTTTAAATTTTAACGGTAAAGCCGTTAAAATTTAAACTAAACCGCGCCAATTATCACCTGAGTGCTAGGTGTGAGTTTTTCTTTTCGCATTCGATCGTGAGCGCGTTTCGAGTTTACTAGGAATTTGTATGTGATTTGTACAGCGCCACCTAGTGGTAAACTGGTTTTTCACGTTTACCACTAGGTGGCGCTGTACAAATCACATACAAATTCCTAGTAAACTCCAAACGCCCTCACGATCGAATGCGAAAAGAAAAACTCACACTTAACACTCTGTTGGTGGCGTGATTAGAATCCCGCCTTAACCTAACGGTTGGCGGGGGTAAGACATTCATTTTTATCATTCTATATCGGACAGTCCACGAGAACGGTTCTATATTTGATACTTATCGAAATATTAAGTCGTTATGTTGAATGTAATGTAATGCAATGGATAAGAATATGTGATTATGTTGAAATGATCGAAAACTACTTAAAATGAGAATTGAGAATAATCGCATGTAAATGGAGGATGTTATATATAAGAATCAATGTAATAAATGATGATTCAACACTGTTTTTTTCTGGACTAAAAGTCAAAATATATTATATTATATCCTATCATTTGTACGTCCATCCATTTTACCTACAATACCTATTCGAATACATCACTGGTACAAATTGGAAATTAATGAGATTGCAATATTGTCGTTACAAATCATATTAATATCTCGATTATCTGAATAATATAATATGTAGTATTATTGACTGCCAGGTTGGTCATATGGTTAGCGACAATGAATAAATAATGGGGGCTAGAGTTCGATTCCCGACAAGAACAAACAATAAGTGTGATAAGCATAAATGTTTGTGTTTTTGGGTTTGGGTGTATATTAAATACATTTTAGTATTCCATATATGTAATTGTATTTCTATGTATTAAGTATCGTTGACTAACACCCATATAACAAGCAAATGATTTGCTTTCTTAAGATACTGTGTTGTAATTTTTCCAGCGATATCTATATATTATTTATTAATTTACTTGCGTCTTATTCGCAAGCTCAAAAAAATTACTTTCTTTTATTTATTCGGTTAAAAAACTAGTTTATATTGCTTATTAATAATGTAGCTTTCCATAGGTGAAAGAATTTTTAAATTCGGTTTGATAGCTTTTTCTATATCATAAGATAGCAAACAAACATGGCTCTCCTGATGGAAAGAGAAATCATCGCCTATAAACACCAATGATGCGTTGCTATCCGTGTGGCGGGATTTCAATTCCACATGCTGCCTTACCTTTCAAATTGGACTGTGCTTGCTCCAGTCCAGGGCACACGCGAACCGAGTGTCACATGTTACGATCCTTCCAGAATTTTCTCACTTCCTCCACATTCATAACTCTCTTGCAAAGACTCTTGACACCACCTTCTGACACTACTCGAACACGGACATCTCAGTTTTTTATATCATAAAGTATCTTCACGCCCGTATCCCCGAAAGGGTAGGCAGAGGTACAACAAGTGCACCCACGATTAGCCGAAGATACTTGATCCCAATATGTGATAGGTGGCAAGCCTATCGCCAACCGGGCACTTTCCAATCCCGGGCAATGTTGTTTTTATCAGAAAACTAAAAAAACACATTTCTGAATTGCCCGACCCAGGAATCGAACCCGGGACCTCTGTGATCAACTCCGAGACCGGACCACTACACCACAGAGGCGATTATATCATAAGATAGCAAATAATTAGATGGGTCTCCTGATGGAAAGAGTCACCCATCGCCTATAGACACCAAAGATGTTATGGTGCGTTGCTATCTTGTGGCGAGGTCTAATGCCACATCTTACTTCCATACAACAGTGTTGGAATAAAGAAGTGATTCTACAGGGCAACACGGGCATCCTGACTCAAAACTGAGCTTTTAAGTAATTTCCATTCGCTCTGTTCCCTGCACCCCTTCCATACATTTGTACCTGTGGTGTATACCTTCCATTTTTTTTATTTACATTCCCTCCATCCATAAAAGTATAGACTATCTGCCATTCCGCCAGGCAGTTCGTAAAAATCGACTAATTGGCTATACGCGTCCACGTGTCACTACCATCATGACTACTAGGTGGTAGATTTTCTAACGTCTCGCCTGGGCTTGGTAGCACCGCCTTATACAGACTGACTGGGGAGTTACCTTCGATACTTCTGGAGAGTATTCGGTACTCGATTCTCGTTAAAATGAAATAATAAAATTAGAATCTTATTTTTTTACTAACATTTCTCTAAAAATAAATGAAATGTGGATTTTATACTCTCTAAGAACGTCACGCTAGTCGACATCAAGGACACGCCGCCGCCACCCCCCGCCCTCAACATTATTACCTGCACGACACGTGCGACCGCGCGGTGTTCAAGTGTGGCGCAGGTAAATATAGGATTCTCGGTGTACTGTTTACTATCAAGTATTTTAATATTTATTTTTAATGTTATTTTTTCTCATCATATATGATCGCCAACTATCACGTCCTTAAATATTGAAGATAGCTCACTAATCAGTCTGTATATTACTGCCGCAATTTCAGTATTAGTAACTGTTGTGCTCCAGTTTGGATGATGAGGTAGCCGGTAAACTATGCCTGGAACAACGGCAGTTGGTCTTATCTCCAAAAGAGCCTGGAAAATCTCGGCAGAAAACATATACAAAGATAGATACGATTTAGAAAATGCATTACGCCGAATATAAAGTGTCGTCATTATATAATATGCATCACATTTACCGCCACCGTTAACAAGTTCAAATTACTTGTTATATAGATTTTACACTTTCAATCGTCGGCACTTGGTGAAATTCCATTATTTTTAGTTGAAACTAGTTAACAACACACTTGTACTTTTATTTCACTTTAATTATACACTAAATTATTTAATTTTATCTACCTGTTTCGCTTTTTAAACATCTTCAGTACGTAATATTCTTTACTGACATTTTAGTTTTAGATACCATATAAACAAAGTATTAAAAAAAAGAAATTTTTCAAAAATTAAATAATTTAGTGTATAATTATAGTGAAATAAAAGTGTGTTGTTAACTAGTTTCAACTAAAAATACTTGTTATGTATAGTTTATTTAGAACGAAAATCCTTTTTTCTTATCACATAAAAAATCAGGTTTGTTAGGATGCTTATAAGTCCCATACCTGCAAAAAGGCGGCCGAGCAGCGGGGCTCCATCGTCCGCCGCCGACACCGGAGTTTATAGTTGACATTGATGCAATTTATGCCATCAACAATTTGCCTTCGACATTTTATATTCAGGGTTTACGTTTATAAAATGACAACATAGTCTATAAAGACTATATACAAATTGACTGCGTTATATACTTAGTAAACCTCAACAAAATTAAGGTAGTCATTTCAAAAATTAAGTCACCGCGCGATGCGCTAACTAAAGTAGTTTCTAGTTCGGCAACAATAATTCTAAACAAGCTATAAATAAATAAATATTCACGTGACAAATTACATTCACTGATCTAATCCCAAAGTAAGAAAATTATTTGCTTGTGTTGTGTGTTAGTCAACGATACTAATACATAGAAATACAAATATAAATACTAGAATATATTTATTAAACACCCAAACCCGGAAATACAAACATTAATGATTATCACACAAATGCTTGTCCCAGTCGGGGATTGTACCCGAGTCCCGTCGATTGCGTGGTCAGGGTCGCTAACCACTCAACCAACGGGGCGGTCACTTTCTTTTTTTTTTAATGTCATAAGATAGCAAACAAGCAGATGGGTCTCCTGATGGAAAGAGTCAACCATCGCCTATAGACACCAAAGATGTTAATGGTGCGTTGCTATCTTGTGGCGAGGTCTAATGCCACATGCATAAGTTTACCGGCTACCTTACCCTCCAAACCGGAACACGACAGTGACAAGCGCTGACGTTATTGCGGCAGGAATAGGTAAGGCGGTGGTACCAGACCCGGGCGAGACAATGCAGAACTCTACCACCTAGTAGCCACGATGGTAGTGACTCGATAGCCAATCGGTCGCCTTTTACGACCTGCCTGGCAGAACGGCAGTTGGCCTATTCTACAAAGGAGGCCGGGACCAACACGGCGAAAACTACTACTCACTATAGTCATATTATTCTTTCAACCGACAAAAACTGAGGTCATAAGTTAGACATGTATGTAGTATTGTTGGAGTTGGATAATATTGATTAACTAACTGTGCACGCGACTTCGTCCGCGTGGGAAAAATAATAAAATAAAATTAGCTTAAGTTACTCCTTATTACATCAGCTATTCGCCTGTGAAAGTCCCGTCAAAATCGGCCCAGCCGTATGGGATGTTTCCTATCCTTATTTTTTAAAAAATATTTTCATGACAAATTAAAAAAAAAAAATTTTTCCTGTGACAAATATAGAAAAAAACTAAAAATTTATGTTTCCTACCCTTATTTTTTACTAAATATTTTCATGGCAAATAAAAAGGAAGTTTTTTTAATTGAATACCTGGAACAGAATAAAGGAACTAACATTTTCCTTTCTTTCGGCCCAGCCAATTGAAGTTAGTAAATTAGTGTCCCGTTTTGAGTAGATAAATAAATGGTCAGGTTAGGTAATATGTTCCAACTTAGGGTATAGTCTGGTTCAGTAGTTTTTGAGATATGAGAGTTAAAAGATATTTTTAGATTCGGTTTAATTTTTTAAATTACAGCTCTATAGTTTTATGTGTTTCTATTCCTTCATCTAACTACCCCTTCCCCCTCCCTCTCCTTGACGCGGGGCGGAATTAAATAAACCATTTCCTTAGCTTTATTGTTTACCAAACAACAAAACAAGAAGTTTTGACGGTAACATAAAAACATATTACAGATGTTCCGTGAATGATTTATATATTGGCGTCCAATTTCCTGAAGTTACCAAAGTTTTTATTCAAAAGGCTTATTTGTGTTGCCATAAATCAATCAAGCTATCGGCCTACTAAGTAATATCGATACGGAAATCTACCTAGTTTAATTTTAACGATTCAATTATAAAATCGATTCCATTTACATCGGATCGCCCCGTTGGTCGTCGATTAGCAAACCTTATTACGGATCGATGGGGCTCGGGTTTAATTACCGACGGAGACAAACATTTGTTTCTTGGTTTGGGCCTTACCTACCTATGTATACAGGGTTACCTCAAAAACTCCAGCAACCTCGCAGGATTTGGTAGCTAACATCATATACAACAACATTTGTTCTACGACTTTTAATAATTTGTTGGATAATGGATTTCATACAAAAATTAATATGAATTAAATTTTTCGCTTGAACGTTCTTAACTCTACGTGTATCGCAAAAATTAGGTAAACAAACCTGTGCGAGTCACAGAGTGCGAGTGGCGGCGCGGCGGGGGCGGCCCGTGGCGCTCTCGCCATTGCTATGTTTGTTGCAAGTGTTAAAAGTGTTAAGCCCCGTTTTCACTTTGATTAGTACGAGTGTGAGTGTATAATGCAGGTGCTTAGTATAGAGCCAAAAATCCGTGAAGATAGTCGTGGTCAGTGCGAGTGATTCGTAATTAGCGTAGTAAATGTGAATAGATGCTGATTACTTGTCACTCGCAAGATCAACGGCTGTCTTCACGTATTTTTATCTTTATACTAAGCACCTGCATTAAACACTCACACTCGTACTAATCAACGTGAAAACGGGGCTTTACTATTATTACTACTAGCAGCGCATCCGAATGAAGAGTTAGAAATGTCACGACACGACAATGAAAATTTAAAAAATCGTTTTTATTTAATGTATTGTGTTATGTCAAAAGTCATAGAACACATGTTGTTACTTATAATGTTAGGTATCTAGTCCTGCGAGGTTGCTGGTGTTTTAGAGGTAATACTGTATATAGCAGTGTGCAGCCCAATGGATTATAACATTTTATGGCGAGTCCCGCGGGATCACCTAATTTATTCGTGATATAGAGTAGCCTATATGGTATTCCAAGTCATCATCTACCTATGTGCTAAATTTCATCCAAATCTATTCAGTAGTTTTTGTGTGATTGAATAACAAACACCCACCCATCCATCCAAACATCTAAATTTTCGCATTTATTATATCTATATATTAATACGTTAAGGAAAAATATTGTATCCCTTTTAAAGACCTTGATGATGGAGTATTAAATTTCGCACAGTTAAAAAAAGAAATCTAATATTTTTAAATAAAATGCATTAAAATACATTAAATTGATAAAAGTAAACATTATACTCATTACATTCATGTGACATATATGATTATATACATGTATAATAAATATTTTATTTGCGGCTAAAATTTGTTATCAAACCAAGGAACTTATATACGATAACTGGGATTGTTACGATGCAATATTTGAAATATAAAAATGTACTTTATTTCGTTACCAATAAAGTTGACAATTGTTTCTTACTTAACAGAGGGGAAAAACGTTCTGAGCAAGACAACGACAAGAGTGGATGTTGTCCCTTTCTTGCAATTGCCAGTGTAAATAAAACTATCTGATGGTAGATTTTTCATATCCGGTAATAGTTAAATCTCTTTTATTCATACACGTCGATAAATACATTAGCATAAAATGTATTGTAATTAACATAGTGAGTTCTAAAATGTGCTTATTTTAATTATTACGTAATTACTTATGCAATGCAAAAACTGTTTCTCAAATTAGTAGAATTACTTCGTAGTAATTTGCAAAATACGCATGGCCGCAATTATATATGGCGACTGGCGCTTTATTTAAAAGAAAGAGACACACTCCACCCAAGTCGTGGTACTCTTCGGAACGATTTTGAAGCGCGTGTGAACATTCTGGATAGAATTTACACTTCCTTGTATCAAACTTAAAAGAGATTTCATGTTTAGTCTTTGGTCAAATTTTAGCCACAGACTATTGCTAGTTAAGTTTTTGGTCAAATTTCAACCACAGACTATTACACTATAGATATACACTATAGATATGTATTAATATTGTTACGTGCTTCGCGTTTGTAACTGTGTAATCAAACAACCACTTATAATAAAACCTTACTACGGCTCATAAAAAAAATATATTTACACCACAAATATATAACATACCATAATGCAATACGTAAATACACTATACACACTAGTCACAATTACTGTACCAACACTAAACTTAACCGACTACTCTGGACGAAAACATGCCTCTTATTTACTCACACTGGTCACCCGTACTATTGTTTCCGTTCGCTGTATAAAAACTGCACTCCATATTTTGTTAACATATCCTTATTTGTACCTAGGGTAAAGTTCGACATTATTCCCGAATGTTTTAATGTAAACAAGTCTTAGTACACGCTGTTTTCACCTTTACGCTCTCAGTGACAAGGTGAATTATGGCATAACTATTCGGCTAACGTCACTAGCAAATAATTTCCTTAATTTGGGGTTTGATGAATTTATGTTATTTTTTCACCGATGGTGTTTTAATTATTTATATATCTATCTTTCCTACTACATGAATTTGTAGTGAACATGTATATTTATCATTTTTGTCAAATTTCATGATAAAAATTCACATGAAAAATGTTTGTTTGTCTGTATGTCCCATTATAATTCTAGAAAAGAGCTTATTTTCCACTCTTTACGAATATAGTAATTTCAAAACTGTACACTTTTTTATAGAAAATATAATATAATGTTAAAGATTTTTTGTAAGTATGAAATTAATCAAAACTTCATAACTTGCGTTTAATTTATAAATTCTAAGAAATTACTACATATAACATACAAGTACTTAAACATATAAACACGACCGGATTTGAAGCTGCAACCTTGCCGCAGGCTGGCACGCTGTATTCGACTGGGCCACGTATCGCTTACTTTATTTATTCATCGATCACAAAGCGAAGAAGAATTTCGCCACTTTGAATCAAGCGACAGGTGGTTCAGTTGGATAGAGCTTGATAGCCAGAAACAGGTCGCAGGTAACTTTGGGGTTAGATCGCTGGGTTTAGATGAATTATTCGTGTAATTTGCCCTGCAATATTTATTTTTTACCGTCTTTACTTTTGTATTTACTTTTTTTTTATTTATTTACAATAACAACTAACGTCGCGGTATTTCCTTATCCTTTAGTTCTACAAATTTAAATCACCAACCTATTATTTACAAAATATAATTGTCCACGATTTATAGTGTAATGTACAACGTTGATAAAAGCGAGAGGCTTTAATTAAGACTTCGAGACTATTAAAAAAATTACGAGAAGTATACGAATAATTTTTTTACAAAGAAATTAAATAGCTTAATACCTAGGTCACACTATAAGTTTTGCGTAACTTAAAAAAACAACATGTTATAACCAAAGTATTAAGTTTATTGCTTTTCAAAATAATCTCCATTACATTGTAAATATTTTTTCATGCGATCGAACCATTTTTTAAAACAGGAGGACCACAGATCTGAAGGCATGTTTTCTACGTGCTGATTGAACGCTGTCACTGCCTCTTCGGAGTTGGTAAAAGTAAAACCTCTCATCAAATATTTGATTTTGGGAAAAATACAGAAATCACGGGGTGCTAGGTCAGGGCTATGTGCAGAATGAGTGACGAGATGTACTTTTTCGGAAGCTAAAAGTGACTTTGTTTTGTTGGCCGTTTGTGAAGAAGCGTTATTTTGGTGTAAGAGAATGCGGCTTTTGGGTCGTTTTTCGCGAACTTTTTCCGATACCCTGAGTAAACAAATGTTAGAATACCACTCGACATTCTCTCTTCTTCTTCGACATTCTCTCAACACTCTTTTGATCTTCAACTGGAATTGTATAGATGGGACCCGTAGCTAAGAAAAAAAAACGCGATCATTTTTTACCAACGTTTCTCGCCTGTCTTACTTTTGTTGGCCTGCTCTCATTTTCAAACACTCATTCACAAGATTGCTGTTTTTTTCGGATTCAAAACAATAAATCCACGTTTCGTCTCCTGTGACAATGTCATAAACAGCATTATAATGTCCGTGATACGACCACGGACATTATAATGCTGTTTATGTTGTATCTGTATATGTATATATGTATGTTTATGTACTAATCCCCAACAGTCCTCAAATTGTGTCATAGGTAATTCGGGGGTTTCCTTCAATTAACTGCTTAACAGTAGCCACATTATTTTCATTGACGGCAGTTGAAGGCCGCCCTCCACGAAATTCGTCATGTAAAAGAAACTCGACCTCTCTCAAATTCAGCAAACCATCGCCTCACGGTGCTCAAACAAGGTGCTTCTCTCCCAAAAGCATTTTGAAGACGAGCGGAACAGTCTTGCGGAGAAAGAGAACTTTTAATATCATAAAAAATCATCGCTCTAACATCTTTTCGACTTAATTCCATTTTCGTTGCGTACTTTAATGTGTTGCGTTTAAACTTTGATGTGTGATAAAAAAACAATTAACAAATCCTTTCCCGCCAATTGCTTTTTTTTCATTACTAAGAAGGTTGCAATGTTTTAAAAATATAACATTCGAAATTCAAATAGTTCCAATTAGCTAGAAGTGCAAAACTTTTAGTGTGCCCCATGTTAATATGTAAACTTCCTTTATAAAGATTTGGACTGACCTGCCGTGACCTGCGTAACAAAACGGCAACATCGCATTTGTATTTCATGTTTTGTGCGGCGGGCTCACATACCTACACACTGGAGCGGCCGGAACTAAGAAAAAATTTAAAAAATCCTGTGATTAAACTACTGCTTAAATTGATCTAATTTTTCTTCTATAGCCTGGTAATGATATACGAAATATGTGGTTTTATTTAATGCCTCTCGCTTTTATCAACGTTCTATATTTAAAATGATCTTGCAAGAAAGTGGGATCTTACACAAGAGCTCATAAAACGTTGCCAGTATGATAATTAATTAAAGTTTAGTGACGTTGTTCCTTTATTCAATTTTAAAGTTTGTAAACCATGAAACGACAGTGCTTGTGGACCTTTGCCTCTTGTAGAAAATTTTCTCAACGCAACAAGTTAGGATCGAGTTAGTTTTCGGGTTTCACGTTTGGTCTAGGTAACAGGCGTGTATTTTAGACTTCATTTATGATAATAAACACCGTTACTAAATAACACCAAAACATTTATTACATTTAAGGCTTCCCACTAACACAAATTCGAAAATTTGTATGTGTGTATATATTTATAACATACTAGACTAGATGACCCGCGCACCTTCGCTCGCGAGTAGATTAACATGTCGTCAAGATAGCTTTTAATACAAATTTTATCCCCTATTCCAACCCTTTAAGGGATGATTTTTTTTTAAATAATAGCCTAATTTTGACCCCGGCTCTTCAACTACTTCCATGCCAAATTTCATGAAAATCGGTCCAGCGGTTTAGCCATGAAAGCGTAACAGACAGACAGACAGACAGACAGACAGTCAGACAGACTTTCGCATTAATAATAAAAAGTATAGATGGATATGGATATGGATCTACACTAAATCATCTGGGTGAATTTAGATGAAAATTTTGTGTACTGACAGCATGTTCCTAGATTATTTATTTATTACTAACTGTTACCCGCGGCTTTGCTCGCGTATATTTCATGAGGATCCCTATTTTTTCTTGTATTAAATATAGCGTATGTTCATCAAGGATAATGTAGTATTCTAATGGTAAAAGAATTTTTTAAATCAGTCCAGTAGTTTCGGGGTCTATTCAATTCAAACAAGCAATCAAATCTTTCCCCTTTATGATATTAGTATAGATTAGTGTTAGACTAATTTCAACACTAAGGGTGGCTTGCACCAAAATGCTTAAATGCATTTAGTCCCTTAGACATGTTTAGCGAATGCCAAAATGACTTAAATGCTGTCACTTTAAACGTATTTAGTGACTTAAAATGATTTAAGCATTTTGGTGCAAGCTGCCCTAAATGTAATCCACACTTAAGAAAAACTCTATGTTAACGTGTATTTATATAATTTTTTAAACACTTATACTGTTCCACTTGGTTTTCATTTATTAACACGAACCGATTTTGTTTTAACGCATAATCAGCACAAAAAATCAACATTATTGTTGAGATTTGTTGCCTTGATGATGCGTTAAAACGTACTACCATTAGGAGGTATGTGAAGTAGGAAAACATATCCAGTTTTCCTCCTTCTTCAAAAAGAGATAGCAAATTGGTAAAAAAAATAAAATTGCTATGCAATGAGACTTTTATAATCAGGTTAAACCTGATTGCTATAGCACCACGGAAGTTCAGAAATTGAGGACCTACTAACTAACTAGTATGACAAAATTAATTGACGGCATTGAAGACCCCACGTAATCCTACAAGGTCTGAGTAGTAAATTATACCGGATATACAACGAATACTATTAAGCATTTGTGTTAGTTTTGCCAGAGATCACACTCCCAAAGAACGTGATGTGCAGTTTTATTTTGATAGAAAATAAGCAGATTGGCTATCTAGATGGAAAGAGCATCCATTGCCTATAGACAACGAAGATGTTAGTGGTGGGTTATTATCTGTGTGGCGGGATGACAGTGCCAAATGTATAAGTCTACTGCCTACCTTACCCTCTAAACTGGAACACTATAATGATAAGAATTGATGCTATTGCGTAGGACTAGGTAAGGGGGTGGTACCAAATACCCGGGTGAGACGTTGCGGAACTCTACCACCAAGTAGTCATAATCATAGTGACACGTATAACTAGTCACCTTTTACGACCTGCCTGGTAGAACGGCAGTTTATATATTCTCCAAAGGAGCCTGGACCAACATAAGGAAAAATTGTTCATATTTACAAGGCAAATATGCTTGTAACTTAATCCAAAATATAATACTGCAGCATGACGCCGCTGCCACAAACTCTACATCCGCTCCAAGACCTAGTACAGACAGAGTTCGCCACCGCCTGCAGATTATGGGACAGTGAGATGTCTCGTCTACTATGTTTAATCCATAATATTATTCATACCAGTGATCGCCTTTGGTCGAAATTCGGTAATTAACTAAGCAATAAAATCTCTTCTAAGTGTAACAAGAGGCTTTAGTCTTCTATACAGGCGATTGGCGATAAGATATATATATATATATATATATATACATATATATATATATATATATATATATATATATATATATATACATATATATATATATATATATATATATATATATATATATATATATATATATATATATATATATATATATATATATATATATATATATATATATATATATATATATATATATATATATATATATATATATATATATATATATATATATCTTATCGCCAATCGCCTGTATAGAAGACTAAAGCCTCTTGTTACACTTAGAAGAGATTTTATTGCTATTACATATTGAAAAAAAAATTTCCACCAAGTTAGAGCTCTTAATTCGAGTTTGAAGTGCTTGCCGTTTTAATTTGTTTTTTTCCCATTAGAAATGTGAATTTTTATTTTTTTTCAAATTTCTAATGCTTGGACACATTTAATGAATGAATAAAGTTTTTTGGTACATGTTAGGAATTCTTTTCTATAATTTTGAACAGTTAATAATAGGCATTGTTTTTTATCTTCGTCGTATGTGCCAAACTCATTGAATTTTTCAATGAGCGCAACACATCGCTCGGCTGTGTCGTTTACAACTTTTACAGAGCTTTCATTTAAAGTTTATAAAATAACAATTCATTTAACAGACCAAAGCAGGCGACATTAAAATTGACGAAAAGTCATTTAAAGAGCGTGGAATCCTGGATATATTTCAGTAATCAGAATGCCAATATCATTAAATGTGTCCAAGCATTAGAAATTTGAAAAAAAATAAAAATATTTACATGCATTTCTAATGGGAAAAAATCAAATTAAAACGGCAAGCATTTCAAACTCGAATTAAGAGCTCTAACTTGGTGGAAATTTTTTTTTCAATATGTAGAACAAAATTTTGCTTGAGCACCTAAAAAAAAAATGTTTGTCGCAAATGAATCACCCTAATATATATATATATATATATATATATATATATATATATATATATATATATATATATATATAATATCGCCAATCGGACATGTTTTTCCAATCCCAGGCAACGATTTGTCAGAAAACTGAATTATCCGACCCGGGAATCGAACCCAGGGGCCAGGACCTTATGTGGTCAACGCCGACACCGGACCGGACCGGACCAGAATAAAACATCTGCCGTGTTAGCTAAATATACTGTTACATGTTATATATTATGTCAGGGTTTATTAATCAGTTAATTTCCAAACCTACATCACCGCAATAACATATAAGGATAATTTTGTAAAGGTTTATTGTTTGTTGAGGTTAAGTTTCTATATATATATATATATATATATATATATATATATATATATATATATATATATATATATATATATATATATATGTATGTATGTATGTATATATATACATCACCACAGTAATGATATTTATTGAATACTAGCTGACCCGGCAAACGTTGTTCTGCCTTTTTACTATTCTTTTTTTTCTATATTTTCTCACTTTTAGAACCTTCCCTGGACTTCAGCAATTAATTCAAAACCAAAATTAGCCAAATCGGTTTAGCCGTTCTCGAGTTTTGGCAAAACTAACGAACAGGAATTGATTTTTATATATATATATATATATATATATATATATATATATATATATATATATATATATATATATATATATATATATATATATATGTGTAGCTCTCGTTGAGTGTAGTAGTCCGCTGGGATCTTCATTATTTTTCAGACCTTCGGTGAGTTTATTTCGTTTCTTACACCGCTTTTATATGTTTTTCCTTTCAGTGACATCACAAAGTCACACTTATAAGTTCGCGGAAATTTGCAAAATAACTAGTTTTCTTCATCTGAACAATGGAGTTCCGCAAAGTAGCACCTGAATCTATAAAATATAAAAAAGAGATTCTACTGTTTTATCTATGGTCGAATATGGACCACAGGCGATCGCTAGTAGGCAAAGCATAGATATACTACACGTCAGAATTACTCCTTTACTTTTACTACTTGATAGAGATAGCAAATATGTATCGTATGGATATTTTTACGTCATTATGGCGATTACTATGCGTTGTTTTATTTATCTCCCCCGTTAACCTTGAGCTCATTTGAAAGTTTTATTGATAACTGTAACTCAGTATTTGATAGATCTAACATGTATTATTGTATATTTGGAGATTTTAATTTAAGTAGAATAAATTGGAACTTGTTAGATGAATCTAAAGTTTTAGATTTAAATAAATTAGCTAAATGCTTGTTAGATTTTATCGATAGTAATAAGTTAGTTCAGCATAATCGCATTTCTAATGTGTCAGGTAAAATATTGGATCTTGTATTGTCCGACCTTCCTTCTTGTGGAGTCAGGGAGTCCCCTGTAGCCTTATCACTCGTTGATAAACTTCATCCTCCTTTAATAATTTGTGTAGATAACGTTAATAATAACAGCCTTTTATATAACGATCAACTAAATAAACTTAACTATTTTAAGGCAGACTATAATAGGATTCGTGAACACCTAGAGTTAGTGGACTGGCACCAAAAATTTGAGCATTTGCAGGATGTCAACCAAATGGTATCTATTATTTATGACATTATTAATAATACAATCAGAAAATTCGTACCTCAGTGTAAGCCAAAGAATTACAAATATCCCGCTTGGTTTGATGCTAATTTAAAAAGAGCTCTAAAGGAAAAATATAACGTATATTACAGGTTTAAGAAATATAAGAATCCAATGGATAAAATAGAATTAAACTTACTTAGCAAAAGATGCAAAAAATTAGTCTCCAGCTGTTACAATACTTACATTAAATCAATTGAAAGTAAATTTTCAGTTAATCCAAAACTGTTTTGGTCTTTTGTCAAGGCTAAACGCGGTGGAATAAGCAATTACCCTTCTTGTATCAGGGATAAAACAAAATATGCAACTGATGGTAAAGAAATATGTGAAATGTTTGCTGCATCCTTCTCCTCAGCATATACAGTTCCATTGTTGGAGACAAATTTGACTGTTCCTGATTCCTTATCCGCAGTTAGTAATTATAGTGAAATATTAACGATACCTGAAGTTAGTGTAGAATCCGTTAAAAAAAAGTTGAAGTCAGTTGATCGTTATAAAGGGGCAGGGGAGGATGGAATACCGCCTAATTTCGTATTTGAATGCGCTGAGCACCTAGCATCACCTCTTTGTATGATATATAATAAATCTTTAAGTACTGGAGTTTTCCCATTAATGTGGAAAAAGACCAAAGTTGTTCCCATTCCTAAATCTGACAAACCTGATAACGTAACTGATTATAGACCAATTTCAATTTTACCGACTTTTGCAAAAATTTTGGAATCCTTGATTTGCCCTTATTTCCAACGCCACCTAGACCAATACTTAAGTGATAGTCAATTCGGGTTCGTAAAAAAACGGTCAACTGCTACTGCTTTAGTGGACTTTACTGAAAATATTTCCCAAATTGTTGATTCTAATAGTGAAGTTGACGTTATATACACTGATTTTAGTAAAGCCTTTGACCGTGTACCTCACAATTTATTGATACGGAAATTGACTTGGTACGGTATATCTGGATCGCTAATTAAATGGGCGAGTTCTTATCTAAGTAATCGCACATTCACAGTTGTTGTTAATGGTTATAAATCTGAATACTATTCCATAACTTCTGGTGTTCCTCAAGGATCACATTTGGGCCCTATATGGTTCAATTATTTTATTAATGATATAAACTCATGCTTTTCATCTGCTGAACCATTTATGTATGCAGATGATTTGAAATTCATGAAGGAAATTAAAACGGAAAAAGATGTTTCCTTGCTTCAGTTCGAATTAACGAAATTGGACGAGTGGTGTAAGGTTAATGGAATGCTTTTAAATTTTGATAAATGCTCTCACGTTAAATTCACTCGAAAGCTGAATCCACTAAACCATGACTACTATATTGGGCAAAATAAAATACGCAGGTTAGAAGAAATCAAAGATCTTGGTGTATTATTTGACCAAAAGCTCACATTTGTACCTCACATTGAGTACATCATTCGCAAGGCCTCAAAGATGTTGGGTTTTTTAATTCGAACGGCAAAAGTATTTAGGAATCATAAATTAAAAATTCAATTGTATTATAGCCTAGTCAGAAGCCTTTTGGAATATTGTAGTGTCGTATGGAGACCTCATTATGCGACACATACGCTAAGATTAGAAAGGGTGCAAAAGCGTTTTATGTGGCACATTGCTCATAGTACTGGCATGGCGAAAAAGTATAAATCTTACAAATCAAGATTAAAAAAATTTAATATGCAGTCACTGGAAAGTCGTAGAAAGCTTCTGGACGTTTTATTTTTCGTTAAGCTTCTCCAATACGAAATTGACTGTCCAAAATTTTTCCAAAAAGTTGGCTTTCGAGTGCCGAGAACTTGTCCTCGTGGTCAAATCACTCCATTATGTCCACCATTACGAAGAACTGTTGCTGGTGCGAACTCTCCCTTACCTAGGCTGTGTAAAGTAGTCAACGAGTATTGCAGTTACATTGACATATATAGTGACTCACCTGACAAGTTCCGCAAAATCTTTTCAAGACTTCAAATAGATTAGTTTTTTTTGTTTTTTGTTTTACATTTTGTTTTTTTTTATTTAATGTTTTAGTTATGCTTATTTACCTTCATTTAATTTCTATGTTGTTAATTTCTATCTCTTTATTTAATCTGACTGTTATTATCATTTTGCATCGACCATTTAAAACACATGAGGTGTTTACCTATAATTGTTTGATACAATAAGCTCATATTTACAAGAACTCAAGTTGTTAATTGTTTTATAATTGTATGCAAACGTTGGTAAACCTAATAAATAAATAAATAAATAAATAAATAAATTACAGCTGCGAACGACCTTGGGTTTCTAACAGGAGTAACGCAAATATTATTTCGCGTGCTGGCATGCTCCAAAGTCAGAGTATTTACAGTGGATGCAGATACATACGTTTTAACGTTTACGTTTACGTATACGTTTTAATTTTATGCCAATTAATTCGGAAGACATCATTAGAGCATTTAAATTATTAAAAGTTAAAAAGAGTTTTGACGTATTTGATTTCTCTATAAAAACTATTGACGCTATTATAGACTGTATAGCTCCTCATTTAGCATATAATTTTAATAGTTGTATTAAAAATGGAATTTTTCCTGATTTAATGAAAAATAGTAAAATTATCCCTTTATTTAAAGCTGGTTGCAAAACGGATCCTTCTAATTATAGGCCAATCTCTATACTACCTGTGTTAAGTAAAATATATGAAAAAATTATTTTAAATCAATTGACATCCCATTTTTATAATAACAATTTAATGCACATAAAACAATTTGGCTTCACTAAAGGTCGTTCAACAACTGATGCCGGTATTGATTTAATCGAACACATATTTGAGTCTTGGGAGAAATCACAGGACATTATAGGAGTGTTTTGTGATTTATCTAAAGCTTTCGATTGTGTGCGGCATGATATCTTAGTTCAAAAATTGTACCATTACGGTATCAGAGGCCCGGCTTTAAGCCTTCTTAAGTCTTACTTGCAAAATAGAGTTCAAAAAGTTGATATTAATGGCCAACTATCCTCTGGGTCCTTGTTAATAATAGGTGTGCCCCAGGGATCGATTCTCGGACCGTTTTTGTTTTTGGTGTACGTAAATGACCTACCCAAACTTGTAAATAATAGGCATGGAATCGTGTTATTTGCAGATGATACTTCACTGTTGTTTAATGTGAATAGGCAAAATGCATGCTATGATGAGGTTAACTACCATATATCTAAGGTAGTAGAATAGTTCACTGCTAATAATATGCTTTTGAATGAAAATAAAACCAAATGTATTAAATTTACTTTGCCTAATGTCAAGCAAATTAATACAAATATAATAATCAAGGGCGCGACGTTAACTATCGATGATACTACAACATTCCTTGGTATTACGTTAGACTCTAAACTGCAATGGGGACCACATATAACAAAATTAGCAAACAAGCTTGCTTCTGCGGTATATGCCATTAAGAAGATTCGTCAAATATCAGATGTTGAGACAGCCAGGCTAGTCTATTTCAGTTATTTCCACAGCATAATGTCTTACGGTATCGTACTTTGGGGTAATGCTGCAGATGTAAACTCTATTTTTACATTACAAAAAAGGGCAATCCGTGCCATATATAATCTTGGGCCTAAAGTTTCTTTGAAAGACAAATTTAAGAAAATAAATATTTTAACGCTAGCTTCACAATATATATATGAAAATTTGGTACATGTGAAGAAAAATTTGAAACTTTACAAGAAAAATAGTGATTTTCATAGTATCAATACACGCAATAAATACAAAATGACTAATTATTACAGTAGACTCCACAAAATTAGCAATTCTTTCAAAGGCCTATCCATACGTTTTTATAATAAAGTTCCCGAATCAATTCAGTCCCTCCCTATTGAAAAATTCAAATCAATATTGAAACAGAAATTATATAAAAAGGGTTACTACAGCATCTCCCAGTATTTAGATGAAAAAAAACCTTGGGATTAGTTACATAATTATAATGACATAATATGACTTATATATTTATTTTTTCTTGTTTACTATTTAATTCATTATTGCTTTTTTTTTACACTGATGTAATTAATTTATTTTAAATTGACTATTTTTGAATTTTGACTTGCAGAGTAGGATTGACATATTATATTAATGTAATATAAGTAGAATTGACATATATATATATTTTTTAATTATTATTATTTTAAGGTATGACATGGTCTCTTGATTGTTGTCGACGTTTATTTTAAATTATTACAACATTGTATTGCATTCGTTATTGCATACATGTATTTTTTTTTATTTTCCCCATGAACGGGGAAAAACTCTTAAACGTCGGTACTTTTTGCGTACCCACTTTTATACAATATGTAAAATTATTAATGATGTTTATAAATATTTCAAATGTAAAATCGAATCTTTGTGTACCACAAAAGTTAAATGATTTTTTATTATAAATATTATACGTGTAACAGGATGTATGTAAGTATAATGAACTAATGACGTATTTCAAGTGTAATTTTTACCTACGAAATAAATATATTTTGAATTTTGAATTTTGAATTTTGAACACTTTTGTTCACCTATATGAACTTTTATCATCATGAATCGACTGAATGTTGTCAAACTCAAAACCAATAACTAGTAATCGCTCATTTATTGATTACATATAAATTCATTTTAGAAAAACGATAAATATCTAAAAAAAAAAAATATACCGAAAATCGACAAAAAATCATATAACAATTTACACAATAATAACAGTTACGTATCCTATTTTTTTGAAAGTGTTGTAATATACAATACATCCCGTGTAGCACTTTATTTTAATACATACAATCAACAATTAATATTTAACAAAACCTTTCAAAATTTGAATTTGTAAAATGTATTTTCTTGAATAATATTTTAAAACTAACTAGGAGCTTCTTAGTTTTTGTTTCAAAATCTCGTAATAAAAAAGAAGATATATAATTTGATTTAATGTTTATAGAGGAAACTACTAAATAAGTTGGTTTATTTAGACTATTTGTATGTATAATATTTTTTTTTATTTTTAGTTGCGAAGTCCTTACTTCCTTCAAATAGTTTTTATTTTTTTTTTCTTTAGAGTTTTGCTTTTTATTCGCTTGCTTGAATTATCTTCGTTGTTTATATGCTTTATTTTTTTATTTTTGTACAATTATACAAAATATTGACAAAATACTTATCTATCTATAGCTGATAAAACATTCAAGCGTAAACGTAGGTAAGTACATGAATAGTCTCAAAATATTATTCAGCGTCTACTCACAAACAAAACTATTTATAAAGTAGTAGCTTTCAGCCCCTTTAATACCCTCTTTTACCTCTTTAAGAGATAAAGCTCACAGCATCCTTACATGCACGTTTATTTAATTGAATTAAAGAACATGACTAATAAATTTGAAGAGATTTTGATTAAACATATTTTATTTTTTCTACAAACTTTACCACTTTTTTCATACTTTGAAGAGATGACATTTGAAAACCTTAAACTCGTATTCATTTAATTGTATTAAAAATCATAAATACTAAGTTTTAAATAATTTCCACAATATTCTACAATAAACAATCTATTTTTTATACAAACATCAATGCTTTTTTTACCCTTTAAGGAATGAAATTTGAAAAAATCCCCAAACAAATGATTCTTAAATTGTGTTGAAGAACATAAGTGCCGAATTTCAAGTTATTTTGACCATAAACGTTTGATTTTTCATATAAATCGTAACTCACACTTTTACTCCTTTAATGGATGAAACTTCGAACATTACACGCATGTTTCTTCAATTTCAATTGAAGAGCATACGTACTAAAAAAATCCGAAAATTCGTACTTCTTAATTGTATTAAAAATCATAAATACTAAATTAAAATAATTTAGATTTTATAGTAATGCAATAAATAAACAATTCATTTTTGATACAAACTTTAAAGCCTCTTTTTACCTCTCTATGGGCTAGAATTCAAAAAGATATTAAATTTGTGTTTATTTTTTTTCAGTTAAAGGATAATTTAATTACGGCATATCATTCATTACAACTCAAAAATGACAGAGTTTCATACAAACTTTCACCCCCTATTTCAACATCTTAGGGGATGAATTTAAAAAAAAACCTTTCTTATTCCTTGTCTATATCATAAGTATAACATCTGTAAAAAAACAGCCTTCCCGGTCCAAGCTCATTATCTACTATAAAAAAACATCCAAGCGTAAACGAAATGTTCACTTTCCAAACGGCACAACCTTACTATTGTGCCAAACGTTCTATCTGTACTATTACTCTTTGACTCGAATATGGAGAGCGGGGCACGCTAACATGCGACACAGTCTCCCCGTATGAACGCTACCGGGAGACTGACTTTCGACGCGAGCGCTGTTCGCGAATTAAATAATAAGGTTTTTATTGATTTAATAGCACACTATAATGATTTTGTAAAATTTTGAACTTAAATTTTATAAAGCAATAAATTGTCTTTAATAAAAAGAAAAAATCATCAAAACCATTACAGTAGTTTGGAAGTTATAAGCAAATTTTTGCGTAAAAATAAGAAAGATATTCGATTTTCTTCCGTCAAAAATAACAAAAAAATTTGAAAAAACGAACTTAAAATTTAAAATTAATTATATTATACGTATAATGCATATTTTTTTTAATTATTGGACCAACCGGTTAGCAGTAGTAGGCTTTCAAAATGGTGTCTATTTCGTAGTTTGGCATTACCTATCGCCTTAAAGCAAACCAGTAAAAGGTTACCCACATAGGTAGACAAAACCATAGACTATTGAAACCAAATATGTTAATGGCGCGTTGCTATCTGTATGTCAGAATGGTAATCCCAAACGCATATTATCGGTAATCTTACCCTTCAAACCTGAATTAGGATAAACAAACAGTGACGCTTTTGCCATTATTTTCACTTAAAAGGAATGATATATTGGAATCGTTAACAAAATAACACGTTAAAATGGTTTAAGCCTTTATAATGAAACACCGATATTGCCTTTGTCGAATTGTCAATCAAGCGTCGAGGGATTTGGCGTTTCGTGAAAAACATTTTCATATTTTATCAAGGGTCGTGCGTGAATTGACTTGAATATGAACGTTAATACTTGTGTGGGAGAGAACATAAAAAAAGAATCATCACGCCCTGTTCCCTTGCGGGCTAGGTAGAGTAAACCAATGGTCTTTTGAAAAATCTGCGTATTTCAAAAAATATTTTTTTTTATAAAAAATAAAAAAAAAATTTGCAATTTTGATTCTATTTAAAAATAAAGAAATAATTTCTTTTGATCATCACACATTACACATAGTATCATCACACTCGGTTTATTTGCGGGGTAAGCAGAGTAAACCAATGTTCTATTGACTTTTCGGTTTTTCGGCTGGCGAGGTGAGTGATGATTCCCATCGCATTTCACCGACCTGCGGCCATACCATGAACTCTTATAGCAGGTCAATTTTAGCCGATAATTAAACTGTCTTGCTATTTCGTACCATGAAAGCGTTATCTTATAGGCCAGTTAGTGACCACGTGACGTAAGCCGAGGAGAGATCGTGTTACTATTCAAACCTACTTCTGCCCTGCGTTAGCGTACCATGAAGTGTTTTTGACAAACCGAAATCGATATTTGAACTGCTGAAGTGTCATAATATAGCCGGTCACTTGCAGCTGTAAATAAGTAACTTTTAATGGATTGCTTTGTCTTAAATATACTGTAAACGTAAGTATTTTTTATTATAACTGCTATTCCTAGCCCTAGTCCTATTTGGAATTTATATTGCATATTTTTTGACACTAACTGTGTTTTAGAAAAATATTGATATTGGTTTAAAATATAGTACCTAATTCTATTTAAAGTTTTCAATACAATATTTACTTGCTTTTAAAGCATTTTTTATTTATTTTTTTTTAAGATAAAAAAGTATCTTCACGCCCGTATCCCCGAATAGGTAGGCAGAGGTACAACAAGTGCACCCACGATTAGCCGAAGCCTATGGCCATCCGGGCACTTTTTCCAATCCCGGGCAACATTGTTTTTGTCAGAAAACTGAAAAAACATTTTTTTTAATTTTCCAACCCGGGACCTCATGTGATCTACTCCGACACCGGATCACTAGACCACAGAAGCGATACACATACATTTCGATGTGTGATGGAAATTAACGTTTTGAGTAAGGACCTTTTTTGAATCCCGTTGCAATATCTTTATGGGTATTTAAAAAAATCTCATAAAACTTCCAATTGTTCATTAAATATATATGGATATCATACGATCGTTTTGCTTCCGACATCAATCACGTTCATTAAATCAATGTGTAATCTTAAGCTTTAAAATAGTCACAAACTCTTCCAAAACTTTAATCTCAAAAAATCAAGACACAGGTACTCAAGAAATTTAAAAACCGCGCTCATAACATAAATATCTTTATTAAACAATTCAAGGTCAAGTGTAATATTCCCAGAGTTGCGTTCTTTAATGGATGCCGCTTAACAAATATTACGTGGTTTATTTTATGTTCCATATATTTTACGTAGACTTTAAACAACTTAAAACTCGATCTCTTTTGCCAATTTGTATTATTAAATTCAAGATTTCTAATTAATATGCATTAATAATAATAACTTTATACTAAAATTTAAAAATCGGCAAGTTATGTGTTTCTCAACGTTAGTTTGATATGTCCTGCCAGAGATAATGGAATTAGCCAGAAGACGACGCATTGCAGGTCAACAAAAATTATTTCATGATACGATCGTAAAACCTGACAAGTTAATACTCATAGTTGAACTGCCTGGAATTTGACAAGTATAAGAGTTTATGGTAGGCCCTCTGATAACGATTATTGACTATTTTAGTGATAACCGGGATTTATGACCTTATCCGAGGCATGGGAGTGGTATGACACCACCCGTCAGACTCCAAGGTGCTACTGACATTTTGGATTTTCGAACAAATCTCGTAAAAACCTCAATAACACTTTTGTCCGACCCGAACTTTATGATCTGAGCTGATATTCTAACCGGAATGTAATAAGGAGTATTCGAAAATGAAATCAAGGAATTTAATTTGCAAAATTTCGGCGAAATCTTACATGAAACTACAATGACGGTCATATTGCGCCTTCTCTGTACTCTTTGGAGGTTGATTGGCAGAGAACGCCCTAGTGTTAAGTCTGCTTGTGCAAATCGACAAGTCCCAAGAACAAAATCGTATCTGCAAAACCACCAAATTACAATATATTTGTTTGTGGGAGTACATTGTACATAAAATGATGTTCACTTGAGCATTTCCAAAAACAAAAGACCAATAACTATAAAAAATATATTGTTTTTATGCGTGTTCAATGCGAATTTTATTTTAAAACCAATTTCGTCTGACCTCTCCATACGATTTTGTTCTTGGGACGTGTCGAAATGTACGTGTGCAAAATTAAAATAAATAAATTAATGATGCAACTGTAACAAAATGTAATGTTAGGAATGGGACAAGCTTATCCAAGGCCTGAGATCACAGCGGCATAATAGTTCCACTTTCACCACATTTTCTTCACGTCAGTAGCGAAGGCAGTAATATGAAAATTATGTACTCTACTAGGGCGTATACTGACGATTTTTTTCCATTACTACTTGCATCCACTTGCCGTTTTCCTATACGACGCAGTGAAGGATTTCATCCACACTATCTTGAAGCTTTGTGATATATTAATGTTTTTACTTTTTCCCCGTGTTGGTCCCGGGCTCCTTTGAAGAATAGACCAACTGCCGTTCTGCCAGGCAGGTCGTAAAAGGCGACCGAGTGGCTATGTGCGTCACTATCATCGTGACTACTAGGTGGTAGAGTTCTGCATCGGCTCGACCGGATCAGGTACCACCGCCTTACCTATTCCTGCCGCAACAGCGTCAGTGCTAGTTGCTGTCGTGTTCCGGTTTGGAGGGTAAGGTAGCCGGTAAACTTATGCATGTGGCATTAGACCTCGCCGCAAGATAGCAACGCACCATTAACATCTTTGGTGTCTATAGGCGATGGTTGACTCTTTCCATCAAGAGACCCATCTGCTTGTTTGACATCTTATTATATAAAAAAAAACTTTTCACGCATGTTCCTAGCTGAACAGTAAAACTTTGGAACAATTTTCCCCACACAGTATTTTCAAGCAGCTTCTACACGGGTATTTTTAAGAGGAAGGATTAATAGTTTCTTTCGAGTTTGGCATTGCATTAGCGACTAGTTTTATGTTGCTGTCAATGAGCAGTGCGACTGCTTTTAAATAGGTGACTCAATTGCTCGTTTTTTAATGGTATAAGATAGCAAACAAGCAGATGGGTCTCCTGATGGAAAGGGTCAACCATTGCCTATAGACACCGAAGGTGTTAATGGTGCGTTGCTATCTTGTGGCGAGGTCTTATGCTACATGCATAAGTTTACCGGCTATCTTACCCTCCAAACCGGAACACGACAGTGAAAAGCACTGACACTATTGCGGTAGAAATAGGTAAGGCGGTGGTACCAGACCCGGGCAAGCGCTATTACCCCAGCTAACCGTAGTCATTGCATAACAGTGGAACCGGCTGTTGAAACCAGTAGGTGGCGCTGTGATCGAGTTCGGGAAGTATATTACGCGAGCAAAGCTACGCGGGTCAGCTAGTTTTTATATAAATTTGATGTTTCTGACCTTCTCCGTATTAACTTTATATTTGCCAAACACCACACTCTTTCCAACGCGATGTTTTTCCAAAAGGGGATCCGAAGTTTTCGCTACAAGTTTTAAGATAAAAAAACACAAATATCTATTACGCAAATTATAGGATCTACAAACTAAAACCCCATTTGACCATAGACTACTGATAAAATATTTTTTAAGTTCGAACAAATTGATAATAATTAATACAAGTAATATATTAAGTCAAAATTTTAAGTAACTTGAAAAACATCAAAACAAAATTACACTTATGTAAAAACTAGCTGTCCCGCGCAGCTTCGCCCGCGAGTATATTAATAAGTCGTCCAAATAGCTTTTAATAAAAATTTCATCCCCTATTTCAGCCCTCCAGGGACTGATTTTTGAAAAAAATTACCCTATGTTTGACCACTGATCTTCAACTATATCCTTGCCAAATTTCATGAAAATTGGTCCAGCGGTTTAGCCGTGAAAGCGTAACAGACAGACAGACAGACAGACTTTCGCATTTATAATATTAGTATGGATGCGATGAACTATGTTTACTGCAACATAGTTCAACTTCTGTTAGTAAAAAACTAACAGACGCCCAAAGGTTCACGATTCAGCAAATTGGTTGGCCATCACATATTAACGGTTATCAGTGTATTTTGCATTTACATCCAGAAATACAGAGTAACGATGATCACGGTGTTAGTGACTTGTATAGCCAATCAATCGTCTTTTACGACCTGCCCGGCAGAACGGCAGTTGATCTATTCTTCAAAGGAGCCCGGGACCATCACGGGGTATATCATTACTTTCTATAAAAATGTACTACATCGCGTGGTATCTTAACAAAACTAGATTTTAATATTCTATTCTGAAAAGCAGTTTGCAATACGTAGACAATTGTCCAAACGTGTGATGGTCAAATTCCGCAACAACAAAAATCGGTGTCTCTTAAATTATATATATATCTCTTAAATATTATAGTACCACTATCATATCTATTCTTGCTACCATAGCCTCTGTGGTTTAGTGGTCTAGTATCGGCGTTGCCGGCGTTGGGTTCGATTCCGGGTTAAGCAAATCAAAAAATGTGTTTTTACAGATTACTGATAAAAACGACGTTGAACGGGATTGGAAAGTGCCCGGTTGGCGATAGGCTGGCCACCTATCACATTGTGGGCAAAGTAAACGGCTAATCGTAGGTGCACATGTTGTACCTCTTCCTACATATTTGGTGATCCAGGCGTGAAGATACTTTTTTTACTACAAAAGCTTCAATTTTTGGGTTGGAATTGGAGTTTTTTTATACTATAAGATAGCAAACAATCAGATTGCTCTAATGAGGTAAAGAGACAATCATCGCCAATAGACACCAAATATATTAATGGTGCGTTGATATCCGTGTAGCGAGGTTGCATATATCACTTGCATAAGTTTACTGATTATAACCGGGAAGCAGTTTGTCAGATTAAAAGAATTAAATCACTTTTATACACACACAATAATTTTTGGACAGAGTAACGCCCTCAAGAAGCGATAGAATAACAATGACACGAAAAAATCTATTATGCTATCCATATTTATATTTGTCCATTATTTGTTTATAATGACGTCATTATTCCACAATAACAACTGAATAAATCACGTAAGTACGCTACACCTGGCCGGTTAGTGCTTGTCGTTAAGCGCAATTGTACAGCGCATAGTACTGACGCTAAGCCGGAATAGGCAAGGTGGTAGTATGAAATACTTGTGTGAGACGTCGTAAAACTCAACCACCCAGTAGTCACGATGGTAGTGACATGTTTTTTTATTATATCATAAGCTAGCAAACAAACAGATGGGTCTCCTGATGGTAAGAGTCAACGATCGCCTATAGACACCAAAGATATTAATGGTGCGTTGCTATCTTGTGGCGAGTTCGAATACCACATGCATAAGTTTACCAGCTACCTTACCCTCCAAATTGGAACACGACAGTGACAAGCACTGACGCTATATTGTATAGTCTATCTTACACGTCCTACGAACTGCTAGGCAGAATGACAATTTGTGTATTGTTCAAAGTACTTTAATACACAATTGACCAACATGGGGAAAAGTCGCCACATTATTTAACCAATGTATTTTAAAGTTTAGCAAAAAACTAAAACTGACATAATAACTGTAATATTAAACAAGCCTAGAAGTAAGTAAATCTAAATAAAACTCCCCAATTCGAAGTTATTTCTGCTCAAAATAAGTGGCCAAAATTATACTCGTTAAACTAAATTTTCCTGTTAAACCCGTCTGTAAGCGATTCTCGAAAGCGATAGCATAGTGTGGATTTATGAATACAAAAATTCAACCCTAAATATAGAGCTATCTTTTTTACCCTGACGTTATGTTATTGGAATGCATGATGGATTCTAGCTTGAGAGATATGTATAAACTGTGAGAGTATGTAACTCTATCAATGCTTTTTGGATTGGGTCACAGTTGATTTTGTTTTCAAACTAATTACTTGTTTAGAGCCAATAATCTATATTTTGTCGTACTTTGTCAATATTAATTTCCAGTTTTGGTACTTTTTTTCATTGAAAGGAATTAATTTTAGTATTGTTCTGTTATTTAAAAGTATCTTCACGCCCGTATCTTTCGCCGAAAGGGTAGGCAGAGGTACAACAAGTGCACCCACGATTAGCCGAAGATACTTGGTCCCACTATGTGATAGGTGGCAAGCTTATCGCCAACCGGGCACTTTCCAATCCCGGGCAATGTTGTTTTTATCATAAAACTGAAAGAACACATTTCTGAATTGCCCGACCCAGGAATAGAACCCGGGACCTCTGTGATCAACTCCGACACCGGACCACTACACCACAGAGGCGATTTCTGTTATTTAGTTCTGTTTAATCAGTTTACATGTTTCATCATTTCTACGCCTATAGTCTATTTAAGCCATTACGTTTAATAAACTCATATTAAATTTTCCTGTTAAACCCAGCTGTGAACGATTCTTTAAAGTAATAGCATAGTGTGGATTGTGGTGGATATGTATGTGCCTACATACAAATAAAATTACATTAATATGTTATCGCTTACAGAACATTCGTTAATAATTTTGCTCGTTGATAAAACTCATTTTTTTTGTCTGAATCCATTAGGATAATCACTAGGACACTACTTTATTCATGATATAAGTAGATATTAAAATTTAACAATAATTGAAATCGAAAACTATCAAGAATCACGGAACATACAAGTACGCATTTAAGGTACAAGTTGGAACGAAAAATTATTTTTATTATTAAGTCACTATTTTAAGCTTTATTATTATTTTAAGATTTGGAATACACATGCATGTATGCAGACACAGGCAGTAAACTAGTTTTTGTGTATATTATGAAGTATATATATGAAGTGTTTGCGTGCTCAAATGCACCTGGCAAGAATACTGTGAACTACAGGTGGATCGCCTAAGCCACCGAACGCATCGTTCGATATCCCTACTAGTCAACTTGTTTTGCTACCAGCTATATAAAAGTCTCAGAGCGCCCGCCGTGAGTGCAGCCCCCCCCCTTCCCAATTGAAACCACTTCATCGCAAGTCGCCACTGTGTGTTTGATCCCTCGCTTGCGGGGTGGATCGCATGCTGAGGTGCGAAAAGGAGGAGTTTATCCCTACCATTTCCATACTCCCATCTACTAACATCTCCCAATGCAACCAGAGTGCAAGGGGTTACGACCCCACACCCAACCTAAGGACCTAGCCGTTTTTTTAAAATAAATAGATAAATAAATATTCACGGGACAAATTACATTGACTGATCTAACCCCAAAATAAGCAAATTATTTGCTTGTGTTATGGGTGTTAGTCAACGATACTAATACATAGAAATACATATATAAATACTTTTACATATATAAAAGACACCCAAACTCAGAAATACAAACATTTGTGCTTATCACACAAAAGCTTTTCCCCGTCGGGGATCGAACCCGAGCCTCGTTGCTTGCGTAGTCAGGGTCGCTAACCACTCGACCAACGGGGTGATTTTTACGGTTAGCAAGTGACATTATGGTCAGGGGGCAATTAGCCCCGAAATCATTTCCCCGTCCCATTGCTGAGACGCTCGAAGACTACGCGTGAGGGTAGTCTTGACTCTGGCGTGGCTCGGTACACTTGTTGTATCCTGCTAGTAGCTTATCCTTGATTGATGACTCTTGGATAATTAATTTGTGCAAACAAATTAATTCTTATTCTCAACTATAAATTAGTCTCAGTACAATTTATAATTATTGCCTATTCATTGCTTGAATTGTAATTTGTAATAAGGAATAATTTAAGTTACTTATAGTTGGAATTGTTAACGATAACTAGTAATTAATAATGTGAAGCTTTAATAGTGATCCAATTGTAACTTTGATGAATAGTTGGCAAAATATAAGGACCTGTTCTATCACTGCATCCGCATTTTATTCAACGTATCTAATCCACTTCCTACATATAATATTAAAGATCTTTTCTTTTGCTTAATTAATATTTGTTGCATTTTGCATCTCCCAAAAAAAAAATCTCTCTCTGAATATTCAAGAACCTGGCACGGAGTTATAGCACGTTAATTTATAAATACTTGAATCACTAAAATGCGACGGCTAGACTATTTTTAAGGACTCCATGTCTAAATTTTAAATGCGTTCACAAAGTTTTTAAGTGACTTTTCAAAGTTTTTACCGGCTTCAATGAGTACAAGAGTTGGGATGTTTTTGTAGGCATAATATTACTTAGAATAATTTATGTACAGCAAAGTAGTCTAGGGTTCCACAAGTTATTTATTAAAATGTTTTTTGTCTATACTAGAATACTAATAAATACTAGAATAATAAATACTTGAATATATATAATAAACACCCAAACCCGGAAATACAAACATTTGTGCTCATCACACAAATGTTTGTCCCTGTCGGGGATCGAAACCGAGCCCCGTTGACGTAGTCAGGGTCGTTAACCACTCGACCAAAAGGGTGGTAAAATAATAAAAGTTTTTGGTGAATACCGCGAGAATGTCTCATTTTCCCAATATAAAAGGTAGTCTATTTTGACTTTCGGAGCTTAGTCAGCTTAAATTTAAATAAAAACATTAAATTTAATTGAAAAATAAAAACGAATAAAATTTAAAATACAAAAAATAAATAATAATAATAATAATAGAACCAAAATCTAAGAGAAAAACTTTAAGATTTGAACAAATTAAATAAAGAACAAAACATGAAATTGGAATGAATGAAAATTTGATAAAATATCACAAACACAATAGGTACTAATAAAATTCCCTAATACACATGCCATTAATGTCTATATGCATTAAAGATTGTATGTGCGTGCGTGTGTGTGACCCTGTGTGTCCGTCTCTCTCTCTCTCTCTCTGTGTGTGTGTGTGTGTGGTGCAATATGATGATGATTGATGAGTAAGCGAGTTGTGTATAAAATTATTCGCTCGACCAAGACCGGTTGATATAATATATTTTGAGATAATCGCATTTGAAAGTTCGAAAACTTGAAATGGTCGTAACATACTAAAGAAGAGGTAAATTTTAAAAATTCTTATACCGCTTTGAAGAAAATATTATATTTTTGAACTAAAAAATCTTCTAAAAAAAGAAAGTTTTATTTTATTAGAAACTAATAAAAAAATATTTGATGAATTTCACTCCAAGTACCTATTGACGTAGCTATGAGCTAGTTAATTTATCGATCTGAGTTAGTAATTCTCTCTCTCTTCTCTCGGAAATAATCTACCATTAAAAAAATTACTTTCAAATGTTGAAATGATTCTACTGAATTCCAAATGAACAAAATTGAGTGTGTGATTTATGGGAACAAGTTATACTAAGAGTACATATAAATTAGGAAAATATACATCATATTTTGTATTTAATGTATTCTCTTTATATACTGTCTCTCTCGTCAGGTACACCACGATATTAGTAACACGTGTTAGCCTTATCTCGCCTTTCACGACATGCCCGGCAATAAGGCAGTTGGCCTATAATTAAAAAAGTTTTGGATAAGCCACGGATTAAATAGATGTGCCTTTCAAAACAATTTCTTATAGGTTTTCAGTGTAGCTTGCGTTTTTATACACAGAAATATAGAGGTAAACTACTTACAGATGAAATAAAATCTCTTCAAGAGTAATTTTTTCAAGAGTAATTCTTCTCATCTCATTCTGCTGGGGTCTACTTTGCCATTCACTTGTATGGGGTGAAATAATTTTGATGAAAAATGGAGACTATACATAAAAAAAGTTTTTTTTTCATTGAATTTACGTTCTATAAGTGAAACCAGACCACTGGTTTCAAGGATAACGGTGTTTTAACAGCCTGTATTTAGGGTTAAATTAATTCGTGTATTTTGTCCAGCAATTTTATTATTATTATTATTATTATTATTATTATTATTATTATTATTATTATTTTCGGAAAAGATCTATTCTATGTCAGCGTAAAGCTGGTTTTAACTTTAACATCGGGCCTAAGCCAAGTAAATTACAGTGTGTGCGGTAGTGTTTCTTCTAGTTGCGTGAATTTTCGCACTATCCTACAAGTATTTATATAGCGGCTTTTTGGATTATTGTTATTATTATTATTATTATACTTATTCATGTAGAATTAGCACACTGCTATAGGAATAGCAAAGCATTAACATCTTTGTTTGCTATCTTCTTAAAACAAACGAAATTTCCTGGAAACAAGGTACAGCTAAGTATGAAAAAACATTAAAGCCCCAGAACTGGTAGCGTTGCAAATTGCAATTATGTTAAGAAGCGTTTATTGTTGTCTTAATCTTTTAATTTTATTAATTAATTCTAAATGTATCCGCATCTCACGACTCAAAGCACAACTGCATTATATAAGACTACTTTTTTATGGTAATATTAATTACGCTCTTAATTTTTTTGTATATAATAATAAACCTCGGCACAAGATAGCAATGCGTCACCATTGACACTTTGGTGTGATGACGATGGTTAACTCTCCTATCAGGAGACCCATGTGCTTGTTCCCTTATGATATAAAAAACAAATAAATTGCGTATTTAAAATATGACTATTATCTAAGTTCTACGACGTAAACAGTCCCAACTAAAAGCTCGAAAAGTCGAAAAAGTGAAAATATTGATAAAATTTGAATTAAAAAATAAGAATAGTAGTATACATATGAATGAATGAATGAATGAATGAATGAATGTATGAATGAATGAATGAATGAATGAATGAATGAATGAATGAATGAATGAATGAATGAATGTATGAATGTATGAATGTATGAATGAATGTATGAATGTATGAATGTATGAATGAATGAATGAATGAATGAATGAATGAATGAATGAATGAATGAATGAATGAATGAATTAACGAACGAATGAATGGATACTCTTTATTGCGCACCAAATTTAACAAGACAGATTATGTACAATACTTACAGCTAATAATTATGTATATAGTGGGTACACAAAGGCGGTCTTACCGCTAAAGAGCGATCTCTGCCAGACAACCTTTAGGTAGAGGAGATCTTATAATTAATATATTTTAGGTAGTGGTGCCATTAAATTAAAAGACATAATTTCCAAATACAATCTATATTATGAAAATTTTTAATATTAACTAAATAAAAATATAAATACATACGACGATATATATATATATATATACACATACACACATACACATACATATTATATACATAATAAACATATTTGTATATCCATAAATATATATTACATATAACATAAAATATAATCTATTTTTCAAAGAAGGCCTTTATATATTCACCGGCTACCTTACCCTCCAAACCAGAACACGACAGTGACAAGCACTGACGCTATTGCGGAAATAGGAATAGGTAAGGCGATAATACCAGACCCGGGCGAGACAATGCAGAAGTATAGCTCGTATAGCGATATTTATTTCTCCCCACGTTAGTTCTGTATTCCTTTGAAGAATAAACTAACTGCCATTCTGCCAGGCAGGTCGTAAAAGGCGACCGATTGGCTTGACGAGCCACCATCGTGGCTACTGGGTGGTAGAGTTAATGCATAATCTCGTCCGGGTCGGGTATTGCCGCCTTGCCTATTCCTGCCGCATTAGCGTCAGTGCTTGTCGCTGTCGTGTTCCGGTTTGGGGGGTAAAGTAGCCGGTAAACTTATGCATGTGACATTAGACCTAGCCACAAGATAGCAACGCACCATTAACACCTTTGGTGTCTATAGGCGATGGTTGACTCTTTCCATCAGGAGACCCATCTGCTTGTTTGCTATCTTATCATGTAAAAAAGCGAATCGGTCGCCTTTTACAACCTGCCCGGCAGAACGTCAGTTGGCCTATTCTTCAAAGGAGCCCGGGACCAACATGGGGGGAGAAAAGTTGGAAAAAGGGAGTTTCTGCAAGTATAAAATTAACTTCATAATTTGCGTTTAATTTTTAAATGAGTCTAAAATACCTAAATATATCATACGTTAATTTCGGGAAATTTCAGGGACGGCCTGCAAGATCAACCAGCTTACGTACACTTTTTTCTTTGTCTTCCAAATGTAAAGTGTTATAAGTAAAGTTACTAGACATAATTATAGGGAGATAATATAATCATCAACAATTTTTTTATAAAGAAAGGCTACAGACACAGGTTTATACTGTTTTATTATATGAAGCTATAGTCCGCGGGACATCACACTAATTTTTAAACGATAAATGCTTACTTAAAACTTACGGTTCTGCTTTCTTTTGGTCTCTACTGAACAAAACTTTTGGTGAGTTGAAAAAATATTTCAATGACTGTTTTCGAAAGTGCTGCAAAACAGAAACCCAGTGATAACCTCATATATAACCTATCGGTGTAACACGATGCAGCAGTTCGATAACTTCTGACACTATGACCACTTGATAACATTATTTATTATTAGGCAATTTAACAAAACTGAACTATATACATATTGATTCCTGTACCAGACATAAATGCTTAAATGCTGTATTTTCAGCGTGTTTAATAAGCTCATCAATACATCATTTTTAACCGACTTCCCAGAAGCCACAGGTTATCAATTCACCTGTTTGTTTCTTTACGTTTAATACCCCAGAACTCGGTCATTTATGAACTGCTTTTGAAATTTATTTTTTGTTTGAAAGTGTGTACTTCCTGTGGTCCCATTTTAATTGGTGAAGGGTTCCAGAGATACGGGAATGGAAAGTCGGTTGCTGCAGTTTTACTGCGTTTAAAAAATATTTTATATAAATTGATTTCAAACTACTTATTTAATTGTCCTGTAAAATGATTTAAACTGAGTGTAAAGCCATTAAGAAAGAATAAAAATTATAACTTCGAATAATTTTGATTGTGACAGAAAGTTTGATAGACCGCCAAAGGAAGCCACTGACGAAATTTCAAGTAAGTATTTATCATTTTAAAATTAGTGTCATGTCCTGCGGACTAGAATTTGAAATTAGCGTGTAACCTAGTTTCAGGAATGTATAAGTTTCTTGAACAACGTAGGTAAATATTATAATTAGATCTTACGATTAGAAAATTTTAAGGTAAACTAGCTAATTTTAAATGTAACCTTATTAAAAGTAGCTGCAGCATGTAAAAGCCGTGATGAGAGACCATTACATGCCTTGAAATATGACTGTAGTAGGAAAAAACAAATTTTTCATTCTCACGAAATACAGCTTTATTTTACTCGCTTTGTATGATATTTGTTTTTTAATGGCGATTTAAATCATGAAGTCAGCGAATATTATATTACAGGAACGCCATATTAAGTTTGAGTTATTGGGGTAGATCACGCGGGGCTTGTTTTCTAGCAAATAAAGCAAATTGTTCAAGTAAAAATGTTGATTTTATAAGTTTCAAATTCACGGAAGAATTTTCCAAGTGCCTTTTAATCTATGGTCTACAATAACGTCTACGAATTTTGTAATGGCGTACTTGTATGCATTTAAACTTTTATTTTTACGTCTTTGAAGTTTTCTAGCGAGATTTTTTTCATTGTCAGGTTAGCAAAAGTCATAAAACACTTGAAGGTTAACTTTATGATCGTTTAGTGTTTTTCTACCTGTAGGTAATAAATAAATTAAATTTTTGAGTATACGTTATTGGAGACATTTTACATGGTCAAAGTGCGACAGTATTTCAGCCCGGGACAAATGCTGAATCTTTATCAAGCACAAGTCCGTTCGTGCATGGAATACTACTTTCATCTCTGGGATGGATTCGCCAAATACCAGCTGAAGACGCTTGAGGTGATAGAGAGGCATGCCAAGAGGTTCATAAACGACGATGATCTGGTAGGCAAAAAACTCCTGAGCCTCGCTCATCGCCGCAGAGTGGCTAGTTTATCGGTCTTTTATCGAATACATTTTGGAGAGTGCGCTGCGGAATTGCACGACTTAATTCCGCCATCCCCGTTTTTCTATCGATCGTCGAGGCGCACAGATACTAGGCATCGCCATATGGTGGACGTTCCACGTACCCGAACAAAGCGGTTCGATTCGATGTTCTTGATCCGAACCGCAAGGGACTGGAGTATGATTCTGAGTCTGTGTTCCCCGACGGGTACAACCTGGGGATCTTCAAGAGAAGAGTGAACAGGTACCTTTTAGGGAAGCGCATTCCATCTTAGGCCGCACCTTAGCTTACCATCAGGCGAGATCGTGGTCAAGCGCTTCTCTGTCGACAATAAAAAAAACATACGAATACCATAGATAAGTGGATTTCCGAAAATATTTCGGGCAGACAGATAAATATGGTCAGTTTATTATAATGATTTATTTATTAAATACCATTTTATATTCACCCATACTTCAGAAAATAAAATAATATAGTGTGTAAAGGAAGATCTACCGAAAATCTATAGCTTTCTTCAACCACGATTTCTTCTTTCTTCCACGACGCTAACCACGATTCTGAGATGAAAACCGTTGGATCTTTGTGTGGGAAAGTATTGATTTTTTTGACTTTTTTTACTTTAATTTTATACAATTTGATTTATTGTAATATTCTATAGTTCTTTCTTTTGAAAAATAGTAATTTTGAAGGAATTACACAAAATAAGCAATATATAACTTTAGTATGCGCCACATGCCGCACAAAATAAACGGCTGCATTGGTTCGAGAGTTCCGCGGACAGGAAAAGTGCGAAAAATGAACACTTATATTGGGGTGAAAATAATAAAAAATCATAAAACTCAAATTTTGGATTTATCACAGAAGAAGGAATCGTCATCATGAGTCGTGATTCATGACCAGAATTTAAAAATCACATGTTTTTTAAGTTTTCGGTAAAGCGTCCCATACACTGTATGTTGTTTTTGTCTTTTTTGTATTAATAAAATAATGCACAAAGTTAAGTATTGTCTTTACAATTAGCACAAATATGCAAACTACGTCAATACAGTAGAAAAAACTTGCAAAAACAAATATTTCGCAATGTCACACAAAACAGAAATTGTCATAAATAGAATTATCTTGCAAAAATATATAATCTTAGACACGAGACCCTAATAAAAATTCCAATCGTTTCGTTAACAAGTTCGCAAAATGTTCGCGAGACTGTTTCATAAAACCTACGCCTAAAATAAAGCCGTGGCGTGCAGCAAGTGTGTTAACTTTTGTATTACCGTTTGATTGATGTCGTCGAAACTCGCCAATGTATGAGTGTCACCACGAATATGTGCGACGCGTAAAAATGCTGTAAGCTCTTTGACTTTTTTGAAAAAGTAGTTAAAATTCAACGTTATGGTCTACTTTACCACCAGAATATTTTTGAAGTTATACTTATTTATTTATTTTTATGACTTTAGCAAAGCGACAAGAAATTTACAGCATGAAATTAGTCGTTAAAATTTTTTGTGTTTTTAAAGTTAAATTTATATCCCCCGTGTATATAGACCGGGCTCCTTTTAAGAATAGACCAGCTGCCTTTCTGCTAGGTAGGGTTGCTAGGTGTCACTACCATCGCGACTACTAGGTGGTAGAGTTTTGCAACGAATCTGGTACCACCGCTTTACCTATTCCTGCCGCAATAGCGTCAGAGCTTGTCACTGTCATGTTCCGGTTTGGAGGGTAAGCAACGCACCATTAACACCTTTGTCTATAGGCGATGGTTGACTCTTTCCATCAGGATACCCATCTGCTTGTTTGCTATCTTATGATATAAAAAAATCCTGCCGCAATAGCGTCAGTGCTTGTCACAGCTATGTTCCGATTCAGAGGATAACTCATACTCATGCGTTGTTCAACCCGCCACACGAATAGCAACAGATCATTAATTTCTTTGGTGTCTACATGCGATGGTTTTCCTTGCCATCAAGAGAGCCATATCTTTATTTATTATTAGTCTATGATATAAAAAATATATGTATAAACATAACTGAAACAATATAAAAATAGATGCCCGGTAAAACACGCAAGAGTTTATGTGGTATCTTTAATATTATTTCTAATGTATTATATTGTATTAAAATAAGTAAAAAAATAAAAAAAAATGCAAAAATAATCGGCCATACGGATCGTTTAAATTCGTGGCTTATCAAGTCACCAAGTCACCGAGCTATCGTATAATTATTGGACTCGCAAAATATTATGTTGTTACGGTTTAACAGGGCGCAGCGCCGACGAGGAAATTTGCTTCTAAATTAATGTTGTTTTTGTTTGATTGGCTCTTGATTGAAGTGTTCGAAAGCTTTGATTATTGTGTTTAAAACAGTAATACAGTTTAACACTTAGCCATTTTTGGAGTTTCGATAGCAGCGCTTGTATTAAAAATGTATATCTTAATTTAAAAAGTTTATATACTTTAAATATATAAATATTGTCATAATTCTTTCAGCATTAACACCGTTTATATAATTGATTTTAGTCGAAATGTTTGAATTTGAATCGTGACTTGGAAAAAATTGAATTTTCATTTGCATAAATTTCAAAATAAACCTAGAATATGAATAAGTGCTCTTGTTAAATAAAAACCCACCATGTGTGGTATTTGTAATACCTAATTTAAAACGCAGTTTCACCAAGTGCCGACGATGGCACGATCTTGGCTACTAGGTAATTTTTTAACTTCCCACTACCTATGTAGATAATTTTTTAACTTCCCACTATGTATGTAGATAAGGAGGTAATAGCCTCTACCTATCGACTCTCGACCTCTATTTATTGACATAGCTTCAAAAATTTTCAACCAATATTTTTTTGTATTCTACGATATTTTTGTGCTAACAAACTACGTCAAATGCCGTTTCAAAAATCAAAATCGAATCTAATTCTCAAAACTTATAGCTTTTCAAATATTAAAATTACGTTGTTTTTAGCAATTTTTAGCAAATTTAGTTTTAGCAAGACATAGCTTCGAAATTTTTCAACCAATTTTTTTTGTATTCTACGATAATTTAGTGCTAAAAACTACGTCAAATGCCGCTTCAAAAATCAAAATCAAATCTAATTCTCAAAACTTGTAGCTTTTCAAATATTAAAATTACGTTGTTTTTAGCAAAACTACGTATTTTTTTTAAATAACTTTCAAGTTAATTCACCGATTGACTTAATAATCTTATCAGATTTTTACTTTAAATATTGCGTCAAATACCGTTAATTTAATCAAAATCGGTCATAGTCACGGTTTGGAATTTATCAATGAAGAAAATTAAAAACAAAATGTTTTTTGACATTGCATCGAAATTTTTCAACCTATCGATTATTTAGCTAAAGCAATATTTTAGATCTCAAAAATTGAGTTGAATGCCATCATCATTTTCAAAATATACAGCCTTTCAAAAATTAATATAGGGTAAAGTGCCCTAAAGTCGACCGTCGCCTAATGTCGGCCACCTACCATATTTATGGTGATAATTAAGTTTAAATTCCATTTAGGTTTAAATTTGCGTTGCGAATCACAACTTTACTCATATAACTGTGTATTTCAATCTTCCAATAGCCTTTATTTCTTTTCTGCAAAAAAATAAAAGGGAATAGAACATTATGTCTTGCAATGTTGTTAAATATTTCCATTTGTTATTAAAAAATAACTGTAGCCGAGATTAAGGCACTCATTTTGATACAAAATCCTATAGTCGGTCCCCGGCCGACATTAAGCCGAAAGATACAAATTTAGAACTCTACAGACTTTCAAGGTACAGTTATATTTTTGTTCAATAATTTGTTTTTAAGAGCGTTTTGAATCCGATATTTTTATGACCAAAGTCCGGCCCGGCCCGCCTTTATACTTATATTGAAATCCATACTTCCATACTAATATTATAAATGCGAAAGTAACTCTGTCTGTCTGTCTGTCTGTCTGTCTGTTACGCTTTCACGGCTAAACCGCTGAACCGATTTGGATAAAATTTTGTACAAATATAGTTTGAGACCCAAGAAAGGACATAGGATAGTTCTTATCCCGGAATTCCCACGGGAACGGGAACTATGCGGGATTTTATTTTAGAAATTTTTCCACGCGAACGAAGTCGCGGGCACAGCTAGTAATAAATATTTTAAATCACTGCCGACATTAGGGAATTCAAACAACCCAATGTCATCCCCCTTTTAAATATTCCATATATACAAAGGATGTTTAAAAATTGATTATAAAATAATGTCTCTATTTATATTTGTTTAACATATTAGTTCAATGCGTCAAATTGACCGCCTCGTTGGTCGAGTGGTTAGTAAACCTAACAACAAATCGATGGGGCTGAATTCGATTCCCGGTAGGGACATACATTTGCGTGATGAACTACTTGATTCTATTTTGTTGTAAATTTCGATTTTATTGACCTAAAAAATAACTTTCTTTTCCGCAGTCGAGTAAAAACATAGCCTGTATTACTCCTAATATAGAAATATTATTAAAATCGGTTGAGTAGGTTTTGAGTTTTATCGTAACAAACAAACAAACGAAAAATAAAATATTTCCTCTTTATTAGTATAGATATAGACTGGCGGAAGATTTTTATTGTCTTTAAACTGATAAAAAATGAAGTACATAGGCACTATGTTTATTAAAAATATTCGATTTAAATTTAATTAAAATTTAAAGAGATTTATTGCCTTGTTTTCAATTTAAAACATCCTTTACTGGCGGCTGACGTTAGGGAAAAACGAGCCTCGCCGTGTTGGTCCCGGCCTCCTATGAAGAATAGGCTAACTGCCGTTCTGCCAGGCAGGTCGTAAAAGGCGACCGATTTGCTATCGAGTCACTACCATCGTGGCTACTGAGTGGTAGAGTTCTGCATTGTCTCGTCCGGGTCTGGTCCTTACCTATTCCTGCCGCAATAGCGTCAGTGCTTGTCGCTGTCGTGTTCCGGTTTGGAGGGTAAGGTAGTCGGTAAACTTATGCATGTGGCATTAGACCTCGCCACAAGATAGCAACGCACCATTAATATCTTTGGTGTCTATAGGCGATGGTTGACTCCATCAGGAGACCTATCAGCTTGTTTGTTATCTTATGATATAAAAAAAATATTTAAAAGGCTGACCCTACGGGCCATCCCTGAAACTTACCATTAAATTAAGGTATGGCGAGCCGGGCGAGACAATGCAGAACTCAAATGAATTTAATAATAATAATAATAATTCACGGGACAAATTACACTTACTGATCTAACCCCAAAGTAAGCAAATTATTTGTTTGTGTTATGGGTGTTAGTCAACAATACTAATACATAGAAATACATATATAAATACTAGAATATATATAATAAACACCCAAACCCGGAAATACAAACATTTATGCTCATCACACAAATGCTTGTCCCCGTCGGGGATCGAACCCGAGCCTCGTTGATTGCGTAGTCAGGGTCTCTAACCACTCGACCAACGGGGCGGTCAAAGAACTCTACCACATAATAGCCACGATGGTAGATGACCAACATTTCCATGCTTATTACTATCGTGTTTTGGTTTGGTTGGCTAAAGTATCCGGTAAACTTAAGCACGTAGAACCTACCTACTACACGAAAACAATTTACCATTAACATATTTGGTGTTTATATGATGGTTGACTTTTTCCCAAGGAAGAGCTGTCTGTTTGCTTAAATGAAATAATAAAAATGAAATAAAATTTATTGCTCAGAATACGGTTACGACAAAAAATATGCAGTTATTAAAAGTATGAAGTATCGCGCATTCTACTTACGGCATTCAATATTTACAAATTGTATTCAACTAGCGACCTGCCCGCGGTTACACCCGTGTAGCTTTCGTTTCCGTAAGAATATCGGAAAGGTTTATATAATAAAACCTTCCTCAAAAATCAATCTATCTAATAAAAAAAACAGCATCAAAATCCGTTGCGTAGTTTTAAAGATTTAAGGGACATAGGGACAGACAGAGAAAGTAACTTTGTTTTATACTATGTAATGGTTCTTATTACATTGTTTATAAAAATTGCTTAATTCGTGTTGCCATATTTAGTTAAAATACCATTCAACATTCTTATTCTTAACTAGCTGTTGCCCGCAACTTCGTCCGCGCGGACTTCGTTTACTCCGCGCAGCTCCTTCCCCGTAGGTGATATCGGGAAATTATGTACTTTATATGTTGACCCGACCTAACTGTAATATTCATGCGAAATTTGAAGTAAATCCATGCACTACTTTTTGAGTTTACCCCGGACATACATACAGACAAACAGACAAAAATTCTAAAAACTATATTTTTGGCTTCGATATCGATTGTAGACCACGCCCTATGTATTCTTTTAAAAAAATATTCAATGTACAGTACCCGGCGATAAATATTGCACATCGAACTTTGGAAAGAGACAATCGGATAATTTCGGCTTCGTAGAGCGTTATCTCTGTCCCACACTACCTATGTGACGTTTAGTCAGTCGTTGTTCAAGTACGATAGAGTGCGGTCGCGTTCCCGATCAAAATATATACTAAGAGTTGATAACACCCATAAATTTAAATAATTTAAAGTTGTAATATGGCATCTTTCGGAAAAAGAGGGAAACCTTTACGAGGTCAGTCACGTTAAATTATCTACAATGTTTATAAATACTTTGTAACCGAAGCTGATAGATTTAAAAAAAAAGTAGATGAAAATGTAAGTTGTTATTTTAAGAAGATTCAAGAGCGAGTTGCAAATGCCACTGGAATTTCAAGAAGAACTTTGAACAATATATTAAACGAAGTCAGTACTGAAACACATTCGACTGAAATTAAGTTCAGCACTCCAAAAAAAGGGAGACCAAAAAAGCAATTTCGTTTGGATATGGACGATTTTGATTACGATGTTGTTCGAAGAATGGTGTGTGATTTTCACTTACGATTTAATGAACTGCCAACAATAAAATCATTAAAAGCTAAATTATCTGAAGCTATTAATTACAATGGGTCTGAAAAAACGTTGAGAAAAATACTTCATGACATGGGATTTCAGTTCACTAAAATGGAAGATAATCGAAAAATTCTAATGGAAAAGCACGACGTTAGTCTCAAAAGAATGGAATACCTTGATAAAATACGCAAATTTCGCGAAATAGGAAAAAATATCGTCTACATGGATAAATCATATATACATGCATCCCACACTAAAGGGAAATCTTGGAGTGACGATAAGAAAAAAGGAGTAAAAAAGCCAATTTCAAAAGGTCAACGTTTGATAATAGTTCATGCGGGAAATGAAAAAGGCTTTGTACCCGGTGCTTTTTTAACGTATAAATCCACGGACACTACAGGTGACTATCACAATGAAATGAATAACGATAACTATGAGAAATGGCTGGTTAACCAATTAATCCCAAATATACCCAGTGATTCTGTTCTAGTTATCGACAACGCACCCTATCACAACAAATATGTTGAGAGACCCCCCAACTCAAACACCATTAAACGGGAAATGGTCAACTGGTTAAACAGACATGAAATTCCAGTTGATCCAAAATTAACAAAAACCCAGATTTACGCTATTATATGTCAGCACAAGGAGAGGTATACAGAGTTTTCTGTGGACAAAGTACTTGCCGAACATGGGCACACTGTGTTGCGATTGCCACCATATCATCCGGATTTTAATCCAATTGAAAATATATGGTCCCAACTGAAAGGCTATGTAGCCTCTAGAAATGTGGGTATGAACTTAACTACAGTAAAAACATTATTGACTGAAAAAGTAAACATGATCGGCACTGAAGAGTGGAAAAAGGTTTGCGATCATGCAATCAAATGTGAGAATGAATATAGAAGCATTCAACACAGTTTAGACAATTACACTGATAGATTAGTAATAAATACGGCTGATAGTGACAGTGATATTGACCTCTTTGAGAGCACAGATAGTGAAATGGAAGTAATTGAGAATTAGAATTATTATTATTTTTATTGCAATGTCTCATTTTAGCAATAGGTATAATGTTGTTTATTATGTACACTAACGCTGTAATGTTCCAAAATAATTAAATACGTAAACATAATGTAAACATGTTTTTTTATTTTATTTTACCCCAACCTAAAGCCATCACTTATAGAAAAATTAGTTTATTTTATACAAAGAATAAAAATATCAAAAGAAGCAAATCATACTTGTTTTAACAGCTCCTAATAGGTACCGGACTGTTTGTATTTTGTGCGACAGAGATAACGCTCTACGAAGCTGAAATTAGCCGATTGTCTTTTTCCAAAAGTCGATGTGCAATATTTATCGCCGGGTACTGTACAGTTTTGAATTTCCTACGATTTTATTATATGTATAGATATTATGATTTAAATAATTTATATAGGTGCCTATTTAAGTCACTAGATTTTATTAACTTTAATAATAATCAAATATTCTATTATAATACACAATGTCAAAAAAAAAGAAAAAAACTTGTAACATTATATGCTATATTATGTAGGTCACACTATAAGTTTTGCGTAACTTAAAAAAACAACATGTTATAACCAAAACTTATGTTTATTACTTTTCAAAATAATGTCTTTTACATTTTAAGCATTTTTTCATGCGATCGAACCATTTTTTAAAACAGGAAGACCACAGATTTGAAGGCATGTTTTCTACGTGCTGATTGTACGCTATCACTGCTTCTTCGGAGTTGGTAAAAGTAAAACCTCCCATCAAATCTTTGATTTTGGGGAAAATACAGAAATCACAGGGTGCTAGGTCGGGGTTATGCGCAGGATGAGTGACGAGATGTACTTTAAAAATGACTTTATTTTGTTGGCCGTGTGTGAAGAAGCGTTATCATGGTGTAGGAGAATGCGGCTTTTGGGTCGTCTATCGCGAACTTTTTCTAACACCCTGGGTAAACAAATGATAGAATACCACTCGGCATTAACACTCTTTTGATCTTCAAGTGGAATTGTACAGATGGGACCCGTAGCTGAGAAAAAAAACGCGATCATTTTTTTACCCACGTTTCTCGCCTGTCTCAATTTTGTTGGTTTGTTCTCATTTTCAAACACCGATTGCTGTTTTTTTTCGGATTTAAAACAATAAATCCACGTTTCGTCTCCTTTGACAATGTCATAAACAGCATTAGAATGTCTGTGTCTTCAGTTCTACTTCTACAGTTCTACAGTTCTACAGTTCTACTTCAGTAGCATCCGTGAGCACTATTCCACGCGAGCCCGTTTCTGCTCCGCTGTCAGTTCATGAGGGATCCAACGACAACAAAGTTTCCGAACTTTCAATTCTTCGTGTAAAATTTTCTGAATTTGGCCCATACGAATTCCCAATAGTTCTCGAATTGTCTCATAGGTAATCCAGGGGTTTTCTTCAATTAACCGCTTAACAGTAGCCACAATATTTTCGTTGAAGACAGTTGAAATCCGCCCTTCATGAAATTCGTCATGTAAAGAAACTCGACCTCTCTCAAATTCAGCAAACCATCGTCTCATGGTGCGCAAAAAAGGTGCTTCTCTCCCAAAAGCATTTTTAAGACGAGCGGCACAGTCTTGCGGCGAAAGAGAACTTTTAAAATCATAAAAAATCATCGCTCTAAAATCTTTTCGACTTAATTCCATTTTCGTTGCATACGTAGAACTTTGATGTGTGATAAAAAAACAACTGACAAATCATTTCCCGTCAATTGTTTTTTTTCATAACTAAGAAGGTTGCAACGTTTTAAAAATATAACATTCGAAATTAAAATAGTTCCGATTAGCTAGAAGTGCAAAACTTTTAGTGTGCCCCATGTATAAAAAACCCTTACAAAGCTAAATCGAAAATTGTCACGTCAATATAAAAATGAGATTTATGATCAATATCTATTGTAAAGCAGTCGCTCGCTAAGCTGTGATGACTTTGAAGGTACGGAATATTCGCGCTTTAAAATTTATAAGGGAAATATTCCCTGATCATCGATAAATATTACAGCTAGATCATAGATGAACTTGGAATAAAATCTTAGTCTTCATAAACTTACGTTTACATTATATTAATTCTATTAACTAATTTTTGTGATTTGGATTTTAATACTACTAACTTTTTGCTTTGACTCAACGAGTTTGAGACTTTAGCCAGCGGATGTGTTTTCAAAACTATACGACTTGGGGACTTACAAGAGTTTACGCGTTCCTAAAAGGCTGAGAACGCACCTACAAGACCTTTGGTAGAGCATCTGCCCATGGATGACAGTAATCACTTACCATTAGATATGCCTCTCGCTTGTTTATACCCTACTCTATGTAACAATTTTAATTCCTAGTATTCGATCCCTGGATCATACCAAAATGTTTGATGGAATGTTTTCAGGTTATTAGCTTTCACATGCCTTACATGAGTATTTAGGGCTGTCGGCCTCAGGTATTGCAAGGAATTAGTGATATTTATTTAATATCACTAATTACTTGCATAAGTAATTACGGCCTTTCAAGCATATACAGCGTTGGGATCATCAACAACGTGGTTGCTCAGTATTCCGTTATTGTGGGTTTCCTTCACGACAGAAATGGGTTCTGATCAAATTAAACGAAGATTTCTCCGTAAAAAATGCAATAACTAAAAACAATGAATAACAACTGTAAAATAATTTGTGTCAAGTGAGGATATTTCTACTGACGAAAGCTGAGCAAACTGCTTGGATTAATAGTCAGCTTTTGAATCTATGAGGTGTTTCGGGGCTGAACAGGAGGTACCGTTGAGCAGGTGGCTAATGAATAAGATGCGCTGTTGCGACGAGGCAGAAACTAGCAGAAGTCCAGGGATGGACCGGGCGCAACTGGATTCCTCGGAATGTATGGAGGAATAACTTGCACCTGTAATCAAAGATTTATTACGTAATTATATTGATATATTTGCGTCGTCATGATTGGTTATGGTATATGATATAACGTCTTCTAGCGCTAGTTGGCGAACTAATCACAAAACAGCATGAAACGCAGCGAACCAATTGCGAAACAGCACATATATCGATATTACAACGTTTTAAATCCTTGCCTGTAATCCAAGCTATAATCCTCGGCGAGCCTCAATGCTCAGGAGATAAGAGCTGGTTTACATGCTGTTAAAAGAAATTTATTATTGCCAGATCACAGAAACGAAAACTAGTATTGCCATGTAGCCTATCGATTAAATAGTGAGCATAACGAGCCATAGAGCGTAATTTAAGGTTTTTATAAATTGTACATGTGCCCGCGACTTTATCCACGTGGAAAATTTCTAAAATAAAAGTAAGCCTTAGTTACTTCGTATACCTATTCTTGGTTAAAAGGTAGACGGTCCCGTGGTTTTACCCAATATTTCCCGTTCCTGCACGATTTTCGGGATCGAAACAATCCCATGTCCTTTATCGAGTCTTAAACTATCTTTGTATCAAAAATCATCCAAGGCTGAGTAGTTTAGGCGTGAAGAAGAGACAGACAGACAGACTGACAGAGTTACTTTCACATATAAAACACTAGCTGTGCCCGCGACTTCGTTCGCGTGGAAAAAATTCTAAAATAAAAACCCGCATATTTCCCGTTCCCGTGGGATTTCCGGGATAAGAACTATCCTATGTCCTTTCTTGGGTCTCAAACTATATTTGTACCAAATTTTATCCAAATCGGTTCAGTGGTTTGGCCGTGAAAGCGTAACAGACAGACAGACAGACAGACAGACAGACAGACAGACAGACAGAGTTACTTTCGCATTTATAATATTAAGTATGGATTAGTATGGATTTGACACTACGCTGATTGCAAGTTAATTTATTTTAGACACAAACACTAAAATCTATTTATAAATACGTGTAGCAAAATTTTTTACTCATTTTTAAGACATTTACGCGAACGGAGGAGTTTGAAATTTGGCATAGTTAAAGTTTACATTACGGAGCACTGCAGAAACCTATTATTGTTAAATAAATTGCATTAGAAATACATTAAATTAACAAAAATATACATTACACACGCTACATTCATTTAACATACATGATAATATACCCACATATATTATATACTATTTTCTTTACCGCTAGTCATTTGACAAACTTGAAAGAGATTTCATTATAATAAAAGAACTCCTTTTATATTTGATAATTATTATATTTCACTTCTTGCAATAACACAATTCTGGCATACTACTTATTTACTTAAATTAAATTATGTGATATGATATACAGTCAAACGGTTATATTCAAATAATTCACTCTTAAATTACGCTCATGCGACCGACTCCTCCGAGCGCTCGATTCAATCTCACTTACTTTTCTCGCGCCACACTAGAAATTCCGTTGACGGATAAAATACGAAAGTGTTGCCCGCATGACGCGAGGCATGGTTCGATAAATTGTCATAACCGCAAACGGGGTTTCTATTTTATTATTTTATTAAGAAGTAATTAATAAATATTTTTAAATTAGTATATATTTTAGTGCTTTATTATAATTAAACTAATACATTAATATTAATATATTAAGCACAAATTATACAAACATATTAGCAATACAATGAAACCTAACACATTGTTTAGTTTATCGTTGAATTTCGATCTCGGGACTATCGTTAGAAGACATATCGCACCCTCGCGCCCAGTGCAACACTGTCACTTTTGTAAAAATTACAAAAATGAGTTAAATATAATATATTTTACTCACTTTTACAATATTGAGTGATCATTATTCATCTAAAAGTAAAGTTAAAGACGATGTAGTATAAGCTATTCATCTTATCTATATCTTCTAAAGTCATTGTTTTGTGAGGTGATATAGTTTTAAATGCTTTTCCTGAAAAACATTTTTGCATAAGTGACAGTGTTGCAGCGGGGGTGCGATATACATATAGATAAAAATAAAATGTACTAAAAATAAAACATAAAATATAAAAATACCACCTTTAATTGTGCAGTCGATGTGTATCAAACTCGTTTCCAGCCGAGTAAGAAAAAGGACGCCTTTCATCTGCGGGTTCCTTTTAAAAACCCACGCTTCTCCTGTGAACTACGGACTATTTTATTTATTTATTTATTTTCATACATTTAAATACAATAAATTACACTTATAACACTCGCCAAACTGGAAAACTATTTAAAGGCGGGACATTGCTGTCTGAACTTATTGTAACTAATTATTTTTTATAACTCAATAAAATTAATGCTGTTGTAACAAACCCATTTGAAATAAATTATACGTGTTATATTTGATAGGTATGTCGCTTCTGTGGTTTAGTAGTCCGGTATCGATGTTAACCACATGATGTCCCCAGTTATTCAATTCGCAGGTCGGTGATTCAAAAAAAAGTTTTTGTTCAGTTTTCGAGTAATAACGTTGCAAGCCTTTTTTGAATTTGAAGAAAAAAACAATTTTAATCCGATTTACGGTATTTGATGCAGTTTTTTAAGCAGAAGAGCTGATCAGATTTTAAAATAAATCGGTATATTTGCCTGAAATTTATTTTGGAAATACGAAGTAAGTATCCTGTAAACAGCATAATTGTAGTTTTTTTGTAGAAAGTCGAAAAATGATTGGTTAAAAAATTTCGATGCTATGTCAAAAAAATACTTTTTTAATTTTTCATCATATGAAATTTCATGGAAATAAAAAAAAAAAGTTTCATACAATTTTATTTCCTCTATTTCACCGCCTTAGAGGTTAACTAGCTGTTGCACGCGACTTCGTTCGCGTGGACTTTGTTTACTCCGCACTGCTCCTCCCCCGTAGGTGATAGCGTGATAATATGTAGCCTATATGTTGACCCAACCTGATAGTAATATTCATGCAAAATTTGAAGTAAATCCATGCAGTACTTTTTGAGTTTACCCCGGACATACATTGACTTTCCTACGATTTTATTATATGTATAGATTACATTTCGAAAAATCATTTCTTAGTGGATGCTTACGTCGTAAGAGGAATACGTGTGCGAATTCAAGATTCTAGTCCTAAGGGTTTAGCCTGCACGTTTATATAAAATTTTCACGCCTTATTTTACGATCTAAGGGCTGAATTTTGAAAAATGCTGAAATACATAACGCATTATTTTTGTTTGTGCGAAATTTCACGCAAATATGTTCAAGGAATAAAAATGTTTATACAAATTTTATACCTTACTAGCTGCAGCGTGCAGCCTGTTGCATTATAACAGTTTTTGGTGAATCCCGCGGGATCACCAAATTTTTCCGGGATAAAAAGTAGCCTATGTGCTATTCCAGGTCATTTCATTCAAATCCTTTCAGTAGTTTTTGCGTGATTGAGTAACAAACATCCATCCAAACATCCAAACTTTCGCATTTATAATATTAATAATTAATAATATAGATTTAATCCCCATTGGAGTTGAATTTTGAACAATCGTTCCCTAGTACAACCCTACGTAGTAAGAGGAATACGATTGCGAAAAGATTATATGAAATATTCTCCTCTGGTGAAAACCGCGGCAGACTAAATCGCGGCCGCGGTCGCCGATGACAAACATTTTCCCCGTGTTGGTTCCGGGCTCCTTTGAAGAATAGACCAACTGCTGTTCTGCCAGGCAGGTCGTAAAAGGCGACCGATTGGCTATGCGAGTCACGACCATCGTGACTACTAGGTGGTAGAATTCTGCATTGTCTCGCCCGGGTCTGGTACCACCGCCTTACCTATTCCTGCCGCAATAGCGTCAGTGCTTGTCGCTGTCGTGTTCCAGTTTGGAGGGTAAGGTAACTTATGCATGTAGCATTAGACCTCGCCACAAGATAGCAACGCACCATTAACATCTTTGGTGTCTATAGGCGATGGTTGACTCTTTCCATCAGGAGACCCATCTGCTTGTTTGCTATCTTATGATATAAAAAAAGGCCACGTCACGTCCTATCCGATCCTGACGATCCCATCACAATGTACACTTCACAATTCACATGCACACGCACACGCCTAAATCGCCGCCGGCGGCGACTCGGCCCATTGTTTCGGGCCGCCAACACTCGAGACTCCGGCCAAGAGCCGTTGGCGAGTCGAAATCCTGATGCCACTTACTCTCCCACCAATCGTCAAGATACTGCCCTAAGCCGAGGTTCGGTCTCACAGGACGTCTCACTGGCTCTGCTCACGTACAACCGATCACGCGGGGAGGTCTTTTCACGATTTTGCTTTGGCGTATGGTCTTACGCAACTGGTTACTTCACCTACGCGAATTCCAGATGTGGATGACCATGCACCTTCAATGTTGGACCTTCTGCTGACTTCTCACCCGGATCAGTATCGAGTATCAGTGGACGTTCCTCTCGGTTCGTCTGACCACTGCCTGATCCGGGCCAAAGTGCCGGTTACGCGCCCGTCACGGCCTCCTTTTGTGGGCTGCCGTCGCGTTTGGCATTACAAGTCAGCAGATTGGGACGGGATGCGGTCCTTCTTTGCATCCTACCCTTGGAGGCGAACATGCTTCTCGTTGGATGATCCGGATGTCGTTGCTGATTCTGTCACTGATGTGGTGCTACAGGGTATGGAACTTTACATTCCGTTCTCTGCGGTTCCCATCGGTGGCAAGTCTCAGCCTTGGTTTGGTCGCCACTGCAAGACGGCTGCGCGCCGAAAGCAGGAGTGCTACCGGGCCTGGGCTGCTGCATCGGCATCGTGTGATGAAAAAACCAGCGCTTTAAGAAAGGAGTATAATAACGCCTCGAGGTTCTTCAAAAGAGTCATTGCCAGGGCAAAATCGGAGCACATTGGCAAAATTGGTGAGAGATTAGTTCGCCTTCCTTCGGGCACCCGTGCGTTTTGGTCTCTCGCCAAGGCTGCCTTAGGGAATTTCTGTCAGCCGTCCCTTCCATCCCTGCACAGAGAAGATGATTCTCTGGCCCACACCACGAAGGAAAAGGCCGATCTCCTGGGCTCATTCTTCGCGGCTAACTCGACTCTGGATGACCAAGGAAACACACCGCCTACCATCCCGCAATGTGATAGCAATATGCCTGAAATAAAATTCCATCAGTCGTCAGTGCGAGAAGCACTGTTTTCCTTGGACATCTATAAGTCATCTGGGCCGGATGGCATCTCTCCGATAGTGCTTAAAATATGTGCTCCAGAGTTGACACCGGTACTGACGCGTCTGTTCCAACTCTCCTACTCACTTGGCGTAGTACCGAAATCGTGGAAGACGGCCTTAGTGCACCCTATACCTAAAAAAGGTGATCGCTCGAATCCGTCAAACTATCGGCCGATAGCCATTACCTCCTTGTTCTCCAAAATCATGGAGAAGATAATTAACTGCCAGCTTTTGAAGTATTTAGAGGAGCACCAGCTGATTAATGACCGCCAGTACGGTTTCCGTCGCGGTCGATCGGCTGGTGATCTTCTAGTATACCTTACACATCGCTGGGCGCAGGCAGTTGAGTCCAAGGGGGAGGCACTGGCTGTTAGTTTAGACATAGCGAAGGCCTTTGATAGGGTTTGGCACAAAGCGCTTCTTTCAAAGCTTCCTTCTTATGGGCTTCCCGGGAAATTATGCAAGTGGATCACCAGTTTTTTGGCTGATCGGAGCATCAAAGTCGTAGTCGACGGTGCGTGCTCCGACCTTAAATTTGTCAATGCTGGTGTTCCGCAAGGCTGCGTACCATCGCCTACACAGTTTATTCTGCACATCAATGACATGTTGCGAATTAGTAATATTCATTGCTATGCAAATGACAGTACTGGTGATGCTTTGTACTCCGGTCATAACGCTATTTCTCGGGACCACGTCAATGAGAATCGGGACAAGCTAGTGTCTGAAATCGAGACTCAGCTCGAAAAAATCTCGGAATGGGGTCGACTCAACTTAGTCCAATTCAACCCCAGAAAGACACAGCTGTGTGCGTTCACCGCTAAAAAGTCGGCCTTTGTCGTATCACCTCGCTTTGAGAACACTCTCCTGACAACCTCAGCCAATATTGGAATTCTTGGCGTTGACATATCGAACAACGTTCAGTTCTGTGATCATTTGGAAGAAAAGGCTAAATTAGCCTCAAAAAAGCTCGGTGTGCTCAGTAGAGCGAGACAGTACTTCCTGCCTTCTCATCGCTTGCAACTTTACAAAGCGCAAATTCGCCCGCACATGGAGTACTGTTCTCATCTATGGGCGGGAGCTCCGCAGTATCAGCTTCTTCCACTTGATCGCATTCAGCGTAGAGCGGTTCGAATCGTTGACGACCAAGCAATCTCCAATCGGCTTGACTCCTTGGCTTTACGCAGAGATGTAAGTTCGCTTAGCATCTTTTACCGCATTTATCATGGAGAGTGTTCCGACGAACTATTTGGATTGATCCCTGCTGTTGAATTTCATCATCGGACATCGCGGCAAAACTCAAAGTTCCATCCTCATCACCTCGATGTCTGGAAATCCACAACTGTGCGATTCTCTAGGCACTTCTTACCACGCACTACTCCTCTGTGGAATCAATTGCCGGCGGGGGTGTTTCCGAACGGATACGACTTAGGCACCTTCAAGAAAAGAGCATACTCCTTCTTAAAAAGCCGGCAACGCAGCTGCAAGACTTCTGGTGATGTGGCTGTCCATGGGCGGCGGTTATCACTTACGATCAGGTGAGCCTCCTGCTCGTTTGCCCCTTTTTTCTATAAAAAAAAAAAAAAAAACAGGAGACACCCTTAGGGCGGGCTCTTAGCCCACCTAACTTAAATTCTGGCTGAGCACTTTGCTCGCCCCATAAGCCCGGTTTCGCAGTAGTGGTCATTTGGACCAACTGTTTAAGTTTAATTCGAAAAAAAATAATCAAATATTCATCCCCTATTTTACTCTCTAAGAGGTTGAGTTTTAAAAAACGCGGAAATACGTAGGTAAGTCATTATTTTTGCCGTACTCTTTTGCCGAATTTGCCTTACGCCGTAGTGAGAGATTACATCCAGTTTAATTTGCTTGAACCTTCTTTACACAAAGAGACAAACTCTGAATCAGCTTACCTGACTCAGTTTTTCCGACCACCCTTGATATTGGAATTTTTAAGAGGAGGGTCAATAAAATTTTCAGAAGCCGGCATCTAATGCGATGCGATGCAACTAACCTTTTGTGTTGCAAATGTCTATGGGAAATATTCGCTCGTATGCCTGCAGATACTCTAACTAAACAATTAATGTTCGTTTACATAATATTGTAAAAAAAAAACAACAGAAAAACTGAAATCTAATTCAAAAAGAGAATTCTTCGAAAAGCTAAACTTATTTATTTTTTATTTTTTTTATTTAACTTTATTGTACACCAAAAACATACATTTTCGTACAAAAGGCGAACTTAATGCCTATTGGCATTATCCACCAGTCAACCTTTGGGCCAACAGAATGAAGGTGTGAAGGTGCCATTGAACTTTATATATTTTTATTTATAGGAGATTAATGCGTTGCCTACTATGTTGTCTAGACATATCTATGAATTTAATAACGTAGTCATAGTCACCATTGCAATAAATTTCCTATTTCAGTATCTTCTAAACCTATTAGACTATGCAACTAAAATGTATCAATATCAAGCGTCAAATATAACATGGCTATACACTCACAGTTTGCCGATATGTTTAGGTTCTCTGTAATAGAACCAATAATTTACAATGTTTGAAATATAAATAAATTATTTTAATGGACAATATTTGTTTTATTGATATACTAGCTGTTGCCAGCGACTTCGTTCGCGCGGACTTCGTTTACTCCGCACTTCTCCTCCCCCGTAGGTGATAGCGTGATAATATGTAGCCTATATGTTGACCTAACCTGTTAGTAATATTCATCTAAAATTTGAAGTAAATCCATGCAGTACTTTTTAAGTTTACCCCGGACATACATAATATAATAATATATAATATAATAATATAATAATTCAAGGGAATAATATAAAAATACATACAGACAAACAGACAAACAGACAAATAGACGAATAGACAAAAATTCTAAAAACTATATTTTTGGCTTCGATATCGTTTGTAGATCAAGCCCCACGTATTCTTTTAAAAAAATATTCAATGTACAGTTTTGACTTTCCTACGATTTTATTATATGTATAGATAAATGTTCTACGCAAAAACAGATTTTCGATCAGATTTTTATATAAATATAAATTTAACAAACCCTTGAAGTACTACTTAAGTCAATGCTACTTTTTAGACTAATTAGAGACAGTTCTGAGTGTCAGTTTTGTTCGGGACTGTGTATCTTGAATATTTTATATCAATGATTTGGAAACTCAAATTTTTATTACATACAGATTAATTGTTGATTAATTGTTTGTTAAAATTAATGTTCATTTCGGCCGTATATATCTGATAGATTGAAAGGTTACTGCCATTACAAGGGCAAAGGTTATCGTAGTCCCAATAAACTTAGACGAAGCGAATCCAACATATAGCCTCAGTAATATTTTAGTGCTGATTTTAGATTCCGCATACATATTCTATCTGATAGATTTCAATCGAAGTCGAAAGCTCAAAATATGTCATAGGAAGCTGAAACCACACGATATTGCTAAAAGTATTTCCTCACCGCCAGCTGTTCGCTGGAAATATTGAAGCTTAGTCTCAAATACGATTGTGAAAAGCTGAGTTGATGGGTTTGAAAATGAAAGGTGTTTTATGTTACTGCTAGGAGATACTTTTTCCTTGCAAATTATTCTGGATTTCTATTCAAAGTGCCTGGAATTGAAAGTACGAACAATCCCTATCACTAAAAATTTATAAGTCATACATATATAGTTTTTGTTTATAATGTTAAGATTACTTTTTATTTCTATTGTTTTTTTTTCATGATTGTAATTAAACTTACTGTGTCGACGACTCTGATGCCCGGTAAAACTCGCAAGAGTTTATGTGGTATCTTTAATATTATTGATAATGTATTAAATTGTATTAAAATAAATAAATAAATAAATAAAAATATTAAAAGTAACAGTCAATTCTCAATAGGATATGAGTTAACATTTTGTGTTTTTTATGTCAAGAAAAATAAGCAAATGGCTTTCTGAATCTTCTAATAACCTTTAAAAAGTCTTTATAAGCACACAAGTAATAATAATAACGACTGTCCTTCGACTGTAATTCTATTAATATTAAAGCAAATTTTATTATATAAACAAATTACAGGATAAAGAAATTATGACTCAGTTTGGTCATACACTATATTAAAATCTCTCCTAAGTTTAAAAGTAGACTTTAACAATAAATAAAATAGTAATTATGTTTTTGTTAAATGTATAGTAGTGTGTGTAATATCTTTTTACTTTTAATTTATAGGTCGAAACTTGACTGTTAATCTATTAATATCAAAGTAATTATTAAATCAAATCAAAAAAATCAAAAACAAAATATATTTATTCAGATAAATAAATTGTGCATTACACTGAATAATAAAATACCTAAAAACTATCTTATGATCTAAATTCTAACTTAACATGTATCTGCTTGAACTAGGTTGAGGTGTGTTTCAGGCGATAGGGGCTAGGAATACAACATTTTAATAATCACCGATAAAAAAATTAAGTAAGCATAGTTTACAATGTTATTATTAAATTAAACTCTTAAACTTAAGACATAATATAACTTAGGAAAACAGAGTAATTCTTTAAAACTCTCACAAATAACAACAAGAGAAAAATTAAACGTAATTAAAATACATATTCTAAATTTTGTTTATAATAAACAAATTATACTAATTGTATAGGATAATAAAGGATAAAGAAACTATGACTCAGTTGGATCATATATGTATATAAAGTAATCCCTTTTTGGAACGAAGTTCCTTACGGCAGGCTTGGAGGGGATAGGGATTTTGCTGCGCGACCGAACTGAAAAAAATGTGATAGTAAAACCGTAAGAAAAATGCGTGGAATAAAAGCGTTAAATGAGCCGTGCGCAGGCGCGACAGTCGCGTACACAAGCGAGTAGTACCGTTTAGCCGAAGGAAGTTCGTTCCTACCTGGTGTCCCGCGACACCACATCATTTTTTTATTTTTATTTTTTAATCCATATAACTTTAGCTGTGCCACATTTTGTACTCGTGATTCAGCGCGTAAAAAATAAAAATAAAAAAACATTACACAAACTGTGTAAGGTCTTTTAGGGTTCTGTACGTAATAGGTAAAACGGAACCCTATTACAAAGTCTCCGCTGTCTGTCTGTCTGTCACCAGGCTGTATCTCATAAACCGTGGTAGCTAGATACCTGAAATTTTCAGAAATTATGTATTTCCGTTGCTGCTATAACAAAAAATACTAAAAATAAAAAAATGAAAATATTTAAAAGGGGGTACCCATACAATAAACGTGTTTTTTCGTATTTTTTAAAGATGATGGTACTGAACCCTTCGTGCACAAGTCTGACTCGCACTTGGCCGTTTTATTTTTAAATCCATATATAAACTTTAGCTGTGCCACATTTTGTACTCGTTATTTCGCGCGATGTTCATAAAAGTTATCGCTTTCATAAAAGTTAGGGAATAAAGTTTTCGCTAAACGTTGTGAGATAGTTTTGTTTTTAAAAACCGGTCAAGTTCAAATTGGACTCCAAACACATAGGATTCCGTACCAACGAGCGATTTTAACTGAGGTTACTTGTATTAGAACCTTGATTTTATTATTACATTTTTGCGATAGCGGCCATATTACCACGTATTCTAAATTAATAGTATTAGAAAGTACTTATTAGAAAATTACAAGTGCCTACCTACTAGCGTTCAAAAGATAGAACCCTATGAGAGTTCAAATCCGGGTTATGAATTTAAATCAGGTCTTGAGTTCAAATTCAGGTTTTGAATTCAAATCTGGGTCTTGAGTCAAATACAGGTCTTAAGTTTAAATTCAGGTCTTGAGTTCAAATCCGGGTCTTAAATTTAAATACATATCTTGAGTTCAAATTCAAGCCTTGAGTCCAAATATAGATCTTAAGTTCAAATTCGGGTCTTGAGCTTAAATACACGTCTTGAGTTCAAATTCAGGTCTTGAGTTCACATTCCGGTCTTGGTAAGGTAAGGCGGTGGTACCATATACTCGGGCAAGACATTAGATAATCATTAGCCTTCTACAAAAATGCTGGCAGAATGGCGGCTGGCTTATTTTTCATAGAGGGCCCTGGCCAATGCAAAGCAAACTATGAGCGTAAGCCTATGAGCGTAAGAGGATGGATAGTGCTAGGATTCCGTTTGTCATCATTTGAATACGGAGCCCTAAAATATATCTTTGTTAATATTAATGTTTTTAAATGGCTAATGAGGCTTGCCCTTAAATACTGGCCTAAAAAACGCGCATATTATGCTTTGAATATAAAGCTTAGAAACATTTATCCGTCCATTAATGTCTCCATAAAAAAGCTTAAGAAAGGAAACTTATTATGCAATGTTTATTTAGCGGTCATTATGGACGTTTCTGTTAATTAGTGTACCTCATTCGTTTGGTGATTAATCTCGTCAGCTTTAAATTTAGGTTTTGTGTTCAAATCCAGGTTTTGAGTTCAAATCCGGGTTTTGAGTTTAAATAGAGGTATTGAGTTCAAAATTCAGGCCTTGAGTTAAATCCGGTTCTTGATTATAAATACACATCTTGAGTTTGAATTCAGGCCTTCAGTTTAAATACGAGGCATGAGTTCAATTTAGGTCTTGTTAAGACGGTGGTACTGTAACGACTTGCCGGGTTAATATAACGGCCGGCCGTGTTACTCCACCAATTGTAACACCTTTTGCCCGGGGGATTTACTTTAATCTGCTTGGCTGCTTGAGGTACACGAAGATCGACGGGTTTTAGTATTATATTCCAATAATACCACAAATTTTCAGAACTTCATTTATTTTCCGGGCATATGTCTTTGCCCGTCAAGATTACTTCGAACACTCTCATTTTACATACATTTAATAGAAAAACTAAACAATGTTCTACGTTTAAAAGTAAACAAAGCCGCCAGTATGCAATATTATGCATGTAACACCATAAAGGTATTACATCAGCTACCCCCCAAGGTAGGAGCAGCTGAAACCGGACAGGCACTTGTCTCCTCTTAAATGACCTACCTATTCCTATCCCGATTGCCCTACCTATGGGTAGGAAAGTACATTTTGGTGGGACTGTCCTTTTCTAAAAGATAGTTTGCCCCATGTGTGGTTTTGACTATTACCACCACACCATGTCACAAACTTTGGCCTACCAAAACCTCCCTAAAAGGCAGACCACAGCCCCCCTCACCTAATCTATCCTATCGCAAACATTTATCATTTTATTAAACTTTAGCCTGGAGGGCTCTAGCTGTATATGATATAATAGGAGATGGAAAGTTATAAAAATTCAAACTTCGTTTTCTTTGGTGGACCAAAAGAAAAAAGATTGAAGTATTACTTCCTCTCAACATCGAGCTCGCCCCAATATATATACATCGCGAATATAAATAATTCTTACTCTGAACCACACTAAACCATCATTAAAATATCTCCCATAACTATCCGAGTTCACATATATCTTATACAGATATTCTTTGTGTCGACTATGTCGTACTACAAAGTTGAACTCACATTCATATGACTATCAACCCCCTACCTATACCGGCTTTACGACTTCATACTAAGGCGGCTCTGTCCCTAGTATACATATTACCCCATTTGACTTTATTATTGAACAGAAGAACTTGAGAGGAATACATTTCTATTGAAAACATAACATTTCTTCATTTTATATTCTTTTGGTCATCTTTTTTCTTTTAGTTCCGGTCCATCATCACAGCATTGGTTGAACCCCGTCATATTAAATGAAACAAATACAAATATTAGCATTCTCATATACATGCCCAAACAAAAATAATGAACTAACATGTAACAATTATTTACTACAATGAATGACCATAAAAATACGCTATTTTTACACACGTACATGAAATGCCTTCAACCTATTTATATGTACAATTTCTCTATATCTCCTATTGCTTAACTTCGTGATTACATAATTTACATTAGATATTCTTTCCACTATTCTGAACGGCCCTTTATATAACCTACATAATTTCAAACTCCTATTGTCCACCCGTCTTGGTGTATATACTAATACTAATTGTCCCGGTGAAAAGTCCTTTACTTTAGCCCTTTTATCAAAATATCTCTTTTGCCTAACTTGTGTCTTCCTAATGTTATGTACTGCCTTTCGAACTAACGCACCTTGTAAATTATGTCTCTCGGCATAATTTATCTCTCGGTTATGACTATCCCTATTCACCCCCATTTCGCCTTGGAATATCGGTTCCCTAGCGTACATCATCATATATGGTGAAATTTTAGTGGTCGATTGTTTACTAGTGTTATATGCATGACATACTAATGGTACAAATCTACACCAGTCTCGTTAGTCCCTGGCAACATACATCGATAACATTTGAACTAACGTTTTATTGAACCGCTATACTAACCCATTCGTTTCTGGTCTAAACGCCGTACTAAATCGCGATTTTGCCCCAAATCGATTCACAGTTTCTTTCACTAGGTATGAAGTGAATACTGCTCCCCCATCAGAAATTACCTCCTTAACACCTCCGTACTTACAAAACACCTCTTCAATCAGAAATTCACTCACTTTCTCTGCCGTTACCCTTTGTACCGGTTTACATATTGCATATTTCGACACATATTCAACACATACTATAATATATTTATTCCCATTCAAAGATTTTCTAAAAGGCCCTAATTATCGATTCCTACCTTTTGCATTATACGGGTCACAATTATAGGCTGTAGTTCAGCTAACTGTTTGTTTTTTTTCCTCTCTTGGCACAACCTACACGTTTTCACATACTTCTCGATCTCCTTCTCAGCATTCTCGCAGTAATATTTATCTCTAAATTTATATAATGTTTTCGCTAAACCCAAGTGACCACCTGACCATGAGTCGTCATGCAGTTCATGCAAGATCTCATACAATAAACCCTTTGGTATAACCACAAGATCTTTCATACTATTGCCTCGCCTTTACCTTCTTACACAATATTCTTACTTCTTACTCATTCAACTTATACCCCTTATATATCCCGGTATCGCTCATCCTAACTCGAGATAACCAACGCCTACATGATTCGTCTATCCCTTGTTCCTCTTTGACCTTAATTACCTCTAATTTATACACTTCCAAACCATCCTCTTGTTCTTTCTGTGCATCCTTAACTGTACTCTCCACATTCAATGGGTTTCTACTTAACAAGTCGGCAACTACATTCTCTCTGCCTGCACAATGTACAATATCGAAATCATATGTTTGTATGCTCAATGACCATCTCGCCAACCTTCCATTCATATCCTTCCTATCTCTAAGCCAACATAACGCCTTGTGATCGGTTACAACTTGGAACTTCAATCCCCATAAAAAATGCCTAAAGTAATTTAACGCCCATACTAGACCTAAACATTCTTTCTCAGTAGTAGAATACTTCTTTTCTGCCTCACTCAATTTCCTCGATGCATACGATATCGGATGCATTTTTATTTTTCCTTGCATTAGACAACACCCCAGAGCTTCTCCACTAGCATCTTCATATAATCTAGTTAAAACATCCTTATCACTAGAATAATGACTTAAAATAGGCGGGTTACACATTCGATCTATGATAACGGAAAACGCGTTTTAATGTTCCGAGGACCAACAAAACTTCGACCCCTTCTTTAACAATTACGTTAAGGGTAGAGCAATTTTGGCAAAATTACTAATAAACTTACGGTAATAGGAGAATACTCCAATTACCGATTTTACCTGTTTTGTATTTGTCGGTGCAGGCATTTCTTTTATTGCCTTTAATTTCCTGCTATCTGGTTGAATATCATCCCCCGATATCTCATGCCCTAACACACTTATCTTTCCATACCCAAAACTACATTTATTTGGTTTAAGCGTAAGGTTCGCTTCCTTAAGGCGCATTAATACCTTTTCTAACGCTTCCTTAAATTCTGTGAAAGTTTTCCCCCATATTAATATATTATCAACGTAACAGATGGCATTCTTGTATTTAATATCCCCCAGCACTTTATACATTGTACGTTGAAATACTGCTTGACTTGTTTTTAAGCCAAAAGGTAACACGTTAAACTCATACAATCCTGACGGTGTTATAAATGCCGTTTTGTGCCTATCACTTTCCGAAATCACAAGTTGCCAATAGCCAGAATTTAAATCTAAATCAGCGAAATAGTGGGGACCCGAAAGATATATTAAAATGTCTTCAACAATAGGCAATGGATAGCTATCTGTTTCCACCTTTTATTCAACTTACGGTAATCCACACAGAATCTCCATGTGTTATCGTTTTTCCTCACTAACACTACTGGGGAAGCATAAGAGCTTTTAGATTCGCGAATAACACCGTTGTCTAACATTTCTCTAACCTGTGTATTGATTATTTTTAGTTGTTTTGGTGAGACACGATATGGCGGGTGGTGTACCGCTACCTGGTCTCCCGATTTTATTTCTATTTCTGCTAACTTACACCTACCTAATTCCGTGGGCCTAAATGCAAAACATTTCCTATATTTACTAAATAGATTTCGTTATACATCCTTTTGGTTTTGACATAATTCCGGATTAATATTAATCTTATCCATTTCGCATTTATTTCCGGAATTTATATACGGATACAACTTATCCTCATTTTTCTCTATATAATTCACGTAGTATATATAATCTGATTTTAACATATTACACAATTTATTTACATTAGTTACATTACTATTTACAACGTTTCTATGGCAGCCGTCCATAATGAAAAGATCATTATTATTTCGTAGCGACGAATGATAAATAAAATTTACATAGCAACGCTGTTTAAGACATATAAAATTCTTAAAAAAAGTCTATTACAGCGTCATATTTTTTTTAGAAAATCTCGACCTAATATAAGTTTAGTTTTTATATTCTCTATTATTAACATTTCATTCGCAAAAATACTGCTATTTATCATTAAATTTACACACGTTTTGCCTACCACATTTAATAACGATCCTCCTAGCGATTTTACAAAATGCCCATTGGATGCAGTATCTTTGTATGTTACTTTTAGATATTCCGCGAGATCATCCGACATGCACGATATATCTGCTCCCGTATCGATTAACGCTGAACACGAATGACCCTTGATTACGACCTGTATAAATGGACTGGACAAACCTTTGCTTTCTGTCGGGAGATTTTCATCTGTTTGGGACGCAGTTCTCATCTCCCGTGTTTCATTTATTGGCGGCGTCCCTGTTCGTTTGGGTACTGTGGTGTCATCGGACTGCGTCTGAAATCATTACGTGTATTTGAGGCCGTTCTTTCATATCGTCTCGGCCTTAGATTATGCCGTGGCGTGTGAAAAACTTCTGTCGGCTGTGGACGTTCTGTCTGCGAGCGTACAGGCGTACTAGGCAGGATGTCTGGTTCCTCCCTAAATTTTACCTTTTGTGGTACCCCCATTGGTGGTTGTAAATGAATGTTACTCGATTTTATTTGACCCCCAAAAACCTCGTTGTATTGAACGATTGTGTTACGTAATTCTTCTCGTGACGAATACAATCTCATTCCTAGCTTTTCTTTTAGCGAGGGTAACTTTGTCTTGATGAATTGTTTTATGAAAATTTCGTCCGATATCTCAGCCTTGACTGCAATACTGCTGAGTCTGTAAAAATATGTTAATAGCTCCTCATCGCGGCCCTGTTTGGTTATATAAAATTGCTCAATATAATTTATTGATATGGAGAATTCATTTTCAATTTTTATACACAATTCATTAAAATTGGCCGTGTCGCTATAAATCATTTTATAAAATGCTAACGCAGGCCCATCTAGATATAATCCTAAAAGTAAAGGCAAACTCTCTATATCCCATTTATTAATTGCCGCGACTGTTTTAAAATCTTTAATAAATTCTGCGAATGCAAAATTCTGCGTTCCATCGAAACGCTTGATGGCCTCCATCTTGACTCTTACCCTCTGACCAAAATACTTAGCTCTCCTGGTTTCTTCGTCCAGCGTAGCGACTGCACGTAGCGACTGAACGTAGTGACTGCTCGTAGCGACTACACGTAGCGACTTCACGTAGTGACTTCACGTAGCGACTGCACGTAGCGACTACACGTATCGACTTCACGTAGTGACTGCACGTAGCGACTACACGGCGCCTCCGCCAAATTGTAACGACTTGCCGGGTTAATATAACGGCCGGCCGTGTTACTTCACCAATTGTAACACCTTTTGCCCGGGGGATTTACTTTAATCTGCTTGGCTGCTTGAGGTACACGAAGATCGACGGGTTTTAGTATTATATTCCAATAATACCACAAATTTTCAGAACTTCATTTATTTTCCGGGCATATGTCTTTGCCCGTCAAGATTATTTCGAACACTCTCATTTTACATACATTTAATAGAAAAACTAAACAATGTTCTACGTTTAAAAGTAGACAAAGCCGCCAGTATGCAATATTATGCATGTAACACCATAAAGGTATTACAGTACCATATACCTGGACGAGACTTTAGTTAATCGTTAGACTTTTACAAAAAACCTAGCAGAATGGTAATGTTTTATCCTTCATAGAGGGCCCTGGCCAATACGGGGAAAAAATGAAGGCACAAGATTAGTTAAGTAAAAATATTTTTATAAATCATTTCTAAAAGAAACGAAAAAAAAACATAATTTAGAAAATAATATAAAAATGTGTAGGTTTTATAAATTACAAGATTTTAATCTGGTTAAAACATAAATTATAGGCAAAATATTTCTTGTTCAAATTAGAACTCGCCTGTGTAACCACTACTCGCAGTTACGAGGCTCAAAGGGGTGTTAAAATTTGTAATTCATTATAAATTAAACGTTGTAACGAAACATTTCTTTATGGGTTCGGCCCAATTACAATAGGAAAAGAAACTTTAGTGTCTCTCGAGATTTTGTATTAGTGCAAAAGGCGAGGAAAAGTAAATTTAATACCTATCTATTACGTTCCTTGAAACAATCCTATTCATATTATAAACTAGCTGTGCCCGTGACTTCACCCGCGTGGAAAAAAATTTAAAATAAAAGTAGCTTAAGGTACTCCTAATTTTAAGGGTTAAAAAGATAGTCAGTCCCGGGGTTTAACCGCATAGTTCCCGTTTCCGAGGGATTTCTGGGATAAAAATTATTTTATATCCTTTCTCGGATCTTTCTTTTTATATCATAAGATAGCAAACAAGCAGATGGGTCTCCTGATGGAAAGAGTTAACCATCGCCTATAGACACCAAAGATGTTAATGGTGTGTTGCTATCTTGTGGCGAGGTCTAATGCCACATGCATAAGTTTACCGGCTACCTTACCCTACAAACCGGAACACGACAGTGACCAGCACGGACGCTATTTCGGCAGGAATAGGTAAGGCGGTGATACCAGACCCGGTCGAGCCGATGCAGAACTCTACTACCTAGTAGTCACGATGGTAGTGACGCAAATAGCCACTCAGTCGCCTTTTACGACCTGCCTGGCAGAACGGCAGTTGACATATTCTTCAAAGGAGCCCAGGACCAACACGGGGGAAAACGGATCTTAATCAATTTTTGTACCAAGTCTCATTTAAATCGGTTGAAGAACAAACAGCTAGACAGAGTTACTTTCGCATTTATAATATCAATATGAACGTGAAAGACGGACGTTTGTTGTCACTCAATCTCGTAAAACCAATGAACCGATTTAGATGTCATTTAGCACACGAGTAGATGACAGATGACCTGAAATAGCATTTAGAATACAAAAAAGAAAAACAAGTTAAACGGGAATAAAACAAAAAGTGTTGGTTATCTTTTCAACGACTAGTTAGGCCGGCAGGTACAACTTAATGATAGCAATGTATAACTTAATGGAAACAATCTGGATCTAGTAGACTCCACAGTGGTTTGAGCCATAACCCTTGATAAAAAGTTTGACTTAGGGAACACGCTGCCTACCATCACGTAGTGTGACACTTCCATGCCCGAGGTGCCTCCAAACAGCAGTGCGTAAAGCACCCATTTTTTTGGACGTCCATAAGTCTAGTGGACTTGATGACATCTCTCCAATCGTGCTAAAGATTTGTGCTCCCGAGTTGACACCGGTTTTAACGCGTCTTCTCCGGCTCTCATACACAACTGGCGCTGTCCCAAAATCTTGGACGACAACTTTAGTGCACGCTATTCCTAAGAAAGGCGGTCGCTCAGATCCGTCCAACTATCGGCCTATAGCGATAACCCCTTTTTTCTACAAAATAATGAAATCTATTATTAACAGCCTGCTATTGAGGTATCTTATTTTTTATATAATAAGATAGCAAACAAGCAGATGGGTCTCCTGATGTACAGAGTCAACCATCGCCTATAGACACCAAACATGTTAATGGTGCGTTGCTATCTTGTGGCGAGGTCTAATGCTACATGCATAAGTTTACCGGCTACCTTACCACCTTAGTTTCCGGCTACAAACCGGAACACGACAGCGACTAGCACTGACGCTATTGCGGCAGGAATAGGTAAGGCGGTGGTACTAGACCCGGTCGAGCCGATGCAGAACTCTACCACCTAGTAGTCAGGGTAATAGTGACGCACATAGCCACTCGGTCGCTTTTACGGCCTGCCTGGCAGAACGGCAGTTGGTCTATTCTTCAAAGGAGCCCGGTACTAACACGGGGAAATCTAGAAGAGCACCAGCTGATTAGTGATCGTCAGTACGGTTTTCTTTGCGGTCTTTACCTAAAGCACCGATGGATGGAGGCTGTGGAGGACAAAGGTAAGCTTTGGCAGTTACTTTGGATATAGCGAAGGTTTTTGATCGGTATGCCACAAAGCAGTTCTCTCCAAGTTCTCTTTTATGGGCTTCCCGTGAATTTCTGCAACTGAATCACCAGATTTTGCCAGATCGGAGCATGAAGGTTGTTACTGAAAGCGCATGCTCTAAATTTAAACCCGTCAATGCTGGTGTTCCTCAAGGTCTGAGAAGAATTTTCGGAAGAAACTTAATGGGTCTGCTTTTTTTCATAATTTCATATTTTTCGACGCCATATTTTTATATCATAGAACAGTAAACAATCAGAAGGTTTTGTATGGTAAATGTAGGATTTTTTTTTTATAGAAGAGGGGGCAAACGAGCAAGAGGTGCACCTGATGGTAAGTGATCACCGCCGCCCATGGACATCTGCAATACCAGAGGTCTTGCAGTTGCGTTGCCGGCCTTTTAAGAATGAGTAAGCTCTTTTCTTGAAGGTCCCTATGTCGTATCCGTTCGGAAATACCCCTGCCGGTAATTGGTTCCACAACAGAGTAGTGCGAGGTAAAAAGTGTCGGGAGAAACGCACAGTTGTGGATTTCCAGACATCGAGATGGTGAGGATGGAACTTCAAGTTTTGACGCGATGTCCGATGGTGGAATTCGGCGACAGGAATTAATCCAAACAACTCGTCGGAACACTCTCCATGATATATACGATAAAAGACACAGAGAGAACCTACATCTCTGCGCAATGCCAAAGAGTCAAGCTGTTTCGAAATGGCCTGGTCGTCAACGATTCAAACCGCTCTACGCTGAATGCGATCAAAAGGAAGAAGCTGGTACTGGGGAACTCCGGCCCAGAGATGCGAACAGTACTCTATGTGAGGCCGAACCTGTGCCTTATTAAGTTGAAGGCGATGGACCGGCAAAAAGTACTGTTTCGCTCTGCTGAGCACACCGAGCTTTTTGGAGGCTAGTTTAGCCTTGCCTTCCAAATGACCGCGAAACTGAACGTAATTCGATATGTCAACTCCCAGGATTCCGACATTAGCTGAGGCTGTCAGGAGAGTATCCTTAAATCGAGGTGATACGACAAAGGGCGTCTTTTTTGCGGTGAACACGCCAAGTAACCAGGTTTTGGCGACCCCATTCCGAGACATCGGTAAGTCGATTCTCGACTTCAGACACAAGCTTGTTTCGGCACTCTTCGACGTGTTCCCGAGAAATACTGCTTCGGCCGGAGTATGTAGCATCACCAGTACTGTCATCCGCATAGCAATGTATGTTGCTAATTAGCATCATATCATTGATATGCAGAAGGAACAGTGTCGGTGATAGCACGCAGCCTTGGGGAACACCAGTATTGACAGATTTAAGATCGGAGCACGCACCGTCGACAACGACCTTGATGCTCCGGTCAGCCAAAAAACTGGTGATCCACTCGCATAATTTCTCAGGAAGCCCATAGAAAGGCAGCTTCGCGAGAAGCGCTTTGTGCCATACCCGATCAAAGGCCTTCGCTATGTCCAAACTAACTGCCAATGCCTCCCCCTTGGACTCAACTGCTTCCGCCCATCGATGAGTTAGGCATACTAGAAGGTCACCAGCTGAGCGGCCGCGACGGAAACCGTACTGACGGTCGCTAATCAGCTGGTGCTCTTGTAAATACTTGAGGAGCTGAGAGTTGATGATTGTATCCATAATTTTGGAGAACAAGGAGGTTATAGCTATGAGCCGATAGTTAGACGGGTTAGAGCGATCTCCTTTTTTAGGGATGGGATGCACCAAAGCTATCTTCCACGAATTCGTTACCACGCCGAGTGAATAGGAGAGCCGGAATAGGCGTGTTAATACTGGTGCTAACTCTGGAGCACACATTTTTAGCACAATCGGAGGGATGCCATCCGGCCCACTCGACTTGTGGATGTCCAAGGAAAGTAGTGCTTTACGCACAGATGATTGCCGAAATTGTAGTTCTGGCATACAACTATCACACTGCGGGATGGTAGGCGGTGCGTTCCCTTGGTCATCCAGAGTCGAGTTGGCCGCAAAGAAGGAGCCCAGGAGATCGGCCTTCTCCTTTGCGGTATGGGCCAGAGAGTCATCGTCTTCGTGCAAGGATGGAAGAGAGGGCTGTGAGAAATTCCCTAAGACAGCCTTGGCAAGAGACCAGAACGCACGAGTGCCCGAAGGAAGGCGAACTAATTTCTCACCAATTCTGCCAATGTGTTCCGATTTTGCCTTGGCGATAGCTCTTTTGAGGTACCTCGAGGCGAAACTGTACTCATTACGTAATGTGCTGGTTTTTCCATCACAAGATGCGGACGCTGCAGCCCAAGCCCGGTAGCACTCCTGCTTGCGGTGCGAAGCCGTTTTACAGGAGCGACCAAACCAAGGCTGAGACTTACCACCAATTGGTACCGCAGAAAATGGAATGAAAAGTTCCATGCCCTGCAGCACCACATCGGCAATAGAGTCAGCGACGACATTCGGATCATCCAGCGAGAAGCACAACCACCCCCATGGGTAGGACGCAAAAAAAAGACCGCATCCCGTCCCAATCTGCTGACCTAAAGTGCCAAACGCGACAACAGCCTGCTAAAGGAGGCCGTGATAGGCGCGAAACCGGCACTTTACTCCGGATCAGGCAGTGGTCTGACGAACCAAGTGAGACGTCCACCGATACCTGATAATGGTCCGGATGAGAGGTCAGCAGAAGGTCCAATAGTAAAGGCATATGGTCATCCACATCGGGAACTCGCGTGGGCGAAGTTACCAGTTGTGTAAGACCATACGCCAAGGCAAAATCGTGAACAGACCTCCCCGCATGATCGGTGGTGCGCGAACAAAGCCATTCGGCGTAGTGGGCATTAAAATCGCCCAAGATCACGATCTCTGTGGAGGGGGTCTGCTCTAACACGGAATCTACAGCCGTTTGTAAATGCTCAATGAGCCGGTCAACTTCAGGCACGCGTAGCTGCGTAGATGGTCGTCGCAAGCTACGCGTAACCAGAGGATGGATAGGTCCTGACCTTCAAGTCTGCCGAAGCGCCGGTAACAGATATCCTCTCTGACGTATGCGCACACCCCAGCCCGCGGTACAAAGGAATGTTCCAGTTTGTATCCCGGGTAGGAGAGGTAAGAAGTATCAGCCGGAGAAGATATCTGCGTCTAGGTCAAAAAGAGCAAAGCTGGCTTCGCCGTCTCGAGATGGTAGTGGACGGCGTTCAAGTTGGAATGAAGCCCCTTGACATTACAGAAATCCACAGTAAGCGTGGTAGGGGGTGCCATGGCTTTCTTGCCCTGGTTGCCCCGGACAGGATTGTCTATGAGCGCAATTTTGCCCCCCCACCAGAATACGCAGGGCAGCCTGAGCATCCATGGCCTGGCTGGAATCCAGAGCACGAACCTTCAGGGGGGGATTCTCCACTGCTGGTGCAAGTGGTACCCCCCTGGGGTAGATACTCTTTTGATTGTGCATTCATAGTGTGCGGGGGGGGGGGGGGAGGCCTCTGGGACTCTCACAAACCAAACGAAACGCAGCAGCAGGGCTGCTACTTTACGTCGGTGTCAAGTGAGAGAGTGGTATCTCCCCGGGCGTGCCGGCCTATTCAGTTGCAAAAGCAGTATGGCACTACCACTAATTTGGTTGACTGACTGCACCGGTGTTAAATAATTTTTGTCATGCCGTAAGAGTAGAAACCGGTTGGCGATATTAATTAAATTTAAAGTGATTTGTAAAGCAATAGAAGTGTGTGAGCAAAATTAGAAACATCATCTGTTAAAATTTCAACTGACTATCACGGTTCATGAGATACAACCTGGTGACAGACGTACAGACAGCCAGACGGACGGACAGCGGAGCGATAATAGGGTCTTTTACCCTTTGGTACGAAACGGAACATAAAGTGTTGCATATTTAACGTCAAATTTCAATTTGAAACAAATTACAACATTTAAATAAAAAAGCCAAGATTTACTTAACATACCAAATCATTTTAATTAATTATGTAAATGTAAAGTAAAAATATTTAGCACATTTTGTTCATGCTTCGTAACAGCTACCTGTAATGTATAAACAGCCACATTAAATCCAGCTATAACAAAAATAAATCACGTGTTATCTTTATAAGTTTATCTACGAGTAAGTTATATCACGAATAATCGACCTCATTTCTAAATAAAAACCCTGTTTGTGAAATAAATCTAAGTTAAAATATTAAGTCTAAGTAAAAATATTAGATTTCACACCATTAAAACTTTGTATATAAAGGGCGTGATTACTAGAGTTTAACGAAGGCTTAACAAAACAATTTCATTTGACAGATTAATGGCGTGAAGGAAATGGGCTTATCGCGTTTTCAGACTAACATAATCTTTACGGCCTGGAATGAACCATGAAGTCTTAATAATAAGTGTCAAGTCTATTTGTATTGTGCAATTATTATATTCGTTCAAAATACAGACCACACTTATTTCAAGCCAGAATTCCCGAGCTAATAGCAAAGGCACTGGCCCCAACACTATTTTTTGCACAATGTTCCTTTAGGGAGTTGCGGAGGGGTAGCCGGCAAATAAAGTAGATTTTTATCTACATAGCTTATATATAATTAGCTGATTTTAGACACTTTTACTATTCCACTTGTACATCAATTTCACTTTTACACAATTTTTATTATATTACTGGTCGAGTAAGGTAGGTTTCACTTTTTACATCCTGAAGATGCTTTAAAAAGTGAAACCGGTCGAGTAATATAATAAAAATTTTGTAAAAGTGAAATTGATGTACAAGTGGAATAGTAAAAGTGTCTAGTAACAATGGAATTTCACCAAGTGCCGACGATGGAAAGTATAGAATATAATTAGCTGAGCCCGCGACTTCACCCGCGTGGAAAATTTCGAAATTAAAAGAATAAGTTACTCCTTATTACATCAGCTATCGGCCAGTAAAAGTCCCGTCAAAATCGGTTCAGCCGTTCCAGAGATTAGCCAGAACAAACAGACAGAATAGGTAAGGTAGGGTAAAAACTTAGCGCTTAAAAAAATTACGTTAAATTATGTTTGAAAAATCATTTTTTTGCCCCGTGTTGGTCCCGAACTCCTTTGAAGAATAGGCCAACTTCTGTTCTGCCAGACAGGTTGTAAAAGGCGACCGATTGACTATTCTAGTCACTAACATCGTGGCTACTAGGTGGTAAAGTTCCGCATTGTCTCGCCTGGGTCTGGTACCACCGCCTTACGTATTCCTGCCGCAATAGCGTCAGTGCTTGTTGCTATCGTGTTCCAGTTTGGAGGGTAAGGTAGCCGGTAAACTTATGCATGTGGCATTAGACCTCGCTACAAGATAGCAACGCACCATTAACATCTTTAGTGTATATAGGCAATGGTTGACTCTTTCCGTTAGGAGACCCATCTGCTTGTTTGCTATCTTATGATATAAAAAAATAGAATACAAAGAATAAAATGGGATTATTAGTGAAAAAGACATAATACCATGCCAAGTTGCTAGTATTTGTATTTACAAGGTTATTCTCGTACTCACTCTCGAGTTGTTCCGGACTCCTTTGTGGAATAGACCAACTGCAGTTCTGTCAGGCAGATTGTTGGTTTTTGCTTCACAGTCCTAACCCGCGGCGTTATCACGTAACTCGCAATGCGAAATTATTGTAATTGTTTAGTTATTGTAAGACACATAACAGCCGTGTATGCTAGTGACAGTCGTTGCCGCGTGATTAGTTTTGGTGGCGTGACATTGCTAAAAGTGCATCTAGTGACCAGTAAGCAATTGGCGACGTTTTTGATGAGTTTTTCGTTACGTTTAAAAGTCATCGCTGATCGCTGGCGGATTGCAAACGTTAGGTGATACGCCTACCGATTTGTAGGATGTACGTTTTCGTACATTAGCAATATAAAAGTGCCGATAAAGCATAAATAAACAGAGGTGATACTGTCATGGCAAAAGCGAGTTGTTTAATTTAACGATTGAAATAAACATCGCAAATCAACTAACTTTACTTACTTCATTTATCGCCTTTTTAAAACTATAACTAACTACCTGTACAGGATACTAACTAGTAGCTCATACAGAGGATAAGGTAACTTTTTTTTATATATCATGAGATAGCAAACAAGCAGATGGGTCTCCTGACGGAAAGAGTCAACCATCGCCTATAGACACCAAAGTGTTAATGGTGCGTTGTTATTTTATGGCGAAGTCTAATGCCACATGCATAAGTTTACCGGCTACCTTACCCTCCAAACCAGAACACGACAGCGACAAGCACTGATGCTATTGCGGCAGGAATAGGTAAAGCGGTGGTACCAGACCCGGGCGAGACAATGCAGAACTCTACCACCTAGTGGACTTACGCATATTGCATTACCACACCAATACTATAGTAACGCAACAGTAACTGCTTTGGTGTCTATAGGCGATGGTTTTTATTTCCATCCAGGAGGTCCATCAGCTCGTTTGCTGTCCTATGATAATAAAAACGAACACTCCCATATATGCGATAAAAGATGCCGGAAGATTGCCGGCGTAGGGATGTGACGACCCCATCGCCCACTGGTGGAATAATTTTTGTCACAAAAATTATTCCACCAGTGGGCGATGGGGTCGTCACATCCCTACGCCGGCAATCTTCCGGCATCTTTTATCGCATATATGGGAGTGTTCGTTTTTATTATCATAGGACAGCAAACGAGCTGATGGACCTCCTGGATGGAAATAAAAACCATCGCCTATAGACACCAAAGCAGTTACTGTTGCGTTACTATAGTATTGGTGTGGTAATGCAATATGCGTAAGTCCACTAGGTGGTAGAGTTCTGCATTGTCTCGCCCGGGTCTGGTACCACCGCTTTACCTATTCCTGCCGCAATAGCATCAGTGCTTGTCGCTGTCGTGTTCTGGTTTGGAGGGTAAGGTAGCCGGTAAACTTATGCATGTGGCATTAGACTTCGCCATAAAATAACAACGCACCATTAACACTTTGGTGTCTATAGGCGATGGTTGACTCTTTCCGTCAGGAGACCCATCTGCTTGTTTGCTATCTCATGATATATAAAAAAAAGTTACCTTATCCTCTGTATGAGCTACTAGTTAGTATCCTGTACAGGTAGTTAGTTATAGTTTTAAAAAGGCGATAAATGAAGTAAGTAAAGTTAGTTGATTTGCGATGTTTATTTCAATCGTTAAATTAAACAACTCGCTTTTGCCATGACAGTATCACCTCTGTTTATTTATGCTTTATCGGCACTTTTATATTGCTAATGTACGAAAACGTACATCCTACAAATCGGTAGGCGTATCACCTAACGTTTGCAATCCGCCAGCGATCAGCGATGACTTTTAAACGTAACGAAAAACTCATCAAAAACGTCGCCAATTGCTTACTGGTCACTAGATGCACTTTTAGCAATGTCACGCCACCAAAACTAATCACGCGGCAACGACTGTCACTAGCATACACGGCTGTTATGTGTCTTACAATAACTAAACAATTACAATAATTTCGCATTGCGAGTTACGTGATAACGCCGCGGGTTAGGACTGTGAAGCAAAAACCAACAATCTGCCTGACAGAACTGCAGTTGGTCTATTCCACAAAGGAGTCCGGAACAACTCGAGAGTGAGTACGAGAATAACCTTGTAAATACAAATACTAGCAACTTGGCATGGTATTATGTCTTTTTCACTAATAATCCCATTTTATTCTTTGTATTCTATTTTTTTATATCATAAGATAGCAAACAAGCAGATGGGTCTCCTAACGGAAAGAGTCAACCATTGCCTATATACACTAAAGATGTTAATGGTGCGTTGCTATCTTGTAGCGAGGTCTAATGCCACATGCATAAGTTTACCGGCTACCTTACCCTCCAAACTGGAACACGATAGCAACAAGCACTGACGCTATTGCGGCAGGAATACGTAAGGCGGTGGTACCAGACCCAGGCGAGACAATGCGGAACTTTACCACCTAGTAGCCACGATGTTAGTGACTAGAATAGTCAATCGGTCGCCTTTTACAACCTGTCTGGCAGAACAGAAGTTGGCCTATTCTTCAAAGGAGTTCGGGACCAACACGGGGCAAAAAAATGATTTTTCAAACATAATTTAACGTAATTTTTTTAAGCGCTAAGTTTTTACCCTACCTTACCTATTCTGTCTGTTTGTTCTGGCTAATCTCTGGAACGGCTGAACCGATTTTGACGGGACTTTTACTGGCCGATAGCTGATGTAATAAGGAGTAACTTATTCTTTTAATTTCGAAATTTTCCACGCGGGTGAAGTCGCGGGCTCAGCTAATTATATTCTATACTTTCCATCGTCGGCACTTGGTGAAATTCCATTGTTACTAGACACTTTTACTATTCCACTTGTACATCAATTTCACTTTTACAAAATTTTTATTATATTACTCGACCGGTTTCACTTTTTAAAGCATCTTCAGGATGTAAAAAGTGAAACCTACCTTACTCGACCAGTAATATAATAAAAATTGTGTAAAAGTGAAATTGATGTACAAGTGGAATAGTAAAAGTGTCTAAAATCAGCTAATTATATATAAGCTATGTAGATAAAAATCTACTTTATTTGCCGGCTACCCCTCCGCAACTCCCTAAAGGAACATTGTGCAAAAAATAGTGTTGGGGCCAGTGCCTTTGCTATTAGCTCGGGAATTCTGGCTTGAAATAAGTGTGGTCTGTATTTTGAACGAATATAATAATTGCACAATACAAATAGACTTGACACTTATTATTAAGACTTCATGGTTCATTCCAGGCCGTAAAGATTATGTTAGTCTGAAAACGCGATAAGCCCATTTCCTTCACGCCATTAATCTGTCAAATGAAATTGTTTTGTTAAGCCTTCGTTAAACTCTAGTAATCACGCCCTTTATATACAAAGTTTTAATGGTGTGAAATCTAATATTTTTACTTAGACTTAATATTTTAACTTAGATTTATTTCACAAACAGGGTTTTTATTTAGAAATGAGGTCGATTATTCGTGATATAACTTACTCGTAGATAAACTTATAAAGATAACACGTGATTTATTTTTGTTATAGCTGGATTTAATGTGGCTGTTTATACATTACAGGTAGCTGTTACGAAGCATGAACAAAATGTGCTAAATATTTTTACTTTACATTTACATAATTAATTAAAATGATTTGGTATGTTAAGTAAATCTTGGCTTTTTTATTTAAATGTTGTAATTTGTTTCAAATTGAAATTTGACGTTAAATATGCAACACTTTATGTTCCGTTTCGTACCAAAGGGTAAAAGACCCTATTATCGCTCCGCTGTCCGTCCGTCTGGCTGTCTGTACGTCTGTCACCAGGTTGTATCTCATGAACCGTGATAGTCAGTTGAAATTTTAACAGATGATGTTTCTAATTTTGCTCACACACTTCTATTGCTTTACAAATCACTTTAAATTTAATTAATATCGCCAACCGGTTTCTACTCTTACGGCATGAGACTCGTAACCCTGAAGTAGAGTCTCGTAGCCCTCAAAATGCCGTAAAAGGCGACATCTACTAAAGGCGTACTAACAAGTCTAATCGCTGATTGTAAGCAATGTCTCTCTGGTCTAGTAATCCAGTGTCAGTACTAACCACATGAGGTCCCGGGATCGATTCCCAAGACGAGCATTACAAAAAAATGTGTTTTTTTAAATCGGCCGGTTGTCGATAAGCTTGCTACATATCACAATGTGGGATTAGTATTTTCGGCTAATTGTGGGTACACTCGTACTTCTGCTTACCTCTTCGGGGATACGGGTGTGAGGGTACTTTTTGAAAACTTCGATATCTATGCGATATCAACGTGCCGTACATCACGACGTCATCAAACTTAACATCGACGAATCAACATTAAGATTTAAATGCCTATTTTTTACATACTCGGCAAGAAAATCGGGTCCTAAACACCTGCTTTCCAATATTGTCCATGAAAATTGTTATTATTTGGTTTCATATCCGCATATAATAACACAGCTTTACAATCATTTTTCTAAAATATTCTATTGAAGCATTAGTAACTTCGTTGTACCCTTTATTCAGACTTCAATTATATTTCATTCAAATATTCGCTAACTATTCGCAATGCGCAAAGAAAGAGCATGAATAATTCATTGCTCATTCCAATGGACCTTTACTTTCGAAATAGATAAATCAGGTTGTAAAAATACTAACTAGAAATTCGAACTAATTGCGATGGGAAACAACACGGGAAAGACCTGAGCATATTAGGTTTATGACACTCCAAGATTCTTATTAGCCATAACATAGAGTTTAATGTACTACGTACTAGAGAAGCTATTCCATTTCACCCATAGTCCTTACAGCGCTAAAATAATAATAAATTGTCCAACCAAAGTCAACATTAAGCAGTGCTGCAGCGTATAATTATTATTAAGAGAGAGAAAACCTCACAATAACTCCAAATAAATTCTATGTCATCTATATATCTATATAAATAATAAATATTATAAATGCGAAAGTTTGGATGTTTGGATGGATGTTTGTTACTCAATCACGCAAAAGGTACTGAATGGATTTGAATGAAATTTGGCACACAAGTAGATGATAACCTGGAATAGCACATAGGTTACTTTTTATCCCGGAAAAATTAAGGGAATCCCACGGGAATTACCAAAAACTTTTATAATGCAGCGGGCTGGAAGCTGCAGTTAGTTTTATATACAATTGCTTGCTCTACCGGCATCAACAACTAAAAAAATTATTACTGCTTTGGTTTTTGTAAATTATTTAATTATTTATACAGGTACCTATACATTAAGACTTAATACAGCAATGCTGATATTTGACGGTTTTAATTTTGAAATTAGTGCGAATTATTCGCACGGGTATTGCTAGTGGGCTATAATATAATAAGCAACCACAAGATTAATTGAAGGAGCTCTGACGTAGGTCCAAAGATAAGGTGAAAAGCTATGTCTGATGTCTTCGTCATTAAATGAAGTGAAAATAGAATGATGTGGTGTCGCGGGACACCAGGTAGGAACGAACTTCCTTCGGCTAAACGGCACTACTCGCTTGTGTACGCGACTGTCGCGCCTGTGCACGTCTCATTTAACGCTTTTATTCCACGCATTTTTCTTACGGTTTTACTATCACATTTTTTTCAGTTCGGTCGCGCAGCAAAATCCCTATCCCCTCCAAGCCTGCCGTAAGGAACTTCGTTCCAATAATATGACAATATTTTAAAAGGCACAAATGTGGACTTTCATGGAGCTCTGTTCTCATTTCTGTGTTGGCGCCCCTCAGGATCATCTTCCTCGCGTTCAACGTAGATTGTTCGAATCGTTGATGCCCTCAGTATGATCTTCCTCACTTTCAACGTAGGGCTGTTCGAATCGTTGATGCCCTCAGTATGATCTTCCTCACTTTCAACGTAGGGCTGTTCGAATCGTTGATGCCCTCAGTATGATCTTCCTCACTTTCAACGTAGGGCTGTTCGAATCGTTGATGCCCTCAGTATGATCTTCCTCACATTCAACGTGAGACTGTTCGAATCGTTGACGCTCAGGCTATTACTTTGGCTTGATACTTTGGCATTTCGCAATGTAGGTTCACTCTGCGTCTTTTATCGCACATATCATTGGGGTGTTCTTTTTTAATATGATAGGATAGCAAACGAGGTAATGGCTTTCCCGATGGAAAGTGAACCATCGCCTATAGACACCAAAGATGTTAATGATGCGTTGCTATCCATGTGGCGGAATGGCAATGCCATATACATAAATCCACTTTCCTTACGCTCCAAACAGGAACACGATAAAGACAAGCATTGACGCTATTGCGGCAGAAATAAGTAAGAGTTCCGCAACTTCTCGCCCGGGTAATGGGTACCCACTACTTCCGTGCCTTCAAACGATTTTGTCACACTTACTACTGGAAGCAAACTTAAGTAGGCCATTCTGGTAGGTCCCTAATTTCCAAACTTCCGTGGTGCAATAGCAATCAGGCTTAACCTGATTGTAAAAGTCTCATTTCGTAGCATTTTTATGCTTTTAACATTTTGCTGTCTCCTGCTAAAAAGGGAGGGAAACAGGATGTATTTTCCTACTCCTCCTATATACTTCTGATTAATTTCGTTGCGGGATCCAAGACAGCTTAGCTTTTCCCCAGGGCACCCTGAGCTCGCAACTCAGAGGTTATCAGGACGATTGCCGCTGTTGATTCTGGTTTACAGAAGTTACAGTGGTGGGAACGATAGGTTTTGAACGAGAACGAGAAATTGCCCTTTACCCGGGCGTTGCGGAAATCTACCACCTAGTAGTCATGACGGTAGTGACATATACAGTGAATCGGTCGCCTCTTGGGCGCCCTATAGACCTACAATAACATTGCGCAATAATATTGCATACTCATTAGATTCCAAACGTATATTACGATATATACGATAATTTCACGTTATATACGATAAATTCACTCAATAAAATTGAAAAACCAGTCTTATCAATATTTTCGAGCGAGCTACATGTCTGACGACGAATTTTTGGCGACAACCATGCTGCTGATTTTATTAAATAAATCTCTATACAATTCTGTACATTCAAGTAAAAACTCCCGTTCTTTATCTTTTATAGCATTTTTGCTCGCCATTTTGCTTAAAACTACATGACCATATATTAAACACCTTGACTGACTGAACGCGATCGCTCCAAACTCGGAAGTGAAAAATATTGTGCAATATTAAGCCTACACAGCAAGGATTTATAACGATATAATTTCGATATTTTTGCTGTTTCGTGATTAGTTCCCTACGTTTCATGCTGTTTCGTAATTGGTTCCCCAACTAGCGCTAGAACACAACGTCATAATATCATATACCATAACCAATCACAACGGCGCAAATATATCGAAATCATAACGTTTTAAATCCTTGCTACACAGTGCAAGAAAAAAATATTGCGCAATACAAATTACACCCGCTCAAACTTTCGTTCAATATTTGTGCAATTTTCAAATTATATGTAGTCAATAATAGTGCGCAATCGTAATATTGCGCAATATTATTTTAGGTCTATGGGGTAACTTACGACCCGCCTGGCAGAAGTGCAGTTGGTCTTTTCTTCAAAGGAGCCCGAAATAACAAGGGCTTTGGAAGACTTGTTCACAAGAGTTGTTAGCGACCCTGACGACGCAATCGACGGGGCTCGGGTTCGATCCCCGACGGGGACAATCATTTGTGATGAGCATAAATGCCTGTATTTCCGGATTTGGGTGTTTATTATGTATGTAAAAGTATTTATATATGTATTTTAATGTATTAGAATCATTGACTAACACCCATAACACAAGCAAATAATTTGCTTACTTTGGGGTTAGTCAGTAAGTGTAATATGTCCCGTAAATATTATTTATTTATTATTATTGAATTTCGTTATCGGATATCTTATCGTAATTGAAAGTGTGCCCACCCGCACCACCACGATATTTGGAAATCTAGGAACATGCGATTCTCTAGGCCTTTTTTAACTTAGAATACAATTTTGTGAAATTAATCCCTCCCACCCCCTCCCCGTCATTAACTTAGAAACTAAAGAAAAGAGCTTACTCACTTCAAAGGCCGGTAACGTTAAATTGCAAACCTACTGGTGTTGCGGATATCCAGGCGGCGGTGATGACTTATCATCAGGTGAGACTTTTGCTTATTTGCTACGTTTTCTGCATATAAAGAAATGACGAAAAATACGAGTATTACAAGTTACTAAAATTGATCAAAGGTACTAGCATATTCTACCAACATATGGTGTGAAAGGATTTAAAAAATATATATGTTCTGTTTACCTGCTTTAAAATTATACCCTATTTACAAATTTCCACTAAAGATGGTACGATAGGTTGTAGTATTTAAACGAGACGTTGACAAGTTCTACTATCAAGTTAGCAGTTACGATTTTAGTCTTTTTCGCCATTTTTGAGATGCTTGGTAGCAAGGAAAATAGTTTATTTTGTCATAAGAATCACCACAACTTATTATGACACACGCTGGTTAAACTCGCGCATCTACGTAAAACAGGGTGGGTTTCTAGTACGTTTCAATCTGAAACAAATCAAAAATAAAAACTTTATAAAAATGTCACTTATTTTACACCACGAACAAGAATCTTTGAACTGTAGGGTTATGGAAATCCCGCTATGAATTCTTAAATAAGATCAAAAGGATGGCATTTGACATTTTGCAAATTAATGGTCAACGTAGATATTTTTCCCTCATTCCTTCTAAAACGTGATTTGGGTTTTAACAACTCAGGGAATTACATTTCGTATTCTTGGAAATGCTCTTTTGTATTTTTATCCCATTTTACTGAATACGTTTTAATTAAGTTAGGACAGATTAACGATTAGTTCTTATATCCCCAGCCAAGAAATCTCTGTGGTAGAAGCGGTGGGTGTAAAGGCATTGAATTAATTGTTTCCAATGATAGGATCCTTTGCAAAAATTTTAAGATTTCAAAAATCCGCAGGAATTTTAAGTGTCTTTTCTGATAAATATGTGGATGAAACCTTAATCTTAAGGTAAAACATAAAAGTATGTTGTTATCTTTTAGTCATGGATCTTTGCAAATTAACGCCTGAATTTAAAAAAAAATCTTAAACTGTCAAAAGTTGAATTTTTATTACAATCCGTATTTAAGCCCCATGCTAAAAATCATTATTTTTATTACTATTTTTATCTCATATAATTATAATAAATCATAGGGCTTTCTTAACAGAAAGAAATAATCGTCACATATATAGTAAAATATGTTTTAATATATTCTCTAAATAAACTATTGATTGTCTTGTTTGTATCTGTAGTGTATGTTATCTGTGGATCATACAATTCGTTATCTGTACTGTGCGTGCGAGTAGGTGTGGGCACGCGCTCTTGTAAGTAAGGTATGATATGGTATCACAGTACGATTCGGACCGTCAAGAGGTGCATACGCGTGTATAGTGTTAGTGAGACTACTCTCAGGTATACTAGAGAACACTACAGTACTTTTTATTAAATTTATTTAATTTAATATAAAAACAAAAAACATCTACTATTATTTGACATAACCTCCAATAAGTGTGCATTCTACCGTGTACTATTACCGTGCATATTCCCAATTGTTTATCCATAAATATTATATTTAAGTCAAGCCGTCGGACGCAATTATCACAAGGAACCAGTGAGAGTTGTTAAAAATATCATCAAAATGTGGCCACATGAATCACCACACAACACAATCCAAGTGTGTTACAGAGATTTGGATTTTTTAGGAAAATCCGGAAACAACTTTATTAACTTTGTAACGGGATCGAACCTGAGACGTCATGATCTAAGCCGATTAGTTTAAAGCTATGACGTACCTTACTGCAAAGTTAGCAAAGTCAACTTATTCAGTTCAGTTTTTTTATTATTCTCAACAATTTCCAATAGCATTGCGAGATTCTTATATTGTGATAATACTTTGTGCCTGTTGTGTTACGATCTTAACTGAATAAAAACTTAGCAAAAGCACCAGTTAAAACGTCTAGGATACACTGGGAGCGCATTCGTCACGGCGCGCTGCTGATATATCGACACGAACTTTGCCGAAATTTAGGACTTTTCATTAGCTTGGTATAATTTGTAAGTTGTACCGTTTTTTACAGTATTTTTCTTTACAAGATATTAAACAAGCAAATGACAGTCCTGATAGAAAAAAGATAATTATCTCACACTTAAAGAGATAAAAAAATTAACACAAAGAAAAATTTTCATTGCCTTCAAACGATGTAACGCTCTACCGACTAAGTTTCTACTTGTTGCTGATCCAGTGTGGCGAAGAGATGCAATATTGTAATGACCATATATAATTTTATTTATGGTTTGCTAGCATATTCGTAAATACCCGACGTATACCCAACTTTGTAAATAGCAGACGTGTCGGACTAACGCGTCGGGTAATACTAGATCCCGAAGTTCTTTCTAAATAGAAGACATCTGAGATTAACACGTCAGTTATCTTATGAACACTATAATGAAACGAAATTAAAAGAAGAGAATAATGAAATATAAAGCAGATTAATTAAAATGTTTGTTATAATAGGTAGAAAGAATAAACTAAAACTACTATAGTTGAAACAATACTGATTGACATGTAGTAAACAGTAGACGAGTCGTCACGACGCGTCGCCTATAAACCAAGCCCCCGAGCGGCAGCCGAAATTTCCTGAATGGATAATGCGTCGGATATTAACGAATATACGGTTGGTACGGTGTACTTACAATACCAATTGTATCTGAATATTTAATAAATACTCTATTAAAAATAAAATTTCTTGAAAAATAATCTATAAGTCAAGTGGGCCTGATGACATCTGTCCAATCGTCTTAAAAATATATGCTGCTGAGTTGAATACTAGTACTAACGCGCCTATTTCGGCTTTCCTACTCACTTGGCGTGGTACAGTCACGGAAAACGGCGCGCCTTCCGTGACTATTACCACGTAATAGCGTACTAATACGTGATTTCTGTACCACGTAATGTAGCCTGTAACCAAAAAGGAGATATATTTTAACATATTCAAATGATTTTAGGATATCTTTAATGAAAATTATTAAATATTCTTAATTCTGTTAAAATTCTTAAATATTTTCGTTTCGACTATATTTTTAAACAATAGTGTAAGTTGTTCACGTTTGTTACTTATACCACAACCCTTGCAATGAAAGCAAGAAACACATATATGTCAGAAATGAGGTCTAACTTATAAGTCCTATACAGTAACCAACGACAACTTGCATTTAACTATATGTTGCAGGAGTATAATGCTTATTCTTGTTGCAATAAATGTGAATATCCTGAAAATATATTGTTCCCGTTGTATCACATGTAGTGTGCAATAGTTTTAATGTGGTTGTATTGTCGAGGAATGTAATTAACATTTCAAATAACATGTTCTGAAGTCGTCTTTGTTTCGTATAATTTGACAAAATTGGCAAAGTGTTCACGTTTGTTTGCAAATTAAAGTGATAGCTTAAAAGCACAGTTTAAATATATCCTGTATTTTAGTAACTTGCGTTCACAAAGACATTATTTAAATTTTGTCCAATTTATCGCAAATAATAAAGTATTTTTAGTTGTTCTCTAATTTTAAACTGTATCTAGTTATGCCTCAGTCTCAATTTCTGTCTCTAAAATCTAAAGGTGGATATGTCGAACAAGCTTATTGTTTATTTGTTAGGAGTTGCCAAACTGGCCTCTAAAAACCTTTTAGGCTTAGCAAATTTCTAGAGCTTCTCAACACCATCTCCTTTCTTTAACAATAGAAGAATATTACAACTATATACAGAGTGCCAGAGAAAATAAACAGTTTTATAGAGCGCACACAAAAAAATAAAAGAAAATGGTCTTAAACACAGGATAACTTGTTTGATTTCATAATTTCTTCACAACCTATGAATTTTGTTCACTACAGGTTGTCATTTCGTTGTAGTTCGTTCATAAGCAATCTAGTAATATGTCCAGTCATAAATGAAATTGTAATCCTTTCGCTTACAACCTAGTACTAAGCTATCATCACGCCCGGTTCCCTTGCGGGTAGAGTAAACTGAACGTCCATAGACGTTCAGAGTGCTAAGTGTGAGTTTTTCTTTTCGCATTCGATCGTGAGCGAGTTTCAAGTTTACTAGGAATTTGTTGATTTATACAGCGCCACCTAGTGGTAAATTGGTTTCTCACGTTTACCACTAGGTGGCGCTGTACAAATCACATAGAAATTCCTAGTAAACTCGAAACGCGCTCACGATCGAATGCGAAAAGAAAAACTCACACTTAGCACTCAGTTCGTCACGATTCACCGGTTTGTCGGTTGGCGAGATGAATGCTGATCGCCATCGCTACACTTTACCGACCTGACAAAGATTATTGACTATTTCTAGCGATAACCAGGATTAAATCGGGTAACTAATTAAATAAAACTTTAGTGTGTGTCGGAAAAAGAAAACTTTAGAGTGTCGGACTAAGAGAAGTTTCCACTTTACATGTAAATTTTGAATAATTAATAACCTGTTGTGAGAAAAGTAGGTTGTTTTAAATTGATTAACATCAATTCAAAAGTTTCATAATTTCGAATCTTTAGAGTAGAGGACTCGTCAGAAAGACCATCGAATGTGTGGAACAAAAGTTTTTTCGTATTTTTCATAAAATAATCAAGCGAGTAAAGCAAAAAAATAATTATTGTTGTCAATATAATATTTTTCTTCACCGAATTAAAATGTTCGAAGCTCCTTAATTTTATTAGTTACAAAATTCGAGATTTTCCGAAGATAGAAAAGATTATAGCGATAGCGTCTCGTCAAAATGAAACTGCTTCTTTTGATTAATAACAAGTTGAAAAATTCAACTTGTTGTTAATTAAAAAAAAGTTGGTTCCTGAGACCACGGTCTATTAGTATATAAAGCAAAGTCAGATTAGAAGCTTTATTTATAGGTCAAGAACTGCTGGACCGATTTTGAGTGATGATATGATTTTTAATTTATAAGGTTTGTATACGCCCCGAACAGTAACTATTAAATTGAAAATATTTTTTATTATATTTTTTGTTTTTTAGAAAAAATAAATAAAAGAATGTTTCTACCACATTCTTCCGGGCTTTCTTTGAAGAATAGACCATCTATCTGCTGTTCTACCAGACTGGTCATTAAGAGGCGAATGTTTGGCTAGGCAGTTACTAAAATCGTGGCTACTAGCTGGTAGATTTCTTCATAGTCTCGCCCGAGTCTGGTACCACCGCCTTACCTATACCTGCCGCAATAGCGTCAGTCCTTGTCACTGTTGTGTTCCAGTTTGTAGGGTAAGGTAGTTGGTAAACTTATCTGGCATAAGACCTCGCCACAAGGATTGCAACGCACCATTAACATCCTTAGTGCCTATAGGAGATGGTTTACTATTTCCATCTGGAGAGCTACATGTTTGTTTGCTATAAGATATAAAAAAACAATCATCTCAAATTTTTTCTTTGTTTCAAAGAACAAAGTTCTCATATCTTATTTCAACGTCCTGTTGAATAATGGAGACCCAGGATCATATTTAGATTCTTTATTTACTTCGCTTATCTCGCAAGAAAATTGGCTTGCTCAATTTTTATGATGGTGATTTTTAATCAATCCGTGAACACCATCGTGAACACTCAATACTCGTATTGCAAATTGCGACTTGGAAAGTAGCAAATGAAGGGCGTCGAAATCCCAATTATCCTTTCCATCGCTTCCGCTTCTTGGCGGGAATTTATATTCTCAATTTTAAATATCCATCTTTCCAATAACGATTAAATTTATTCAATGCGACAGGTTCGTAAAAAATAATTTTCTATTTTAGGCATTAACTACAAAAAAGCTGGTAATCACGACTCTAGATTATAAAAGCGTGCCGGCTTTAACGAAGATCACTGAAAAATCTAGCCGCTTCAAAATATTGTCTTTGTTAAATTTGAAAATTGGTCGCCTCTGTGGCCTAATGGTTTGGTTTGAGAGTTGATTACATGAGGTCCCGGGTTCGATTCCCAGGTCACGCAATTATTTTTTCAGTTTTTTTGATAAAAACAACCTTGCCCGGGATTGGATAAATCCCCGTAGGCGTATCACCTAACGTTTGCAATCCGCCAGCGATCAGCGATGACTTTTAAACGTAACAAAAAATTCATCAAAAACATCGCCAATTGCTTACTGGTCACTAGATGCACATTTAGCAATGTCACGCCACCAAAACTAATCAAGCGGCAACGACTGTCACTAGCATACACGGCTGTTATGTGTCTTACAATAACTAAGCAATTACAATAATTTCGCATTGCGAGTTACGTGATAACGCCGCCGGTTGGTGATAGGCTTACCATCTATTATATTGTGGGACTCAGTATGTTTGGCTAATAAATGGTGCACTGGTTGTACCTCTGACTACCTCTTCGGTGATACGGGAGTAAAAATACTTATTTTTAAGTGATAATATTTATTTTTAATAATATACAACAGTAAACAAGCTGGTGGTTCACAAAGATGGATATTGATAGGGCTTGATCCCTTTCAATATCAATGGTATGATAGAAAAGAGAGAGAAATGAGTATAACATTTTTTTCTCTCTATCAATGGGGCAACTTTTTGCTGGCTTGCCTACGCTTATTTATGGTTTTAATTTAAATGTATCCAAAAGGTAAACATGTTCAATGATAGCTATAAACAAAGAACCTCCAACAAAATTAATTTAATTTTATACAGGGCTTTTACTAATATATACTAGTATTTTTTATATGTATTTCTATGTGCTAGTATCGTTGACTAACACCCATAACACAAGCAAATAATTTGCTTACTTTGGGGTTACATCAGTAAGTGTAATTTGTCCCGTGAATATTTGTTATATAAATACTTTTATATAATAAATATTCACGTTATATTAAAATAACTGTTTTAATTTTAAATGAAAAAAAAGACAAATTTCAAACAAAGTAATTTGTTGTTAAATTATATTCTAAAACAGCCTTTGCTATATTTGTCTACTAGCTGTTGCCAGCGACTTCGTCCGCGCAGACTTTGTTTACTTCGCGCAGCACCTCCCCCGTAGGTGATAGCGTGATAATATGTAGCCTATATGTTGACCCGACCTGCTAGTAATATTCATGCAAAATTTGAAGCAAATCCATGCAGTACTTTTTGAGTTTACCCCGGACATACATATATATATACAGGCAAACAGACAAACAGACAAACAGACAGACATACAGACAAACTGACAAACAGACAAACAGACAAACAGACAAACAGACAAACAGACAAACAGACAAACAGACAAACAGACAAACAGACAAACAGACAAACAGACAAACAGACAAACAGACAAACAGACAAACAGACAAACAGACAAACAGACAAACAGACAAACAGACAAACAGACAAACAGACAAACAGACAAACAGACAAACAGACAAACAGACAAACAGACAAACAGACAAACAGACAAACAGACAAACAGACAAACAGACAAACAGACAAACAGACAAACAGACAAACAGACAAACAGACAAACAGACAAACAGACAAACAGACAAACAGACAACAGACAACAGACAACAGACAACAGACAACAGACAACAGACAAACAGACAAACAGACAAACAGACAAACAGACAAACAGACAACAGACAACAGACAAACAGACAAACAGACAAACAGACAAACAGACAAACAGACAAACAGACAAACAGACAAACAGACAAACAGACAACAGACAAACAGACAAACAGACAACAGACAAACAGACAACAGACAACAGACAACAGACAACAGACAAACAGACAAACAGACAACAGACAAACAGACAAACAGACAAACAGACAAACAGACAAACAGACAAACAGACAACAGACAAACAGACAAACAGACAAAAATTCTAAAAACTATATTTTTGGCTTCTATATCGATTGTAGATCACGCCCCAATTATTTATTCTTTTAAAAAAATATTCAATGTACTGTTTTGACTTTCCTACGATTTTATATGTATAGATTAACATAAGTGCAGGACGTATCGTTACGCATGAATAGTTATCGGTTATGATACTGTTGTGAGTCAGCATAGTGCTACTGACTTCGAACCACTATACCACAGATTTGATTATTACGAAGTACCTGCATATATTACGGACTTGTGAAAGCCATTTTCAAAATGAAATTGATTACCGTAATATATATATTACCGTAACTTTATACAGGCTGTAAGGATAAGCACCGTTGTTACTAAAGCCATAGGTAGTTGAAATAATTCTGTCTGACACCTTCCGTAAATTCATGGATACTATGCGAAAAGAACGCTGACCTACTGCACTGGCTGTCCGTTTTAACTACTTACACAATATTCCAATAAAAACACAATACACGTAACCTGTTTCCACGTCCCTGATGAATTTTAAGGAAAAATGAAGACTATGCTTTAAAATTTTTTTTTTCATTGAATTTACGTTCTATAAGTAAACCAAACCACTGGTTTCAAGGATAACGGTGTTTACACTAACAGCCTATAAATAAAACAGTCAGTGTCATAACACTATTTTTATGATTTTTAATTTATTGGTTTTGTATAGAAACCGAACAGCAAAATTACAATTGAATTGAAAAAAAATTAAAACAAAGTCCCCCGGGTCCGGGTTCCCTTTGAAAAATTGACCATCTGCCGTACAGAATGGCAGTTCATAAGAGGCGAAAGATTATCTAGATGGAATTCTGCATTGTCTTGCCCGGGTCTGGTATCACCGCCTTACTTATGGCTGTCGCAATAGCGTCAGTGCTTGTCACCGTCTTATTCCGGTTTGACCTAAAACACCTTTTGCTATATTTGTTTATTAACATAAGTACAGGTGTCGTTACACATGAATAGTTATCACTTAAGATATCTTTGTCTTGAGTCAGTGCTATTAAATTAAATTTCATTGGCTTGCTTGACGTAGTACTAGTTTGTTATTGAATGAATTAATAAATATTCACGGGACAAATCATACTGACTGATCTTACCCCAAAGTAAGCAAATTATTTGCTTGTGTTATGGGTGTTAGTCAATAATACAAATACATAGAAATACATATTATATGAATACTGGAATATATTTAATAAACATCCAAACCTGTAAATACAAACATTTATGCTCATCACACAAATGCTTGTCTCCGTCGGGGATTGAACTCGTGCCCCGTCGGTTGCGTAGTCAGGGTCGCTAACTACTCGACCAACGGGGCGGTCATACAATGCATTTCATTGAAACGTAATATTTAGTAAGCAGGATATAAGGCTTGTCGCCTCAGTGGTCTAGTGGTCCGCTACCGGTTGTGTTCACTTGAGGTCCCTCGTTTGATTCTCGAGTCAGGAAATTCAAATATGTGTTTTTTCAGTTTTCTGACAAAAACAACGTTGCCCGGGATTGTATAAGTGCCCGGTTGGCGATAGGTTTGACACTTATCACATTAAGGGACTAAAGCATTTTCGGCTAATTTTGGGTGCATTTGCTGTACCTCTACCTACCTCTTCGGGGATATGGGTGAGAAGATATTTGTTTTAGGATGTAAATCGTGTATAAAAATGATTAAATCTTAAAATGTATCTTGTGTGTCTTAATGTATATATCTTACATTTAAACTATCCAAGACACTATTAAAAGGATTCCATTTCCGGCACTCCGTATATTATGTGTGGTGTCACTTGTTATTGCACACATATTAAACTTGCTATAGTTATCTGTTACGCTCAAAGCCTAATTAAAAAAAAAAACATTGCTCTCCATTGTACAGGGTGTCAAGCAAACCGCACGCGTCCCGGAATATGCTACGGATATATTAAATGCCACGTCATGGATATGCGGTTTCATTACGTGTTTTTAATGGAAGGGAATGCTTGAAGTCTATTACATTTAATGTGATGTCTGGCAGTTATAATTAATTTTTTTCAGTAATTTTTAAGATCAAAAAAACATTATGTTATTTTAGAAAAGAAATACATGATTCTTGGAACAATTTATTTAAAACTAGCTGCAGTGTGCAGCGCGCAGCATTATAGAAGTTTTTGGCGAATCCCGCGATAACAACTCATTTTTCCGGGATAATAAGTAGCCTAAGTGCTATTTCAGGTTATCATCTACTTTTGTGTCAAATTTCATTCAAATCAGTTCAGAAATTTTTTAATTGAACAAACATCCATCCATCCAAACAACCAAATTTTCACATTTATAATATTAATATAGACGTATGCATGTATATGTACAGGGGCGGACTTTTTCTACTTGGCGTTATCTACCAGTCAACGTTTTTCTAATGTGAACAGTATTTAAGACAACCGCGAAGGTGCGATATAAGCAATTTCAGAGCAGAGCATGAGAAGCAGATGTGTTTCAAAATAGCAATAAGAATATCATGGTTACCTTATTAAACGCGTTGGAAGAATCGAGCAAAACAAATATTGTCAACATTACTAAACCCGTAACTGAAGCAGTCTGACTTCATATCTGGGCAAAGCTGGAAAGGGATTTATGCAATGTGCGAAAATGAAGAAACGATCTCACTTAAAATCATGCATCATCAATTTATGAGTTCAGTTTTCTGTGATTGTTCTCTATTGATCTAGGGGCACTGTAGTGCCCCCGCTAAGACCAGTCAAGTGAAGTGCTAGGGCACTACCTACCTTTTCTCGAACCGTTTCGCCGAATATTTGAACCCTAATATCTTCGGTCCTGATACTGTTAGATTGTCAAAATTTTCAGAAAATGGAAACTCTACAATGAACTAACTCTACATACCCTACACTACGTGCTTTAACTCTACATGTCCTAATTCTAAGTTTATAAACTCTACACTCTAGTTAAAATATGTGACTTGGCCGTTTCGTTTCGTTGCTCAAGACACTATGGCTTATCAAAAAAATACCATCACACCATACATAAAAATGCATTACATGCTACAAAACGGCCGAGTCACACATTTTAACTAGAATGTGGAGTTTATAAAGTTAGAGCTTATAGAATTAGGGCACGAAGAGTTAAATCACTTTTTTGTTAGTTAGTAGGGCAAGCAGAGTTAGTTAGTTGTAGAGTTTCGGCATGTGAAGTTAGATCATGAAGAGTTAGAAGTTTGGCGCTACATAAATTTGATAACTTTTTTACAGTGCAAAGCGCGTACACTCGTATTGACGACATTTTACATGAAAATGTTTTTGGTGGGTAATAAATAATATTCAGCCACCAATTATTAGTTCGTCAAAGGCCAATAAGAGTTTTGGTTTGTAAAAAATAAATCGCAAGCTTTATGATATACAAAAACATATTTTTTCTAACAACCATTTTTTCTTTTGTAAAAAATTCAAATGAACCTATTACTTTTTTAATATCTTATAAAATAATATAAATTATATTTTTATTTAATCATATTTTTAATAGCTTAATGTCTATGACACGTAATATATGAATGATATGTTATATGACGTCTAGATAGACGCAATGCTTGTGCTAGATTAAAGTGTATCGCGAATAAAACCACGTTTACATAACGTTCATCTGCTCCACTTGGCAGGCGTGTGTGGGATGGTCGTTACGAACATTACTTAGTGGTTTGTTAATGTTGATCTGGGCTTATTTTCAAAAACAGAATCAGAATTAGACATATTGTATAAAGTGAAGGCTTAACATGATATTAACATTGCGTCTACTAAATAGAATCTTTTTTTATTATCGATAGGGAAACGCTTGACCACGATCGCGCCTGATGGTAAGTTACGATGCGACCTAAGATGAAACGCGCTTCCCTAGAAGGTACCTGTTCACTCTTCTTTTGAAAATCCCCAGATTGTACTCGTCGGGGAACACAGAGGAAGCATGTTCCAGTCCTTTGCGGTTCGAATGAAGAATGTTGAGTTGAGTCATTTTGTCCGGGTACGTGGAACGTCCGCCATATGGCGATGCCTAGAATCTATGCGCCTCGACGATCGATAGAAAAATGAGGATGGCAGAATTAAATCACCTGAAAATCAATCATTTTATCTAGATGGTAAAGATGGTGACCTGTGTAAAAAAATATTAACTTTGTATAAAGTCTGTTAACTAGTAAATATGTTTTTAGGGTTCCGAAGTAAATTTTGAGCGCCCCGTTGGTCGAGTGGGTAGCGACCCTGACTACGCAATCAACGGAGCTCGGGTTCGATCCCCGACGGGGACAAGCATTTGTGTCCTCAGCATAAATGTTTGTATTGATGGGTTTGGGTGTTTATTAAATATATTCTAGCATTTATATATGTAATTCTATGTATTAGCGTCGTTGACTAACAACCATAACACAAGCAAATAATTTGCTTACTTTGGGGTTAGATCAGTAAGTGTAATTTGTCTCGTGAATATGTATATTTATTTATTTAAACTAGGAAACCTTATGGTTTCACTATGTCCGTCCACAATCTAGCTCAGAGAACCCGAGAACTAGAAATCTGTAATTTGGTATAAATATACGTCATACTCGTATTGATCAGGACATATAGTGGACATATATAAATAAATATATATAAAAACTCGAAAATAAATATATATATATATATATATATATATATATATATATATATATATATATATATAATCGCCTCTGTGGTCTAATGGTCCAGCGTTGGCGTTGACCACATGAGGTCCCGGGTCCGATTCCCGGGTCGGGCACATTAAAAAAAAAAGTGTTTTTTCAGTTTTCTGAGAAACATAAAGTTGCCCGGGATTGGAAAGTGCCCGGTTGGCGATAGGCTTGCCACCTATCACATTTATGGGACCAAGTATCTTCGGCTAATCGTGGGTGCACTTGTTGTACCTCTGCCTACCCCTTCGGGGATATGGGCGTGAAGATACTTTTTTTAAATATATATAAAATATATTATTTTAGGATAGCTCTTCCTTATGTAAAGTAGGGATGTCAGTTTTTTTTCTCGTGTACCATAGTGTGGACTACTGTTGGATAGGCTTTTAAAAATATTGGAGGCATGTGAAGACAACTTTTCTGTTAAGGGATTTGTTTGTGAAATACAAAGCTTTAAAGTGTTGATTTTCGTTCCCTTCTACTAGCCATTGGTTAGTTTTGGGAGTGGGAAAAATTTATGGTAGTAGTAAATATAATGAAATTAAAAGGAAACCTTTCATGGCTTGGAAGGCTTCATAAATTTAAGAGTAAATAATCGACTGAATTTTAAAATTAACTTAATGAAGTTTTTATAAGCGGTAAAGCTGTGGTAAATCCATCTGACAATAAATATGTTAAGTGTTCATAATTTGAAACAATAAACGCCCTCTTCTTAGTCCACATTATTGTAATAGGCAACTTCGGAACTCTACACTACGCGTGGAAAGACACAAATTTTACCAATTTTTTTTTTACTTCGCGATTTTTAACCTGTCTATTTTGTGATTAGGGTAAAAACTTAGCGCTTAATAAATTACGTTAAATTATGTTTGAAAAATCAAAATCAATTGTCGCGTTAAAAATAACATTTCGCACCGTGTTGGTCCCGAGCTCCTTTAAAGAATAGGCCAACTGCCATTCTGCCAGACCCGTCGTAAAAGGCGACCGATTGATTATTCGATTCACTAACATCGTAGCTACTAGGTTGTAAAGTTCCGCATTGTCTCGCCCGGGTCTGGTGCCACCGCCTTACCTATTCCTGCCACAATAGCGTCAGTGCTTGTCACTGTCATGTTCCGGTAGCCGGTAAACTTATGCAAGTGGCATTAGACCTCGCCACAATATAGCAACGCACTATTAACACCTTTGGTGTCTATAGGCGATGGTTGACTCTTTCCATTAGGAGACCCATCTGCTTGTTTGCTGTCTTATGAAATAAGAAAAAAAACTTTTAAAATAATTAAAATAGATAACTGGTTCCTCATAGGAGTAGTGCGGGGCAAAAATTGATTTCCAGACATCGAGAGGGTAAGGATGAAACTTTGAATTTTTTCGCGATGTCCGATGGTGAAATTCGGCGGCAGGAATTAATTCAAATAGAAGTTCCTCGGAACATTCCCCCAATGTATATAATAACGCCGATAAAAGATGCAGAGTGATGCCATATCCCTACGTTATGCCAAAAAATCCAAGCCAATTTGGAACAGTCCTGTCATCGACGATTCAAGACACTCTACGTTGAATGCGATCATAAGGAAGGAGCTGGTACTGAGGACCCCCCGCTCATAAATAAGAGCAGTACTCCATATGAGGCCAGATTTGCGCCTTATAAAGCAGTAAACAATGGGCGTGTGTGAAGTGCTGCTTGGCCTTGCTGAATACTCCCAGCTTTCAGCTGTAGCTATCATTTTTAAAAATATTTTTGACCTGTTTTTGACCCGTTTATATATATATTTAAAATTAATGTAGCCTTGTTTTCTAAGTGACCACCGAATTGGACGTCGCTTTATACAATAATTCCACAAAATCAATTCATGAAACTTAAATATTCACCATTCAATAAAAGCAATGAAACTCATGATGGAATAAGTGTCTGAACACCACACTAGACTAAACCAAATAGATTCCTAAAATAATTGCAAATAATTTAATTTTTATTATAACCAGCATAACTTGAGCTACGCTATCGTTTAATGTTGCGGGTGTTCTATGTCATGGAAATGTTGGTTTTGATAGCTTGAAATGCCGTACGAGGACGCTCGCAATTATACGGGTATCTGAAATTCAATTAACGAATGAGGAATTGTTCACAGTTTTAAATGGCTTAAATGTTTGAAATATCGATGGTTTTAGTAGAGGAAGAAAAATTTATTTGATCGCTCGATTAAAGACATTGTTAGAATATTTGTTTACAATTACTTTGGTCTCATTTCTAAAAAGAAAGTTTTAAAGAGTTCTTTATACTGAGTGTCAGTCCTCTTTACATTTGTTGGAACGAAGTTCCTTATCGCGCGTTGTGAAAGGGGGCTAGACGGAAAAAAATCTTACGAAAAGTTGTCACGACACTTTTTGCTATAGTAAGCTATTGTAAGCTGTGCGGCGTGCGCATGTTTCTCTCTCTCTCTCTCTCATAAAAAGCAAGCTAGATATTTTCATTTCTATTTTGCATTGAACAGTGTGGTGTCGCGACGATTATTTTTGTTGAGTGTATACAGGTTTTTTGTACAATTAATCGAAAGGAACTTCGTTCCATCCGGGTGTCCATTGACACCTCTCAAGTTTTTATTACATATATTACGAAAAATGCTCTGAAAACTTGTTTAGCTTAATTCTACTTACAGAACTCTGTTTTGGGACTATACCCTCATCACCTTGATGTCTGGAAGTCAACTACGATTCTCAAGGCATTTTTGCCTCGCAAGACGACTGTGTAATGCCAGCGAAACACCTTGCTCATTCAGATTTTGACCGCCCCATTGGTCATGAATCAATGGGGCTGGGGTTCGATTCCCGGCAGGGACAAACATTTCTGTGATGAGCATAGATGTTTGTATTTTAGGCTTTGGGTGTTTATTATGTACGAAGCAGTATATATGTATTTCTGCGTATTAGTATCCTTGACTCACATAGTGGGTGTTAACCCATTACACGAGCAAATAATTTGTGTAATTTCGGGTTGGATCGATTTGTGCAATTTGTTCAGCGATATTATTATTATAATTTCAATTTTTTTATTACCATATGATTATGGTACTTCAATATATCTATACACTAGAACGTTCACTCTTCTCTTGAAGATCCCCAGGTTGTACCCGTTGGGGAACATAAACTCAGGAAGCATATTCCAGTCCCCTGCGTTTCGGATCAAGAATGTCGAGTCGATAAGTTTGTAATGTATAAGTCATTTTAAATGCTTTGTCAAATTTTGTAGTGATCATTAGTTTTGTAACCTGTTAAACGCGATTATACCATTTCGAAAATGTTTGGCTATCTGTACTTGTATATGTCCCGATAAAACTCAGTAACAGCTTTAATGATCTTAAAAGAGCATAAGTTGAGAGCAAATTAAAAAAGCTAAAAAACTGAACAACTTGTTTACATCAATCTCAATCAATTTCAATTGTATAATCTGAACCCAGATCTAAGTCAGATAGCCTAACCACATCAAATGTCCTCAAAAAATAGACTTTAAAGAAATCACGCTGGTAATGCCGTGAGGACGTTCCAAGTATCAGAGTGCTAAGTGTGAGTTTTTCTTTTCGCATCGCCACCTAGTGGTAAACTGATTTCTCACGTTTACCACTAGGTGGCGTTGTACAAATCACATACAAATTCCTAGTAAACTCCAAACGCGCTCACGATCGAATGCGAAAAGAAAAACTCACACTTAGCACTCTGGACAAAGCGGTTCGATTGGACATTATTGATTACCATCTGGTGCACCATATGCTCGTTTGCCCCCTCTACTATAAAAAAAATAAAAAAATAAATGGAATTATCAAGAACATAGTAGGAGATAAAATGTCAAATTAATTAAATTGTAATGTGCAAAGTATCAATATTAATAACAAATCTTGGTATAATCATTAAAAATTTTTATCAAAAAAATCATTAATATTATAAAAACATTCATCCAATCCTTAGCTTACCATCAGACGAGATCTTGATCAAGCGCTTCCCTATCGATACTAAAAAAGAATAAGCTATCAAACTTCAGCTGTGATTTTATTTAAATAGGTAAGATAAATATATAACCTGTAATTTGGGACATTTTGTCATAAAAAAATAGTCGCGTCATCGCGTGTAAAGCCGTTTCATGAAAGACACGTTTATTGCCTTAATTTAATTTCATTCATCCAGTTTAACTTGAGCTCTTGAAATACCAACCGTTAAATGTTTTCAGAGATCCAGTTAAATTTTATCATGTCTAGTAAATAGGGGTCGTTTAAAGAGTATACATCAGTGGAGAATTATTATGGTACATTAGCATGGTTATTTTTGTAATTTATAAGTTAACTACATCATAACATTTTATGTAGTAACTCAAAAATATTATTTAAATGAAACAACCAATAAAAATTATTAAAACTTTTTGTATCATAAAACAGCAAACAAAATGGCTCTTCAGACTACAATGGCCTATAAATATAATGAAAATATCAAAAACAGCATGCCTTTATATTCATTCTTACGTATTTTAACGTAGGAGTCTCTCTTTATGAAAATACAGGACAAGGGTTCCCGTCACAAGAGAAGCTATCACCAGATTCCTTAAGACTCAAGAAACAGGTGACATTAAGAGGAAATTATACAAAATACTATAAATTTACAACGTATTTTAAAGTCTGTAAGGGTCTCCTGCACAGTCAAGACAACAAAAAGTTTGATCAGCGCCTCAGCAAGCGGTGGCTGCACGGCGTCAGATCTAGTAGACCCACAGCGTCAGACCCATTCAGCGCCCAGCTTGCACTATTGCAGAGGCCCACGGCGTCAGGACGAGAAGGCTCACAGTGATAGGCCTGTGACACCGTTGGTCCGTCATAGTGATGGAACCAGCGCACCAACTTCTTGTCAGTACGACGTCATAACTGTGTAGGTTGATGACGTCACACAAGGACAAGGAAGGGGAAAAGATAGATCTTCCCAGCCAGGCAAGGTGTACTGCCTGGGGACCGAAGACCATTTGAGAGGCGTTGAAACTTGTATATAGTGTGTACAAGATAAATAATTGTGATATCGCGATTCAGGATTTTATTTTGAATTTCTTTTTTTTCCACTTTTTTATTATTTTTTCTGGTAGCGTTTGTAGATTGCTTGAATCGCTACAGTACTCTCCCCCAAGACCGTAGCTCGATCTAGTTGTGCCAGTGAAGCGTATGTGCCTTGAATACTCGGGTCTGCGGTGAGTCGAGACGAGCAGAATGTGCGTGGTCTTCGGTGAGTCGGGAAGAGTGCGCTCTGCTGTAGTTCGCAATGAGTCGGAACGAGCGGGATAGAGTTGCTGCATGGAGATCCAGTGAACGTAGGCAGTTCGAAGTGGATTCCGGAAAGCGTAGATAGAGGCGTAGCTTGTGACGCTGGTTGCTGCTATTGGGAGTGGAGGGGGGGGGGTATAATAGACGCTGATGTTCAGAAGTCTGATGCGTGTTTATTGTTGAGGGTACCACTGTGGCGCATGTCTGATGGCTGTTTGTGGTGAAGATCACGTCGGGATGACTACTGTGGCGCCGCTGGTCAGACCGCTGAAGGGTCATACCTAGTAATGGAATCAGCGGGCCGGCGTGGCGTTCGACGCATTTTTACTTTTTTTGTAATAAAACTTTGAAATGTACCAAATTTCTTCGTTACATACGTTCATTTTGCTTGCTTGAAAAACAATTAAAAAATGGCGGGAATTAATTTTTGTTTCATTTATTGCATCTTCAGAATGTCACATTTTTGATGGTATTAAAACCAGCCAGTTACATTCAGTACAGCCAAAGAGGTTTGATTACTAATAATACATTCAAAATAAGAAAATACTTTTGCCCCGACCTATTACATCATCTGTGAAAATTTCAACTGTCCCACTATAACGGTTCATGAGATATGGACGGCCTGGTGACAGACGGACAGACAGACATAAGGACTGACAGCAGAGTAGGCTGCTATTCGTATCACACTGACTGTCAGTGCTGACAGGCCAATAATATGTATTGGTGCTATTGAAGCATTTAAGAGTAAAGAGAGACCCATCAACGCTGACGAACGTCAGCACTGAGCCATACTGAGCCGTCCCGCGCGTCAGCGCTACTGAGCGATGAGTGCCGATCTAAAACTACGAAACAGCTCACGCTCTAAAACTATCTGCCGATCTAAAACACTAAACTGCTCACGCTCACAGCTACGTAACCAGGCACCATTCCTGATGATTCACGTGATACGAAATTCAGCCATAGTCCCGTTTTACCCTTTGAGTACGGAACCCCAAAAACGACATAAAACTATAAATAACGTAAGTTCAGAATCAAATCCTTATAGTATATATCATCATTTTCCCCTGTGTTGGTTCAGGCTCCTTTGAAGAATAGGCCAGCTGCCGTTCTACCAAGCAGGTCGTAAAAGGCGACCCATTTGTTATGCAGTCACTATCATCGTAGCTACAAGCTACAATTGGCTCGCTCGGGACTAGTACCACCGCCTTATCTATTTTTGCCGCAATAACATCAGTACTAGTCACTGACGTGTTCCGGTTTGGTGGGTAAGGTAGCCAAACTTATGCATGTGGCATTAGACCTTGCCACAAGATAGCAACTCACCATTAACATCTTTGGTGTCTATAGGCGAAGATTGACTCTTTCCATCAGGAGACACATATAATTGTTTGCTATCTTATGATATATATGACATATATAATATAATTCCAAATTCCTAATAATAACTCCAATTTATCATTCATCCTATTTTTATATTTCCGAAACTCCAATACTCCTAACGTTTATAATTACTATTCTCAAAATAACGAGTTTCAATAGATTGAATAGCAAAAGGTCAAATTAAATGATAATTCCAGAACATGAAATAGGTTTAAGGGATTTGTAATTAATTAAAAGATACCATGGTAACCCTATTTATGTAAATAAATTATTTATATTTGAAAAGTACGAATTAATCAGAATTCCAAATTAAGCAATATTATCAAAAACATCCTGTAAAAAAACCAAGTCTCGCAGCTCAGATTTTCTACCGTAAAAAGTTGTGAGATCCATGTAATACCAAGTCGGTTAATTTATTTAGTCCCTACTTAAGGGACCTTTTGTCTTAAGTTATTACGTAAGTTGTTATCATATCGATCTTTTTCGTTTTAAATAAATAGAACGACTTGGCCATCGCATGAAAATACACTGTATCTTACAATTTATACATAATTATATTACATTGTTTAGTCTATTACGCTCCACGCGATTGAACTCTTCTCCAAAACGAATGTATAACTTTTCCAAGTGTCCCATCGGATGACGACATGGCTTAAATTTGTCAATAAACCGAGAAGTGGAGACGAGATTTAGTGATCCATTAACCATCCTCCATTAACTTCTTAAAGATCATCCCACATCCATTCGGAAGGACTTTTGCTAGAAACCAGGTTGCTAGCCCGTAGTGCTGTGTGATACATATTAAACCATCTAATCATGCGATGGCCAAGACGATCTATTTATTTAAAACGTAAAAGATTTTTAATATTGATATGATAACAACTTACGTAATAACTTAAGACAGAAGGTCCCTTAAGTAGGGACTAAATAAATTAACCGACTTGGTATTACATGGATCTCACAACTTTTTACGGTAGAAAAACTGAGCTGCGAGACTTGTTTTTTTTACAGGATGTTTTTGATGATATCTCACTTCTTTCTGTAGAGTCCTATTTTTTTCCTTTTTGGTACCTTTTACTTCTAGAATATCAATAACGATTTTTCTTAAAGCCTCTGTATTATGATTTTTTCTTATTTTTGTAGGTAGTCTCCCTTTTTTTCCTTTCCGGTATTACTTCTTGAGCTTTTTTTTCTCAAAGTCCACTCTCTGTTTCGTTGTGTTTTTATCGGAGGCTTTGATGTTACAATTTTTGACAAGTCTGAACGATAAATACTTCTTAATCTGTTGTATTCACAAATTGAGGATTCCTGAGCTTTAACATTTCCAAAGTCGACATTAATTAGATGTAAACCGTCCAGACTTGTAACTCTAGAAAGTGCCACGTAAGCTTGACCGGATGTGAACACTGCGGAACCTATATCCGTCAGATCATTACCAAGTATCTTCGGCTAATCGTGGGTGCAATTGTTGTACCTCTGCCTACCTCTTCGGGGATATTGGCGTGAAGATACTTAGTCATATACGTTAACATTCCATACGTATTTAAAATAAGCCTTAAAAACTGGAAATACATCTAAGAAACATTAAAAAATCTACGTACCTTTGTCCTATTACGGTAAATGGTTAGCATCCACCACCGCTTAGCGCCATTTTATTTATAACTTTGTGGCGGTACACACTTCTGTAATACTTGTAAGCAGTATGTTATAAATAAATAGCCACGGCCGTAACTACTTCCACGTCCATCGTGAGTGTTTCGCACGACAGCAATAAGCCATGGGCCATTGTGTGAACACAAGTGATCGTGGCCTACAGTGGTGCATTGCAAAGCAGAGCTATTACAAATCGGTGGCCAGAATGTGTACTGGGGCCATAAGATAAATGTACCTGGAGGGTATTCACCTTTTGCGTACCTCGCTTGCATCCCTAGCGCGAGCAATATTTCGGCCCACACTCGTCCTCCCTGGAGTAACATTGTTCTGTGCACTCGTCAACTGGCACTCAAAGGTTTTTTAAATTAATGATTAATTTAGTAATAGTATAGCGGATTTAATTATTAGTGTTCTTTCTTTCATGGTAATTGGTAATTTTAAGTTATTTAGTCTATTTATTTGCAACTATTTTTCGTCATATTTTCCTAGGGGAATGCTGTACAGTTTCATGGGCTGAACACACTTATATATCTAGGTACCTATCTACAACTATTATTCCATTATACGAGTACAATGATTTATTAACTGCAAATAACTTTGTATAATCCTATACATTTATATGGGATTACAAAGTTATTCGCGCAGTTGGTGTATCTAGAAAACTGGCCAGAAATTTTGAAATTTTTAAGTTTTCCCTTGATTTAGACACTAAACATTAATTATATTCTAAATTTGAAGGTTCTATGTCTGCTAGAAGTTCCTTAGACTTTTGATGATCGGTTAGTCAGTCAGTGACAAAATTAAGAAAGTTTGACAAGTTACAATTCTTAAACCACTAGTTCAAATTGAATGAAATTTACATAATGCCTAAATAGTAACTGAAAATTCAGGCTTCTTGTTTTATCCACAACGAAGTTATAGGAGATCGAAAACGGCCTGAATTGCTTCGAGAAAAGGATGTTAACGGCCGTGCCGCTTTTTTTGCTCGACTTGGCGGGGGCACTGCCGTGCCCACAAGTAGAGGTAATCTGGCGCACGACAGCCGCTGCCGCAACGCGTTTGCTTCGCTCGCTTGACTTCGCGCGGTGATTGGTTCTAACCTAATCTAACCTAAGGCAAATGATTCAATAACACCAACAACAGGGCAGATCTGGCACGTAGCCATCGCTGTCACAACATACTAGCTTGGCTCACTCGCCTTCACGCGGTATTCACTGTTCTAATCTTTTTTAACCCGACCCAGATGGTACAATAACATCAACCAGAGAGACGATTTGGCACTTGGCGGCCGCTACCGCATTTATCACTTTTGGTAAGTCGTGATTTTTAATATTAGACATTATAATTCTGGGGTATTATGAAGTTCAGACTTTTAAAAATCGGAACATGGAAATTCGAAATAGAATGTTTCGGAATATTTAGATGTTCCCGATAGCAGCATACCATTTATAGCATAATTGAGCTAGGGACCTTATGACAATGAGCCGAATAAATTAGCTATTTTTTTTTATAGAAGAGGGGGCTAACGAGCAAGAAATGCACCTGATGGTAAGTGATCACCATCGCCCTATGTAATCTGTAATATAGCGGGAATGAAAAATAAAAAGCATCGAAAAATACCTCAATATAAATACCTTATACAAATAATAACCTTAATAAAAATACCTTGCATGCCGTAAATACAGCCTTCACCATCCGAACGGTTACAAATCGAATACACCTCAGTGGGCAGAGCTGGGCTGGGTTAACGCTGTTTCGTATCATCATGCTTATAATCGAAATTTGATTTGTTGCGTTATAAGCGATTGCTTTCTGTATCTGAATAATAAAAGTATTCGAATCAAAAGAAAAAACGCAATCATTGTGATATCGCACAAATGTTTTTTTATACCATTAATGCTGTACTTATCTTTATATTAATACGGGAAGGAAAAACTTTGGACCTCTTTTTAAGACAATTGGGCGAACGGTGGAGTATTAAACTTGGCACAGTTAAAGTTTACATCGCACCTAACTTAAAATTTTTGAATAAAATGTTATAGAAATATATTAAATTAATAAAACTAAACATTACATACACTACATTCATGTGACATACATGATAACGTAGTATATAATCTTAGATGAAGGAAACTACTACTAGATATGACACAACTAAGCAAAACCGTGGAATTTCGTCCCGAGTAATGGCGGACTTAAGAACAGCTGTTTACTGTCTACATAACAATTGATAAATTATATAGCAATTGGGCATGTTACTTCAACAATTAGTTTTTATTTTAGATTTAAGGTACACACTAAAATTATAGAAAAATACAAATAAACGCTCCAATCAATTTAATATTTTATAAACAAGGGGTTATTTGACATTAACAGCGTATTTTAGTAATGGCGTATTGGTCGCAAGCTGTTTAAGGTGACATTTTTTTTAATGATTTTAAGTTAGAGCACTGACAAAATTTTTGTAGCTTCATTTATTATGAAAATTCGAACTTGTTAGACAGAGATAAAGCTATTTTTGTATGCTCAGCGTTGGAATGCATGCAATGCAATTTTATAATTATGATTGCTTATGGAAATTAATATCTTGTCCTTATCTTTCTGTTGTCAAAGTATATAATATTAAACTTGACGAATGGCAGTTGCTAACGCCCATGCCAAAAAAGGATATAATACACATATGCATGGCATATGTGAGGACTATTTTCTTTACGGCTCAAGTCAGTTATCAAATTTAAAAGAGATTTTATTATTTAGTCTATAGTCAAATTTCGGCCACAGGCGAACGCTAGTTTAAATAGTATTATACAGATTACATATATTATATAACTAGCAATCAGTAAATTCAACGGAAATCGATCCAAATCATAGCAGAAATTCGCCACATTGAAACAGCGTCCCGTAGCTCAGATTTTTATTGAATTTGCAGCCATGCGAACAAGTGGACTATCTGATGGAAAGCAGTCTTTACTGCCCATGGACATTTACAATACCTGGGTTGGTTGCCAATGCGATGCTGGCTTCTAAGAAATTTGTTGATCCACCGCTAAAAAGTTCCGATTTAATAAGTGCAATAAATTATGATTGATTGATTGATTGATTCAAAGCTACTTGGAAAAACCGTGTGATGTAGGCTGCTTCAAAATTTGACTGTTCGTAAGAGTATAAAAAAGAACGTGCAAATCGAACAGTCGTAGAAGATCAATAGTCAAGATGGTGTGGGTGGGATTCATCACTACGCATTATACAGACGGTAGAACACAGATAGAGATTCAGCGTTTCTCTTGTGACTAAGAGGTTCAAGACTGCTGGTAACAATAGGGTCATCGATAAGACACTCCAGTCTGCGTTGGATTGTGTTGGAAGAGTTGGAAGTGTGTCCTGATCTAGAGGCGAGATTGTTGGTCGCTGGTCCGTTTTTGGTCTTCCCTGAGTTGGTCAGGAACTTTTTTGAAGAATAGACCATAATACACTTTTCAGCTTTCATTTAGTTTAAGAGCTTGGTCACTACCATCGTGGCTATTAGAGTTCTGCACCGTGCAGGTGTATATATATATATATATATATATATATATATATATATATATATATATATATATATACGTCTTTAGTGTCTATAGGCAAAAGTTGTTCTGTTAACCACAAAATACGTGTAATTGTTCGCTATCTGTTGATGTAAGAAAGCCGTATCCCAAATCGCGTTCTCCTATCATTTTTAAAAATATATAAACGGGTAAAAACGCGTACATATATAGAAGTTACTCGTAAAGCTCGACTTTTCATCTACCTCTGGTTCAGACCAGAAGGGGGTAGATGAAAATCGATTGTGCATATTCCGTGACAGATTTGACCAATGCTCCAGTCCGCTCGTGACCACGGTCAATGTAACTTGGCCGAAACGTCGAGCTTTACGAGTAAGTTCTATATTTTTTTATTTTTAAAATTATAGAACTTACTCGTAAAGCGTTTATATATTTTTAAAAATGATATGTAGCTCGTATTTAGCAAAAATACAAAATATAGCGTATTTTCTAAAAATAATTACAACCAACACAAATAAATGTAGTTTTAAGTAAGATTTAAACTTTCAGCGTACATAATACTTTAGCACCTATTAATATTATAGCATTTAAGGTTTTTTTAATGAAAGTACAGTCCCTTTTAACATAAGCGCTATTACTTTAAAAGATTTTACAACTCAGGTTTTCATAAAAATATTATAGTCATTACAGATTTATAGTCTTTTGTGAATTTTATTTAAAAACTTTCTCATTGGTCAGACGGTCGGATTATGACTTCCTAGATTCGTTTCCTCAGTCAAGTAGAGTGTTGTTAAATCTTTTGTAATCATATTATGTAGCACCACTACATTCTATTCAATTAATGATTCGAACTTACCTTTAAGTGATGTTATATGTTACAAAAAAAAACATTCATCATATATATCATAATTGTACGAAGCGCTTCGTACGAAGAGATTAGTATATGTAATAAATATTTGTTATTTCACATATTAACAATTTTAGTGCAGAGTGGTTACATGACCGCCCCGTTGGTCGGGTGGTTAGAGACCCTGACTACGCAATCAACGAGGCTCGGGTTCGATCCCGACGGGGACAAGCATTTGTGTGATGAGCATATAATGTTTGTATTTCCGGGTTTGGGTGTTTATTATATACATTCTACTATTTATATATGTATTTCTATGTATTAGTATCGTTGATTAACACCCATAACACAAGCAAATAATTTGCTTACTTTGGGGTTAGATCAGTAAGTGTAATTTGTCCCGTGAATTATTATTATCTCTTTATTTACATTAAATTCTTATTTGATTACATTTATTATTATTATTATTATTATTTACGCGGTAGTATATGTTGATATGTGAAAATAGCTGCGCCCACGACTTCGTCCGCGTGAAAATTTTATGAAATAAAAGCAGCCTAAGTTACTCCTTATTACATCAGCTATCTGCGAGTGAAAGTCCCTTCAAAATAAGTCCAGCTATTTCAGAGTTTAGCCAGAACAAACAGATAGATAGGCAGACAGACAAAAGTTGTAAAAAATGTTAGTTTGTCATATGTACCGTTTATATATCCATATGCATCTAGTAGGAAGCGGATATTCTAATATTACAAACAGACACTCAAATTTTATTTTTAAAAAAAACTTGAGAGGTATCAAGGGACACCCGGATGGAACGAAGTTCCATTTATTATTATTTACAAAAAACCTGTATACACTCAACAAAAATAATCGTCGCGACACCACACTCACTGTTCAATGCGAAATAGAAATGAAAATATCTGGCTTGCTTTCTATAAGAGAGAGAGAGAGAGAGAGAGAGAGGGAGAGAGAGAGAGAGGGAGAGAGAGAGAGGGAGAGAGAGACAGCTTACATTACCTTATTATAGCAAAAAGTGTCGTGACAACTTTTCGTAAGAATTTTTTCCGTCTAGCCCCCTTTCACAACGCGCGATAAGGAACTTGGTTCCAATATATTATTATTATATTTATTTGTATAAATATAGAGCAAATATCTAGATGTATAGATAACAAGTATTTGTTACAGCTACTAATCTTAAGTACGAAACACGAGTATAATCAACCCTTTATCGGCACAACTGTGTTGTCAAATCAACATTTTCACAACGGACAACCTCTACCGGATTGAAACGCAGACCCAGACTGAGAAGATACATCAGAAAAATCTCAGCAGAGCTGTTGTCCTTTTATATATGTAGGAAGTGGGTCAGATATGATAAATAAAATGCGGATGTGGTAATATAACAACTCTTTATATTTAGATCAGAATAACATTAGATCACTATTAAAGCTTTCCATCACTAATGACTAGTTCTGGTTTAGCAATTCCAAGTAACTTAATTATTCCCTATTACAAATAAGTCATAATTTAAGCAATAGATAGTCAATTATAAATTGTACTGCGACTAATTTATAGTTGACAATAATAATTAACTTGTTTGCACAAATTAATTATCCGACAGTCAAGGATAAGCTACTAGCAAGATACAACAAGTGTACCGAGCCACGCCAGAGCCTAGACTGCCTTATCGGCGGGCGCTCAGAGCCTTTTATACAGGTAGCAAAACTAGTTGAGTGGTAGGGATATCGAACGATGCGCTTGCCGGCCCGGGCCGTGCATTTGTTGTTTACACTTTACAATATTCTTGCATTTGACGACGCGGACGCCGTATCGGCCATACTGACATACACACGTCCTCGTGTGCGCATCTTTATACATCTGAGGACAAGGAACGCCTCGTTCATCCTGACATATCTTTTAGAAAACTAAACAATCTTATTTTTTTTTTTACAGCTCTATAATTAGCGTAATCTTTTAGCGAAATGTTACAATAGTGTGCTGGTCCGGTAACCCTTTCAGCAACCACAACTATTAAACTATTCTCGTCAGTTTTGAAACCGGAGACTGGATCCTACTAAGCTAGGAATCCCTCATCAATTGAAAAAACCGGAGACTCGATTGTACTAAGCTCCCTCTCATCAGTTAAAAACCGGAGACTGGAGTATATTAAGCTCCCTCTCATCAGTTAATAACCGGAGACTGGAGTGCACTAAGCTCCCTCTCATCAGTTAAAACCGGAGACTGGAGTGTACTAAGCTCCCTCTCATCAGTTTAAAACCGGAGACTGGAGTGTGCTAGGCCGGAAATCCCTTTAGCTAATGTGCTAGACCGGAAATCCATTTAACTGAGAGTGCTAGACCGGAAATCCCTGTAGCTAATGCTAGACCGGAGATCCCTTTAGCTGAGAGTGCTAGTCCGGAAATCCCTTTAGCAAACAGTGCTAGACCGGAAATCCCTATAGCTAATGCTAGACCGGAAATCCCTTTAGCTGACAGTGCTAGACCGGAAATCCCTGTAGCTAATGCTAGACCAGAAATCCCTTTAGCTAATGCTAGACCGGAAATCCCTTTAGCTGACAGTGCTAGACCGGGTTGCAATCCCTGTAGCCAAAAGGTTAGACCGGAATGAACCCCTTTAGCCGAGTCATTGGACCGGACACTCTCTTCAATGACTCTAATCTTCCTACATTTTTTGTCAATCCTACATTTTTTGTGTCAATCCTACATTTTTGGGTCAATCCTACATTTTTTGTGTCAATCCTGCATCTTTTGTCAATCCTACATCTTTTGTCAATCCTGCATCTTTTGTCAATCCTGCATCTTTTGTCAATCCTGCATCTTTTGTCAATCCTGCATCTTTTGTCAATCCTAAATTTTTTGTTAAATTACTTCTTTTACATTTTTTTCCATTGATTTCTTTTCATAGTTTTATAAGACTCCCATTTCCTTTAATTATTTTTTTTCTTCGCTTCTTTTTTTTTTTACTTACATTTTTAGTGATATTTTATCATCATTTTACTACATTTTTTTTTTTCGTTTACTTAATATCGTATTTTTTTTGCTGATGATGTAGCCTCATGAATAGTGGCATTAGTTATTACAAGATTAGAGAATCTCCTTCGCAGGTAGATATTAAAAACTCTGACTGTTATAACTATTTACAATATACACTGCATTTCTATCAATATTGTTTGGACCAGTTTTATGAACAAGATCATTATCATGAGTATACGCCGTCACGCCATCCTTGTTATAATTTTCATATAGGTACCTCAAGAAACCCTACAGGAATATGGGGAACTTCGCAGAGGCTATCATGGGCGCACTTGTTTTCTAAAATTGCGGTAACTTTTAAGGAGCCCTTATATTTTGAGTCAACAATAATTTTCGTTTAGTGTCGTTCTACATTCCTAACAAAGACAAAGTCACCTACACTAAAAGGCTTAACCTTTCATTACCTCTACTCAACCATAAAATGTCCGATTGGGCTGATTTTTTTTTCAAAGCTTGTAGATACTTTCGCGAGTTTTTGTTAGTTGCCGAATGTCAAACCTAATGCTGCTGAGCGCGTGTTAAATATTACCTAACCGCTTTTGCCATGATTTGTCAGAGAATTATACTGCGCTATCATTATTAAACCCTACAGGAATCGCATTACATATTCGGACCGACTGTTAGCTCTATATGTGCCTGTCGCAAGAAGATGTAAATCTGTATTGTTTTCTCTTTTTTTTTTTAAAAAAAAATTAGTTTGAGTTTAGTTGGTAATAAACTTTAAGATTGCTTATTAACGATCTTCAAAGGGTCAACTAATTCGATTTCAGCTCGACGAATTTAAGCCCGACGGTTTTAATTCAATTGGTTGTCAATTGTTTTTTTAAAAATATCTACCAAGCGCTCTCTATCTTTACCTACAAAGTCAGTATTTACCATACTCTCGCTAGCAGATTTTGAAACTGAGCAGGATTGTTTTTTTTTTTTATATATCATAAGATAGCAAACAAGCAGATGGGTCTCCTGATGGAAAGAGTCAACCATCGCCTATAGACACCAAAGATGTTAATGGTGCGTTGCTATCTTGCTATCAAGATTGTGTTTAAGTATTGCTAAGCATTAATCTGTTTTCGCTTACTTCCTATTCTACATTGGTCCAAATTTTGCGGCCTAACGAAACATTAAGACTTATCAGGTCAAACGTGAAACTACCTCCAAATTTAAATTTTGCCTTGTGGTTAAGCATTTGATTTGTTTAGTGGAAACTACATCAAAACAAGCGACTATTTATAGATTCTTGTTCATAAAACCGTTCTCTTACAAAGGAATCACAACAGATTTGTTTGATATGGCTACATTCTAAACCAGACTCAAATATAAAAGATAATTAAATTCTACTTAGTGTAATACACCATGTAACGCTCTGGAACAGATGTTGACTGGTTTTCTGTTTTTCGGAACTCGAAGTGGCAACTTCTTTCTTCTTGTAGCTCATCGGAGAAATGGAAGCTTTGTGGCTGGGCCGGGGTCACAACATACATAGCAGACCACTGGTGGTCGGCCACTGGACACGTCACCAGAGATAGTGGTAGATGACCTGCTTTCGCTGCAAGCAAAAATTATTTGAGATAAGTTTCTGTTTATCATGGCAATAGTTGTTACGATGTTCTATTCTATCACAAAATTGTAACTTCCTCGAAATACAGTGGTGCTCTTAAATCGGTTCATATTTAAGTCTAAAAGGAAGAGATCTTCAAGTCCTAATATAGCTTGCCAAGACAGCAGCTTGTGAAGTAGGTGACGGCATGACTCTTAAGTGAGTGAGTAGCTACAATGATCAGATCAACCCCGTCTAATTTTTTCTTTTCTATATTTATTTTACTTGAGGTACACCAGCTAGTAAGTTACACGACAAAAATCCTACGAGTCAGATGAAGGGTCTTTGGAACGACAGAAGCATCTCATTAAAAACAAAGCAGAGGCTGGTTTGTACGCTGGTGTTCTCCATATTTACGTACGGCGCAGAGTCATAGACACTAAGAGCTGCAGACAGACGTCACATTGATGCGTTTGAAATGTGGTGCTGGAGAAAATGTTACGTATCCCTTGGACAACACACAGGACCAACACCTTCATACTAAAACAACTTGGAGTAAAGACCAGACTGTCTGCTACGTGCCTTCAAAGAATTCTATAATACTTCGGCCACATCTCTATAGAAAGCAAGGAGACAATCTCGTAAAGCTAATAGTGACCGGAAAAGTAGAAGACAAAAGACAACGTGGTCGTACTCCTATGCGATGGTCGGACCAGGTTTGCACCAATCTTATGTCTAAAATGTTTTATGATGCTCTGCACGTCGCTGAAGATAGAGTCCAATGGCATAATATTGTGCTATCAAGAACAATCTAATGAGGAGGTTACGACCCTCAGTAATGAAGAATACGAAGCTAGGAGGAGGACACCAGTTAGTCATATCGTCTGCTTCATCAGAATCAAAGTATATCAACTTAAGGGGAGTAGATGTATTTACAGAACGTGAATTAATATTTTCTGCTATTTTTCAAAGAATAATTTCCATACCACAAGTGAAAAGAGACATTTACTGCTCTACATAATTAACCGAAATAGTTTGATGCTGAAGTGGGAGTCAATCCGATCCCACTTCTGATGTAGGAAGTGGGTCAGATATGATAAATAAAATGCGGATGTGGTAATATAACAACTCTTTATATTTAGATCAGAATAACATTAGATCACTATTAAAGCTTTCCATCACTAATGACTAGTTCTGGTTTAACAATTCCAAGTAACTTAATTATTCCCTATTACAAATAAGTCATAATTTAAGCAATAGATAGTCAATTATAAATTGTACTGCGACTAATTTATAGTTGACAATAATAATTAACTTGTTTGCACAAATTAATTATCCGAGAGTCAAGGATAAGCTACTAGCAAGATACAACAAGTGTACCGAGCCACGCCAGAGCCTAGACTGCCTTATCGGCGGGCGCTCAGAGCCTTTTATACAGGTAGCAAAACAAGTTGAGTGGTAGGGATATCGAACGATGCGCTTGCCGGCCCGGGCCGTGCATTTGTTGTTTACACTTTACAATATTCTTGCATTTGACGACGCGGACGCCGTCATATATATTGTTTTGGAACGAAGTTCCTTACGGCAGGCTTGGAGGGGATAGGGATTTTACTGCGCGACCGAACTGAAAAAACTGTGATAGTAAAACCGTAAGAAAAATGCGTGGAATAAAAGCGTTAAATGAGACGTGCGCAGGCGCGACAGTCGCGTACACAAGCGAGTAGTGCCGTTTAGCCGAAGGAAGTTCGTTCCTACCTGGTGTCCCGCGACACCACATCATACTTTTTTTATTATTAAATTGTTTATATTTATAAGTGTATAATAAATTAAACTATGTTAGCATTTAAATATTGTGTGTATTATATTCATAACGGTTAGACTAAAAATATTAGGTACTAATGTTGAGAAGTAGGAAACGTAAAAGTCTCCCTATTAGCATATCATGGATATGTATCTTCTAATTTACAATATGAAATTCCTATTTGGGGAAATTCTGTTGAATTGGTACGAATTTTTAGAGTCCAAAGGAAATGTATTTGAGCAATATGTGGTGTTAATCAGTTACATTCCTGTAAACCACTTTTTAAGTCTCTTAAGGTACTTCCCTTACCAAGTTTGTAAATTTTAGAGGTATGCGTATTTGTAAAAAAGCACCAAAAGCTATTTGAAACAAATGCTGAAGTCACTGGTAACTCATATTTTAGGAATAGTAAAAAATTATATGTGCCTAATCAAAAATTAAATATTTTTACAAAACATGTGTATTGTATGTCTATTATTATATACAATATTATTCCTGATAGTCTTAAATCATTACCTATAAATAAATTTCGCAAAAAGTTGTTTGATTTGCTGTTAGATAAAACTTATTATGATATTAAAGAATTTTCAGCCGATAAAATTAAATATTAATGGATAGAAATATAAGTTTGTTGAATTGTCCTTAAAAAATTTCAATGTACCTTGTAAAATTTTGTAAATAGTGAACATTTTGTAAATTATAAAAAATTTAATTGCACAAAATATGAAACTTGTAATTATAAAAATAACTTTTGTAATATGAAATCATCATTGTACATTTATAACAAGTACATTAAATAGAGAAAAAAGACCAGCCCGCCGAGTTTCTTCCGTCGGATCTTCTTAGTGTGTGGCCGCGTTCCGATCCGGTAGTAATTCTAAATAATCGAAAGAATGTTTTAAGTGTAATATTATATAAAGATAATTTTTTTTAAATATTTGCACACCGTATAATGTAGAATATGTTGGTAACTTAATTTATTTTTAACAACTTGTAACACCCATATTCTTGCAAATAAATATTTTCTTTCTTTCTTTCTTTCCAAACCGAAATACGTCAGTGACTAGCACTGACACTATTGCAACAGGAATAGATAAGGTGGTGGTACCAGACCCGGGCGAGCCAATGCAGAACTCTACCACCTAGTAGCTACGATGGTAGTGACTTAAATATCCAATCCGTCGCTTTTTACGACCTGCCTGGCAGAACGGCAGTTAGCCTATTTTTCGAAGGAGCTCGGGATCAACACGCTTGCATTATATAGATAAATACAGAGTTAGAACACTTACAGATGAAATAAAATCACTTTAGAGCCCTTTCTTAAGCCTTAGCTTTTTATTCAATGTCACACTATAGCACAATATGGCATATTTCTATTTTTTTTACGATATGTCTACAAGCGTTTGAAATTTACATAAATTTACTCATATGAGTGGCGACACATTTTGTGCCTAACACCGTTTTTTTAATATATCTGTGGTCTGTGCTATTTTCCAATCAATTCTGCATATATAAAGGTCTATATGTGGCTTAATTTTCATTCAATTTTTAGTAGATAAACTCAATATTTGAGCCATGACCCTCAAAAGGCACGTATTGCCTATTCCCTTGAATAGGCAACACGTGACTTTTGAGGGTTTTATCTTGTGGCAGGAACTGAAAAAAATAATTTAAAGTCTATATGTGGCTTAATTTCATTAAATTTTTGGTAGATAAACTCAATATTTGACCCATGACCCTCAAAAGGCACGCTTTGCCTATTCCCTTGAATAGGAAAAGCGTGCCTTTTGAGGGTTTTATCTTGCGGCAGGAACTGAAAAATTCAAAGTGGTTTTAGAATCTGCATTTTTTTGTTGTTTGGTTTAAGAGTTAAATGTAAAATAATAAATAAATCTATGTAAAATAATTCCAAGTAAGTAGATATAACTACCAAAACTAAATAAAATTTGATTACTTATATTTTTTTGCACACACTAAAACCGAGAAATGCTGTGAGTATTTCCAAATAGTTCATACATATGAACCATCCGTTAATTGTTAAAGTGAGTTAGTTAGTTTGTTTGTCACGCTAACGGCTAAATTGCTCAACTGATTTTGATGAAAATTGGAATGGAGATATTCAAAGATTATAGAAATAATAAATAAATAAATAAATATTCACGGTACAAAACTACACTTACTGATCTAACCCCAAAGTAAGCAAATTATTTGCTTGTGTTATGGGTGTTAGTCAACGATACTAATACATAGAAATACATATAAATACAAGAATATATTTAAGAAACACCCAAACCCGGAAATACAAACATTGATGCTCATCACACAAATGCTTGTCTCCGTCGGGGTCGAACCCGAGCCCCGTCGATCGCGTAGTCAGGGTTACTGACCACTCGACTAACGGGGCGGTCGAATATAAAGTTTATATAAAGAAAAATATTTTTTTTTCAAATATTAACCCCTAAGAGGCTGAAATACCGGATGAAAATTTGTACCTATATAAAATACATCGACGACAAAATTTACAACACAGAAGGCTGTATAAACAAGTTACTCGTAGTATTATCCTAAAGAAAAAAAAACAAGTGTCATTCATGTCAAATAATCTTCAGAGATACAGAAAACGTATTACATCTACGTTGATGATATATTGTGACGTGATAATGGCTTAAAATATTATGTAACAATTGTGAATTCAAGTAATATTAATTTTAAAGGGATTTCGTGTATTTTAATATTGTAATAAGTATCCATGATACAAAATCAAAGCCAAACATTCTTATTCAAAATAGGACTATTGCTAACCTCTTTTCGAACGTCGGTTATTAAATAATTGATAACATTAAAATAACATGAAGACACAATTTGTACATCTTAATTTATAAGTTATAACACCAATTTTTAACAAAACAATAAAATATGTCAATCTAATTCAAATTAGAATAATATTAGAACAATTATCATTCAATAAACATATATTTACATTCCAAAAGAAATTAATAATGTATTACCATACTATAAGGGTTTATCAATATGCGTTGCTTTCGTGGCCATCTTTATATGAACCTTCATCATTTTCCTTTGATTTCAGACAACGAATTCTCAGATTTGATGCCTGGGTTGGGGTTGATATTCCTATGGGAAGGATGGATTTCTACTTAGCTTAATACCATTTTGAAACCTTGAATCTCTATTGCAAACATACAACGATTCTACAAATACACAGATTTAAGATTTAACACGCAGTTTGATTTATCTAGATAGTGGTGTAATCTCATAACCTAGGTTCCAGTCATGCGCTGGTTTAGATCTCTCTAAACCGAAGATTAATTAAAGACGGATTATCTCCGGGTTCCCGATTGCTTTCATTTAACATCAATTTCAAGGGATTGTTTTTTGTACTAAAACTTTTTGATCAAACAATCTAAAATTTGCCTTTTTAGAGTTTCAAAATATACTAGGAACCGTCCGTCCGTCCGCCCGTCCGTTCGTCCGTCTGAGTCTAGCTCATAGATACTTACTACAAGAAAGCTGTAATTTGTCATGAATATACAATATATTGCTCATTGCAACAAAGTATAAATATAAAAATTTTGAAAATATTTTTTTTAGGGTCCTCGACATGTAAAGTGGGATGTTAATTGTTTTTCTCGTGTATCCCATAGTGTGGGGTATCGTTGGATAGGATTTTAAAAAAATATTTAGGTTTATTCAAACGGCATTTCGATTAGAGAACTTGTAAACAACAAAGAAAAATATCGACACGCGGGATTTAAACCCACGACCATCTCCCTCAAGCCGGAAGCCGGGTCGCAGGTTCAAATCCTGCGTGTCGATATTTTTTGTTGTTGTTTTAAAGGTTTTTCCAGTTTCCCAAGCACGGGGGAAGTGCAATAACACAAAAATAGAGAACTTGTTTGTGAAATATTAAACTTTAAATTGTTATTTTTTGTAAAAGTCTAGTATCCTCCGGCAACCAGCGAAACGGTTAGTTTGGGGGTAAAAAAATTAACGGTAGTAATAAATATAATAAAATTAAGGAAAAACTATTACGCCTTAAAAGGTTTTACAAGTTTTTGAGTAATAATCTACCACTTATAAAATATAGTTGGAGAAGTCTTTACAGACAGACGTGATGCGGATGCATTCGTCATTGTATATATATATATATATATATATATATATATATATATATATATATATATATATATATATATATATATATTGCATAACACAAGCAAATAATTTGCTTACATTGGGGTTAGATCAGTCAGTGTAATTTGTCCCGTGAATATTTATTTATTTATATAGACAGCACAGGTGTTAATGGTGTATTGCTTGTCGTTATCGGCATCGTTGCGCCGAAACACGTTCAGAGACGATGACGAACTAAGATATCTTTTCACTACGAAGCGATGTTAATTTATACATATAAGAAAGACTCTTTTAACCCTTGAACATCTAGACGAGAGAGAGAACACATGAGATTGACTGCTCTTCATGTCGGCATTCTTCATTAATATAGCCTCCAAAAAGCTAGCTCAGAAGAGCGAAGTAGTACTTCATGCCAGCCCATTGCCTCCAACGTTACAAAGCCCAAATTCAACGTCACATAGAGTATTGTTCTCACCTCTGGGCCGGAGCTCCTCATCACCAGCGTATTCCTCTTGATCGCATTCAACGTAGAGCGATTCGAATCGTCGACAACCAGACTATTTCTAATCGGCTTGACTCTTTCGTGTTACGCAGAGATGTAGGTTCGCTATGCATCGTTTATCGCTTTTATCATGGGGAGTTCCGACGAGTTGCTCGGATTAATTCCTACTACTAAATTCCACCATCGGACATCGCGTCAAAATTTAAAATTCCATCCCCACTAGTTCCATGTTTAGAAATCTACAACCGTGCGCTTTTTTCAGCACTTTCCGCCTCACACTACTCCTTTGTGGAATTAATTATCGTCGATATTCATGGACGGCGGTGATCACTTACCATCAGTTGAACGCGCTGCTCGTTTGCCCCCTCTACTACAAGAAAAAAAAAATCCAACATGATTCCCCTGTGTTGGATCCAGGCTCCTTTGAAGAATAGGCCAACTGCCGTTTTGCCAGACAGGTTGTAAAAGGCGACCGATTGGCTATGCGAGTCACTACCATCGTGGCTACTAGGTGGTAGAGTTCTGCATTGTCTCATCCGGGTATCACCGCCTTACCTATTCCTGCCGCAATAGCGTCCGTGCTGGTCATTGTCGTGTTCCGGTTTGGAGGGTAAGGTAACCGATAAACTTATGCATGTGGCATTAGACCTCGCCACAAGATAGCAACGCACCATTAACATCTTTGGTGTCTATAGGCGATGGTTGACTGTTTCCATCGGGGGAACCATCTGCTTGGTTGCTATCTTATGATATAAAAAAAATTATATACATACAAATAAAACATTTCGTAGCATTTTACTTAAAAAAGTCAGACATGCAGACAGATAAGCCTCCTGGCTTTCTTCTGCTGGATCTTTTCAAAGTATGGTCGCGTTTTTTTTATATATATTATAAGGTAGCAAACATCCTGGGATGGGTTTTCGACGTGGTGTCAGTTTAAAAAATTTTAAAGCAATAAAATCACTTTTGTAAAGTTTCATTGAATAAACTCTGATTTCTGTTGCGATACACTGAACGCTAATCTACACGTAGGCTCAAATAGGTTTTCTAATAGCACCTCTAGCTTATCAGACCGAACTTCACAAGTGACGGCGTTAACAACTCTACTAGAAACATTTTATAATTTGAAACGAGAGCAAAGATAAGAGTGTTCGGGATATAATATTATTTCCCGCTTCCCAGAGGTAATTAGCGCCGACATCTATTTCCAAGTGAGTGAATTTGTTTTCACTTGAATAAATAATTATATGTAGGGTAAAAATAAGTAATAATTATAATGAAATCAAAAAACTAATGCGAGCAACGCAGTAAAAGTGAAAATTTGAAGTAGGAAAGAAAGAAAGCGGCAAATTAAAGGAGAAAAAAAGTTTCGTATTTTGGAAGAAAAAGTTGCAGTAAAATCTCTTAATTTGTATTCTTTACTAGCTGAGCCGGAAAACTTTGTTTTGCCTATTTAACTACTCTTAATTTTTTTTTCTATATATTCTCACTTTTTAAACCTTATCTGGACTTTCAACAATTAATTCAAAACCAAAATTAGCCAAATCTGTTCAGCCGTTCTCGAGTTTTAGCAAGACTAACGAACAGCAATTGATTTTTATGTATATAGACATCTAGTTTATTGATTCAGGTGTTACTTTGCTTAAATCCATTATTAAAAAAGATAAAATTCATTAAATTTGCTATGATCCGCGAACTATTTGATGTGTTTTTCGCGATGGCACCAAAAAGAAAGACGTCGTTTTAATAAATGGATAAGACTCACCGATGGTCCGTATAAAAAGAAAAACCCAGCGGCACAATTATTCACCCACATCCACCACACTTTTACGCCCACGTCCCACGCCGGCACCACTCAGGTCTAGCGTGAGTCATCCTTTAGACGAGTCAAACGATATTCCTTAAGTTTTAATCTATGAAGTTATTTAGGCTACAAAATGTGCATAGAAATATACATACGCTCAAAAAACATAGCCCTGCTTCTAGTACCTAAAAATATAATTCCTCATTTATAAACTGGTTAACTAGTTTGGTTAGGTTATGGGGGTTCAAAGTTTGTTTCATGGTTGGACCCACAGATCACACATATACTAATAGACACGATGTTGGGCGCAAAATGCGTAGCCGCGTTGGTCCTGAGCTCCTTTGTAGATTAGGCCAATTGCCGTTTTGCCTGACAGGTCGTAAAAAGCGACCGATTGGCTATGCGAGTCACTACCATCGTGGCTACTAGGTGGTAGAGTTCTGCATTGTCTCGCCCGGGTTCGGTACCATCACCTTACCTATTCCTGTCGCAATAGCGTCAGTTCTTGTTATTGTCGTGTTCCAGTTTAGAGGGTAAGTTAGTTGGTAAACTTATGCATGTGACTCATCCTGTTGTTTGCTATCTTATGATAAAAAACGCCGCTCATATGAGCAAATGTATGTAAATGTCAAATGCTTTTAGATATATTATATAGTAAAAAAAAGAAACATGCCATATTGTGCTATTTTATCTTGTCGAATACAAAGCTGAGGCTTAACGAATACCTCTGGAGTGATTTTATTTCATCAATAAGTATTATAACTGTATTTCTCTTTGTAAATGCAAGCGACGTTGACAACCTAAGAAATTGCCTTGAAAGGCCTATTCAGTTTAATCCATGGTTGGAACAAATCATATTTTAGCTTTTTGTATCTAGAAAATTCTCAGATGTTTAGATGCTTCTGATAGTGTGTTAACCATCTTTTGTTTTGTTTCCGTGGAATTCACCAGAAACTTTTATAAAGAAAGCTGCATGGTACAAGTAGTATTACAAATGAGAACGTATGTGTGTCTGTCATACTTTCATACTTACACCGCTGAACCAACTTCGATTAAATTTAGGATAAATGATTTTTGGAGGCCTGGGGTTAAACATAACCAATTGTTTTCTCAAAAGGCACTACAATCCATATTATTTATTTATACTATAAAGTATCTTCACGCCCATATCCCCGAAGGGGTAGGCAGAGGTACAACAAACGCACCCACGATTAGCCGAAGATACTTGGTCCCACAAATGTGATAGGTGGCAAGCCTATCGCCAACCGGGCACTTTCCAATCCCGGGCAACTTTGTGTTTCTCAGAAAACTGAAAAAACACTTTTTTTTAAAGTGCCCGACCCGGGAATCGAACCCGGGACCTCATGTGGTCAACGCCAACGCTGCACCACTAGACCACAGAGGCGATACTATAATATTATAAATGAAAGTAACTTCGTTTGTCTGCCTTTTTATGCCTGAATCATTGAGCCGATTCGGGTGAAGTTTGCTACAAAAATAGTTTGAGATCCGAGAAAAGACATAGGATAGTTTTTATCCCGAAAATCCCACAGAAACAATAACTATGCGGGTCAAACACTGGCGCGTTTAATTTAAAAAAAATCCACGCGGACAAAGTCGCGTGCACAGCTAGGGATAAAAAATTGTATGAAATATCTGATATTGATATGTTTCTACATTCGGGCAAAGCTGCGGTAGTCAGATAGTATCCAACATATAGTCCGATAAGACTCAGATTCGATTCCCAGTGCGGCGTGTGTCAGATAATTTAGATGTTAGGATGCTCGCCCCATTTAATATGTAGGTTACGTTAAAATATATTTTGCTCACATTGTATTCAGATATGAAATTTTTCCGTTTCTCGCTGAAAATTTTGTGAAATCCTGTTATATTTACGGAGGGAATAAATATTTTAAAACGGATTTCAAATAAATAATTGCAATTTAAAATATTGTTTTGTTTTCTACAATATTTTATACATAGTATAAAATAAAATCGCTTTCCGCTGTCTGTCCCTATGTATGCTTAGATCTTGAAAACTACGCAACGGATTTTGATGCGTTTTTTTAATAAATAGAGTGATTCGAGAGGAAGGTTTTTTAATTAATTTATTTATTTGCATTTCACAACGTAATGTACTACTATGTTAGTTACAAAACAATCCTTAATAATTGCGGACCCAGCCGGGCACAGCAAATATTTTAGAAGATAGGAGGATATTATAAAATACATCTATACTGATATTATCAAGAGAAAAGATTTGGTTGCTTGTTTGCGATTTAACTCAAAAATTACTTGATCAATTTTAATAGTCCTTTCACATTTAGAAAGCTACGTTATCCTGGAGTATCATTGGCTACTTATTTACCCAATTTAGAAGGATTTAGAAGAAGAAGGGAAGGAAGTAAAATAACGTTTGCCGAGTCAGCTAGTATTCATATAAAATATGTGGTGTAGGTCTTAAAACTCGTGGATCAGGTTCGCAAGGTTGAAGTGAGAGATAGGTTAAGCCTGAAAAAGAGTGTTGGTGTAAAAATGAAAAAGAGTATGCTCGTTGTTTTGGAAATGTAGACAAAATGGTAGATTAAAGGTTAACAAAACAGATATGCAATGCGAATGTTTCCACATGCGAATTCAGGTAACGGGGAAAACCAAGACTGACATATCATTATCAAATTGATCGAGTACTATCCGAAGGTATGATTGTATGAAGAGTAATGAATGTGGAGGAAGTGAGACAAGTCGGTATCTTGATGTATGTCACTCAGTTCTCTCTGCCTACTTCGTGCAGGATCTAGAGTGAAGATATTTATGTATATATTATTCATTGACATAACGCCTCTGTGGTCTAGCGGTCCAGCGTTGGCATTGACCACATCAGGTCCCGGGTTCGATTCCCGGGTCGGGCACAAAAAAAGTGTTTTTTCAGTTTTCTGAGAAACACAAAGTTTCCCGGGATTGGAAAGTGCCCGGTTGGCGATAGGCTTGCCACCTATCACATTTATGGGACCAAGTATCTTCGGCTAATCGTGGGTGCACTTGTTGTACCTCTGCCTACCCCTTCGGGGATATGGGCGTAAAGATACTTTTTTTTATTTACATACCGGTAGCATTAAAAAGAGTTAGTAGCAATAAAAGGGTTTACCCGGTGTTGGCACCAATTTGAAGAAAACTTTGGCATTTGCCAGGCAGTACTTAAGAAGTAGACAATTGGCTATGCGAGTCACTAGACACCAAAGATGTTAATGGTGCGTTGCTATCTTGTGGCGAGGTATAATGCCACATGCATAAGTTTACCGGCTACCTTACCCTCCAAACCGGAACACGACAGCAACAAGCACTGACGCTATTGCGGCAGGAATAGGTAAGGCGGTGGTACCAGACCCGGGCGAGACAATGCAGAACTCTACCACCTAGTAGCCACGATGGTAGTGACTCGATAGCCAATCGGTCGCCTTTTACGACCTGCCTGGCAGAACGGCAGTTGGCCTATTCTACAAAGGAGGCCGGGACCAACACGGCGAAAAAAAAAAAAAAAAAGTACGGACCACATAAGTAAATTATAAGAAAAAAGGACATATCTCTGCTGAGTTTCTCCTGTGTTCTCAGTGTGCGACCATGTTCCGATCCGGTGGTAATTTTAAAAAATTGACTTGTCAAAAATGCATGTAAAAAAACAAAATATTATCGCCTCTGTGGTGTAGTGGTCCGGTGTCGGAGTTGATCACAGAGGTCCCGAGTTCGATTCCTAGGTCGGGTAATTTAGAAATGTGTTTTTTCAGTTTTCTGATAAAAACAACATTGCCCGGGATTGGAAAGTGCACGGTTGGCGATAGGCTTGCCACCTATCACATAGTGGGACCGAGTATCTTCGGCTAATCGTGGGTGCACTTGTTGCACCTCTGCCTACCCTTTCTGGGATACGGGCGTGAAGATACTAAATATTTCTAGGATAAGTTAATAAAATATATCTCAATATTTCAATGTGGATAAAAATAATTTTAATAAAATTTCAATCTACTTAATGCATAAAATTGTTAATGTAAATAATATCTACAATTATAAAAATAAGTAGTTTTTAAATTCTTATACTACGAGTACATTACATCCATACTAATATTATAAATGCGAAAGTAACTCTGTCTGTCTGTCTGTCTGTCTGTCTGTTACGCTTTCACGGCCAAACTACTGAACCGATTTGGATAAAATTTGGTACAAATATAGTTTGAGACCCAAGAAAGGACATAGGATAGTTCTTATCCCGGAAATCCCACGGGAACGGGAACTGTGCGGGTTTTTATTTTAGAATTTTTTCCACGCGAACGAAGTCGCGGGCACAGCTAGTAATATGATAATTTTTAAACATTTGCAGACTATACTATCCCATCCCATTCCATCCCGTTCCAACCCATTCCATTCCGTATAATCCCGTTCCATCCCATTCCATTTAATTTTATATAATATTTTTACATATTCGATCGATTCTAAATAATCGAATCGAGTATCGAAAACTTTCCTTCGGTATGTACAGACTTTACAAATGAACCTGAATATTTGAGTATATACGTATAAAGCTCCTATGCCTGTATAGTTGGTTTTCTGTGTTGGTCTGGGCCCCCTTAAAGTATTGACACTGCATGTTACTGTCGTGTTTAGGTTTGTAGAGCAAGACAGTAATCTTATGCATACAGTATTACACCTCGCCACACGGATTGCAACGCACAGTTTTCAACTTTGGTGTCTATAGACTAATAATATTTGATTTCTTGTACCAAATTAATCCTGTCAGTAATTAGAGACGCGGGGAAAAAGAACAGTGTTCCGATCGGATAATTCAAAATCAGTATTTTGCCGCGCGTTTTTAGTTTTTACAGGTCACTGGATTGAGCGGTACTAACTTTAGCGTTTCCGTTGGGATTAACTATTAGTCTGATGTGTGGACATAACAATTAGTTAGTTGTTATCTCTCTCTCTCTCTCTCTCTCTCTTTATCTCTAGTCTTTTTATTCAATGGATGATACAAAAGATGGACTTATTCCCCCAAGTTGGATCCGTGCTCCTTTGAAGAATAGACCAACTGCCGTTCTGCCAGGCAGGTCATAAAAGGCGACCGATTGGCTTCACGAGTCACTACAATCGTGGCTACTAGGTGGTAGAGTTCTGTGGCATTAGACCTCGCCACAAAATAGCAACGCACCATTAACATCTTTGGTGTCTATAGGCGATTGTTTGCTATCTTACGATATTAAAAAAAGGCTAGATTAGGCACATTTCACGCATCACTGGTTATATCACTCGTTATAAAATAACGTGTCACGCCAGTTATAACCGTCCGTTATATATAACGCGAGCGTGATTTAATTTCACGCTGGCGAAGCTACTACTTATGCTTATAATTCGAAAAAATCCATCGTGCGAAAGAGACAAAGCAACAACATTTGAGCGACATAGTGCCACCAGCTAGAAGAGAGAATATGTTTAATATGTTACTTCACTTTACTTATAAATAGTAATCACTGCGCAGCGATATCACATACGGAATAAAATGCACCCACTGTGATAATAATCGTCACTCATAAAATATAACGGTCGTGATTTATCGCCCGTGATATAACAGTGACAAATAACAAATAACTTCACGACGTGATAGTGTAATAAAAATAGCTATAATTCCCATCGCTATGCTAGATGCGTTTTCTCCCAGTCAACCTTTGGGATAACAGAAATTGAAGTGGTTAGGTTGGTAGTAAATTACTATGTAAGTATTATAAATGCAAAAGTAACTCTGTCTGTCTGCCTGTCTGTCTCTTCTTCACGCCTAAATCACTGAACCGATTTGGATGAAATTTGGTACAAAGATATTCTAAGACCCGAGAAAGGAGAAAGGATAGTTTTTATCCCGGAAGTACCACGGGAACAGAAGCTATGTGGGTAAAACACCGGAACTTTTATTTTAGAAATTTTTCCACGCGGACGAATTCGCGAGCATAGCTATTAATTACAATAAGTAAAACATACTGGTACAGTAATAAAAAAAACAGCCAAATGCGAGTCGGACTCGCGCACGAAGGGTTCCGTACCAATATCTATAGAAAAACGATAAAAAAAACACGTATATTACATTAGTATTTTTGTAAGGTTGTAACCCTTAAATATTTATTTTAGTCTGGTTTTAATATTTATTTTTATACCGGCACTAAAAATGCATCATCTGTAAAAGTTTGAACTGTCTAGCTATCACGGGATCAAATAGTACAAACGGAACCCTATTACGGGCCATAATAATAGCGTTCCGTTTTATACTATTTGGACACGGAACCTTAAAACTGCATAATACTTAATTAGTTCCAAAAAATAGTAATTATCTTCACGTCCGTATCCCCGAAGACGTAGGCAGAAATACATATCACGGTTAGACAAAAAATACTTAGTCCGACAATGGAACAGGTGACAAACCTATCCACAGATTCTTCATTAATAAAAGCCTATCATCAACCAGGCACTCATGCAATCCCGGGTAACATTATTTTTACCAGGAAAGTGAAAACATATTTTTGATTAATCATTATTACTAAGTTAAGTTGATAAAATGTGCGTGCCGATAAAACTGAAAAAGGAGTCCCGGCACGATAAAGGGACTTATATATTGTGATAGCCCTTTATCCCTCCTAACAAGAAAGTTCCCGTTTTTGTCTAAAGGGCGTGTTTTTAAAGATATAAGGGCTTTTCCAACCCTTCAACTTGGAAATTACGTGTAGTGGCGCCATCTGTTGTCGAGTATTTGAACTTCATTCAGAACAACGACTACTTGGGTTGCATTTCAAAAGCCGCTGCGAGCAATTGCAGCATGTGTAGTAATGGCGCAAAATTTAAAATTCCAATTTCAGTAGTCTTAAATTACATTTGTCATATTTCAACTACCACGTAATCTCCGGGGTAAAAAAAAAGCCGGGTATCATAGCTAGTAATAAAATAAAGTAAGATATTCGGAACTTGAAGTTATATGGTACAGCTAACAACTTAGAATAGAGAACAGTGTCTTTTTTTTTCAATTTCTTTCGCGTGTGCTAAAACAAATAAGTTCTATTTATTTTCTTTACACTTCGACCTCATTCATATTTCGGACCTTTGTCAAAAACAACTGGTTTCCTTTGAAATTGCAATCACGTCTCGTATCAGATTTGATATAAGTAAAATGTTTTCAGTTTTGCGATTTTGTATTCCTAATATCGCACATTCACAACAAATCTACCGGAAACGACGCCATATGCATCCACGGACCGGAAACGTTTATTTGCCACGTGACTTCGATACCTTGAAATCTTCGTTATTAATAAAAACTGAAGATTTTATATTTTGCACTTGTGAAAACTTGAAACAAAGCTGCCTTTTTGCACTTGAAACAAGGATGCGATCAAATTACGCATTAAAATTTTATTACTTATTAAAAAAGCGGTCTGATTGTAATCATAAACTCGTTAGTATCAACTAAGAATAAATCGGATGTATCGTAGTTTTTGATGATTAATTGTGATATGGAGATAAAAAAAACTAAAAAAATTTGTTATGAAACATAAGGATTATTAATATTTTTATGATGTGAATTCGGCAAAAATATACACAAAGCCACATGACAGTGAACGCAAATCTAGAAGCTTTACGTAACGCCGTGGTAAAATATCATCCTAATTTAGTAATTTTCATAGAAACAATTATGCTGTATATATTAGAGTATGTAAAGAAGATATTACCGCGGCATGATATCATTGAGACGCCATAACAGTCTAGAGCGTTTTTACGATAAACTTTAATTGCAAAATGTACAACAAATATACGTTATTTAATAAAACTATATTTTTTTCGATTAATATACCCAATAGGGTAAATTATTAAATACTTTTCTAAATTCAGTCAACTAGCCCATTTCATTGGTTGGAACCGCGGATTGGAGCGACATTGTACCAGTTTGTTTTTGAATGAATTTGCATTACTCTCAACGTAAAAAAGGCTACTTCTAATGTGAATTCTCTATTGGCACGTCTACACGCAGATTTTTAAGCTTTGGAAAAGATATGCATGCCGTAGCGCCAAATGACATATCGCTCATGCGCCCTGACGTCATGAAAGTATAATCCTATATATGATTTCCGTGGCATAACCGCTTGTGTACATTCAATTAAAAAAGTATCGAATGTATAATTTTTTTATACATTCGATACTTTATACTTCGATAAACAAAAAAAGAAACAAAAAGTTTATACTTCGATAAACAAAAAAGTAATAAAAAATTTAATTCGATACAAATTAAATTTTTTGTTTCTTTTTTGTTAGATTGGCAACCCTGTTTTATATGTTGGCGTACAGTTTGAGTTGCTGTAATTTAAATTAAATGTAGTGCTGTTTTAGTTGGATCATATCTAGCGTGTATTGCAAATTTTGTAATGGACAAAATATCGAACAAAGAGTTGATATTAAATTTTGCATCACCAATTGAATTTCGTGTTTCAGAGTCCCTGAAAATCTTACATAAGACTTACGGTCACCTGGCATAAGGGTATTTGGCATATTCTAAAACAAAGAGCCCAGACCAAAACTACTTTATAATAATATTTGAAACGGTACAGAGAAGAGTTCTGCGGATAATTTTTATCACTTATATTAGTGGTACAGCCCAAACTGTGAAATCACGTCGGCATAGTTTTAACGTTAGATTTTTGAACTCTTACAACCCCTATATCTCAACAACCCTTTTACCAATTTGTGTCATGTTTGGATTTAACGATTTTTATTTCATTAATTTTCTTTCCAAACTTTACGACGTTCTTATCAGTAACTGGAGTTATCTTCGAACAAACATTTATACAAAATATGTAAAAACATCAGATTATCCAGTAGACAAGGGGAAATTCGTTCACTCGTTTTTTTACTACTTTCGACTAGCTTTTTTAAAAAGTATCCTATGTTAATCACCTTTGTGGTCTAGTGGTCCAGCGTTAGCGTTGACCACATGAGGTCCCGGGTTCGATTACCGGGTCTTGCACATAAAAAAGTGATTTTTCAGTTTTCTGAGAAACACAAAGTTGCCCGGGATTGGAAAGGGTCCGGTTGGCGATAGGCTTGCCACCTATCACATTTGTGGGACCAAGTATCTTCGGCTAATCGTGGGTGCACTTGTTGTACCTCTGCCTACCTCTTCGGGGATACGGGCGTGAAGATACTTTCTTTATCCTATGTTACTTCTAATAATTCCAAGAATATATGTACAAAGTTTCATAATGAGTGGTTAAGTAGTTTTCGCGTGAAAGGTAACAAACAAACTTACAATCGCATTTATAGTTAACATAAAAGTAGGGATAAAATGAAGCATCCTTAAATTGAAATAAATATAATTATTTCAATTTAAGGATGCTTTTAAGAAATGTACTAACAATATTAAGGGTGACTTGCACCAAAATGCTTAAATGCATTTAGTCCCTTAAACATGTTTAGCAAATTTCAAAACAACTTAAAAGCTGTCACTTTAAACGTATTTAGTGACTTAAAATGAGAAAAGTATATTTAAAATGATTTGATTTAAAATATTACTTTTAACAAAGAATAAAATTTGCATTAAGTACGGAATATTATTATTCCTGCCGCAATAGCGTCAGTGCTTGTCGCTGTCGTGTTCCGGTTTGGAAGGTAAGGTAGCCGGTAAACTTATGCATGTGGCATTAGACCTCGCCACAAGATAGCAACGCACCATTAACACCTTTGGTGTCTATAGGCAATGGTTGACTCTTTCCATCAGGAGACCCATCTGCTTGTTTGCTATCTTATGATATTAAAAAAAAAATTCGTTCTTTATTCCGCTGATGTTTAGTTTTGTAACAATTCGATGAACAGTGATGTTTAAGAGACTAAAATGATATATATTTTTTAACATCTTGTGAATTTTCTACCAATATTCTATAAAACAATCAGACTGACTTGGTATTTTAAAAAAATCATGCTGACAACACTGATTTGTATCGTACGACGGCAAGACACTCGTACCTATAGATAATACAATATATCATAAAGTATTTTGTGGACGCGCGGCGTAGACATCGTTCATAACTGTTACCTAATTTGATAACTTTCTGCTGCTTTTTGTACTCATGTAGTGTTTCAATCGCAATTAATGTAAAATCCACGCAGATTTTGTTCGTAAACTGCAATATGTTTGTCAATATTATTCACATATACCCAGTTTTCGAATTTTGTACTTGTCATATTGCTTACTACTATGCGTTCCAACTGAGAATAGGACTGTCAGGATGACATATTACTCCGCATTTTGCAAAAACTTCATAAGTGATGAGTAAGGTGTGCAAAAACATTCTAGCAAAGAAATACTTAAAAAATATTTCATTCTAATTGGTATGTTTTTATATTTTACTTATACTTATATATTTTACAATTTCTTTACTGATGAATATTATATTATATTCATCAGTAAAGAATATAATAGCCTATTCTGGACAGATAGAAAACAAACTCACAAAACTCGCAACAAAATTGCCCCGTCGTTTTTAACTTTAAGTGGTGTAACTATCACGACTTTTTTACATTTATATAGATTAATACCTAGACTGATGTATTTTAATATTTTTTATTGATGAAAATAGCATTATTTGTTCTAAAACGTTATTTTTTAATTGTTCTTCAATAAATCAGCAATATTTTTGAACAAATATTTTTATGCTGACATTACTAATTTCGCACTTATAGTATGAAGTTGATAACAAGCGCGATCCTATTCTTAGTCGGAACACATAGTACCGTCATATAATGCAATCTCTCAGACATTTAAAATCAAAATTCTTTAAGCTCTGGATATCAAGGAAGAAAACTTTTCTTTATCAATGCTGGGAAATAGAATCTGTATTTTATTACATATATTTCTCATTTAAAGACACTAGTCTCATATTGTGATATATGAAAGATTGCCGACGTTCTTTGCCCGCTAACTTTTTCTGTAAACAGAACATGACAACTCTAAGTACTAAGTAGAACTATTATACCATGAAGTATATCACTTGAAACATATACTTATGTTATATCTCTGCCTATGTAGTTTCGACATCTCTTTTTATACAGCTGTGTTAGAAAGAGAGGATTAGACCTCAGAAGATGACAGCAGTATTTGAAATTTGATTTCAAGTAGGTATTAGAAATGTTGCCTCCAGATATAATACCACTTCATGTATTATACTCAGTAGTCATGATGGTAATGACAGTTGAAACCAATCCGTTGCATTTTACGAACAACTTGGCAGAGTTATTTCACCCGCTTGTTTGATAATAAAAAGTAAATCTATACAATTAAATAAAATTGTAGTGTCTGTTTGTAATATTAAAATATAACCGTCTTTTACTTAATTCGTATGGATGTATATTGTATACACGGTACAAATACTAAAATATCATTTTTTAGAATTTTCGTCTATCTGTCTGTTTCGGCTAATCTCTGTAATGGCTGTACCTATTTTGACAGGACTTTCACTGGCAATTAGCTGATGTAATAAGAAGTAACTTTGGTACATCTATTTTATTTATTTTCCACGCGAACGTAGTCGCGGGCTCTGCTAGTAAAAATACAACAAATAAACTTAATTAACATGCTCTTATTGTGATTAAAGAGACCACGAACGCATTAGTTGTCCCAAGTAAATGGCCGAATTAATCGACCGGTTTGACTATTCGACGAAAGGAGCTAAGTTTCCCTTATAAATAACAAATCAACCTCCCACTTTATTCCTACCCTTTCTAATAAATCTTTGTGAGGTCACATCCTGTTTGATCAAGTAATGTGGGAATTCGTTTCGCCTAAGAAAGCGAAAATTAACAGGACTCATTATTTTTCGTGATTCTAACGCGACAATTGATTATAATATTATGTTCATATGATTATTTTAAGTTAGGAATTTGTACTGTTTCATAATTCACATACTATATAAAAAATATCTTTACACCCGTATCCCCGAAGAGGTAGTCAGAAGTACAAAACTCTTACGATTAGCCTAAGATATCCTGTTCCATAATGTGAAAAGTGGCAAGCCTATCGCCAACGGAACACTTGGTCTGTCATGTTGACTACATGAGGCGAATACATACTATATATATACATATCTACATATATAATAAAATCGTAGGAAAGTCAAAACTGTACGTTAAATATTTTTTAAAAAGAATACTTGGGGCGTGATCTGCAATTGATATCGAACCCAAAAATATAGTTTTTAAAATTTTTGTCTGTTTGTCTGTATGTATGTCCGGGATAAACTCAAAAAGTACTGCCTGGATTTACTTAAAATTTTGCATGAATATTACTAACAGGTCGGGTCAATATATAGGCTACATATTATCACACGCTATCACCTACGGGGAAGGAGCTGTGCGGAGTAAACGAAATCCGCGCGGACGAAGTCGCGGGCAACAGCTTGTGTATATATATATATATATATATATATATATATATATATATATATATATATATATATATATATATATATATATATATATATATATATATATATATATAACAACATTTGTTCTATGACTTTTGACATAACTTAATACATATTTATAATGTCATTTTTTTACATGACATGCACTACGCATCGCTCAGTCGCCATTAGACTGCTGGCGCATTAATTAATAAAAATTAATTAATCTAAGTGATAAAAATAAAGATATCTAGTAAGGGGGGCCAACTTAAGGGTGATCATTTGTTTAATTCAGTGAGCCGAACGTTCAAGCGAAAAATTTCATATTAATTTTTGTATGAAAGTAAAATCCAACAAATTATCAAAAGTCGTAGAACAAATGTTGTATATGATGTTAACTACCTAGTCCTGCGAGGTTGCTGGTATATATATATATATATATATATATATATATATATATATATATATATATATATATATATATATATATATATATATACATAAGAGTGCTAGAGTAACTAATTTACACAGATGCTCAAACAGATATTTAATAGCACTACATGGGATTATTTATAAATCTGTTTGACAGTGACTGTAAAATGACGCTCATCCTCCCCCTTTTATTAGCGTATAGAAAGGATGCGATAACATTAGCGCTAGATAACACATATTTCCAAGCAGATTTATTAATGAGCTTATACACATACACCTGCTTCGTGATCGCCTGATTAGCTTAAATGGCTGAGATGATAAGTTCCCTGACCGGCACCCGGACCTAGATTTTTGGAAGAATAATTTCAGTAGCACCTTTGATACTTTGCTACTCTGGTCGTACCTGCAACTTTGTTATTTTATCTGTCAGTTTCGATTGCCGTTAAAAGTTCTTCCCTGTGTTAGTCCGGGTCTCTTTTAAAGAATTGATTATCTGCTTTTATGCCAGGCAGTTCGTAAATGTAAACAATGTTTATACGAGTCAATAAAATCGTGATTACTGCAACATCTCTCTCGGGTATATGGTACGCCGGGTCTGGTACCACCGCCTTACCTATTCCTGCCGCAATAGAGTCATTGCTTGTCATTGTCGTGTTCCAGTTTGGAGGGTAAGTTTACCGGCTGGTATACTTATAAATGTGGCATTAGACCTCGCCACAATATAGCAACACACTATTAACACCTTTGGTGTCTAAAGGCGATAGTTGACTCTTTCCATCAGAGTGCTAAGTGTGAGTTACGCATTCGACCGTGAGCGCGTTTCGAGTTTACTAGGAATTTGTATGTGATTTGTACAGCGCCACCACCATTTTTGTCTGTTTGTCTGTATGTATGTCCGGGATAAACTCAAAAAGTACTGCCTGGATTTACTTAAAATTTTGCATGAATATTACTAACAGGTCGGGTCAATATATAGGCTACATATTATCACACGCTATCACCTACGGGGAAGGAGCTGTGCGGAGTAAACGAAATCCGCGCGGACGAAGTCGCGGGCAACAGCTTGTGTATATATATATATATATATATATATATACATTATATATATATATATATATATATATATATATATATATATATATATATATATATATATATATATAACAACATTTGTTCTATGACTTTTGACATAACTTAATACATATTTATAATGTCATTTTTTTACATGACATGCACTACGCATCGCTCA